>OX344755.2:1202500-1909174 GCA_947034885.2 Thuidium tamariscinum | reverse complement strand
AGGTGGAATGAGATTGTATATTGAATATTGAGATAATGAGGTATAAAAATGAATAACAGCACATGGCTTTAAGCTTTTTTAGCAAACTTGGTATACAACAATGTCAGATTACTACAAATAATTGGTACCTGGGCAGAACAGTAAATTTACAGTCAGGATTTTCGACGGTAGCAATGTACCTCATCAAAAGCTTCAAAGATGTCAATACTAGGTTGATGTATGGTGCACACCACAGTCCGGCCTGTGTCCACTGTGTTGCGGACTGTGCGCATGACAATGGCAGCCGCACGTGCGTCCAGCCCACTCGTGGGTTCGTCCATGAAAATAATGGAGGGATTGGCAACCAACTCCACTGCAATGGTCAGCCTTTTCCTCTGCTCCGTGGACAGACCTGTGACGCCCGGCAGCCCCACGAGCGCATCTTGCAAGGGTTTCAACTCCACCAACTCCATCACTTCCTCCACAAATTTCTGTGCCATCAAGGTCAACATAAAGAATTTCAGCGCTTTGAAAATTTGCAGGGTTCCATTCAGTTTATTATCCATGTGTCAAATATTCGCACTTATCAAGACTCAGAGTCTGTGCCTGTAAAGTTTTTTTCGTACAGTACTGCATCTGTCACCATGCAAATCAAAAATTCTCTAAGAAGTGAATACAGGAAATTACAGAGACTGGGGGCCAATTGCCTATGGAATTTCTTCTAAAGATTGTTTGTTGACACCCACCTGGAACATAAGGGTACATTGTACACGAAGCAGAACAGCGAAGACAAGCAAACAGACATCAGATAGTCTAAGCTCGTTGATGAATTGTACTAAAGTCTCAAATGACTGACTAAATTCCCTCTGAAAAATCCAAGAGGTTTGAGAAGATTATAGGTCATAATGCTACGTTGTACATTTGAATTTCGATCATCTTAGAGTATACTTATTGGTTCATCAAAGGGTTCACATTGAACGCTATCTTTTATAACCCTTCGATCTCCCACTCAACCACCTTCAATCTCCCACAATAATCTAGATTTTGACTTCTAACACAAGATCAAAACATAAAAGTCAATGGGAGCCTACTGTTGGTTTTGGGTACACCTAGAGACAATACTTTCAAAATTCAAATACCACATGCTAACGTGCGTTGGAATCCTCTTAATTTCAGTTTAAAATGAATTATGTTAAAACTATAGCAACTATGCTCAGTTGTGATTAGTGACGATAATAGGTACGCATATATACCTTGAAGGGGGTTAGAGGATAACATGAAATTCAAGAATAAAGACGATTGTTTCTCACGTACCATCTTCATGGCAGGAGTGCAGTCTTCCGAGAGCCGCAGCCACGCAGAATAAATGAGGGACTCCCTCACAGTGACTTGAGGGGAATGAATGTCCACTTGCTCGCAGTAGCCAGAAATGCGAGCAAAAGTCTCTTGCTTCTTGGGATACCCGTTGATGCGGATGTCACCCTCGATGTAGCCCCCTGTCTTCCGCCCTGCCAGGACATCCATCAAGGTTGTCTTTCCAGCTCCACTCACACCCACCAAAGCCGTGAGTACGCCAGGACGGAACGCCCCTGTCACGCCCCGGAGCAGCTGCAGCTTGTCCTCTGTCACTCCTTGTTTCTTCATTTCCTGAGCAGCCATTCATGCATTATATGTGCCTTGATCAGTACAAGGATCGGAAAATCCCACTATTCTCAAAATTGCACCAGTAATACAATGTTAAGTGTACCTGGCAGGTCATGTCATGTTGCACCAGAATTTCTAACAAACCAGTTTTATTGTATATACGGAGTTTTAAAAACAGAACAAGAGAAAATGCAGTCAGTGCCGAGACTGTTGCCATATCATCACGTACAATAGTCTTTTTGTATTAATGGCAAGAAGTTTCTTTGATAAGCACCCACTTGGAGCAAAAACGAATATGCTCACAAAACGAGATATTTCAAACTTCGCTCGTGCATACTACGACTCAATACAGGATGATATATATAATAGATCTTGGCAACTAGAGAATGTAGTTGCGAATAAATTGGCAACTTATACATTGAAATGATGTTAAATTATCAAGGTTTAGCAAGGTCTGATTTTCTTAGAATATGCCTTGGGGGTTTCTAATGGTAGCTTCTAGAGAAATCCATGGAATATGGCATTCTGTTATCCATGACTGCGAAAAAATTGTGGAGAATGATATGAAATGAAAAAGTTCAGGAAAACGTACAGCAGGCATGTCCACGGAGTATTTGAGGTCATCAAAGGAAATGGACAACGGCTCGAATGGCAAAATCATGCCACGCTTGCGTTCCAAGCCTGCAACTTCCAGTGAGGCCTCCAGGGCAGTGCCAAGCGCAGCCTCGGCCTCGTCGAGCGCCACGATATGGTCCCGGCTCTTCATCTCCATGGACTTCGAATGCGCATTGTTGCTTCCAGTGCGTTGCGTCGCCAGGTTGAGCCAGCTTTGATTGAACGAGTTTCTTACACCTGGAAAAAAAAAGATGTCTCCAAGTTGTCTTCACTTTTCTTGGAAAAAATACCTATTTTCTTTCGAGATTTCATTTCAATTCTTCTTCAATTTTGGGATGATAACAAAGTTGCAAGTAAGTGTTTGGTCAAGGTTAGATCCACCAGTAATTATCATCCTACGACGGACTGAGGAAAAAGGAATTTTGGCTTGCTTCAACTCCAGTAGAAAACAGTGTTTGAATCAAGCCATCCGAGCAACAAAACATGTCTAAATCAACACGAAATACGTCCGAATCAACAAACTATGTTAATTCATGTCATTATTTTCATAATTCATGAAAATTGCAATTGCCTGGTAAGACTTACCATCTTCAGCCCTTGCCTTTTCGTCATGGACTTTGTATTTTCCTGAGTATGGATTATTAGATGTTACAGCCTCCACTACCGGAGCATCCCCGGATCTCAATTTTTCATTCCTCTCTGCCAATGCTTCCTCAGATATGACTGCTTGGGGCTTTCCCGGGGCTGCGTACATAGATCAAGAGAGTGAGCTCAAAAGACAAGCTCTGATATTTGAAAGAGACACGGTTAATGAATATAAAGAAAATAGTCGAGATGTGGAAGGAAGAATGAATGAAATTCTCATACATGGTTCTGAAATAGAATATAATGCAGAACCCAACATTCAGAGACAAAGAAGCTGCTTACGTCTCATCCAATCCAAAGCGATTGTGAATCCAATGTTGAATATGACTGCAAATCCAAACAGAGCCCCAATGCTTATCCAGTACCAGTAGCTCTCAGTGAAAATCCCACGGTTGATTAAAACCAGCTCTCCTATTGTGTGATTCTTTCCCACATCAAACTGCACAATATCATCAACAATGCTAACCTGTAAGTTATAAGCACCTCATTCTGCTGCAGTATTATAACTGCCAGTCAGCAGAGCTTGCAAGACCCCGGATCAAGAAACAGTCAAAAATAAACATCCACAAGGTCACCATTAATTCAACCTCCATTTATGATCGTAGAATTCATAGAAATCTAACCACATTAAACCCTGCCAATTTGAAACGTCAATTACAACAAATTCTACAGGGTTTAAGTTCTCTAGATCACCTGAGAACGATGGACCTTAACAGGAAAATAGTGATTTGAGAGAGGCAAGTTTTTAACGAAATCGCACCTTGCTCCACCGGGGTGCAAGCATCTCATTGATGCTAATGGCATTCTCAGCATAGGCGAGTGGGGAGATCCAGTAACCCCAGATCCACCAGCTCTTGATGGCTGGTCGCGGAATGATAAACCCTCCCAACATGAAAATAATGAGCAACAGAAAGGAACCTCCGGTGTAGGCCATGATCATGGTCTTGCATACAGCTCCTATGAGTCGGAATAGCCCAGACGACATTTGGTGCACTGAAAATAGTAACAGCAGTTGCTTGAAGAACCTGAAATCGCCAAAGGACATGAAATTTTGTGTCCAGCAGTTATTCATGAAGATTCTCCAATGAGCAGGAAAGTAACACATACCAATAAATATAACTACCCTATAATGGTTTCACTCCTCATTTGATCCCCACTTTGAACACATGCAGATTATGTCATTGATTGAAACCGTTTGGCTTTGAGAAAGCAACCAGTAATATGCAACCAATGCTCAAGTGCTGTTTTTGTAAAATTTAGTCTATTTAGAAACTGAGCAATCTTAGGGAGAAAAATACTAACCTTGAGGGCTCTGGGGCGAACCCGATGACGTAGTAAGTCATGCAGGTCCAAATGGCAGACTCAAGCGCGGACATGGGGATACTCAGCACAAAACTAGGGAGTGAAAATGCCCAGGCGGGATAAAACAAGAGGTCTCGTTGCTTGAAAAACACTGGCAAACGGAAAATAGTCATAGACAGCTCTCCAAACCCATTGAACATGATGCACACCACTGTAAAGAAGAGGGCTCCCAAATAAACGGTCCCATCTGCAACTGTCTCTTGGTGTAGACTTGAGCGGAAGAAGACTGTCATGCTCACTGCTGCCATGATTGCAAGCTGCATGACATAGAGGGACATATCAAGAGCTACAACTCCAGTGCATACAAAGTGCTTTCCAGATGAGCTGAATTCGTTGATGATTTTTGAAAAGTGTGCATCAAAGTGCACTCTAATCTAGCAGTTTCAGCATAGAATTTATCATCCAAGGTATTGGAAAAGAGGATTGCCTCTACTTCAGATTACCATATTAGAAGCACAGTGGATGAATTATTGGCGAGTTTTAGGGTGCTAAGATGCAATTAGTAATTCCATTAACTGAAACTGCCAATCTCTGATAGAAATGAAGGAGCACCGCCCTTACATTTCCACCGGATGACTCATGGGTTCACAGGAAATAAGGATCTATTGGCTTAGCTTCCATTAATCAAACAAAAATAACCCGCCCTCTACACTGAATCCACTGCTGAAGGTAATGTAGGTGTCCAGAAAGGGACAGTAAGGTAGAAGAAATGCACATGGCTTTGTGAAAATTTAATAAAATGAAACTAATGCCACAAAGTAACTTGTTTCAAAAAAATATATATACCTGTGAGGTTTTGAAGATGTAGACAAATGCATCTCGCTTCATCAAGAGAATCTCCTTTGCAAATGTGGCATAGAAAATCTCTTTCTTGGTGACCGTGTACTTCTCATGGGTCAAGGCTGCCCTGTGGCTTCTGTGCTTGGGGTAGGGATTCGCGAGCTCTGCTGTCTGTGATACTCCAACATGGAACTTTTTGAACTTCTCTTCAAAGTCCGTGACCGATACAAAGCGGTAAGGACGCCTTCTATCTATCCAATATTGCTCCTGATCTTTTTTCGAGGTAACCTAATCACCAAAAACCAACATAGTAAGAGAATAAGTATCAGTTGCATGCTCAATTGAGTGCAAGCTCCACTTCTTTAATATGTGCTGGTAGAAATTAACCCCTTCGTCACAAGTTTTCTAAAAAACTAGCTGTGTTTAACCCTACCAATTACAGTACCATCCAAAAGAGTTTTTGTATAAGTACTTTCTATTGTAATGCAGGTTCATTTTCTAGGACATGTTAACGATCATTGATACATTGTCTGGACATTGACATTCCTCAGCAAGTTCGTCATTTTCTACTTAATATGAAGTTATCACTAACCCTCTTTAATCATTTGTTCTGACTTCAGAAAGACCAAATGTATCATGATATAATTAGTGTAACCAAATCTCTTTAATCTTACCACCTTATCCGTTTTGGCATAATTTGAATGTGACAATTGACCAAGATAATAGAGAATACGGAGTAGCATTTTAGTGAAAGTCATAGATAAAGTAGTTTTGAGTGTACCTCTTGTAAGAAATCAGCCACACCCTTGCGATCAGGGCACTTGAAGCCACAATCCTCAAAAAACTCCAAGACGTGGTCCCGAGGGCCATGGTACACAATCTGGCCTTCCGAGAGTAGAATGATATCATCAAAAAGCTCAAAGGTCTCCGGAGCTGGTTGCAACAAGGACATGAGAACTGTGCTCGACATCACATGTGCAAACTGCCGCAAGCTCTTCACGATTTGGAATGTGGTGGAACTGTCCAGCCCTGTTGAGATTTCGTCCATGAACAGGGCGCGAGTCGGCCCAACAATCATCTCTCCTGCACTCATAAAAACTCATTCAGGGTTAATATGATAACACTTAGAATTAGGGGTCACTCTAGATAGGCTTCAAAAACAAGAAAATCTCATGACAACAGTGTTGCATTGATGAGTTTCATCCTCACTTTCATCTTTCAAGTTGTGCAACTCCAATACAAGATTTTATTAAAGATTTGAGATGCAATCAGTCTACGCACATCGCTCCAGAATATTCGATTGAGTCATCACACATTCTCATCTCCACGACGTGCAAGTTGGAATGCAAATTAAAAGTGGAGATAAATTGATTTTCATCCTCCGACCTCTAAAAAATCTCATTTGTACCTGTGGTGACTCGTTTCTTCTGACCGCCTGAGATTCCCCTGCGCATGTCATCGCCAACCAAGGTGTCTGCGCAAACATCAAGACCTAATATCTGCAACAACCCCATGTAGAAGGTGATGCATTTCAGTGTCCCTGTTGCATCTACTTCGATGACTCTATACCTGCTGTGTGAGATTCAGTTGAGATATGGTCGAAGATGTTAAACTGCAAGGGACCTAATCCCATGGTTGCCAACCAAGTGTATTTGACGAATGAGTTGCTGTTGGTAACAAGGGTCAGTCAATATATGACTTGGCGAAATACCTAAGGCCACTCAACATTGAATACAAATGGGGTTGCCTACTGTCTCTTCAATCGTGGTTAACAATCTCTTACGTTGAATGAAATCATAAGAAATCATCATACATTGATGGAGAAAATTTTGACCTGAAACATATTCGGCTCTAATACCCAAAGTGACCTCTTTAGAGCTCTGTACATCTTCCAGACATTGCACTCATACATGTTATGTTAAAGTGGAGCAAATGATATTCTCTATACTCTATCCCAAAGAGTGATAGCAAATAAGAACACTTTAAGTAAGGGAGAGTCTCTGACCTTTAGGGTGTAATCTGTTGCAAGACTACTCTCTACTCCTGACAAAGCTGTTGCCTGCATTTGAAATAGATACAATTCCGTGAGAATGGTTTCCAACACATAATTGCTTCGTTATGAAAAGGAAAAAAACAACCACAAATGGCTAAGTAGGAAGCAGTTATTCATTCAATGCTCAAGAACTTGAATGGTATGAGCAATTTACCTTCATAAAGAGATCCACATCCGCCTCAGGGAATATTCCAGCTTGTTTTTCTCTTCTAGCAAGCTCTGAGAGTAGCTCTGAAAAACCATAAAGAAAAAACACAATCATCAAAATATGAAACGATGAAACTTTCATGAGGGGTAATAGGAAATCAGTTATAGGAATTTGAGAGTGATTGATGTTTACCATATCGAGTGCCGGTGCCTTGGCAACGAGCTGAGAAGTCCAGAGTCTCACGCACAGTCATTTGGGCAACATGTAAATCGGTCTGACTAATGTAAACCGCCGTCTTTTGTGGAACGAACTCATCCAGGTTATGGCCATTATATGTCACAGTGCCTTTAACCTACGTCCACAAAATCCAAAGAGAAACTCACAACCTTCAAAATTTCTCCAAAACTGAAGACAACAATCGTTCACACAATTACAAAATCTCTTTGAAGGGAAACATACATTAGTCACAATACTGGATAGCGCTACTTCTAAGGTTTAAGGATACGGTCAATCACATTTCCAGACTTCTCCATAATTCCTCACCTGCAAATCTTTGTCAAGTTTTCCTGCAAGCGCCAGCAATAAAGTCGTCTTCCCGGACCCTGGTGGACCGAGTAACAGGGTCATTCTGCAAGACCACCCATTTCAAAGCTGAGCCCTAAGCGAACAGATGATTTTTGAGTGACATAACTGTAACCTAGTTTTTCAGAGCTTGAAGCTAATGCTAATCCTTGTTGAGTTTGTCCGATCTGTACCTCTGCGGCTTGATTATTCCATTCACGTTGTGAAGGATGTTGAGAACTGTTTTCTTCGTTGTTGATATCCTGATCGTATTGAGACATTGCTGCAAAATCCGAGGGAAACGAGGAGACACTCAGATTGATTTCTTGATACCTATTTCCTAATCTCAAAGTTTGGGCATAGAGTTCTACAGTGAGAGATTCATTTGAGCCTCAACAGGTAGATATGGAGAAGGTTTAGCCTATTCTTAAACCCAAATTTCCTATATGGCCGGAAGTGAGCCTGTCTAAATCTATAGGAATTGAATTAAACCATTCAGGAAGTTTCAAGAAAGGTTGCAAAATATTCCAATAGAAAGAAGAAAGCATGCCCAACATTTTTGGAAAGGAGTAAACTTAGCCTACTCTTCACCGACTTGACCCTTCCTTAATAGCCCACAGTATTCACTCCAATACCCTAAGGATTTGCAAATGAATTGTTCAGAAAATGTCAAGGTAGCAAAATACATCTAAATCAAGAAGAAAACACGCCCTACATTTTTAACAATGCAAATCAGCTTTAGAAGTGACTATTATAAGCTTCGAGCTTCTAAAGTATACCGCCTATAAATTGGACTTCATTCACTAAGGTATTCAAATTTCCCTATTCTCAAAGCGAGAAAAAATCGTCAGATTAGGTTTTGTTAACACAGCATTTTAAAAATTTGTTCAGGCTCAAAGTCTGAGACCTACAATCACTTACTCGCGATCATGACAATTACGCAACACTCAGTGCATGCACAAACAGAAAATGCGGAAATAAAATCAAAATCAAACGAACATAAAAATCCTGAAACAGAAGACAAATTCTTTATATAAATTGAACGGAAAGTTTGTAATTACCTCCACAAAATTGCGTGCAGCATTCCAGAGGGAAGGTAATGCTCGGCTTCCCACGTAGCAATCAGCATCCACACTCAAACTCTCGTACCTCACTTCGATGGTCGGGAGCTCAATACCCACTCTGTGTCCGCAAAACCATGCCAATGCAATCAGTGAGTACATGATGGCAATCCTCAATTGCTTTCATTTCCAGTGTAAAAAATAATGTTAAATTCCTCGTATTTGAGTCCGCCAACTTTTTTCGTCTCGAATTAGTTTTAATCGTTTCTGGCCCAATTCAGGTCATGGATGTAAACCATGCTTGGAATACTGTAGGGAACGTTGGAAGGGAAGGAAAATATTCATTCAGCAAGGGATTGGATGTGGAGAGCATTGTTACATCTCATAATCATGTTCTAATCAACGACTTACTCACGTGTATATTTTAATAAAACAGACCCTCAAAACTTCAGAAAGTTATTTTTACGATTCATGAGGAAACGTCATTACATAATTGATTAATATTAAACTGCAAGTCAAATGATTTTTCACAAAAAACCTTAACCAAATGTTACTAAATAAGCAACTCGAATGGTTCCCGAAAATATTCTGCGAAGCAGGGTTGCTAATAGTCTCCAATAGCAACGTTTGGGAACTTACATGCTTTTCAGCAAAATACTCCAAATTGCTGATCAAGAATGACTGTTCCAAAACGTTGCTAACAGACCCAAAATAAAAACATCAATTTCACGGTCTGTAACAAAATTCTATTATACCCGGCCTAGGTACTAGCTGTGTGGTCTTTCCTCGTGCAAAATCCTCTGCTAAGCTTCTGTTATTCCCGTAAGAGAAACAAGCCTTCGGGTGTATAATCAATCTCCAGGGCTGTGAATTTACGCTACATTTGTAAACATGCCAGCTGAGACTTAAGCACGTTGGTAACGAATGTGCAAGGAAATGAGAGGAGAAGGCTAGGCCGCAATTCAAATTATATGTGTTCCCAAGTCTCACTCTGATTGCTTGTTCCTAGTGCAAAATCCTCTGCTAAACATCTGATTTCCCGGAAGAGAAACAATGGTATGGAATAATCGATCTCCAGGGCTGTTAATGATACGCTACATATGCAATTTTAGCGATTAACCGAGGCTAAACATGTTGGGTATGAATGTGCAGGGGATAATGTGAATGGTTCTCAAGCCGCAAGCAATTGCAATCGGGAGCACATAGTTACTTGTATGATCGAGTAATTAACTTACGTGTCGATTCGTTTCCTTAGCTTGAGCAGGAAAATCTCGTTATCCTCTTCAATCACTTTGAGCAAACTATCAATGAGCATCTGCCTCTCCAAGGGTCCAATCTTGGCCACGTCCACTTGGTCAAACTTTCCGAGTCCTTTGTGGAGCATGGCGGTGCGTAGCCTTCTCACGGTGGGCAGTCTCTCCATGGCCGCCCACTTGAGCGCCTCCTCGTCGTCCATCTCGTCGCCTCTGTCCGACATCCTGGCCGACCCGAACACATTGTGCTGCTCCGAGCCCACGCTCCAAGATAAGTTGCGAAGACTGGTACTGCGGGCGACCGCTCGGCTGCCCCAAGAGGATGAGTCCACGGACATGCCCACTTCGAGGGCCCGACGGTCGTCCATCCCGGGATCCAATTCTTTCAACGCTTGGATTGATACTTTAATCTCAGAAATCATAAATTATCTGCCGATCGATCTCCACCTTTTCACACCTTAGTGGCAATTCCTGAAACCAATTACAACGGGGGTTCATTTAGCAGCGTACGCGCATTCCACTTTGCAGTATGGAACTTGCACGGAAGATAGCTATGCTAAGCATCGATTGATGTCCTTAGTCTTTTCGAAACCTTCATCTCTGAAACCATCAATGTGTCGACCTCCACCTATTCACCGAAAGTGCGATTAATTCCTGAAACTAACAGGGTACGCACTCAACGTTGGAAGTATGGAAGTATGGATTCCGAAGCATGAAATCTGGCTAGCAGTGCAAACCATCACTGTGATGATTTCAATGATAACTTCCTAATTTTTTCGAAACTCGGCTCTGTGAAATCAACAATCTCTCTCCACCTATACATTCAGTCTCTAATTTTAATGGCGATTCCTGAAACCAAATCAACAGGGGTTCAGTCACCAGCGAACGCATTCGATCTTAGGGCTCTTGCTGTATGTAAGTATGTTGGTACGGAAGCTACTGTAGCTGTGCACACCATCGAGGTGATCGATTAGTTTTATACGCCACTGAAGTGCTTTGGAAGTTTTCTTCCTGATCTTGGTTGGATCGAGTCTCTGTGGACAGAACAACATGAAGCCAGCGTGTTTGTATATCTAGCAATCTGTAAGGCAGAAACCGTCTGTGTGACTGTAACTGGAATTTCGGAATTCAAATCGTGATAAATTGTACAGAAACTCAACGCTACGCGCGGCGAATTGAACGTACCCTGTAACTCAGAGGAATTCGTTCGTCAGGCTAGTTTGCATTTTCGCCCATGCTGTATGAACGTGTATAAAATTATGTAACTTCCTCTGTATATATGCCAACCATAGCTCGGGCCAGAGGGCAATGACCGACTTCCTGTTTTCTGACGCTACTGACATGCTTTGGGACAGTTTTTTCAGATCTTTGAGTTTCCGTGACACGCAGACAACCTCGTATTCCCGAAATGTGGATCATTTCAGTAAAACGAACACGCAAAGGTTCAGTCACCAGCCTGAAACCTTAATTCTACACCGATCGTAGCTAAACGCCCTTCGAGCACGCACATTACAGTTAAATTGGCCTCACCTCTGAATCCCACAATCTAACGAAAAATAATATTGTAACTACAGAGCGAGCACGCAGAATCACAAATGTCTATAAAGCAGAATTCTTGCAGAATTCTTGCAGACGACAGTGTCTACACGTACGGTCACAGGAAGGAACAATTGTATGAGGCATCAAAATGACGGCACTTGAGGAATGGTATTGCTCAAGCGCTTCTTGAGTACCACCGCTCATACAAATAGACCCCAAATCGTAATTGTAATCTACACTTGGTACTTTCTTGGCAACAAGTAGCTCCCCCCCCCCCGTACAAATTTAAACATAAGTTGTGATTGATCAAACCTACCGTACGTGCTCATCGGTACCAAGCCAAAGAGGGCGACAGGATTGATACCAATCAACTGCGCTTGTTGCTTCAATAAATTCCAATGAACCGCGACACCATTAACAAGATTGATCACAGGCGTGAAACCGAGAATCCTTGCGCTCTCTTCAACTCGCTCTTCAAGCTTGAGTGTGAGCGATAAACGTTCAGGACATCGATAACAGAAGTACGCCGCACGTATAACCTGTATGGTCAATTATACATCAATCCGTGACTTAGATCGGTAGCTTGCAATTGCAATTCAAATGCAGGAAACCAAGGGAATGTATGATAGTCAGGTACCTAATTCTATATATAGATTGAACTGATCGAAAGCAAGGAAGCAAGGAAGCAAGGAAGATTTTATTGAAATAATCAGAGAGTTTGCTGTACGTGAACGAGTGGTTGTAAAGTGGATGCGTCCACCTCCACGCGTTCCAACTGCAACAACGACCAATTGCAATTTATACCGGAACAACACCGCCATGGTAGTTGATCATATGCACAGCTAGACAAGGCCCCACCGACGTCGTTACAAGGTGAAGCTTCTCTGCAGCTAATTCTCGGATTACCGCTAGTTAAGATCGATCTATATAAATATACATAATCATACAACATACGCACAATAAGCTAGCGTGATTAGCAAACCTGACTCACCGTCGTTGTAGCATCGCTGCAGCTTCAACTGTTGCTTCGATCTCGATCATAAACTAAGCTAGCTGGATTTTGAATACCGCTAATTAATTGAAATTTATCGATCTTCACGACATATACACAAACCTTAAGCTGCCGATTACCAAATCGTACCCTTGACTCACCGGCGTCGTTGTTGCGTCGCTGCAACCTGGAATCATGTTGTTGCAGCGGCTACTTTTAATTAGCTTCTAAGAAACTGCCTATACTTAACATCGATCTGCAGTTCTACTGTAACACCCAAAAGCAAAAAAAGTAAAAGACGAACCGAGATTAAAAGGAGTAATAATGCCTGATTATCAACTCCTTGATGACCAGATGTATCATGGTCGCATTCAACTGGTCAACTTTCGCAACAACCGCAAAGACCCACGTCGAAATTGTGGGGGAGTGACTCTCATGAAATGCAGGATTAATTTCTACCCTAATCACACCCAGCCATTAGCTAGAGTGATACTGGGCAACTGCACCTCACCCCACAATAGTGGATACTCTTGCTTCAGAAAAATGAAGGATCAGTAGCCTAATTATATTCTTTAGACAGAAAATGTATGATCAGCTGCAACCGAAGTCTTAAAAGTGGAATCTGAGCCTTCTAAAAGTGCAGGATCGGTAGCTTACTCATGTTCATGTTCATTAGCCTTGAAAGGACAAGACCTATCATCAAGGTGCTTTGCCATAAATGATTTGATTTGTGGACCAATAGGTGTATCCTTAATTTTGACAAGAATCCCAAAAGTCATCCATTGGCTCATTTTTTTTTGACACACATGTGTTGAACAAGGCACTATGAGGAGGTTCAGTGAAGTAGAGATGTCAATCAGTGAATTTTTTTTTGGCAATTTGTCATCATTTTGCACCAAAATATTATTCTTTGTACAAATCCTATAAAAAACAATTAGTAAAAATTTAGATGAAATTGTCAAAAAACTTCAAATTTAAGAAAATAAAATTGAATGAAATTGACAAACTTTAAAACGCTAATTTGTTATTTTCTATCCAATATGCACATGAATGTTGAAATTACGAGCTTCACCACATAACATTCAATAGCCCATGGAAGGACTGCCTTCTTTTTGGTGAAGTCCCCATCACCTAATTTCATATGACATTTCTTGGAGTTGCAACTTTAGTTACTGATTGGAGTGGAATACCATTGGTGTTGGATGGAATGGTGTGGAATACCCCACACCATTTCATCTGCTAGATGGAATGGTGTGGGATATTCCACACCATTTCATCCGTTGGGAGGCAATGTGACAGTCTGCTACTGAATGTAATGCACAACATTTAATATGACTACTTTGGCACTTCATGAGAAATGAAAACAAAAACAAAAACTGAGGTCAATCTCATGTCTCATCTAAGGTAGGAGGTCCTAAACTGATGGCATAGGCTCTAGAATAGAACAAGCTCTAGAGGTACATTTTGCACTCTTTAATGTATATTTGACAAGGTGGGCCATTTTAGAGCCCACTGAAATGAACTTTTCTGCAACTTCAAAAATTTTGAACCAATTCTTCAAAGGTCCAAAAAATATGAAACCACTTGGATTAAATGTCAATTCCATTTTTCTTTTCATGAAAATTTATTGAAAAATACTTCAAGGAGTTTAAGCTTCTCCCAAATGCAAATCAGCTATTCAGTGGTCCATTTTAGGACCTCCTACCTTAAATGAATACTCTTTTTTGATATTCACACGTGATTTTCAATTGCCAATACCACAAACATTAATGCTTCTTTTTTTTTTCCCTTGAAAAAGGTGCCTCACAGCCGAACAGTGCTGAAATATATAGCTGAATGGCCTATTTCAGTCCACAATTTCAGGTGCTGTTTTCACTGCACAGTAGTGCTGCGGTTGCTTACTTTGAGAGGTTGCAGGCTCTTGGCAAGTGAGCAGAGCCACCAAACGTACTCCCAGTGTTGTTGGGACGCCATCAGCATCACCATCAAGATGCCGTAATTCCATGACTCCAAAAAGCCTGTGAGTGGGGATCCCACGCTAATGTCGTTGACGGCTGCAACTGCAGCTTAGAAATCCACCAAATAGTCATAAAGAGCTCACCGTTTTGTATTAGTATAATTGAGTCTCTGATTGAGTGCTGTGGCTTTTGTTTCAAGAATGATCCATTGGTTGTATAGTGTAAGGGAGGAGGCTCAGAAACCACTCATTCAAGAGCTGATCTCCCTTTTCCATGTATTTCTTTGGATGCAATACATAAGGGAGGAGGCTCAAAAACCGCTCAGGCTCAAAAATCGCTCACCTTTTGAAATGTATATTTTTGGTACATGATGCTTTTTGATCTTTACAGTAATGTACAAACAGTGAACATTTGAGGGGGTGGGCGGTTTTGGAGCCCTATGCCATGTTGACTTCAAAAATTCATAACTAATTCTAGAGAGCTCCAAAAAATATGAAACGACTTGGGTTAGATGCCTATTCAAGTTGTCTTTCAAGAAAAATTCATTGAAAAATACTTCAAAATGTTTGACCTGCACAAAATTCTGTTCCAGCCCTTAGATGGTTGGTTTATGGACCTCCTCCCTTAGGGCCTTATTTGTGATTAGTAGGCCCCGAAAACTCATACGTGCACAATTTGGAAATAAATCTGGCTTTGTTCAAGAACTAGCATTGCAACATGTCAAAACTAATGAAGGTGGTTTCTAAAGGCATTCCTTCCTAAAGCTGAAGTGAATGCTTGAATTGATCATTATTTCTTATTTTGTAACACTTATAAGAAGGGAGTTCAACAACCAAGTCTTAATTTATTCTCTTAGTTAAGAATGAAGCCACTGTGGCTCTGAAACCATCCATTGAAGAAGGAAAAAACAAACTCTTGTCGTGCTCTAATGTAAGTTAATTGAAAGTTCATTGACTCATAATCAAGTTCCATTTCACAGCCTCCTATTGGATGGTTGCAAAAGCGTCCATACATGTTTGAAGTGAATGCGCCCAAGACTCCAAGAGCTCGTCTGAACAGGGAAAAAAAGGACTTGATGGAGAGGTGAAGGAATGGAATGGCAGGCCATGCATGGCCACCCAGTGGCCTTTCCGAAATGGAAGTGGTTGCCGCTGAGTATGATTGATAATATTGTGGTTTTTTGTCTGCTCTCCATGGCTGCTGGGGTGCTTGGTTAAGGTAGCAGCATCCATAACCATCAAAATAAGGAATTTCAGCATAGTTAGAGGCAGTTTTTCTTAAAAGAAATATTTTTGCTGTATTAGCAATTGAAAATCATGAATTTTTTTTTTTTAAATTAAATTTTTTGAATAAAGTATCAAATTTCTATGAATTTTTGAAGTAGAATTTTGTAGGGCACCCTAAACCACACTCTAGTAAAGTTGCCTTGATTCTCACACCATAATCTAAAAAAATCAGACCCCACCAACTACAATCAAGCATTGGCATGGTTTCAAGGCACATCTGACAACATTTTAAGATAACTCTACTATCAGTAATTGGGTGCACTAACAGTTATGGATGTTGTTACCTTCTGCTATTTTTGACACCCATGTGAAAAAATGGTGTGATGAGTTGGTGGAGTATTGACACCTGTAGCTACACGCGAATAACTCGTACAAACTGAAGGCTCTTTTTGGGTGCAGCTCTTTTCTCTACTGCTATGTGTACTGCACTTACACTTACATGGTCTTCAGCTGCACAAACTAAGGTGAATCTAAAAATTGCATTCCACAGGACAGTTAACCCTAAAATGTCGAGGCGAACGTTTAGTGTCTAATGAATGACAAAGAATCTTCTCTTGTAGGACAGAAGTGCAACTATTCATTTTTGGTATTAGGGGTGGAAAGGAAAAATCTTCTACAATACTTTGACTTTCAATGAGTATATTTGACTTATTCAAAGTATATCATATCACACAGTATCAAAATGCATGATTGCCACAGCCATGTATACGATCCGTATTTAACCTTAGTAATTATATTTCTTCAATTGTAGTTAAATATATGTATTGTAATACATTGTTATTTCCTCTGTTCTACTAAAAACCTTCAAAAATCTTTTCGTGGAAGGATGAATTGTATTTTTAGTCATAGTACTAGCAATAGATGCATTCAAGATGAAGACAGTTAACCCATCTCCTAAATCTATGCAAAATCTCAAACTTAAGCTCTATCATTTAAACATCCAAAATCCATGTGTGAAGTACGATTTTTGAATAGAATTTGTGAATGTTGTCTCCTTTGTCATTTTAGATTATTTAAAGGGTGGTAGCAACACTAGGATTCTAAAAGCATGTTTTCTAACTTAAATATCTACAATAAATAAACCTAGCTTGCTTTATGATTAACTTTCGATAGCACTGAAGAAGTTACTAAATGCATTGTCAACATTAGTGTTTGAGTGAATAATTAGTACAGTGTTCTTCATATAGGCAAGGCCAAGCTTGCAAATCTAAAAGAATGCTCCCACATTGTTTCACTTGCCCCCACAAAGTCATTCAACACAACAAACACTTACTAAGTGGTGAAAAATAATCAAGAAATGGAGCTTTTTAGTGGAACAAAAATTCTACCTAATATGGAAGTTCTTAGTCAAATAGAGGGAATATTTAGATACTATCATAATCATTAAATTATTTTTAATTGAATAATAATTATTCAATGCAAGTCTGATCAAATACCACCCAATTCACAATATACTTTATTGTCACAAATGGCTTCCTGGACCTTTTAGGGTTAATGGATTACTGGATATGTTTTCATATAATTATCATATATTTAGCTTGCATTCAGATTTCAATGATCATAATTATATCAGTTTTGATAGGAGTATTGGGCAATTGAAAGAAACACTTGTCCTATTTTCAGTCACACCTAGTGTGCTGATTTGTTTTTTGGTCATAACTTCTATGTTTTGGCTCCAAATGACTCAAGATTTATAGGGAATATACTCATAGGTACCATACACATTCTCTAATTTTTTCATAATTTTCAAAAATATTTTGATTTCAAAATAGTACTAGTGATTGAATGTCACACTTGGCAATTTAGGGGGTTTTAGTCACTAAGGAGTACCTTCTTTTAATGATTTTGAGATGAAATTTGGATGAGATGGTCTCTTAATAGACTTACATCTCTTCACATGAGGGATTTTGAAAAAAGTTATTTTTATGATGTGTGGAAGTCCACAAAGTGAGCTTCTTTCTGGTTGCATTTTGAAACATATAAAGTATTATTTTAGTGATTTTTTTTGAAGAATGACCATTTCCATAGAGTTTTTGCAAATGGACACTTTTTATTTTTTTTATTTACTTATTTTTACTAATTTTACCGAATTAAAACATGAAGGTATGTATTTTCTTAAGGTTTGACACTTTTTAAGTTCTCCTACTTAGAGAATTTTTCTATCAATCACCTTCGGTGAAAACCTTCATCTTAGAGGTGTATACATTATTCATATTTTTCAAATTAATTTTCTAATTTTAAATTATTCCTAAAAAAGTCACGAGTATTGTAGTAAAACACAACAAATAGGACAAGTGTTTCTTGCAATCACCTTATTGTACTTGGTGGGATTGAAACTACTCCATAAATACTAAAGTGGGTACACCTAAAAAAGCCACTTATCCTTACCGTGCCTAGTTTTTGTCATCATGTTGTTCAGATTTTTATATAGTCTTGTTGGCAAGTGAAAACATGTTCCAATGCACCAAAGAACATAGGATTTAGATACTGTATGCAAAAGTTATTAATGGTCAAAGTTTGTTTCTGAAATGGCCATCTACAGTCTGGGCACATGACTATTTTTGGAATTATATGCACATTGTAGATGGCTCTTTAAATCCTAAGCGCTCAAACGACCATTTTCTGGTCGCTGCCTGACTTCGGGCAGAATTATCGGGCAAAAAAAAAACTTTTTTCAAAATTTTTTTTTTTTCAGTTTTGAAAAAATTGGGTTTTCTTTCAACATTAATATTCAAAACCAAGATCAGTACGGTCAAAAAAAAGTTATAGCAAAAAGAAGGAGAAATAGTACAAAGTGTCTAAAATTGCTTAGTGTTGAAAAACTTACTATTTGGAGGAAGTACTGATGCTCTCATTAGTAAATAATTTTTATTTTTTAACAAATCAATAAAAACCACAATTTTGACCAATCAAAAAAAATTTCAAATCATAAAAATAGAAATTGTATTTTTGGTGAATTTTTGAAGTTATATCTTCAAAATTCATTTGAAGAGAATCTATAAATATTTTTTTATTTTTGATCATATGGATACTTTCTAATTTTTGTGCTTTACATTATCTTCTTCGATGCTAACTTCAAAAAAGTTGTAAAGCTTATATTTTATAACACATTTGTAGTTTGTCTTAATCTCTTCGGCTTTTAGAGGTTGAATATTTTTCATTTTTTTATGAATCAATAAGAAACACAATTTTGACCAATCAAAAAAAATTTTCAAATTCTAAAAATAGAAATTGTATTTTTGGTGAATTTTTGAAGTTATATCTTCAAAATTCATTTTAAAATAATCTAAAAATATTTTTTTTACTTTGACTGTATGGATACTTTCTACTTTTTGTGCTTTACATTATCTTCTTTGATAATAACTTCAAAAAAGTTGTAACACTTATATTTTATAACACATTTGTGTTTTGTCCTAACCCCTAGGGCTTTTAGGAGTTAAGATCAGGTGTCATTTTGGGTGTAACTACCTTAGTTAGTCTTTTGAGCAAACCATTCTAGGAATGAAGGTAAAGAAAGAAAGCTCATAGATAGTGTGGGTAGGATATATGCTGAGCGCATGTGGAATGATTGAAACTTGAAAGATCCATTTTTTTTTTGCACAACCAAGAAGAGCAAGAGAAAAGGCAATCATAGGATTATGGACTTGAAGTTATATGGAATTTTGAACAAAAGAAGAATTTGTAAGATGTGAATCTTGAAGTATACTATAATAATTGTCCTTAAGAGGTATTAACTTATGGTGAAATTAAACACTCAAAACCGTCCATGTATTCATTTTTTACCACAAGTAGATTTCTACTAAAAGCATCTCAAAAAGTGTAATCAAACCATTTCTATACTTACTGCAATTAATTGACTAGCAATTCTTTAGATTTTGGTTTCATGACCAAGTTATGTCACAATTTTAGTGGCCAAATGAGTTCTACTTTAAAAATTCATAGTAATTTCATGTCATATCCAAAGATTCAATTTTTTGAATTCATGATTTTCACTTGATGATATTACAAAAATTTTTTTTTTAGAGAAAGGTGCCTCCAACTATGTTGCATTGCTTGTTTAGACAATTTTGGATGTTTTCTCTATAGGTAATTCTATTATAGTAAGAAAGTGTATCCATAATTAATAGTCATCTCACTCACCAATAAGAAATGCTTTATTTATTTAAAATAGCCAATACAATGGTATAGCCCTATCCTAGTCAATTTTTTTTGCAAAAGATTTCAATACAAGAGGCAGTTGTTCCTATTGTAACTTCTAAAACAATACATTATCCTTACTTGAAATTTTGACTTTTTGTGGCTACCCTCATATACAAGAATCTTTGAGCCTTTTGTAGCCAAATTAATCTTTAGGAGTAATCCTTAAATAAATTTGTGACCCCACAAATTCATAAAGTTAGGGTATGAAATGTAGGGATATTGTGCAAGTATGGCTTATTTTTACCCCCCATGAGTAGCTAATTTCTTAAGTTGCCTTAATTATATATATACAATTGGGATGAAACATTGCTAGGAGGAATTGAGGCAACTTAGAGAAGTATGCATGTACTTTATTCAAAAAAATGATTAACCCCTAAAACTTGTGAGGCACCAAATTTTGGTGTGAGCAAGATATACTTTGAAGTTAAATAAAATCTAACCAAGTTTTTATTTTTTGTAAGATTCTTTTTTAAGTCTATTTTTAGCATTCAAAATCCAAATTTGAAAACATTTATTGATTATGATTTTTCTATTGAAGATTTTATACAAGGGTGTCCATTGCAATCTTTACTCGATTCCATAGTGTTTGAGGACTCTTGGAAATAACTACTAACTTACTATTAAAGCATTAGTGTTACTTGAAATTTTTTGACATTGAAAAAAAAAATTTCCTACTTTACAATTGTTAAATATACAATGAAAAGAACTCATTCTACATCAAATTGTATACACACCAAAAATATGAATCGAACAGCTGAAGTTTGTTCCAATTTAGATAAGCTAGCTTTTGATTCCAAAAGAGCAAAGAAAGCAAACACAATTGTTATTAAAAAATTTAATAAAATCAAAGAAAAAACACATAAATATCCATCACATGCTACCAATTTAATACACATTTGAAGAAACAAAAAGAAAAATCATAATTTTTTAAATTCTTAAAAACTAATTTAATCATCTTGTTTTGATCATTAGTTATAATTTAATTTAAAATAGGGCTCACTTGAACATTTGAGCCTTTGCAACTTTTGAAGGAAGTCTAGGATGGATTCTCATCCTTTACAATTATAATGTATTAATTGCTTAACCCTTGAGTACCTTGGAAATTAATCTTAGTTGTTAGATGACAATGGAAATGAGTTAGAGGATGACAATTTAAGAAACTTTGGTCCAATTTTTGTGTGTATGATCCATTTGTTTTTTCTACTTGTCAAGTACCAAAAAAATATCACCATGTGGTTCTTTATATTTTTCGATAATTTTGGTACAAATGACCTTGAAATGCATTCATTAAAAGTTTTTAGGGGCTTTTGGAAAATTGTAAGTTCTCGGACTATTAGAACTCTATTAGAGCTTTGTGAATTCTATCACATAAGCAACTTGAGATGGTTGAGACACTACTATGTCAAACAATGTTAGTTAATTTATTTTTAATTAATTATTGAGTATTTATAAAATATCATTTTGGAAGAAAAATTTAGTCATTTTTTAGTTTTCAAATATTTTATAAATTTTTTTAAAAAAATAATTAATTTTTAAAAAAAATTGATTATTTAGCCCAACAATGGTTCATTCACAACTCTTAGGGAACAATTTCAAAGAATAGCCCCAAAATAGTCTTTTGGAGGTCTAAAAAAACTTCCAGTGTAACAACATCTAGCTTCTAACACTAAATTTGAATCTCACCCATGAAATTGGTTTTTTTTGAGAATTTGATTCCAACTAATGAAATGAATCAAATCAAAATGGTTCTTACTGCAATTTGAATTTTCCATATAATGAATTTTCTCTTATAATTTGAACTTGGGCCCATTACTCTTGTCTACTAAATTTTCATTCATGAAATGATGGTGAAAATTGAATTACAACATAATATTATTTACTATAATGTACATTAATATTGAAAATTTTAGTTTTTAGAGATAACTCTATATATGATATGAATCCTTTTTAGAATGGCCATCTTCAACCATAAAGACATTTAGTTGCGTATGCCATCGACCAATTACTCAAAAGTATGTAATTAACGTCCTTTCATAGTATGTCCCAAGTCCCAAGTCTCATTGAATTTTCAAAATCTAAATGGTAAAGAGTTTAAAATTGGGACTTGAGGCTTTATACTAAGTCCCAAGTTTCTTATCAATCCTATACTTTTGGTGAGCTTTGGCACCTAAGAAGTAGGACTTGAAGGCAAAGTTGGGTTTAGCAAAATTCAAGATCCAACTCAATCCCCAAGTCCCAACTATTATTTGGAATATAAAATTGGAAGAAAAATATTACATGAACAACTTTTATTGGCTAAAATTTTGCCTAAATTTGTAAAAAGAATATTTGATGGTAAAAGAGCTCCAAAAACACGATTGTGAGTCTTTGGCCCATTTGGGAGGCACTACATTGCTATAAAATATTATGTAAGAGTTGGAACTTAAAGTTGGGACTTTGACATTCACAATAAGAAGTTCCAAATCTCACGCTTCATATTTTTTTGCAACTCCTACAATCCAAGATTTGACCTTGAAACAAGACTAAAAAAAGAAAGTTGAGACTTTGGAGATACTATAAAACGCCTTTGCTAAGTCCTCTAAGTAACTTCAAAAATACTAGTGTGCCTTGAGCTATTGCCATAGTCAAAATCAAAGTGAAAATAATTTTCTAAATATTTTTTTAAACCAAAAATCACTCAAAAATTCAGAACTTTCCCATTATAGATTGGAATGCCATAAAACCAAGCCCATGCATCCCTCCTTGCTGAGAACTTTCCAACGGTAGCAAGCACGCAATTGGAGAGACACACTGTCGGGGAGATCTCAACATGACAAACAAACACAACAAAATGAAACAAACAGCCTGTCTTAAGGTATAGAACAATAATTAATTCCCATGGTAATTTCGCATTGAGTAGGAAGGAAGCCCAAGTCTCATTGTCAAAGTCAAGACATGAAGCTTTGCATGACAAAAGCTATTCATTAGAAGAAATTTGAGGGCATTAGGAGACTGCGGGTTCTCGGACTGTGGGAACGCAGTTTCTGCCCTGTGAACTCAAATCCTACATGGTCGGGACACTGCCACATAATAAAAAATAATAAAAAATTCAAATTTTTTTTTGACTTATCTTCATATTTCAGGACAAAAAAAAATTGATAAAAGTTTGCCTGACAGGGGTCAGCGGCATTGAGAGCCATTTCGGGAACAGACCCGAAACGGCCCTGTAGTGCCCTCAGATTTCATCTAATGGGTGAGTTCAAGATGGCAAGGAATGAAATTTGTAAAATTACTTTGGACAGTATTGGGGCATGCCAATGTCACCTTGGCTACATAAAATAAATTGTAGAGTAATCACTCAAGCTGAAAATGGTCTCATGACTCAATTTCTATTATAATATACAAATACATAAATCTTCCCCAAATGGACTTTCAATTGACCAAATTCGGTCAACTGTTTGTCAAGGTTCTAACACTGGTAACTTATCTTTAGTTATTGCTTTTCACCTAATATTGAAAGCCTACTATGATTGAGATTCTTATCTGTTGTATGACTTTCAAACATGAGAGGAAAAGCTCCATTTCTTATTCACATGTAATTCATTGAATTCTTTGAAATTTCATTCCTTATGCATATGGTGTTCAATAAATACAATCAACAAGAATCTAGAATTTTCTTCCAAATGCCAACAATCCTCTACAAAAGCTAACTAAAGACATTTGCGCAGTAGGAACCATGCCCAGGAGCTTCTAGGGTTGATTTCATTAGTATTTCCCTTAGAGAGTCTATTTCAAATCAGGCATATAGCAATGAACCACACCAGATGTATGAACAAAAGCAAGGTTAAGTAATTTGATTAGGACACCCACTCCAACATGCACAAAATTCTCAAGTTTTTAATGCAAATTAAAGTACAGTACATTCACTTTGTCCCAATAATATGCCCAGTAAGAAATACTCCAAATTGCAAGAAATACTCCAAATTGCAAGGAAAAGGAGATGCTTCTTCACCAACTCACATTGACATGCCTTTATGTCAACATTTGTCAAAAAGAATGCACACATTAATTTCAAACGCATTTATGTCCAAATCTGTCTTTACAAAAAGATGTCGGTTGTTGTAACTTATCCTCAACATTTACACACAACACAAAATTGGGTGAAGGAACTACTGTAGTGACACCTTAAAAGAATCACGGCACCTTTATACTCAACACCGACCTAATTGAGATGAACATTTACTTAGGTTGGCAGTGTCGCTCATTTTGCTCAGACATCACCATCCCTGCGGCTGGGTTTTTTTCCTCACCTTTTTTTTTCTCTCACCTATTCAAGACTTAGTTGATGCAAGTACAGCAACAAGAGACTTTTGTTTGACAAAGCCCAAGAACCCACCAGCCTGTGATTCAATCTCAAGCTTTGATTTTTGTGTCCTTGCAAGTTGGTGCTTTGCCAACTGAACTGCTGGACAATGTGTTTTGCCTTGTGATTCTTTTATGAAAATTGAACGGATTCTGGTGATGTAAGGTAGGTACACCCAAAAGCGCCACTTATTCATACTGAGCCTAGTTCCTGCTATTAATTACTTCAAATTTTTATGTAGTCTTGTTGGCAAGTGAAAGCATGTTCCAATGCACCAAAGAACGCAGGATTCGGATACTATATGCAAAAGTTATTTATAGTCTAAGTCTGTTTCTGAAAGCGCCATCTACAGTCTGTGAACATGACTGATTTCGGAAATGTATGTACACTGTAGATGGCGCTTTTAGGAACAGGGCGCTTTTGGGTGTACCTACCTTAATCACAATGCATTTTGTAACAAACTTTCAACTTACTCCCTTTGTCTCAAAATAAATCCGTGGTACTCTCATAATTCTCCACAAGAAACCACATATTTGTTTGGAGACAAAGGAAGTAGTAAAATCAACATGAGTATTGTCAAGCAGATTTGCTATGATTAGGTACCTTGGAGAAGCTCTTTGTCAACCCTTCATATTTTTTAGGGATTGAGAAGTTTGAGGGAAGTCATTTGCAAGTAGAATCAAGACATTCTCACGAGAAATGAATTTTCTGTGATTTTTCAAAGTTTGTTGGGACCAAATTGATAAATCATGGGTAGACTTATGCTATATCTTTATTTAAAGGATGATGAGGTCAAAAAGTAATCAATAAATGGCTTCATTGTTCAATAGAAACAAAGAATGCACTTATTGGTTCAATAATTGAAGCAATTTTCGTAACGACCTCAGTCATAGGGGCTATGTCCTTTAACCCCTCACCACCAAAGAGGACAACATTAAAGTGTTCTCACATAGTCTAATAGTCCAATTCAAAATGTTGTAACTTTTGCATCCAATGTATAAATTTAATAAAACTTGTTGAATTAGAAGAGTTGCGCATATTGTTTTAGTTTGTGCTTAAAAATTTCAGATCAATCCAAGATGTACAAATGCTTTAGGAGCCAACCAAAATTCTCAAGTTCAATTTGAGTTTAGCAAATTGCACTTGATGGCTGAAACTTTAGGGGCTTTTATTTCCTTCATCCAATGTTTTTTTTTAATAAAAAGAAAATTGCGTTAATGTGTTTTTCTAGAAGTCTAGTTATTGTAGTCAAACTTCTATGGCAATCTAAGTTTTTTTTAATGTTTGGGAGCAATTTGAAGTTCAAAAACTGGACATTTTTGGATCACAATGAATTTTGGCCACTTATTTCTTCTTTATTTAGTGTCCATTTCTAATATTTTTTTTTGGAAAAGTTGCACATTCTAGTCTTGTTTGTGTGATTAAAATTTCATATCAATCCAAGAAGTTATGATTGACTTAAAAAGCATTTTAGTAAAAGAAGGTTTAGTTATAGCTGACTAGTTGTGTTTTTTGCACCCTTTTTTGCAATTTTTTGGAAATTTCATAATCATTTTGCAAATACAAGTCAATTGAATGTCATTTTTTTCACCAATGTGTTTGTTTGTTGAT
Organism: Thuidium tamariscinum; assembly: GCA_947034885.2. Taxonomy (NCBI): domain Eukaryota; kingdom Viridiplantae; phylum Streptophyta; class Bryopsida; order Hypnales; family Thuidiaceae; genus Thuidium; species Thuidium tamariscinum. The sequence goes on along the minus strand of OX344755.2, from coordinate 1,883,146 downwards.
TTCAAAGCACTTTGCAGTTAATTTTTTATTTATTTGGGTGAGTTTAGAAATCAAATTTCACCTCCAAATGTGTTTTTAAGAAAATTTAAACACCTTTTTTTCATCACCAAAACATTATAATCTTGCAATCCATGTGGTCAAATGACTTTAAATATGATGCACATCATCTACAACATGCACACTTCAAGATTGTGCGGTTGAGATTTTCATACCTTAGTGACATGTAGACTTATAAGGCTTGAAAAGCAAGGATGTTTTTAGGCATGTTTGGACTTTAGTCAATGAGGGGTTAAAGGTTAACCAAATGTGTCCCTTCCTTAAGTACATTGTCACAATGATAAAGGGTTTGCTAAGATTGTGGTAATTGGATGATTGACACAAATGAAAGGGTCTAGTAAATGTTGGGATTGGATGACTGATGACATTGGATTGTTCTATGATAATGTACTTAAATGTTTATAGACATCATGTGAATCTTAAGCTTGTAATCATTTGGAAATATTCTTCACCAAAATATTTTTCATGATGTATTAGGAAGTTTGAAATTTTTTGAATTGACTTCCAAACATAGCTCTTACACAACAAGCTAAAATACTACAGATTTGACATAGTGAAGGTTATGTAAACCTTTCACCTCCAAAATCAATGATTTGTATCATAGAGTTGACCTAATGCTTGCTTCCTAAGTCCATGTGGGACATTACATAAGGCTCACTTCCTATGTCCACGTGATACATTACACTTCCTATCATCATGTGATGTAGTTAATAGAACTACCACCACCAAACTCTTTAACTCCTAAAACACAAAGGCATTTTTTGGCTCATTTTTTTGTACTATAGACCATAAAATTAAAATTTTCAATCTTAAAAATTTGAGTTGAGAGTCGTTGAAAGAAACTCAAAGAAAAAAACACTTCATTTTCAATAATTAAAAAATTATTAAGTAGATGTAGGTCCAAGATTGAACAAAACACTAATTGCGTTAAAAGATATAAGATGGAGTTGAAACACCACAATCCCAAAAGTGAGATTGTTCTTGCAAACAAAGTTAACCTGATCCAAAAAAAATTTGAAAAATTTCTCTCAAAAATGAATTCTATAAGTTTTTTTTCTTCAAAAAGCTGCTTAGATTGCCCAAAATACAAGATTGTCCATAATGTTCTCATCAATCCAAATAAGGTAAACCGGCCTATTATAGGCCAAATGCCTACTAGCCCATCACAAACAAAAAAAATCCTAGAGAAGCACATTCCAAATTTGGATATGTATACCATTAGTATAATTTTTCCTATAATGGGCTAGATGGCATTTGGCTTCTCATAGGCAGACTTCCCTTAGAATGAATCAAATCTTTATATGTAGACCAAAACAAAATCTTTGAGGAAAAAAATTAAAATTAAAAAAATTATTATTATTGTTTTGTTTTATTTTGCTGGATGAAATATTTAGAATGTCATAACTTTTGCTAGTAGGCATCAATTGAAATAAAATCTATATTTTTAAAAAGCTAATTTGATTTATTATCTTCAAATAAAATTTCAAAAAATCAAATATTCAGATTACTTAAGCCTACCCAAAATCTCAAGTGTCTCCCAAAGGAACTTTGGCCCTTTAAGGGTTAATTATTCACAATGGTTTCAAGACCAACATTATTTTTGTTTTCCTTTATTCTGTATAAGATTTCAAAGATTATAGGATGAAGGCAACTCACTTGTTCTTATATGATAGAAGATGCTATTTGGATCACTTTAAATACATTAGTATAAATAGGAGCCTAATTATTGGGAGGTGAGGATAGAGTTGCAATGGCCATTTAGGACACAAAAGCAAGATTTGTTTGAAATCAATTTTTATTACTACACATGAATTTTCTTTGCAATTTTTTGAATGGGAGGCTAGAACTACTACAAGTGACATCAAACAATTCCATTTTTCATTCAAAGATTACCAACTATAGACATTTGAAGACAATATTGATCCAAAACCAAACCAAATAAGAAGTTTGCTACTATGTAAGTGAACCCTACACATAGGGATGTCAAATTTACAAATATAGTACACATTATTGGTTTTGGGTGCATAGTTGGTTTGGGGATATAGTTCACTTTAAACAAAAGTCTTCATTGTTAAGAAATCCAATGCTAAGAAAATCTAGACCAATGGAAGAAAATTTAGTCAAATTCAAAATTAGAATTGAAGAACTAATAAATGAAATGCATACAAAGAGAAGCAACTAAGATGGATCAAGTAATGAATTGAAGTGCAATTGGTCACTAATTTGATCTACAACAAAAGAATTTTAGTCAATATAATCTCGAGTTAGATTCTTTGTCCAATTGGAAATTAGTCTTACGTTAAATTCTTTATCCAATTGGAAGTTAGTCTTAGGTTAAATTCTTTATATGTCCAATTGGAAGTTTAGCATCGTAGGAGGTGGAATGTCCTAAAAATGACCAAGATATTTAGGTTGCTCCTATTCAAAATCTTCTATAGTTACTTTGAAATTGAAGAACTCATAAGGCTAGAAGAACCTACAAGTTGCCCCCATATCATGATCAAACAAAATAAAGACAATATTGGGATTGCAAAAGTAAATGATCACTACAATAAAGTGAAGCAATAAATCTTACATGCCATATATGTCTACAAAATTCAATTAGATTTGTTTGGGACAATTTGTACATGCCATGTAAATGTTGTTGGAACTTGTACTGGATACATCAAAGTTAATCATAAAGTCTGTCATACATTCAGAAATGGTGTCAATGGAAGGTTTAACTAAGAACAGTACAAAAGAAACACAATACCAAGCTCCATCAAATCTTAATATTGGTGCTCCAAGGAGTTTTGTCTTGTGTTTTTCCCAAGCTCCAACTCTTAGTCCGCCATTGCACACTCTATGATTAACTCTAGTAAGGTCCAGTCACAGAGCTCAGCCATGGGATTCCTATGACCTCAAACAGTGGCCTTTCACTTTGAGAAATTATTCTAAAAGTAGAAGAGTCCTAAAATTATGAAACTCTTTGCAAAAATCTTTCTTCTTTCACGGATAATTTACTAAAAATTGTTCCACTGTGTCTACCCCCTCCAAATTCCCTTCAGCTGGTAACTGGTCGCTTTCTGGACCTCTTACCTTTTACCATCAGGTACAGAAATCTGAATGTTCACGACAATTCCAAGGCCTTGTAATCAATAAAAACTAAAAGAGCTCAAAGCTGCGCGAAGCAGGGATATCGTGTAGACAGCAACTCATTACCAATTTCAACTCACGAAACGTCGCGATCAACGTTTCGTGCTGTTGAAGGGTCACAGCCAATTGCCTCATAGTAGCCAATACGCGTATTGCACCGTCTTCTGATGAGAAAATATCACAAGACGCATACATATGTATGTGTATGTATAACTACACCGCCGTTGACATACTGCCAACCTACGACAGCGCTCAACTCCAGGCTGTGGAAGCTTAAATCTTGCAACGCGTCCCAAGGAAGGAAGCCCAAAAAACGTGGTGTCATGCATTACTGCAATGACGCAGCTTAATGGCATTTAACCTTCTTCCCATTCCACACCGTCATCGTCCATTTCACCTGCGCCATCTGTTTGGTCGTCCATCGGCAAAGCTCCTGTTTCTTCGAGGCTCTCGTTCCTGGATACATCTGTGACTCCAAGGAAGACTGAAATCAGATTGCATCAAAAAAGCTGAATAGCTATCACATCTACTACGAGCGAGGAACTTCATCGCAACTGCATATTAGCTCCTTTCAGATGCTCCATGGCATTGTAAACTGTCACACTCAACTCATGTTACACACCATAAAACCCCAGCGAAGACAACTTAGAAACTTAGAAACGATTCAGAACAAAGTACAACCTCGCAACACCAATCTTCTGATAGTGCTTGGAGATACTTAGAACGGGCTAAATGAGAAGCACGCAGACCCAGGACTCTCGTGTCTTCTAAAAAGGAGCAATAAGCATGCCTGCATAAATACCTGCAGCAGGGGCATCTTCCCATTCCACATCATCGTCATCCTCTTCACCATCTTCTTTCTTAACGGTCATTGCGCTGCCCTCTGCCATTGTTTCGACACTGGGATTCTGTGCCGCAATATTTGGCTCAGGAGCTGCTGCTGTCGCTGCCGCAGCTTGAGAAGCTTTCTGTTGAGACTCGAGGATGGCTGCGTAGTATGCTCGAAGGTATTCTTCCTGTGTCAGGGAAAGATTCTTTGTCCATGTAAGGATGCATACCAAAGGTAAAGTGAAGGGTGCACTGAAGAATACCTTCTCATAAGCATTCACTTTCATTGTGGAACTCAAAAACGGTGAAAAACTAGAAACTCCATTGCATCCAAATTTCCACCCAAAAAGGATGGGGGATAATCACAATGCACTGTATGGTGTAGAGATAAGCCAGATTCAAGACCTGAAGCTTTCGTTGCATAGCCTCTTTGTCTTCTTCTGCAGGCTTGATATCTGCGTTGGAGAAACCACCCGTATCATCATTCCTGTCTTCTTCCTTGGCTTCTCCTCTCTGCTTAGAGTTTAAAGCCATGCCCTCTCGTATCATCCATGGTGGGAGTACCTTCGTTGGGCCTGCACCAGAATCATCCTTCTCTTCTTTCTTAACATCGCCAGCTAAAGCGACTTCCACCTGTAGTATCCCTCACACAAGTTATAAGATCATCAAAATATCAGTTACAAAAGAGCTAGAGGCGATGATAGAATGTAGCCACATCATCGAGAACAACGACCGTAAAAACTGGAATTACAGACCACTTTCAACAGACATTCTCCACACGGAGATATATTCCAATAGAGGCTCCCACAAACAGAGCAAGTAGAAAAATGTGGCCATTGTACAGTCGTCAGGAAGACACGAATCCTAGAGTCGGCAGTCATTGCTTTCAATATACCCCCTGCAGAAAAATTCAAAGACCTTACTGACTTCGAGTGGTTCGTACAGACCATGCATGCAAACTCACTGAATGCAGAAATTACCGTGGTTTCTCCCAAGAATGGCATCGGAGTTCCTGTCAAGCCTTGAGCATGCGCAGCCTTGACGGAATCTTCATTGTTTTCACCAACAGCACGGATAGAACCAATGGCTCTCTTTTCCCATTGCACAAGTGTCCCAAAATCAGGTGGAGTTAAGTCTTTCACACGTTGAAGTTGGACATGTAAAGGCTGCAACTGCTTCTGTTCCACCCAACAGACATACACATGTTGTCACAAAGGCAGAAAGCAGAAGAGATACTCCAATCCTCAACAACCTGGGAAACACATCCAGATGAGCAAAAACATAGTCACCTCGCCCATCTGGATTGTTTGGAAACAATCAACAATATAGCGAGTGTGAAAAAAGTCTCAACTACTCTTGGGAAGATTTATAAGCACAAAAGCTCTCTAAAGCCCAAAACATAGTTAAGGCAAGAACCATCCCGACATAAAGATATTTGTAAAAGTAGAGGGCTGAACAATCGTGTGTTAGTCTCATCCTGCCTTGAGAGTTCTATTCATCTCCGTATCCTACTTATCGCACGAATCAGATGTAATTCTAGACTAGACATTCAGAAATTAGAGGTCAAATTCTCAGTATGAAGTAACATCAATAACAATACTGACCAACTCTACAAAAGACGACCACAACAATCCAGTTCCCTGTGTATTGAATAGAAAAGACCAAAATTACGTGGCACTGCGAATCTGTAGCCGGGCAGCGTCCCCAAAGGAATCCCCGTAAGAAAGAATAGGGCGTGAAATCTCACATCTAACTTTTCCAGAAGATCTTTGAGTTTCTCTCGTCGCCGCCGCCGAGCATTATCCTCGCCATCCACAACGTCTGAAGGAGCAGCGACCGCAAACTTGTCGCTCTCCTCAACAAGCTCGGAATCGCAATTTTCGCAATGAAAGAGCTCTGTCATAAGGTTTATAAGGCGCGTAGCATCAAGTGCTGAGTACCTGAAAGAGTCACACACACACACGGAATGAACAACAAGCGATGCGTTTCAAAAAAGACCTACAGAATAAAAGTAGTGGGATGCCTTCAATAGAGTTACTTTCGTCAAAACTCACAGCAGAGAATCAACCGCTACAAAATTGAGAAAGAAAGCCATCTTAAGAACCAGATGACTAATAGCGATGATAGCCAAACGTAATGAGAGACTATTTGACCGAAAGAGACGAAATGGACAGATGGACAATTCGAGAATACTGCAAGCAGGGACAAAGTGAGATTTTGGCTGGGCTTCATTTCTTAATTCTTAAAGTTTCCAATTTACGTACGACAACTATCTCAATCAGTTTCACAGCTCAGAAATGCCTCACAATTAGCGTCTGATACATCGAGTTTCGAGCAAAGCAAAAAGGAAACTAAACGCTTTGAAAGTGTGGGATTGTTTTAAGCAGGACCTGCGTCCACAGGCAGTGTTTGGGCAGATGTATTCCTGAATGGCATTGCGATCCTCCAGCTCATCCTTTATTTTCTTCCTTGCTCGGTGAATCCGGTATCGGACAATGTCATAGACCTGCTCTACTCCAACCAGCTCAGACTCTAGGTTTGATCTTTAAGTGATGCACACCCATTACAGTAGACAGGGAAAAATGCACATTACTAGCTGACACTTCAATAACAGAAAATCATACGATAGCACACATGGCTGATTATTCTTTGAATCGAAGAATGAAAAAAGTGACCTCTAATGATTCAGCAAAAACGGGACAATAGAACAAACCTGTGCATAATCCAGGCAGCAATACGAATGCGTATGCACTTTCAATTTCTCCTCGCCCTCTTTCTCGATAGGCGTACCATCACTCACGGCCGCAACAGCTGCATTATACACCTTGGCACCCTTCACTGTCTGAAGACAAAAACATCAAGCATCAGGATCACATCTGAGGGCTGAATGTCTAGACAGTAAGAGGAGAGGAAGCTTTGCAACTAGAAGTACATAAAGTTCTCGACTGGAATTCACAAAATCCTTCTCCTGAGTGCAAATGTAGAAGTATCGCCTTGAGGTCGAATAGACAAAAAGAAAACGGAATTCAGACCTCGCGTCTATGCTCCCGAATGACAAGCATCTCCTCTTCCAGAACTCGTAGTGTGCGTCTAAGCTGCTTGGGGTGGAGCCGTAAAACTTTGGCCAAATCTTCTTCCTTCACCCATTGTCGCCTGCCACTTACGTTTGAGAAAATTACAACAAGCTTCGCAATAGTACGTCCGGCAAGTCATATAATTTTAGGGTTTGAGGTCCAGCTTGCAAACCTGGTGAGTGCGTCGAGAACGACAACAGCGATGCCCCTATTATCCGACTTGTCCGACTTGCTTCGATTCGGTCCTTTCGCAGGAATCTCCTCATCGTAGAAAGCCCTTGCCACTAACTTTACTAACCTCCGGAAAGGTTCGATGCTCATGTCTCTCTTTTAAGTGGAGAGTCGCTAAGTGTCCAAAGCTCTGATAAAGCAAAATCAATTTCAAAAACACAATCAAGGGGTACACGTCTCATTCTTTCATACCATTAAAAACATTTGAAGAAAATCCACAAAGGCCCCAGGAAAGTAATTAAAGGTTGCACGATTGAGACTTCGTGCTCAATTCTCACCCAAATGTATTGAGTAATATCTTGAAAAATGCTACTGGAAATGCACTTCTACTGAGCTACAAAACTCTCAACTTAAGAGCATTGAAAATTCGCCTATAGAAAGATTGACTTAATTAATATTTCCTTGGAGTAATTGGGCAATTATACTCACAGTAAAAGACATTGGTAACATTGGACATTGAGTAAGAATTGCCTAATATAAGACTCAATCCTGTAAGATACAAGGCAATAAATGTATATATCTTACTCTCAAAAGAGCGTTGCTCCGAATTAAGAACAGACTCATTGCCAAAAAGAAAGAAACATCCAGTCCATAGCAGACAAACCCAAAGAAACACAGAAGCTCTTGAATCCCGGGCAGACAGCAGAGAGACAGAGGGGGAGAAGTATGTCCCTCCTCAGAGGATAGTAACAAATGTAATATTTCCTAGCAATTTAACGAGCTCCAGCATTTACTTAACCGAAACGGAAAAACAGATACTCCACACCTCGAATACAACACATCGACAAAATCAAATAAGAAAACTAAGCTCTCAAACTTTCGATATTTGGTTCAAACAAGATTACATCAAATTAATTTCGTAAATCAAAGGTAACCATGATATCTACACCTAGTCGACTACAATTTCCGTTCAAGCGGATTTACCTTTAAGATCAGTGAACGATGATTCTAAGAAAAAAAATTAGGGCTCCACTTTACAACTCCAGAGAGCTCTAAAAAGAACTCCAAAATACTTCAAAAAAATCGCTTCTTGGCTTAGTCGCAAATCGAAGAAAAGAACTTACTATAGGTGCAGTCAGAAGGAAGCAACGGCGCGAAAGAACCTCCTCCCGTGGAGTTCCGCAGTGGGGATGTGCAAAACGCCCGTCCTCCACGGCGCGGCTCCAATGCCCAAGAAAGGGAAACCCTAAATCGTAGACACTGAGGTGTTCACTATCTAAGATTCAAATACCAGAAATATTTGAAAGTAATTCCATTACAATTTTCGGCTTCCGCAAAAATCACCGGAACTCTCAAGCACGATTGATAACTATGAAACAGTCACTTCCGACTTGAGCATTAAGAGAAAATCAGCAATCAGCAAGTTAGGGTTTGATTGAGGAAAAAAATAAAAAAAGTCGCACATCATTGCTTGTCTCCCACGTCTCAACTGTTATTTGTTTCTAACCAAGACAGGGCTTAAAATTTACTACGCATACGCCAAGCAAAGCGAGTAGCTGTAGAACTAGCGCAAAGAATGCAAAAATGTCGGCATTATTCGGGTCCTTAGAGTGAATTAAAACCAAATGACTTTCGAATGAGCGATAGCAGAGTTTTCCTTCTTACACGAAGTCACATGCGTCTAAATCGCAAAGAAATCAAAATCCCCGACTTAGCCATTGCATCTAGGGTATAGGCACCTGTGCGTACACTGGAGCCTGAACCTGCTCCCGTTGCCGAAGATGGAGCTCATCAACCCTAACCAAGAAACTCTTACGTTTTAGATTTTCAATTAGGGTTCGATTCCATCGCTGTTTCGCAGTCTCAACGCACAGCACCGAATCCTCGTCCCGTTTTGGAGATTTTCTGTCTCTTGAACAATCTGCAACAATCTGTGCCGCAGATCACAGCGACGAGCTGGCACAAGAGGAATTCACTGCACCAGAAAACGCTCTTTGGTCTGACAAAACTGATTCAATACTCGGATTCCTGGTCTCTGAGAGCAAACTATCAACGCCTGCTCCACAAAGAACCACGGCTGCTATATATTATATAGCCCAAGTGAGAATGGAAAATAAGCCACCTTCGGTCCTTTCAGAAGTGCATCGGACAAGTGGGTACCGCGGGGTTGTGGGTAGAAGTACAGTTACTTAGCGTCGGGGTTACGGCATCTTCATCCATGCTTGGGAAAGCCCCTGCATCGCTATTCCCCATGATGTTTCAAGCTATATTTAAATGATAATACTAAAATGATTATAATAAAATGGTAATGTTAATTAAGGTCATTGCCTTCATGCTTTGTAAAACAGGCAGGACATTACAATAAATCCTACCATTGAAGGTGAGCCCAGCAAGGTAAATTTTGGGTACTTGGATTAAAGTGAAAAAGCCCCCTATTTTGTGCCATGTCTAGGGTATGTTCTAGATTTCTCCTAGCTAATTTGGGGTCTTTGATTGCAATTAAAAATTTAGAATTTGCAAAAAATAAAATTGTAAAAAATAAAAAATTTGTGTTTTTTTTCTCGAGGTAAATCCATGTGTTGGGCCCACCTTCAATGGTAGGATTTAACGTCATACATAAAACAAATCATTGTTTTTCTAAAATACTTTAGAAGGGTGGCAATGACATCATAAAAAATTCTTGTACTTAGAGATCAATATTGCACACTTTCTACATCTTGTTAATATGTCAACAGATGGAGAAGAACTGGTCCCTCAAAAATTGTAGATAGTTGTATACTAGATCCACTAAGATCGTCATTTAATTCCACACCTTGAAAGTAGTGAAATTAGGTTGCTTTAAAGAAGTAGGTTATCTTACTCTAAAAAGAATTCTTTATAAGCGATGAAAGTCAACAAATACTTCTACAAATATTTTCATTTGTACATATGGAGGTTTATGAGTTCCAATTACAACAATGCTTGATCCAAAAGTAAAGCATTCTTATACAAGAACATTAAGTATTTACATGGTCTCAAATGTCAAATAATTAGTATGGGTCAACCTATTTTAATTATAAATATTGTTTATCTTTTTAGTTTCATTGAAGATGGCCTTAGAAGTCTTTACAATTATTTAAAAGAGGTTTGAAGAACTAGGGTTAAAAAAATATCAAAGCCATTCTCAAAAGTTCATCTAAGATTTGATGACCCATTATTAATAAAACACACATTTGACAAGTACATTTGGCTCCCAAATGAACATGAAAACTTTGATATTGAAGATATAAGGTCACTAGAAGAAAACCTTGTTAGAATCCCTGAAAACACGCCATGTAGTTCATGTTGAGTTCATATTGCAAAACGCAGTCAAAATGCAGTGAAAACGCAAAAAACGCAAAAAAAACATTTTTTTGCATTTTTTTGTGCTTTCATTACATTTTGACTACGTTTTGAACCATGAACTCAACATAAATTACATGACGTGTTTTCAAGGATTCTAACAGGGTTTTCTTCTAGTGGATGTACATGATAAAAAAATAGGAGCCTAATATTGGTTTTGGATATAGCTAAAGTCAATGGTTTAAAAATATAGGATTTTTTATATTGTATTCAAATATTTCATATTAAATTACATTTGAATCTTCTTTTATTTGTCAAGAAGATCCAATAAAATTAATTTATATTTGATAATAGGAATGTCGCTCAATGTTCACTAATGACAGTTATAAGTGCTTATACTTTATCTCATCTATATAAAAAACTAAGAGTGAAAAGATTCTTAATCATATAACTCAAAAACACTACTAATATAGGAACTTGCTTCAAAGTGTAGTTTCTTATATTAAGACTAATTATCCTTTAGGAGTTAAATGATTATTATATGTATTTATCCTATATAGAATAATCTTTATTAGAATATACAATACAAGTATACCTTAACCTCCTAGCACCTTCATCAATAAATAAATAAAATTGTAGTTAGATTTTTGGAAAAACAACCTAATTAGTTGTTCAAAATATATAGATATACATATACATTTATATATACACATACTAATGTACTATATGCTATTTTTTAGAGCCATAATGAAAATAAATAAATAAATTTATCAAAATTTTAAAACTCAATTTCTTTCACATTAATTCTATAAATCCAAACACCACAAAAACAAAGCTCATGCATCCTTTGTTTTGGAGAGTGTTTTAAAAGCACCAAAAATGGTTATGGAGTCTCATAGTAACAAACAAGCAAAACAAAATAAGAAAAACAAATAAACAAAGCAAATAAACAACCTCATTTAATGGCATAGATACATAAAATATTGTTTAATTTTGATACAAATTCAACTTGCTCCACACAATCTTGCATCTCTTCTTGGTCAATTCACTAAAAACATACATTGCTAAGTTTTTTGCCTTGTTGATCTAACCATTTTAATGCACAATCTCTTAGTACACACAAAATATCTCTCTCACATGCAACAAACTTTGGCATACAAGGTAGAGAGTTTAGGATCTAGAGGTCACGGCAAAGGTTTAGGCTGGGTAAATGTAGTCCCCTTAGATGAAAGTGGCAACAATTTTTCAAAAATTGTAAGAATAATGTAGATGAATGCCTAATTTATTTTAGTTATACTACTAGTGTGTTTTGTACCATTGCCAAAGCTAGAGTAGAGGTAAAGCAATTTCTCAAATTTTTTAAATTCATAGAACCTTCAAAATTCATGACTTCTACATTGTGGGTCCAAATACTATAAATCAAAGATTGTACATACTTCCTTCTTGAAAACTTTCTAAAGTACCATGTACATGATCTGGAAATGCATGATTTTAGAGATCTCACAACAACAATCAAACAAAAAAAAGCCTAATTTTATACACAAATTTTAAAATCGTTCAATTTTCATATATAATTTTTTGAATTGTTAAAGTATTTTTTGCACTTTAATTAATTATTACACAAAAATTTGCCCTAGCTACTAGGAAGCTATGGTATGGAGGTTATATTGACTACCCATACATTTAAATTAGGCTATTTGTTTTGTTTGTTTGTCATAGTGAGATCTTTGAAGTTTTGCATTGTCTAATTACATTTTTAGTATTTTCCACTTAGCATTCAAATTCACATTGTAAATTATGAAATTCTGAAGTTTTTATAAATTGAAAATTAAAAAATTACTCTTATTTTTGAAACATCCATACCTTATATTTGGTGTTTAAAAGTTTTAGTTTTAGTTTTTTACTATGGTAAAATCTCCAAATCCATACGTCCCTTAGTCATATTTTTGATACCATTAAAAAGCTATCTTGAAAGAGGGGGATATTGACTTTGCTTGAGCTCTCAAGAAAAAAAAATAGAATTTAAAAAAATTTATAAACTAAAAATTAGAAAATTACTTTAATTTTTATATTGTAGCAATGGCATAGGACACACTAGTAGGTATAAAAGGAGATTAAGGAGGGTTTAGCTTTTACTCTTTTAGCCATTACAAGTGATATTTGAATAATTGTGGCAATAGTATACAACATTTTAAAACATGTGAATTTTGATTTGTACTAAGTGTGAAAAGACTTAAGATAAGAGGTGCAAAAGGTGACCATTTAAGAGCATATTAGCTTAGGATCTCTTCAAATAATGTGGATCAATGCATTTTGTAACAAATTTACAAGGAAAGATGAGAAGGAAGCACATCCATCACAAATTGATTAATTATTTTTAGACTTAAATTGAATTGGATAAAGCTCATAGTAATAGTGTGCTATTCAATGCTATAAGTCCAACCTTTAATCCCTTAAAGCCCAAGGGGTTAAGACAAAATACAAATGTGTTATAAAGGATTAGTTCTATAATTTTTTGAAGTTAGCATCAAAGAAGATAATGTGAAGCACAAAATGTAGAAAGTATCCATATGGTCAAAATTATAAAATTATTTTAAAATTCACTTCAAATGAATTTCAAAGACATAATTTAAGAAATTAACAAGAAGCACAATTTTTATATTTATTATATGAATCTTTTTATTGGTCAAAATTGTGGTTTCTATTGAATTGTGGAAAAATGCAAAAGATCTAGTAATGAGAGCATCATCACTTTTCCCAAATAGTAATTTGGGAAATTCTAGACACTTCTAAATACTTTGTGCTAGTTCTCTTATGATTTTTGTTTGATTCTACTGATCCACATACTGATCTTAGTTTTGAATAAAAACATTGAAAGACAACCCAATTTTTTCAAAAATTTAAAAAAAAAATTTTAAAAAGTTTTTTTCCTATTTGAAAATTCTGCCCAAAGTTGAGCAATGGCCAAAAATTGTCCGCTTCAGCACTTAGGGGTTAAATGTCAAATAATTGTTCATCAATGGTGCAAATGTATGCAAATCTTAAATTAGAACAATATAGTGCATGTAATTGCAATTGACACACAAGTGTCTTCGTACTCATAACTTCTTGTTATTTACATTGAATTTTGTTTACTTCTAAACAACCCTTTCCTACTTATAAAATTATACAACATAATCCAAAATCAATACCTATTCATCACTAGATAGTATTTCATTTCCACATAATAGTAAGATTTCATAGTATAATCCATAAACATGGGTAAAATATGGATAGTCTACCTCAACCCTTAAGAATAGACTTGTAACCTTGCATTAGATGAAATTTGAGGGCAAGAAGAGACTATTGATACTATAGGAATCATTGATATTAAAAAAATTCCAAATCACTCATTAGAAGTCAAAGTAGTGTAAAAGATCCCCCCTTTCCATCCCTAATTCAAGGGTTGAACAAGATAAAACAGTCCATTGTGATCAAAATTTGGAGTCTATCCTTGTGCCATTGTTGAAATTTTTCAAAAAAATTTCTACATAAAGACAAATATGAGAAATAGTGAGAAAATTTTATTTTATATTTTTTAGACAAAATATGAATTTGTTATGAATTTTTGAAGCAATTTTTCCAAATGAATTAGTAGACTACCCTATAACCAACAAAAATCATATTCAATATACTCATCTTAATCATCTAAAGTAGTCACTATAATTTCTCATGTAGAAGGGGATGAAAAGTCACTTCCCACAATAATTTACATTGAAAAAGCCTAAGGTGTTCCTAATGAGATCACTAATCACTCCATTGGTGTTAGATTAGGCATTGATTGTGGCTTGAAAAACCATCATGACTCATGAGGTCACTAGGTGTGACTATGGGTCATTTGACTACAATAGGGGGGGGGGCACGGCTCCTCAGAGAAACTCAATTTCTCAGTGAAACCCAAGTTGGTGAGATTTTTCGGGAGCCAATGAAAACTGCCGTAGAATGGAGGAGCTGTGACACCCCTTTCTGCTTTTAACAACGATTCCCCAAGAATTTCTGACTCGCACAACTGGGTTGGGAGCTCCGATACTTGCACCAAGTCAAGGGCTTCAAGAAATTCTTGAAGAAATTTTTGAAAAATGCCGTTTCTTCACCCACGAAGGAGAAGAAACGGCACTCTGTTTTCTTTGAGAATTTCGCGTCCGCCTTTCGCTCCCACTGCACCACGTACTCTTTCTCACATAATTATGAGGACTTCGGAAGTGCTGTGACATCCCCTAATAGGTTATCTACCTGAGTTGCACTTTAGTCCTATATAAGAGAATTTCTTGTCATTCATCAATGTCTACTTCAATATTTACTAATATAGGTTAGCCTTGAAGCACTTTGATGTTCAATTTTTGGATGATGTGCAAATTGGAAATTAAATTTCTTTTTCATTATAGCTTGGATGAAAGTCATCCTAATTTTAGAGATACTTTATGAAGTTGTCTTATCAAAGTATTGGATTTGGTGCTATTAGAGTACATATCTTTCAAAAATTACAAATGTGGAAGTATGGCAAGTAGATGACCTAGCCAAAATTGCATTGACTCTAATTCAAACCTAGAATTGCAAAAATGAGGTCATAGCATCAAAGAATACAAAAATTCCAAAAAATCATCATGCCAAGAGAACCTCATTTTAAATCCATTCCAACAAAATTTACTTAAAAAATGACAAAATTTTGCTTGCAATTGAATTTTGAATGAATTTTGAATAATTCCTATTACAATTTATAAAAAAATATTGGTGATGGCATTGATGAACCTAAAAATTTGGATAGAATCTTGAATTCAAACCCTACAACTTTAATTCGAATCTCAATTCCAAAGTATTCTTCCAAATAGTTTTTTATGATGATTTTTTTGAAATCATCAATTCTTGAGATGAGCCTAGATGCTTAGGAGTTATCCTCTACCTTAACCTTACAACGTTTCGACGTCCATATTTTAAATGATGAACAGAGGGCTTCAAGGCACTATTTCATCCATCTAACTTCTCATTTATTAAATTTAACACTTGAATCTAGAAAAGACAACCTTCATTAATGACCAAATTCATTAAATTCTGGTAAATGATATATCTGTAAAAAGATATAAGCAAAAATGTGCAAAAATTCAAAAAAGGATTGAGACGTTTAGGATTTCCAGAGGCTGACACCCGGCGACATCCGGCCCACGTTACACGGAGGCGGACACCCGGCGTGCACAGCATCCCCAAGCCTAACGTTGTCCCTTCACTATGAAGCTTTTGAAAATTGAATTTTCGTCACAGTTTCCCCCGCAGGCGGAATGTGCTTTCTCCACCATCGCCATTCCGTCATTCTGACAGTGAAACTCGTTTCCATCTTTCTGTGCATTATTGTTTCACCATGTCATCATCTCCTTGCTCGCATCTGTTTTACACGAGGTCTTAGCCTTGTTTCATTTTTCTCAGTGCCGCCATGGAGGAGGACCTAGCTCCGCCTGGTGGCGAGGATTTTCGTGAAAGCAGAGCAGCACTGATCTCTCCTTGCCTTGCTGAAGGGCGGGAGCGCCTGGAGCGGATGCAATTCAAGTCCATGGGAGATTTCACTAGGAACCAGAGGGACTTCCAGAGCCAGTTGGAGTTGGTCAAATGGATGGAGGAGCAGCAGGTGGCTTGGGCGCTTGAGCGTGAGCGTTTGAAGAGTGAGGTGAGTAAGTTGAGGTCGGAGGTGGACCGATTACGAGCAGTGTCTACTTCTCCTATGGTTTGTGACAATGATCCTGGTTCTGAAGAGATTGACTTAAAAGCGTTGACTGGGCACGAGTGTATTAGCGCGAGTAGGAAAGCTCTGGCGCCGATTACGCCGGAAGCTGTTAGGGCTCGGACGCCGTCTGTGAAGCTGGGAATCGGGAAGGAGAATATCTACAGTGATCAGAGAAGTGCTGAAGAAATTCAACGTTTGCGCCTGGAGGTCGAGAACTGGAAGCAGAAAACGAACCGTCTGTCGAAGGAGTACAAAGGTTTGAAGAGTCAGTATAACTATTTGCTAGGGTCGAGAGGGGATGCTGGACATCTGATTCTCAATCCGGGTCACGTTCAGTCTGCTTTGGAAGCCAGCTCGGAAAAGTCTTCGAAAATTCGTAGATGCAGTCCTGGGGAGTCACCGACACAAGGGGGAGATGCTAGCTCACCTAATCCCATTTCTTCTGACTTGAATGGCCCGAGCACTCCTGGAATTTTGCCTCGAGCTGTGGCTGAGGTTGTTACTGGATCTAATACTTCGACGCCTGGCTCTCGTGATCCTCCAGCGAAAGTTAAGGCTGAACCGGAATCTTTCAAAGCGATAACTCATGTCCCTTTATCGAAGAACAAAACAGCTGGAGGTCTGGATGCACTATTCGAGGGTAAATCAGATCAGGCTGTTGATTTCTTTGATACGCAACATTGATCTTTCGTTTTTGGAGCAGTTCTTTTAGTCCAATTTCTGGCATCGAAAATAGAGTCGCTTCTCGATCGTGTTATCGGCCTGGTTAGATTATTACCCGGCAATTCTGTGATTAAGTGCTGAGGGCTGACTCTATATAAAATTGCAGAAATTCCTACAGCAAAGAACAAATCAGCTGGTGGCCTGGATGCTGGGCTCGAGGGTAAAGCACATCAGTCTGTTGACAACTCTGGTATGCAACATTTCTGTTTCCTTCTTGGAGCAGTCTATGTAGTCGAACGACTGCCTTCGAAAATGGAATCACTTATCTTCAGTGTTATTTAGGTCTGGCTAGATTGTTGCCGGTTTCACGTTTGTGAAGTAACTCGATAACGGGGTGAATTTGTACAGGAACCCCTACAGCGATGGCGGGAAATAAAAAAAGACCGCTGGATCCTTCGGGGAAGCCTCCGTTTAAATTTGTGGAGCCTGTTAGAAAGAAAACTGAGAGGGAGAACCTGCAAGGAGTAGAGTGTAAATTGTGCAAGAAATTTTATGATGCCGTGCTCGCTGGCGATGCTCAAGGCATGGCGGAATCTCGGTGCAGTCATCTTGAAAAATCTCGTCATCGGTTCCGCGATCTCCCTCCTGCAACTCCCGAAGGGTTCTGGAACATCGGCTTCGATTCGGAGTTTTGACTTCAATTCCTCTGCTTCAGAATATCTAATGTAATCGCGGGGTCTGAGACAATTTTGAGAGGTAATTGTTCAGATGATCAAATACCATTTCTCTAAGTTTTTGCATTGCATTACTACTATTTGCTTCAAAGTCGACGATATCTGTACAGGTCACATACTTTAGTGTTGGAAAATCAATATCTAATAAGAGATTTATGCTCACAGGGCTTCTCTAAGGATAAATGAGCAGGTTCCGCATCGATGGTATCATAACGACAGCGATGTAGCTCAAGGTCTTCCATGACGCCGGCCTTGGTTTGAACAGGTTTTTGACATCTACCACAAATTTTCACGCACTTACGGCTTCTAGTTCAATTGCTGCGCAGGTGACACCCAGTGTATGTTTTCTGGAGAAAATGTACCAGAGATGTACATTTTTAGGGGGGGAGTGGTGTCAGCTGAGTAGCACTCGTTCCTAGTATCTTATGGGAGCTCACGTGCGTCAACCTTTCAAGCCCTAGGTCTATGTTACATCCGGTGGTGTAGAAGTGTTTGCAGGCTGATTGTGCCTACGAGAAATTGTAGAAATCAAACTGTCTATACGAGTGCTTGGCGGGTCTCATGGAAGGTTGACATTGGTTCTCTAAGAATAAAAGCATCACTTGCAGCGAAAATTGCATATGTTGGGTCTGTGGCGGGGGATGGATGAGTGCAGGGTCTAAAGAGCGTTTGGTGTCTCGTCGTGGAACTTAGACCTTCTTGTACTCGTCGTTGCTTATGCCTCATATCCTAGGTGAATATATCTGCCTTGACGGATTTCGTGGGTCTATGCTGATTCCTTTAGAGTGTGGAAGGGAAACAAGAGTGAAATATACAGTCGCTCGAGAAGAAGGCACCGGGTCACTTCTATTAGTTTTTGTCACTGGGCTGGTGACATGTATTTCTTTAAGCTTTTTTGCATTTGATGTGGATATTTTAACGTCTTTGTCATTCCTATTGGAATCCGATCTGAGGTACACGCTGCTATTACCAAGGAATGGCACTCAAATATTTGATGACTTAAAAGTGTCCTACCCGGGACACATTTAATCTTAGCCGCGATAGACTAAGGAACAAGATTTTCAAACTGATGTGGCAAACGAAGGTTGCCATATGCAGTTGACCAGCGATGTGTAATTGGATTCGAATTTGTGTGCCCGGCCGTCTGTCATGCTCCAGCACTTCTCCCTACCCCTCGCTGCACCCGTAGCATGATACCAGGCAATACGTCCAGACAAGACGTTGTGGAAAAAGATAAAGCCTTTGCCAGCCCGGCACTCCCATTTGACAAGTCTGGGATGGGACTGTCTAACGTCCCGTTCGAAGAAACTGCAGTACACATTGTGTGGCATCTGAGCTATTTCCGCGAAATTGCTATATGGACTTGTTTTCCCGCAAGCCCCGATGATCTCAAAGATATGGAGGCTGTAGGGCTTCTCCGATAGCCTTGTTACTGCATATAAGCAGGTATTTGTTTCTACCACTCTTGGTGGTTCACAGTTCGGAAGCCAGTGGAGAACGGATTTCCAATTTTGAGTGCAGAAATCGAAGCAGAGGATGCGTGGTTCCCAGACACCTGCCCATCGGATCTCTCCAGCAAGCCACATCTCATTACCAATTACAGCGCAGGAAACTTCCCCTGGGGACGTCGTTTTGGTTGGCCTCAAGCCATTGGGAAGCGACCTCCATCCCATCCATGCTTGTGCTCTGGAAGCATAGACTGTGACCACCATTTCATCTGCCTGTTCGTTCCAACCGGCGAGGTACAGAGCGTAGTTGCCGGTGCATGCGCTCGTCTTCATGTGTGCAACGGGAAACTTTAGAGCACCTGGCATCGGAGGCAGGATTCGAGTTTCCCTGGTCAAAGGGTTGCAAATGACAATGATTGGTTGTGACGGGAAGCACATCCGGTCCTCCTCTTTCATTGTCTCCGGACGATATTGCTGATTTTGACTGCTGGTAACGCAAATCAATCCTCCTCCTCCCGTGAGCACGTGTTGTACTTTGCAAGGGAGGAAATTGAGCTCCGGCATTGGCGACCAGGTTTTGAACCTCACATCAAATGTCGACATCCAGGTAATACCAGGGACATTGAAGATTGGAAATAAGCATTCAGCAGACCGATGTATCCGCAAGAATTCAGGTGGGTCATCCATCACCTGCTGTTTTATGAATCTTCCACATTGCTGTACCACTTTGATGAGCTTCACAATTGGAAGTTTGGAAATGATTAGGGCTATGAGAAGCGGAGGAAGCTCCTGCCATATAGATGGATCCAGTAGCCTTGGAGAGCATGTGTCCATGCATGCATCTTGCCCATTCTGATTTCCACACCAACTCATGGTGCACAACGTGCGCCGTCTTCAGTTATTGCTACGTGTGGAGGTCACCAAGAATTCATTGTTGATCAGAACCGTGAACATCTGCAATTCGGTAAGATCTGAAAGTCTTCTTTTGAATGGTTTGAGCTCTTTCCTGTTCTTTAGACATTCGACTGTGGTAAATAGTGGCTAAATCAGCTGATGTCGCCCTGTCTTTGCAACTGGATTTTGAGCCCATTAGGATAGACCTAATTACCAAATTTTGGGCGAAAAAAAAGCCTTTCTGCTCAGGAAGCAGCATCCCTTCAAGCAGCGTAATCTGACTATTATGGGCTTCTACCTCGCATTCAACCGAATTGCTCTTGCGAAAGTGTAATAGGATGGAATTAGTGCTTTTGAGTACTCATACAGATGATTCTTTCCCTTGGATGTCTCAATAACAGTAGATGCAGATGCTAATTCATTGTAAATCTCTTTGGTGAGATACAGGTGGATTCATGTACTTTTGCTCACTTTCTCAGGGAGTCTGTTCATATCAGGTTTCCTTCGTGAATTCACTAGCTACGTCGGAGTGCTCGATTCTCTCGACGAGTTTCAAGAAACCTTTTAAACTTTCTGTCGTGCTGATTAGCTAAATTATTGATTTGTGATGTAGTCTTTAGGCGAGGTCAGTGATGGCAAGGCTATTGTAATCTTGCCTTATTGTGCACGCATGGGAGACTAGTACTTTCGTAATTTGAATATTTGAGTGAGTCGGGAGGTCACTTGGACTAAGGACACGAAGTCGACGGACCCCAAAGGTTGAGTTATTGGATGCAAAGGACATTAACAATATATATTACTCAAGCTCTCTTTGTTGCCCGGTTACCACCGTACACGAAGGGGTGGCAGTGTGCAGCTTAACTACCTCTACACATCTTAGATTACGGAACTTTTTTACCAAGAATGTGCCAGCGTGTCTGCTCCTCCATCTGAGGTTTTTAAATCTGATTTATCTGTCAAGCTTTGCACAATACTTTGCTCTGCCTTGCACGGAGGTTTAGCCACTAATGGTTTTTGGTAAGTGTCCTGTAATGCCACGGTTCAACGCGTCATGTCGCTTCTGCATCTAATCTTCTTCAGGTTTTATATGCAGGGAGTTCTCTATGAGGGCTACTTCCCTTCGGCTTGAAGGAGAATTCTCTTTTCATGTAATACAGCAGCTTCATTGACGGGGGTTTTCCACCTTCAGAGATGGTGCGTACCTGATTACGCTTTCAAACGACTCTTGGAGGTTTTAGGAGACGTACTGTTGGAGTATGGACGTGTGCTTTGTGACAAGCAGTTGGGCACATCATATAGGAGAGAGGTTGCTGAAAAGTTCGTGGTTGAATCCCGATGGGAGACTAGCACTAGGGTGGATGATCTCGACAGGGACGACACTGACAGGTCTCACTTCTGCCAATGTCCTGTTGCTGGTCTAAGGCAGCTGTGGACGTAATCGATCATGAAGCGGACAACGAGTCACAGACCATCATCCTTGGGACTGGACGATCACTGCATCCCCTGGTCGTCAATCAAGGTTCTACAACGAGTATTTCTGTCAATTTTGCCAGTGTTGCTACTCAAGTTGATTTGCCTGATGAACGACCACAAAGAATGCAGAAACGGTTTTCGACTAGAAGCCAAGCTAGCGCTACTGAGATTGTTTGGAAATGTCAGGGTCCCTTAGGGACCAACGCAATTGGTAATTTAACGAGAGCCGATGCATCGGATGAATCTCAAGATGAGCTCTATAAAGGTTTTTCCGAGTCTAGGGCAGAATCCGATTCGTGTCTTCTTTCTGCGTCGATAGGTGAAGCTAACATCATCCGCTGGGATGAGCGTCTTTTCTCCAACGTCGACGTTGCAACACATGGTTCGTATGGATCTCACTTTCCGGTCATAGTGAACGTGGAGAATGGGAGGCTCTTTGCATGTAACAACGACCAATTGAGCTTACCAGAGCTCGAATCCCATCATGGCAAGCATTCAGAATGGCTTGCAATGCCTGGGATCGATTTTCTGCCCAATGATGTAGTGGACATCATAGCAGGAGACGGGGGACTCCTTTGCGTCAATGGTGGATGTCAGCCTCGGAAAAGGAATCTCCATACACCGCCCATACCATATGCCGAAGACTACAATCATATGCTTTATCCTCAACAATCGATCCTGGTTGTGTGCAATCCGCTCGCTGAAGAGCTCAAATTCTTACCCCGTCACACAAATAAAAAGTTGGACGACAAAATTGCGTGCTTGCAGATTCTGAAGGGCAACGGCCCCAGAAGTCTCAGCGAGAAGAAAGCTTCAAAGGGCAGATTGAGATACAGAGTTCATGTGGTGGGCGGTCATCACGAGCGGTCGAGCTTACGTTGCCCAGCAAGTGACGAGCTCGTTCTCATGACATATGATTCTCGCTCGGATGCATGGATATCGGGGATGGCGGTAGGGAGATCTCGGATTCCAGCTTATGCAAAGACGGGGATTGCCAGGCAGGAGGAAGGTTTCTACCTTGGGGGCCAAGAGGAGATTGAAGAAGCGACGGTGGTGAAGAGGGACACGAACTGGACGAAAGGGCCAAAGCGGATGAGTAGTCGTGGGCAATATCAAGCTGCTGCTGCAGATAGGGGCCGGAGTTATCCTGTTTGGACGAACAAAATCTTTTATGTTCAAGCGTCGACTCTCAAATGGCACTCAATCGATTTTGAAGTTCTAGGTGAAGATGGTCTGCCTCACCCTGAGCCTCTGCAAGCACCACGCGTCGTGCAGTGTCGAACTGGAGGTCCAGTGTAAGCCTAACAGTTTTCATCATTCTTCAGCATTTTCAAGGGCTTTTACTTTGTTTTCCTTCAGTCTAATCCTTGAGCATGGTGGACTAATCACCTAGTCGTTGGTGACAAACCAAGTTTTTGAGTTTCATGAGTCATGATACTATTGCCATGGGTTTCGTTAGCTTAGTGTGTAATTTACCTCCGAGATCAACCCTTTTCTCAATGGTACAGTTATGCTGTGACAAGAGCAACGGAGGCAGCAAAGACCATAGAGATCTACGAGGTTGTCATTGTGAACGGTTTTCCAACAGGAGAGTTCAATCCGGTGACCAAGATGCCGGCTGACATTTTCATGAACCTGTTTGAAAGTGAGATTTCTATGAGAGAGTATGATTGTGCAGCCGGTCTTGACTACATTTGTTTTCTGGTAGGTCCTCCCAATCAGTCAACAATCGGTATCTGTGATTTGAGAAGACAGAAATGGTTGATGTCAATCCTTCCTGCTGATCCCAGTGGCACTGGACATTATGCGTTGGGCAAGAGTGTGTGGACACCGAGTTGGAGAGTACAGCCATAGAATGCTTTTCCTTGTTTGCATCAGATTTTACCATGTATACCGGGAATCGCATTATTTTTCTCAACAAGCCACTGGGTTCTAACTTTTGAACCGTTCCTATGGAGTGGGAAATGGTGATAATTTTTCATTTTTGACAATTCCCAGATGAACTTGTATAACAGTCTGTTCATGCCTGGCTGCAACCTGTGCGTCGATGTTGAAAATTTCGCCATTTCCCGCATGAGAACAATCGTGAAGTTCTTTGTGATGAGTGCTATGGTTAGCATGGACAATTTTATCCAGGAAGGATGCTGAGGTTATAAAATGTGTTTTCCTTGCAAGGATGACACCTATCAGCAAGGTATTTCACCAAAAATGACTTGATCTTCTAACCAATAGGTGCATTCTTCATTTCTATAGTAATCTTGAAAGTCATCTGTGTAGGCCACTTTTCAATCTCAGTCTATGTCCTTCGTTATGGGTTGTTGATCTATTTCCTACATATAAGAGCATTATTTGTTTTGATTGTAAATCTTGGTGTCTTGACTATGTACTTCCTCAGTTCATTGTTAAATTGAATGAATTTTCATACAATCATGTTAATCCTTTAAAGACCAATCAACCAATCTTTGGTTGGTTTTTGGATTTTTTGTTTGTTATTGTTCATAGAACATCTCATTTCAAAAACCCCACAAAACAACACAATTAGAGTGTCTTTGTATGCTACTAACAAAGCCAATTTCAAGGAAATGTGTACAAAAATGCATTAGTTATGCTTGTTCAAATTTGAATTGCTTGGCCCTTTGCATGCAAAAAAATATATAATGAATGTAACTGATTATTATTTATATGTGTGAAAGAAGTAGTTGGAAGGTTTAAGATTGATTTTTGGAGCATTTAGAGAAATTTATGCCCAACTTATGCTCAATTTATGCTCAAACCATATTTAGATCTAGTGCTAGAGGCTATTTGCAAGACATCAATCTTTGAAGATTAATTATAAGGATGTAAATTGTTGAATCACTTTCATTTTTTGTTTGGTTCAAGGAATTGCCCTATAGAACCAATTCATACAATTTGATTTAGAATTACATCCATAGAGTAGTCACAAAATGGGACTTTTCTAGAGTTGTATGTAGAAATTGCGTCTGCCTTCCAAATCAACCATGGTCCTTAAAGGATTAAGGGTGTCGTCTAAAAGATTGGTATAATTATTGTTCTTCTTTTTCAAATAAACTTCTAACTTGTCATTGCTTTACAAATAGAATTTGAAATTTTGATCATTGAAAGCACATTCAAAAGTATTTGGATAAAATAGAAGAAGGTTCAAATTTAAACATTGGACAATGAAAATAAATTAGTTCAAAAGCATACTAAAAGACAAAAATTTAGAAGGTACATGCTTATTTAAATAAGTAAAATTTGTTCTATTGCACTCCAAAATCTTGCTTAGGTTAGCATGATTTGACAACACTCCTATTACTTCATTTCTAAAAGAACATTTACAACAATTTATTTTCATTTTCTAATATCTAAATTTGAATTTTCTTGTACCTAGACAGAATATTGTTGAATGCACTTCTAATGATCACAATACCAAATTCTAATTATAAAGCAATGAAAATTTAGATTCATATTTGATGGGCACATACATTGGTCCTATAAGAATGCCCTTTTGATGCAAAGTAAGATTTGGACACTCACGTTTTTTTCCCAATTTTCAAGTATATAAATAATGTTTTTATACTTATGAACTTTAGATAATATAGTCAAAATATAATTTGGTTAAGTCATCAAAAATGCATTTATGCTTGAGACCATATATGAATAAGAAAAGAATTTTTGAATAATATTAAGTAAAACCATTTTCTTCAAAGATATGGTTATAGTGTTCAAACCAAAAAAACAAAGATCACGAGAATTGTTCAAATATAATTTATTACATAATTCCAACAAGGCTACTGACAAGATAGATTATACATTGCATATGTAAGTTATAAGGAAAACCTAGTTTAAAAATTTTGTAATGGCAAAATTGAAGTTTTCACATCTCATTCTTAATGAATATAAACATTCAAGAGTCTTGAAGTTCTTTAGAAGAACATTATCATACTAATATGACACACAAATATTTTCTACTATTTAGGGTGATTGGTCTATCACCCTTGGTTTTCTATACCAGCCCCCCTCGTCCCTAAAAATCAGGAACTGTTGGATTGGGGGAAAAAATTTCCACACATGTGACAGATTATGTAAATATAGGGAATGGCATCCCATATTGTTTGCATCTCCCACTACCCTTGAAAATTACAAGAAGGGAGGGGGTAGGGGAATTGTTGAGGGATGAAAAAAATTTCAATTTTCAATTTTTCAATTTTTAATTCACCACACCTTACCCCCTCCCAAATAAATTTAAATTTTTTTGGAAAGGGGTAAGGGGGTAGTGAATTGAAAATCGAAAATTGAAATTTTTTTCACTATGCACCATGAAGTGGCAGTTACTTCCAATTTTACACAATCACTCTGATGCTTTAACTCTTCAAGGCCCATGAAGACAAAATGTCTTTAATTAAAAATTTTGATAGCAAATGGGAGAAATTAGAAAAAAAAACTCATTATTTCTTAAACTAACTTATGGAAGGTGTCATATCTGTATACTTTTAGTGATATTTCAAAATTAAATTAGAAATAGAAATCTTATATATGAAAAAAGTGGATTAGATTTCAAGAAAAGTGCTTATGACATGAGTGGTAAGGATTGAAGAAATACACTTTTAATTATCATAAAAATGATAATAGTCATAGAATTATATCTTAATTGGATTAAAGAGTTGCTTATTATCTCTATAATTCTTGACAGTGTTGAAATTGGTACATTCAATATAGGGATTGTTATTATAAGAACCTACAAGTGTTATCACATGAGCCTAGAAGACTATATGCCTATATTATAGGTGTTTAAATTATAGAATCCTTCTATCATTGTAGTATGATTATATTATAGATACCTATATTGTAAGAGCTTATATAATAAGTACCTTCAATGGTTAAAGTAAATGTACTTATACATATATTCAATGCTCACATGCTTGCATTTCATGCTTACACAGTAGCATCATTGTATTCAATGTGAGATATTCAAATTACAAAGGCCCTATGATGATTTCAAAATTATAAAGGACCCTAGAATGATTTCGTTGATTTGTAAGGATGTTGCAAAAGTTACATCAATTACATTTGCTAGTGAATTTTTAAAATGAAATACACATATTTTGTGATATTTTGTATGATTTAATTAATTTGATTTGGACCATCTAAAATCCTCATAATTGAAGATGTACTAATATTATTTTAAAAGACATTGATTTTTTTATTTTATTTTTTAAAATCTTAAGAAAATGAATTTGCCATTTAGATTCTAATCTATTTTTTTGTTCTAGAAATCCCAATTCTTCATATTTATAATTTATTTTTTATTTTTAAAAATACATCATTTAATTTAATTTTTATTAGCATGCAAACTTGTAATAATGTATAAAACAAACCTTTGATATTTTCTATGATCAATTCCATGCATGCTAGATAGACAAATCCTTTTAGTTTTATGTGAGAGTGATTTAAAATTCAATCACATCTTTATCAAAGAAAGAATCCAAATTGAGTTGATTCACTTACAACTAATGCTCTCAAAAATTGGAAGACTTGGAGGAATTAATGAATTGTGTATGCAATTTTAAAATCACATGAATGATTCAAGAAACATTTTTAGAAGTATAGATATACCTAAATCTTTTAAATGTTTGACTTCTTAAAAATTCAAAATATATTGTCACCAAAAATTGATCACCTAGTTCCACATTTAGTCAATCAAATATTTCTACTTTTGCCAAAACCAAAAAAATTCACTATGTGATAGACATCTTTTTTCCAAATTATATACATTTGGATTAACTATATAATTCACTTTGCCACTATTACAAAGAAAATTTTGATTTAATTGCACACTTTCTCCAAAAGTTATTTGGCAAGAGTGTAAAATCCTCTTTGTTTCTTTAAAGTGCATGTCTTTGATGTTGTGTAGTAAAATAGATTGGATCATGATGTTTTAATTCTTAGTAGTTAAAGTATTCTTACATAAAAGGTTACATGTAGGAATCAAAATAGAATATTATCCCCTAAGAATCTATGCAAAGATTTTATAGTTGCATCTTATTTCCCATAATCTCACCAATCCAATTTTTTTTCAAATTTTTTTTTCTTCAAAATCTCATAGTTTGTTAAAAATTTTAAATATCACTTCATGAGAATAAAGTAACCTTGAAAAAAAATCATAAATCAACAAACTTTGCCTTAAAATTGGTAATGAAGTACAATAGGAAAATATTGTATTATGGCATAAGAGGATTTTTCAGGGCGCTAATGCTACTAAGAGACTGTTTTAGTCCCATTCCCCAATCTGTGAATCATTGCTAGTCAGATTAAAAAATAATAAATAAATAAATAAATAAATAAATAAATAAATAAATAAAATATTTTTAAATAAAAAATATTAAAATGTTATTAAAAAAGAATTTAATTTTTAAAAATAAATGTTTTTTGAAAAAATATTAAAATATTAAATGAATATTATTATCTAATGTGGCAGTCTCTTAGCTACATCAGATCGCTTGTGTGGTAGATTTCAATGAGTTCCCATAGTCCAAGAACTTATGGTCTTCTAATCTAGCTAAAAAACCTCTTATGGCATGGTAAGTTGACAAGGCCAATTTCTACTAAATCAAATTTCATTCCCTTTCCAATAGGGTGAAATTAAATACATTCTTAAATATTCATTAAAATGTTTGTTATAAATAATCATATATACATCCATAAATCCAAAAGTCATTCTCAAGAAACAAAAAGAATACTTGTATTGTAAAAACAATCTTTGTTTACCATCATATAGACTTTTTATTAAAAATTTCAATAGTATGTGCCTAAGTTGTAATAAAATGTTGATTTTGTGGTGATTTTAGAGACACACTCTCCTTGAAAATTTTTAGGATCAACTACTGATAAGTTGTTTTCTAGATTTAATTTCGAATGTTGGAATAAAAAGGGTATTTTCATTTATTGTACTTTAAACTATTCATTGCTAAGCTAGTCTCATGAGGTCATTGTCTTTGTCAAAGATTTTTTATAATCCACTTTTTTTTAAAATTTTTGATATTGGCTTTTGTCTTGTATAGTTTTAAATCTTAGTAGTTTGGATATTGAATGGCTTTAAATACTTAACATGACACCTTTTTATCCTTGCATCATTTTTATTTATTTTATATTTTATATAATTATTATTTTATTCCTCCATCATTTATCATTAATTTTATTTTTTATTTCACAATAATTTATTTTACATTTTGCTTACTTAACATATGCTAGTCCATGCTCTAGAAATTGTTGAATGCTTATTCCATATACATTACCTAAAAAAAAAGTAAAATTTAAAATAATAATTAGATATAATATTAAAAATTACTATAGAAAATTCTAAACATATAAAATAAATACCAATTTTAAACACAAAGTGATTACAAATGTAAAAATAAAGAAGATTCCTAAAGAAGTCAACTTTTGGTTAATAATAGATATTATTCAAGTTTATTCTTGAAAAAAAATCCATATTACACTTTTACTTTTAGATCACACATAAATGAAATTATTACTTTTAGGATTCAATAAATCAAAGCGATGCTTCTATTTATTATATATATATACAAATTTGAATTTGAATTCAATCAAAAGATTTTTCATTTCTTAAATAAATTCATTACATATAATTATATTTCATTATTCATTTTTCCTTGGAGTATTGCCCCCATTTTTTTTGAACAAATGGAGAGCCCCTACTACATTAAAAGAGTCAAGATATAAGACCAACTAAGATAAGTAGTTTGATATAGAACAAAGAACCAGAAAAAAAAACTAAATGTGAGGACTATCTAAACAAACAAAGACTAGGGCCTTTGATACTCCAATAACTTTGGTCACCATGTCAAGTGGACAATACTAAAGATTGGAGCCATTGTTTGTCAAAATTCTCCACAATAGAAGTAGCTTGTTGAGGACGGGGTTTAGCTGTCCTATGGGTCTTCATTAAGACAGCGCGACTAACATCTAGAAGTGTTCCCCAAAGAGCTTGGTGGATGAAATTTAGAGGCCATTGCCCTTTTTCAATCTTTGATAGTTTTTTTCACTTCACATAAATTATCATCATGGCTACTATTAAATTAATAGTATATATTTTATTGCTTTCATTATTTATGATGCAAGGTGGTATTATTGCAATTAGATTCTATTCATGATTCAAAGCTTCTAATTATTACTAATCCAATAAGCATTCCAATGGCTCCTCCCTATAAATCTTATTTTTGTATAGATTTTTGTTCTATAGTTCTATATAGAGCTTCAAGAGTTCTTTCAACTTGTGATTTCCTTGGCAAATGTATGTACACAATTAGAGTTTCTAACATATGTCCAATTGAATTACCAACTTGTGTATACAGAGCTAACACTCAACTAGCTTATGAACCATCTACTTGTTCATGTGCATGCCCTTGCATGTTCATTCTTAATTCAAGTAATTGCAATTTGCAAAGATGTGGAAAATATGCCTTTACAAGTGCCAATTTATAATGGTTCTTTAATTGCAATATAAAATGCAATGAATTCAGCATAATATCATTCACAAAAGCAAAAAAATTATATCGTCAAAAGAAGAGTTAGTATCATTATCTTTGTCAAAAGTTGAATTTTCAATTAAGTAGTGATGAAATTAAAAAAATTGATGGTCCTTGTAGCTAATAATATTCTTATGGATTGAAATTTATAGGGTTTCTATTCAATTTGGAGTAAAGGTACTCAACTAGGAATATAGAACTTAAGATCCAAATGTGAAAAGGGTTTTGAATGAAAGAGTGTACTTGAAATTATTTAGTAGGCACATTCATTTAGATGGAATTGTGGGAAGAGACTTATCATCTTTTAAAATGTTGTTATATACCTTCAAAACAACAAGAAGTGCATCAACTCATGTTATATATCAACAACTAAATTATCCAAATTTGCATCAACAATAAATACAGGTATGGTGTACATGAAAAATTGGAAAGTCATCACAAAATGTGTAGGTGTTGGAAGAGTTATTTAGGGAAATCTAAGGGATTTGCACTACAAAAAAATAGGGGTATAAATGACTGTAGAAGGATGACTCAGAAATGACTATGTTCAATTTAACTAAAGTGACTGGTACTTCTATAATTGCATCAATCCAGCTGAATTTGTACAATCCTAGTCTTTTTTCAGTCATGAGTGCAACTAGCAGATGAAGACATGACAAACCACGAAATTTATCTACATTTTTTCATTCAAATTGTCATCAACAAGAGCACAAAAGGAAAGGAAAAATGAACGTGGATGCTAAAGTCATTAATGAGTATGACATAGTTATTGATTGTAACTTAATTTCACTACTTCATGACTCAAAAATGACTAAAGGGTCACAAAAAGGCCATACTTCCATATTTTAAGCCAAGGACGGGCAGGGCAACTTGTTGACGTGAATGGGAATTGTTCTAAGACTACTAGAATGCGACTATACTTTACTATTGTGTGACTCTAAAATGACTGCAAGGTCTTTTGTAGAGCTGTGTTGCAATTTTTTGCTCTAAAGATGGGTATGATATGGAAAACAATTATTTCCAAATTATTGGGATGCAACCCTAGGGAGTTCACTTAGAGTATCTATAATAAGTCATGTGCAATCAAATTTTTAAACCCCTACTTTGTGTCTAAAAATTCAAATAAATTCAAATAAAAAATATGAATAGATTTTTCTACTTTGAAAGTTTATGTTTTGAATTTTTGGTATTTTTATTTATCAAATATAATTTATTACAAATTTTTGAAGTAAAAAAATACATTGTAGAGGTGAAATAATTTCACACCCTATTTTATACAAGAAAAAATGGTCTACACTTTTTTTTAATTTTAAAAATAACTCTCTATTGAAAGTTCATTTTTCTTGATTATTTATGCAATGGTCATCTAAATGTATCCTTTAGAAATATTTGAGTTGTTAATTGTGCCATTTTAGTTCATATCTTAATTTATTCTAGAAATCATTTCATACATTATTTGAGTTGGGAGTTTTTTGGCAATAGAAATCTATAGTCATTATTGGACAAAGCTCAAAATTATAGGTTGAAAATTTGAAATTATAATTTATTAAAAATATATATATTTAAAGAGTCAAAAAATGACTTGTCCATACACGATTTATGATAGATACATTTAGTGAGCTTCTCAAGGATGCAATTGAACTTCACTACCATGCATCTTAAGAATTACTATAAAATCTTCTGTAAAGCCATGCTAAAATTTTTTGTTCTTAAGATGGAAAAGCACTGTAAGAAAATGGGGGTATAAATGACTTGTCCACAATGACTGCACCAACAACAATGACTGCAAAATAGTCATTTTGCAGTAATTTTGTAGTCAGTGTTGTTGATGTAGTCATTGTGGATAAGTCATTTAATTTATACCCCCATTTTCTTGTAGTAAAGACAATATGCTAATATAGACAACAATCATTCTCAAATTACTAGAATGCAACTATATTAATCTAATTTATGATTTTTTAATACTCATATCCTAATACCTTTCTTGAACTAATAACTTTTCTTTTAGTCTTTCCAATATTTCTACTCCTTGTTTATCTTCTTCATTTTCTTTTTAAAATTTTTCCCAATATAATACTTTTGTCTTTTTTTTTGGAAGTGATGCATTGCAAGTGGCCTTTGTCTTTGTTAGCATTAAAAAAATTTCTTCCTTAGGATCCATTTGTATGATTTGTTTGAACTCCTATCTATATGCCATTACGACTTTTGAAAATTTGTGCCATTGTCAATGAACTACTTTTGAACACTTCATATGCTTTACATTTGAATTACTAAATGTCCCAATGAATATATAGTAATGTATTTAGATGAATCCAATGACATTTGTTAAGTTTTATTTTTTCCTTGTGCAAATACCACCACCACTACTTTAATTTTACTACAAAATGACTTCCTGTAACTGCCAAATTGCTTCCTGTGACTACCAAATGACTACTCAAAACTTTTGAACTACTACACAGCTACTTTACTACTACTTTGGTGTCTTGTGCACTATGATTCATTGTGTTATTTGCAAAAATCTTCTACATTCACTGTCACACTTTCTTTGTATAAAGTAAAGAGACTTATGGATAGCTACATTTGTCTTTGTTTGGAGAAAGTCGAATTATAGGTGCTTGAGCTTAGTACCCTTCCTATACCAATCCTTTCCAAACCTTTTAGCAAATTTATTTATAACTTTTGATTAGAGGCTTAAAATCTAAAACAAATTTTTGGAGATGAAAGTGAAATTGATTCCCCAACTTTAATTAGTTTAAAGTTTTTTCAAAAAAGGTAGTCTATTATCCCTCAATGAGGTTAAAAAATATGACTTGTAATGCAATTCCTACATTTTACATATCCCACAAGCTTTGTCTTGCCTACTACTATCCTTCCTCTATAAAAGGCTTGTCATTTCATCTATTCATATCCACATACTAAGTGGATTTTGAAATAATGTATGGCATATGGTGTATGGTGTATTGTACATGATATATTATATATGGTGTATTATATATGTTGTATGTTGTATTGCATATGTATGACATATGGTGTATCATTGTGGAACTTTGAATGTATTCATATGTAAATGTACAATGACCGCTTCAAAGAAGGGAAAGATAATTAGAATATCACTCACCCTAAACTAAAAATGTCTCAAAAATGACTAAGATGGAACTTCAGAACCCCCTTACTATTAAGTGCCACGTGTCAGAGACCCTGTCCTTAAACACAACTGTCTTACGATTGGAATATGACTTCATTTTTTACTGACACCATTGTCGATGTTAGCATCAATTAGACTGTCTGACAACTAAACAATGATTGCACAATTAGCTGACATGGACTGACACGTCAACAAAATTTCAACTATATTGCAACTGAGAAATGACTTATAAATTGACCTACGTGGCGTCTACATAGGTGAAATTCCCAATAAAATGGTCAGCTGCCCGCCCTTTTCACAAAATTTTCATGTGAAATTTCTTTGTCCCTTAGATAGACTCATCTATTAGTCATCCAATTTCCAGATGGATGGTGATAATACATCCATAGTCATTTAAAGAATGACTTGTCTACAATGATTGTAGGGCCTAAAGTCATTTTTTAGTCATTTCGGTCCGAAATGACTCATTTTCAGTCATTTTTTGTAGTCATTTATACCCCTATTTTTTTTGTAGTATTGGCACTTGATTGAAGTATTCCAAGTTTCAATAAAAATCATCACCAAAAGTTTTGACAATCTTCATTATAGACATACAACTTTCTACAATATTTAGCATTCTTCATTTACTAAGTCCTAAACCAATGTTTTGTAAAGAACATATAATTTTTTGAACAACTCTTTGTGATTTCATCTTTTTTAAGCTACTATTCTATTGGAGCCTCTCTTTTAATTTATATATTTGCAAAATTTGCTGAATGGATTAGAGATGAAATAGTGATAATAATTACTCTTGAATGAAATGTTGATTTCAAAAGAACAATACCAATGTAATTGTTCTTGGTAATTATTGTAGGTGTATATTGAAGTATGCAATTGTAGAAAATATATATCCATTGTTTTGGAAAAAAATGGTTGTGTTTCTATACAACAAGTAATCAATGAAGATAATACTAAGAATGAAGAGCAATCATTTAGTACTTTAATTTATTATGACTACAAAACAACTTTTTTGATAAGATTCTTAGAACCACAAATAAGAATGACAATCATCACTTGAAATTAAAGTTTTGGAAAGCTCATTTAGAATAACTAAGAGGTTTCAATAATAATTGATATTAGTTCACAAAAGATTTGATGTGAATGTATCTTAAAATTTATTAGGATGATATTGTATATACTAGTAATGTATTGTTTTTTGTTTTTCATACTTTACTAATTGGAAAATCAATGAACAAATTTTACATTCTCAATTAGAAAAATATTCATGAATTTACCAAAATTAAAAAAAAAACTTGTTTTAATACCCAAACAATTGATTGTTACAATAAAATATTATAAAATATGAAAGGAAAGAAAGTTCAAAAAATATTTTCAAAAACCAATTTTCATGGCCTAAAAGCTAATTTTTTTTTGTCATAGCCTACAATAGAGAATATCCTCAAGTAGCAAAATAATTGCCAAAATGCACTTTCACTTGTAGGATTTGAAATTTCTGTGGTTAAAACACTATAATTCATAAAAAAAAATACATTCAAACTAGCATATGTACACAAATTCCATATTTGGAGTTGTAACAAACAAGTGCATCTAAAAATTTGATATGCACATATGAAAGGTCAAAGGCCAAACTACAAAAGTTTACCGAAACCTCAAAAAACCCACTAATTGATTTACGGATTTATAGGGTTGAGGACATGGACTTCCACTTATTTTGGGTAAAACTCTTGAAATTCTTCGTATAATTTAATTAATTTTTTCATTAACATGACAAAAATAATTGGTGAAGGAGCCCATTGCAATTTGTGTCTGAAACTCATTCACTGCAGATGTTTGTCACAAAAATACCTTGATTGCGTGATGTTGGTTCGTCTTCCCACACATACTCATTTCATTACTCTCGAATCTGCATTTGATTTTCAACTGCAAGTGCACACTAGCGGCTCATATTTTTCCAACTCCCAGGTAGTTAGTTCTATAACATGAAATCTGAGAAAAAAAAGGCATTTCTATATAACTGCACCCAATAAGATCCAATGGTGAAACTATCACCCACCAACCCAACTCGTTAGATCTCGCAATACACGGAAAGTGCACCAAATTACTCCGTAGAAGACCGGTAGCCCGCAGCAGCAATATGAGAAGGCGGGTGTGCTAGGACTCCAAAGAACATGGGGCTCCGATCATTACATCAGTTGTCACCACTCAATCCTCTCTAAATACACTCTAATTGCACTGCCTCGGGAGGCTCTTAACCAATCCCGGGTTTAATACCGTTTCGCCCGCTGATAGATCATACTTTTTGATGGCAAGAGGACAAAAATTGAATTCTGATGAGCAGTAAGCTTCTGTTGCTCTCTCTCGTCCAGAATTCTTCAGGTTTCCCTGATCCCAGGAAGCTGTCTTTGGAGTCCCTACCTGGCAATCAGGTGGTTTTACCCACAAGTAGAACAAAGCATGCACTTGGAATACTGAAGTATTACAACACATTGTACAATCTCCCTCAAAGCATCAACAGGTAATGGACGACACTGCGTGCAATTCCAACGCTCGTGCTGTAAAACTTACGCTGAGCCAAAATAACTTGAAGCCGAGGATTCATTGTACCACAGTTCAAAAAACAAGGTTCACCTTGAACAACACAAAACCCTAGGACTAATAGAAATACAGTACCTGGTTTACCTGTTTCTAAAATTATTTGAGAGAAATATGCTAGCTAGAGCAATGTCAAAATATGGTAGACCCCAATCCAATGTCACAAACGAAGAGGACGTCATCACCGAGTCAAGAAGAGGAGCAGCACAAGCACTGCCATCGCCACGATCACCAAAATCAAACAAGTCTGCAGAAACACAAAAAAACAGAGTTAGGGTGCCTACTCTGTTCAACAGTCACCAACGTTATCACCAGAAACTAAGGCTACGGCACAGGCATAAATGTGAAAAGAAAGGTCACGAGTTAAAAAGAATTTCACGGCGGTATCTAGAGCTTCTCCAAAGCGATTCACATCATAACTGTCTGCCAGAAGTACAACGGACTCTGACGCCACAGCCAGGCGCCCCAAATGCACATGATTATATGGAGTACTGTAACACTGTTACAAAATAGTGTTGCAAGAGAAAGTAACATTATAAGAAGTAATAGGGGTCGCATGAATCAGGAAGGCGTCCTACAACACGTTTCATACTCGTTGAACCCCATATCATCAGATCTGTGATAATATGTTCTGTGAAGTCATAATCACATTTGTACGACTTGTGACATAACAGAATGGGCAAATGAGTGGAGAAATGGGTTCGGTGATTTCCCAGGGTACGATGAGAGAACAGAGGGTGTGATATTAGAGAAGGTGATGTTAAAGAGGTCGGGCGTACGAAGGTTACCAGTGTTGTTCCCGACTTTTGACTGTTAGCTGCTTTTGCAAGCTGGCGATTTGCTTGCTCAGTAGCAGCTTCCGCACCTTCTACATTTGAGTCGATGTCATCTGCACCAACAGACGCAGATGTTCAACATAATTCAAACTATTCTCAAACCGCAGGAAGGACAATAACCCGTGGCAATGCAGTGTTAAATAGCAGGCAATACAAAAGAAGGTATCAGTCATATAGCATACCAATCATGTAGCCTTGTTCGTGAACGAGAACTGCTAAATCCTTGAAAATCTCATTCACTTCGCCAATTTGCTGGTGTATTTCTCGTATGCCTTGCTCTCTCTCTTCAATCACGGCTTCATTGAAAACTGTTTCGTTCTCCAGTTGGATGAAGTCTTGCCTGCACAGCATTGTAATTCAATATTCATATCAATCCTGGAGGCAGTTCAACGCTTTAATTCTTAATCCAGAGCAAATAAAGAACAAACTACACCTAAACCTTCATCTGAGGCACCAACGCGGGAGTGTGAGAGTAAGTCCCAAATTCTTACGATCTTTGTGCAGCAAAGGTTTGATGCTGACTTTCCTCTGGCGCTGACTTCACTTCACCTGAATATTGACTGCAAAAAACCACTCATCTCATGAGCATCATATATAAGGTCAACAAACTAGCTTGGATTAACATATTCATAACTAAGGCCAGCGCACCATATCATTTCACTGTAATCTCCCCGGAAAAGCCATCAAGGAACCCAAGCTATGTTTAAGAATCAGTAAAATCTCCAGAGAGCTAGAACTACTGACAAGTATAGTTCATGCCACCCACACATCTGTAATAGTTGATTGATTGCCGATGAATCAGTTCTCAAATAAATTCCAATTCGATAAATAATCCACCAGAAGGAAAAAACACAAGAGACCTCGACTTCACAAAATTGCCCTGCAAACAAGTTAATCAAGTGACACCTACCTAGTCCTTTAACATTAGTGTACTCTGCAACAGCCATTGACAACCAAAAGACCTCGCAGTCGCTAAAATAAGGGCACCTGAGTTTAGCCAAAGTCGAAAAACGGATGGAAGACCAGACCTTGCTTGAACATCTTCAGGAACAAATGGTGCGAACATTTTTTCCCGTTCCTG
This sequence comes from Thuidium tamariscinum, assembly GCA_947034885.2. Taxonomy (NCBI): domain Eukaryota; kingdom Viridiplantae; phylum Streptophyta; class Bryopsida; order Hypnales; family Thuidiaceae; genus Thuidium; species Thuidium tamariscinum. The sequence continues at coordinate 1,845,393 of OX344755.2, read as the reverse complement.
AGCTATTTTCTGGGCATTCTGAAATTCGACAAGCACGGCTTGGAAGTCTTTCGCAAGTTTAGCATCGCTCAATTTCTTATTGCCCTGTGCAGAAAATAAGGACAAGTAAACCCAGAACACGTTTAACACTTTGTCATCAGAGCCTGTAAGATTATGTTGTTTGGGTACGTTGAAGAACAAATCTAGACTTCTCCCACTAAATCACTTCTTCCAGCAGGACTGGAAAAAATATTGAGGTCGATAGCTTTGAAAACCACTCAGAAAGCGTACATAATACAGGGCTAAAAAAATATGAGATCAGAATTCATCAAAGATGGTTACAATGGCCTACCTGAACAGGTCTGTTGTGGTCATGATCACTAGCAGTCTTTAACTTTGAGCCTGTCTCTTTGGCAAGTTGTCCTATGTGCAGTCGCGTTTTGTGCCTGAGAGCATACACTTTCTTATGGTCCCGAAAAGTAGGAAACTAAAAACTCAATTTTAATTAAGTGTCATGGACTAAAACATGTAGTCTCCTCCCCTTTCTAACAGTTGCAACTATTCTACCTCACAATCTTAAGACGTCCAAAATATTGGTAATCTCAATTCTATTATGATCCGGCAGATACCAAATATAATCTCTTCAAGCGAGAGCCTCAAGCTACCATCAATGTGGAGACTGGACATTTGGGATCGTGAGCATTGACTATCAACAGCTAACATTACGACGTAGAACAATGGGTGAGGCGTCTCCAATTGATAGTTGTAGAATGTTAAGAAGAGAACGATACACCCTTTTAGCAAGGCATTCGGATATAACATCACAGGTGTGCAGTTGCCTTACATTTCGGATGAGAGAATCTTACAATTTTTCACGAAGGGCAGGAGTGTCTTTAGCAGTGCCCAACGAGCCAGTGAGACGCTTGAATGATGATACAGCGGTGTTGATCTGAAACACTCCGGACGCAAGCGCCTGCGTCGTATCTTGCTGCCTGCGACCGGGGGGGAGACCCCCAGCCTCTATGTCTAAGAAGCTCATCCTTGTCTAGCGCTTTCCTCCCCCGTCCGCTTGAAAAAAAAATGAATAAACGGGCACGGGTACTCTTGACCAGAGAGCGCTATTATGGGCAATCTAGTCCAGTCCACTCCGCCCTATGATACGCTGGTTGAGAGACGATCTCCTGAATGGTACATTCCTCTGAAATAACATCACTCTTCCGCCAAGAGTATCGTAATTAAGAAGACTTCGTCCCGCTGGTAAGCCCTAAACTCCATCAACACGTAAAACCACAAACCCTAATCAACTTCGCGAATTCAATCCAGCACCAATCTCCCCGAAAAGTAATCCACATAAGCAAGACGAAACCACGAATGCAATAACAAAATAAGAAAGAAAACCACAAGACTCCAGATGATCGATTCTCAAGCTCTAGATCCTACCTCTCAGAGCGCAACTCCAAACAATCGTAAAATCAAAACCAAATAAAAATAAAGCTACAACATTATTCAGAGTTCAAATTTACAGCGGTGAACTACTACGACGATAAAGTTGCGCACGATCGATCCATACGGGCATAGGTAACTCAAAATCAGTGCCCGTACACAACCATAAACCCTAATCAATTCTTAATTCAATCCAGCACCAATCTCCCAGAAAACCTAATCCACATAAACCACCAACACCAAGGACACAAACCTGACACATATGCAACACCTCCAATAGGTCACGAAAGATAACCATACAACGAACCCGATGACCAACTCTTAAGCTCTGCATCTACCCTCCCGATCCATCGAAAGTAAAAAAAACACAAACAACAAAAGTATAAAAATAAAGTACGAAAACACTCTGATAAATCAGATTAGGGGTTGTCATCTTCTCCATGAAGAAGGTGCGACACCCCTTTTGCGTCCTGTGGAGAACGAGAATGCAAAATGGAGGATGAGATTTATCTGAGCAAATTACGAAGCTCTCAAACGTGAATCCTCCCTCTTGTGTCAGTAGCTGCACCTCTTTCAATCCTGAATGCTCAATTGCTACAAACTGCAAACCCTAAGAAAGCCCCAAGTCTTCTGGAATTTAGAAAATGAGCAGGAATTTCAATGCTTTTCGATGAAGGAACGAAAGAAAAAGGCTCTACATTCTTCCTACCAGCAGCAAGAGCAAAACAGCCAACGCAAATCCACTTGTGTCAATAGCTCCACCCCTTTCAATCCTGCGTGCTCGATTGTTACAAAACTCGGAACCCTAAGCCCCAAGTCTCTAGATTCTAGGAAATGAGCAGGAATTCTAATGGTTTTCGATGAAGAAACTAAAACAAGACATTCTATAGAGGAATGGCAACGGTAAGAAGAGTAGTGCAGCGCGGCGAGGATCACCAGAGAGAAGGATGATAAAAAAGGGGAAATGGATTTTCGAGATGCAGAGTAAAACAAAATGCGGGAGCTTCAATCACAAGGTGCACGCATTTCTGTACTTCTCTCTAACGCGAATCGAAGGTGAAAACGCCAGGCAGGATGAACATCGACAACTACGAATTGCACCAAAGAGAAGCTGCGTAAGATCGGTTCTTAAAACTCAAACTCATAGCATATTTTCCTAATTTCCTAGAAAAAAACATACCTGTGCAGCAGCTGCCAACTTAATTCCGCATTGCCACAGGAATTTAATTCCTAACTGTGGACTGAGAGTCTGACAATCGAATAGGGGCAGGCTCGTCGGAGCTGAAGCGCCCTCAAGACTCCATCGCTAGTTCACACCATAGCTCCCGTTCAAACGGAATGCCAGTGAGACAGAGACGACGGAATCGGAGCCGTGGAAAATTTGTTTTGATCCAACGGTGAAGATCGTGGATTGTGTCGACGCAGAGATTCGCGAGAACGGGTCTGGGGTCTGGCCACGTTGCTTGTACTTGGTCCAGGTGCCAGATGACGTGGCGAGTGACTTTGGGGAGACAACTGGATGGGTCTGATGAAGCGCCACATGGATTGAGCGGAAGAGTGAACTTATAAGCCCAATTGAGGATGAATTGGAAATGAATTTGTATACAGTGGAAACACCCAAAACCGTCCAAATAAGGAATCCAGCATAGTTGGAGGCAGAGTTTTCTAAAAATGATATTTTTCTACTATTAGCAAGTGAAAATCATGAATATTCAAAAAAAATTTAGATTATTCGGATATAGTATGTAATTTCTACAAATTTTCAAAGTGTCGGCTCCCTAGACCTGTGGAACCGTCCTATAGGTGCCCCCCAAAGTGAACCCTGCGAAAATAAACACTCAACCAACCAGATTTTCTTATGTGTCCTTCAATTGTGTCAGCAAATTACAATCACACATATGGCGAATACATTAAGGGAACTCTATTGACGCATTTGGGTGAATCTATAGTCCACTGCAAGGAACATGTGTGAGAATGGGTGTTTTGCCCTTAAGTTAATATTGCAAAATATTGTAACTAAAAACAAAAGCAGCAAAAGATACCAAAGAAATCACATTAGTAGAAGCACCCCAAAACCATCAATTAACCAATCAATGCAACATAGTTGTAGCCTTAGTGAGTGGAAATCATGAATATTGAAAATAAATAAATAAAATTACATGTCGTATGTAATTTCTATGATTTTTCAAAGTGTTGGTTCTCTAAACTATTGAAATTGTCACATAGGTGAATCCTAGACAAAAATGTGCAAAAATCAATTGTAAGCCAACTAAAGTCAAATATTGGTGTTACCAAATCAAAACTAAACATTTAGAATGCATATTATTCAAACTTTAGGGACATATATAGTACTAGTTTAGGGTACAAAAATGGGAACGAGAACATTGTTGGATGTTTCTACCTTATGACTTTATTTGTAAAGAATGTGATTTTTTGAGTATAGGTGCAAGAAGTATTTTTCCTATTTTTTGCAATCATCTCCTTAAGACTTCAATTGACATATACAAAATAGGGTGGTGATATTTTTTAATATAGCTTTTGTCCTAAATACTTTCAAATTTCCTATGGATTCAAAATTCATAACTAAGTTACATGCTACAAAGGATAATAATAATTATGTAGGACTAAAGTGCATTTAAGCATGTTATATAATTTTAGACAAACTATAATGAAATAATTTGGTAATAAGAATAACTCATAAATGCTTAATTAGATGTATAATTTATTACAAAATCATGGTACATAATATCATGTAGTGATGTACATGTTAGATATTGTAATGAATCATATCTTACAGCCAACTAATTTGAGCCAATTTTTTTGTACAATGTCAATTAAATTGGTATATTTTGCTAAATATAACTATTATTGATTCGTTACACAAATGGCAAATTTCATTAAAATGGAGGTATTCCAAATGCCATTATTTAGACCACATAGTCTTAATTGAAAATTGATGCCTAGGATTGGTCTAGATTTTCGAACATCTAAGATATATATAGTTTCCAAAATCTAGAAAAGATTTAGATTTCAAACCACACAGTTTGAAACATTGTGGTTTCTTGGACAAATATAGGTTTCAAACATCTATAAAATATACAAATTTCAAAAATCTATGACAAATTTAGATTTCATACCATTGGTTTAAATTGTAGAATGTGTCAAACTAATGGAATACTACCATTTTAACAAAATTTGCTATACAATTCCAATCAAGTATACCAAATTTCAGTTTTGAAAAAAATTTAATCTAATTTTTGGTGAATTTCTTAAGTTAATTTGAAAATAATTAGTGATCAATTTTTTCTAATTTGATTGCATAGATATGTACAGAACATCCATATGCACATTGTTTACATTTAAAAAAAACTCATTATTCCATAATTGAGTAACAAAAATATAATTTAGAAAGAAATCAATGTAATATATGATAGGATTATCCTATGTAAATTGTAAAATAGATATCTCTATATTTTAATTAGATTTTTCTATTAGGATCTTACGCTACAATTAACCTTTTACATTTCAACATCATAATATAATTGCTTAGCCAAAATGTAGATAATATTTAAGGATACCTATTTTATAAAGTTTAGTCATATGATGCCCCATTGCCCCACATTGATTTCCTCCTAAATTACATTTTTGTTTTTAATGGGGTGTTTTATTAATGTGAAAGATGTGCTTATGGATGTTCCCTACAAATCTACAATCATACCTATGCAATCAAATTAAAAAAATTCATCACCATTTGTTCTCAATAAAATATTATCTAAAACCATTCAAATTAACTTAAAAAATTCACCAAAAATGTTGAAATGGAATTTTGGTTTATTGAATTTGAAATCTGGTGTGCTTGATTGGGGTTGCATGAGGATTGAATGTCCATTATGCAAAATAAGAAATTCTAAATCATTTCCTTTGCAATATAAAAATCTTTGAATGCTTCAAATGGGATGGTTGTAAGATTACAGTACCAGACCTGTACACATCTTTATGTCTCTATGTCTATGTGATAAGTCTTAAGAAACAATGCTCTCTGGCCCCCTAAATATCCACATCATGATTCTTTTAGACATGAAAATTGAAGAATGATGGTCCTAACGTGCCACTATATCTTTTTAACACATATTTTACTTTCATTCACCTGAGCTGGTACATAACTATTGAACTAAGTTCAAACTGCAGTGCATCATTGCTAAACATCTCCCAATGGTAGAGATAATAAACTCTCTTTTTGCCATATCTTCAACCTTTCTGATTTTGCATGCACTTGGCTATTAAAATTATCGCACCCTTGGTTGCTGTTCTGCCTACGAAAATAAAATTTGCAGACAAAATAACTTGTAGCTGTTCGTCCCATTCCAAGTTGCATCATTCAATTGATGTGCTCTAACAAGCACTTCACTAAATGGGCATTATCTTCAAATGCTTTTGAGTACAGAGAACAAAGGATAATTCCATGTGCAGCAGAATTGAACAAAGTGACGAGCAAAGCGATTAGAAACAGAGCAACAAAAATCCACAAGGGATAAACTTAATCAAACAGGTTTTAGTCGTATTAGATAAGCAGAAGTTTAGCCCGCTCGATCATACGCAGTCATGAGGTCTGGATATATTAAGGTTTGGATATATTAAGAAATCTGCTCTCGGAGCTTATTACAAGCACGGCAAACACACCACAAAGCTCAAAGCTCTGTTCCGAGCTCTGCACGCTAAATACAACACTAGCTTACAGCTACTTGCAATGAAGGATCGATAGATACCGTAGGAACATACCGATAATTAACTACCAATCTAGCTAGCACGCAAGCAGCCTAGGGTACTCGCAAAATACTTGATCATGCACGAGGCGTACATGAACATGAACGCGAGGTCGAGACCGAAACCATGATTCTAGCTCTGGGAAACTCACCGTAAGAACTAGATCAATCGATCTGGAGCTTATTCTAATTTACTGTAATACGTACTTTGATCGACAGGAAATCGATCGAGATAGAGTGCATGCAAAACAGGATGTACAGGATCGGACAGACAGTGATCGAAACCTCGATCGACGACAGTGATCGATCGATTACTGGCGGATGTATCACACTTCAGCGATGAGCTTCTTCTGGTCCCAGGGGATTGCATCGGCACCGTTATCGGGCTCATAGTGGACCTTGATCACACCGACCGTTTTGTCAGCAATCGCACCGAACGCTTCCTCCGAGAGATCGAAGGCGCGGCCCTCGCAGCCGTTGGGACAGCGGTCGACCACTTTGATAGTGATGGCGTCTCCATGGCGACAGCCGTTGCCTTCGCAGCGAATTCGGTAGTGCTTGCCACAGCCCTCGCCGTTTTTCCAGAGGTCGGGGTTGCCGTCGCTCACTGCAGCCATGTGCCGGTTTGACGGGAAATGGCTTACGTCGTTGCCATAGCAAGCTGATGCTGCACACATGCATTCATCGATTGGGTAACGCAAAGTTAGAGACTTAGTGCAATTGGTAACTGAAGGAGCTGAAATACTCTATCAGAATTGAAGATGATGGATTAGTAACGGAATTCTGTACGTAGGCTTGCAAAAGTTAACAGTGATTAGAGAGATTAATTAACTTAAAGTCGTCCGCTTGCAGTATGGCGAGAACAAACGTAACGTTACTGGTAGCTCTGGAGCTACTGTAGCTGTAACGCACGATCCTTCCAGTGAAACCTTCAACTATTCTAAACCCAAGTTATTGAAGGCTTAGAAACTTACGGATATATGTGCTGTAGTGTGAAGCTTTTCCTGTGCTGGCACGATGACCACCGTCGCTAGGGCATTGACTTTGGCAGCCGTCTCCGCAATACTCATTCGTATCGCCGCAGAAGCCGAACTCGCTGCAACACATACCGTCGCGGCACTTTTTGTTTCCAGCTTGATGACCGCACTGTGGAGCACCAAGGCCTCGGCCTAGAGCACCGCTGCGACATTGACTTTGGCATCCGTCTCCGCAATAGTCATTTGTGTCGCCGCAGAAGCCGAACTCGCTGCAACACATACCGTCGCGGCACCTTTTGTTTCCAGCTTGATGACCGCATTGTGGAGCACCAAGGCCTCGGCCTAGAGCACCGCTGTGACATTGACTTTGGCATCTGTCTCCGCAATAGTCATTTGTGTCGCCGCAGAAGCCGAACTCGCTGCAACACATACCGTCACGGCACCTTTTGTTTCCAGCTTGATGACCGCACTGTGGAGCACCAAGGCCTCGGCCTAGAGTTTGGACCTCGCCGAGGCATTGACTTTGGCAGCCGTCTCCGCAATAGTCATTTGTGTCGCCGCAGAAGCCGAACTCGCTGCAACACAAACCGTTGCGGCACAATTTGTTCCCAGCTTGCTGGCCACACTGTGGAGCACCAAGGCCTCGGCCTGGAGCACGGACCTCGCTGGGGCCTCGAGTTGCCGCAGCTGACAGGGTCAGGGCCAGGAATGACACCGCCAATGCTATTAGCATCTTCCCGTGAAGAGCCATGGTGGCTTGATCTGCTGACAGATATAAAGTAAATACAGCTTCAGCTATAATCTTGATTTATCCAAAACTCAAGTCCGACCAATCGCAAGAACCCAATTCAGACGACGTCGATGAATACGTACATTCGAGTGACGCGACTCCTGGAAATGCACTATTTATCAATGGAATGGTACAACGATTTCTCACACCACGGAAATGCGGGCAACTGACTAACTCCTGATCGTTTATTAATAACTATGGTCAGTTACATATCACAGATTTGATATTACTAATGTCGTTTCAGTTCACAACAGAACACTAGTTGCGTTGGAAAGCTCGCTGGAATTTTTATTTAAGAATGTTACTAGAATTCATAGGACGTAAAGCTTAGCACGTACTGACTCCTGCTCATGCGTATCTAGCTATCAATCTGAAAGTTTGAGTGCTCGCTTGTACAACAGCAAATTGTGGTTCTGTCCTACTGGAACAGACATTACCCGACCCGTACGATTACAGTTCTGCAATTGTCCAATTCTTACAGAGGCACTGTTCGCACTGAGAGAAGATGAAGCACCCCATTTCAATTCTTAATTTGCTACCAGTGTGAGGGAGCCTCACTGTTAGACTACCGTACGCTGTCCGTGAGTGCTACTGTAAACAATTGAGTCCACATCATCATTCATCAACACGATCACGCACCACGAGTGATCGAGGTCACATCACCAATATGATCAAGCATATTTCGAAGGTATACACATAGGAATTGAATACAGGATGGATCCTAACATCGATCCTATGCATGCGATGAAATCATTCAAGCTCCGAATGCACTAAAAATGAAAGAGTTTGAAGAAGATGATCGATCGAGACTCAGTCACTGTCAAACTGATCGGAGAGAAATTCTCGAAGCGTACCTGCAATGAACGCCGAAATCACGCAATGGAGTAAGTTGCTCTAGCTCTATCAATATGGTTCGAGCTCACGGTTTGCTGCTTGCAAATGGAAGAGAACTCAATGCACTTATATACACGTTTCTGCATGCACTTGAAGCCACTTACGTGGATAACCTTCCCCCGCGACTAGCTGTGCTATCAACAAGTCCAAAAAAATCTTGCCAATGATCAATGAATGGCACAGATGTTTCACTCAGTGTGTCTCCTGTTCCACGCAATTAGAACACGGGTAGATTACTAGATTTAGAACCCTATTACCATATCTGTGGCTCAGTAGTAGATATTGGGATCTAGTAAACATGGCAATACAACCACTTATCCACAGTGTTACACATCCTATGACCAATTTTTAAGAAAAAATGCATATTAACTTAGATAATATCGAAACGAGTGCGTAGTGACCTGGCTACAGATTTCGAAGTACTTTGAAAAGCCTCCATGCCAGGATGAGCTTCCGATCCTGTAAGTTCGATTAGTATACAATTAATCCTCTCCAAAAGCATGGGCTGCAGTGGCTTCCTGCACGTGACGGAATGAGGACCCATTGTTGTGAGTTTGAGACGCATGCACTGAGTCGATCTCCCGTCCTCTCGATCAGCTCGCTCAGGATGTAAATGAACCAATTGTCGATTCCAGGGCCGCATGCACGCAGTGCCAGGACAGGAGTTACAGTACCTCCGGCCTGATTTTGATCGCCGTGGAACTCAAGGTCCTTCAATCCCCGCTTCAACGTTTTGGAACATGCATTTGCAACGTTTTTGCACGTTTAGGCTGATCTGAGGTCCTTGCATGCAGCCTGCGTCACAAATGTCGCAGGGATCGAAGCGTTCGACCGATAATGTGGGGCAGCACAGGCAGAGAGTGAAGCGTGATTCAAGGGTGTCACGGTATTGTCATCCCAGGCTTGAACCAATTGGAGATTTGAAGGTCCGTTCTCTTTGGCGGACGAAATTGGGAAGAAATCGGGGGTACTCGGCTTCCTGTACGCTACGGTAGGGTTCAACAATAATTCAAACTTGCTACTATTTGTATCAATTGGAAAACTTTTTAAAAAAATCAAAATGAATTTGTCATTTAATATGTCAAATTAAGCAACATGAACTCAATTTTAAGGCAAATGAATCCTAATGAAGCATACTGAATTTCAACTTTGAAAAACAAAAATAATTTTCATTTTTGTTGAATTTGTAAAGTAAATTCTCATGATTTACGTAGCAATGTGTAAGTTGAAGAAAATTGACGATGAATCTTTTTAATTTGATTGATATGTACCTAGTGATGGGATTCTAGAAATATATTTTTCAATCTAAATATGGGTGAATGCAAGAAACACTTGTACTATTTGTTGCGTTTCGTTACACCCTAGCAAGGTTGTCACATTAGACAAGTTACTATTCATTTTTTCTTCAATTGGATAAGAAATGAACTGAAGACTTGTGACAAGAAATGAATAATAACTTGTCCAATGTGACAACCTTGCACCCTAGTTTTTTTTAAATTTTAACCATAACTTTTGTGTTTTAGGGTCATTGCAAGAAACACCGGTCCTATTTGTTGTCACAATGAAAATGATTTTCTTCTCTTGTAGTATAACTTTTGAGTCCAAGAAGCTTTGACCTTGAAATTTTTATTGGATATAACTAACTTCAAGCTTAAGGGTTCTACATTTTTTTTTCAAATTTTGGAATTTTTTTTTGTATTTAAAAATTAATTTTGTTCACTCGTCACATTAGAGAAAATATGGACTCTCGGGATGGCCGCTAAAAACTGCCGGAGGGCCCGACCCTTTCGATTACATTTATTTTCCCTTCACAAATGTTTTTCCCCTATTGTTGTTTATGTCAGTTTTGCAATTGTCAGTGCATTGAATTGCAAAGAACCATTAGTTAAATGGAGGAGTATGCGATAGTACCTTTCACTGACACATCAGGAATTAAAAAAGGCAAGAAACTCATACATACCCAAGATATTCACACAAGCTGACGCACCTCTGTCACGCACCTCTATCAGAGATTCCGCCCTTTCTGTAACTTCTCAGGACTATGTATATAGACTGGTTTGTCAAACCCTAGCAGCCCTCCAGAGAGTCTATATTTTCTCTAATGATTAGGTGAATAAGGATTCACTATGTTTATGGGAAATTTCGTTAAAATGGCAGGGTTGTCATACCTGGCGGACGTCCGGTTCGCCCGTCCGTCCGTCCGGGACGTCCGATAGAGCTCTCGCCCGTCCAGTAGAGTCAACACATAGTTGACTTTTTGATAATGGAAAAATAGGCCACGTGGCTGCCATGTGGATTCCAGAACATGCAAGGCGGGGACGCGATCGTCAGGGCGCGGACGGGACTTGGGACCACCTTAAATTAATTAATATGCTTCTACATATTTCCTTTTTATATTCCATATTCCCACTTTCCTAGTCACTCCAACACTTTATATTTTTTTTAATGTTACATCATATCACTCTAATTAGTCTAATACCCAAACCATTTTCATATCCAAATTACTCCACCATTCCATTTTTTTTAGGTGTGAAATCACATCATTCTAACATCCAAACCATTTTCATATCCAAATCACTACACCATTTTATATTTTTAGGAGGTGTTAAATTACCTCACTATAACATGCAAACCATTTCCATATCCAAATCACTCCACCATTCCATATATTTTTTGGGTGTTAGATCATATCACTCTAACACCTAAGCCATTTCTATATTCCAAAGCACTCCACCATCCCTTATTTCTTTTAATGTTAGATCATATTACTCCTAAAATAAATTGGTACGCTTTTCAAAAGCTTGGGTCACTTTACCTCCCCTTTTGGACATTGACTTTTGAAGCAGACTTCCATTCCAAGTCTGTGCGATTATTTTTATTGGCGGAATCATTCCCTTTCCTATATCTTCGCATCATTACCAAAACTCTTCGATTTTAATTCAATGCCATTTGTCTAGTGTAGAATGATTTCTTTTCCCTATTTTATTTCATGTGATTACCAAAATTGTTCTATTCCAACCAAAGGCCATTTATTTTTGGTTGATCATTAGCAAAACTCTTTCATCTGAACTCAATTCCATTATTTTTTGTGGCATCCCAACTCTATCCCAACTCTATCCCAACTCAATGGTAATTTGTGTTGGTTGTTAGTTGAAATCACTTTGACTCCTTATTTTTTGTGGACTTATCCCTCTTTCATTGAGTTTGCTTTTATCAACAACATTTTGTTAACATAAAGCTTAAACGGATTTTCAAAACCCAACAACATTTTATTTCCCTCCTTATTTTTGTTTATCATTCATATCACATTAACATCCAAACCATTCCAAGTTTTTTTAATGTTAGATCACATCACTGTAGCACCCAAACCATTTCCATATCCTTAGTGACTCCACCATTCCATAAAATTTTAAAGTGTTAAATCATTTCACTCTAACACCCAAACAACTTTAATTTATTATTCCATCATTTCCTTCCAATTTCTTTTGCATCATAAGCAAAACTCTCCCATCCTAAGTCAATGCCATTTGTTTTTTGTTAAATCATTCCTTTTTCTATTTTTCTCGCCTCATTAATTAACAAAGCTTTTCTATTTTTTTCCTTCAATCCTAAAACTCTTTCATTCCAAATCATTGTCATTTTTTTGGATGAATCATTCCCTTTCCCATTTTTTTGGCTTCATTCCTAGAACTCTCCCATCTGAACTGAATGCCATTTCATATTTGTTCTATCATTTCGTTTCCTATGTTTTTTATTAATTAGCAAAGCTCTTCTTATCCCAACTCCATGCCATTCTTTTTGGTTTAGGTCATTCTCTCTCTTATTTTTTTGGCTTCATTCCTAAAACTCTACCATCCCAACTCATAGTTTTTCTTTTAGTTTTTCTTGAATAATTCCATCTTCGTTTCTGTTTTGCTTCATTAATTAACAAGACTCTCCCATCTTAATTCAAAGCCATTTTTCTGTAATTCCATCATTCCCTTTCCTTTTGGGGGGCCTCCTTTCTAAAACCCTTCCATCCCAATTGAAAGCAAAATGTTCATTTTCTGTTCCATATTTTCTTTCCCTATTTTTTTGGCTTCATTCCTACAATTCTCCCATCCCAACTCATAGTTCTTGTTCTCTTTTTTGTTGAATCATTCCTTTTTCTTTTTTGTTTACCGTCATTAATTAGCAGGACTACTTTATTCCAACTCATTGTTCCTCTTTATTTGTTGAATCATTCCCTTCCCTATTTTATTTTTGTAATATTTCCTAAAGTTCTTCCATCCCAAGTCAAAGCCATTATTTTTTTGTTCCATCTTTCCTTTTCCTTTTTTTGTTTTCTCTTCATTCCTAAAATTCTTCCATTCTACTTCAATGTCATTCATTTTTTTGTTGGATCATTCATTTTCCCTTCTTTGGGGGGGGCTTCATTAACTCCTAAAACATAGGCATAGTGAAAAAAATTAAGTGTATGCATTTTTATACCAAACTATTGCATCTATAGTTTTCATTTACGTTTTATCATCAATTCATAGAAGTCATAAAAAATGCCATGAGGAAAGAACAATGAAAGGGCATATTAATATATTTTGGGATTTTGAGTATGGTACACAATTACACATCCGATTTAATATATATTCAAGCTGTTTGGCAATTGCCAAGTAGGTACATAGGCTCCTCTATGAGGATGATTTTCTTCTATGCCTGAAATATATGCTAAACTACAAAAAGTATTAAAAACAAAATACAATGTACGATAACAACAATCCGGCATCATCCAACAATGGGGGGCCTTCTTCAATTTGTCTAGAACATCTGGCACTGTTGCCCTTTCATGCACATCTTCTTTTACGAGGCTTCCCAATTTGATCCTGAAATTCTGATACTGCTCTGGGTTTTTCGTTGTGAAGTATTTAGGGTCCCACTCTTCATTCCAAATTGCAGAAGCTATCCATCCCACCGCATATGCATCAGCTGCCATAGAATACAAATGCGTTTTTTGCATGGCCTCAATGGAGTTTGATGAACCCTGCTCTCCGTATACATAAAACAATTCTGGGGCCGCAAACCTTTGCTTTTTTTTCTCCTTCGCAAGGATCTCCATACTGGGATAGCCATACCTTGATGGCTCCTTCTCCACAACTCGGCTAGAAAGTCCCCAATCACATATCCCTATGTACACCCTATTTCGTTCCCAAGGATCAAAATGGAGCAAAACATTGGATGGAGATATATCGTTGTGCATGTACTGCACATCATGGCATTTCCCCACAATGACAAGTAATGACAATGCCAATTTCACTCTATTTCTCCGATACGTTGCAACCCATGAAAGTTCCTCTTTCGTCAGCCCCGTAGAACTTTCATTCTCAATCTCATCCACGTCCAGTGCTTCGCTCACTTTCGCATTGCATTTGGACAAGAAAGAAATTAGAGATCCTCCATTCCACCATAGTGTGTAGGGTCATTGCAAGAAACACCTGTCCTATTTCATGTCACAATTTGAACCACTTTTTTGTTGTCTACAATAACTTTTGGAGATTAAGTCCAATGAAAATGAAATTTTTATTGAACATACCTAACTTGAAGTTTATTAGATCCCTTATTTTTCAGAATTAAAAAAAATTATTTTATATTTAAAAAACATTTTCGTTGAGCGTCACAAAATTACGTTTATGGTTATCATTACGTTCGCAGTGTCTAAATTTAATGATTTGATGACGAAACTTTCATGGTCTATTTGCATAGCTGTAAAACCTACAAATTCCAAAAAAAAATTTAAAAATATGTTTTTTTATGTCCACATGAGTACAATTTTTTTTTTTTGGCACGCAATTTTTGAACAATGGTAATGGTTCTAAGATCGAACTTTTGGTCAAATCTCATCAAAATCAACTTTCCTCAAATGGCCAATTTTTAGTTTTCCTTAAAATTGATTTTCCTATTTTTTACAAATTAAAATGTCGAAGTACTAATTTTCATGAGATTTTGCACTTTTCTGGATTTCCTACTTAGAGATTTTTCCTATGATTTTCCTTTCTAGGGTATATTCTTCTTAAAGGTTTATACATGAAACATATTTTTTACTTTTTTTAAAACTTTTTTTTCTAATTTTAAAGTACTCCCGAAAAAAAAAAGACTACGTTGCAAAACGCTACGCTTTTTGGTAGGTGTTTCTTGCAACGACCCTGTAGCCTTCCATTGTTTTAGGGTGGAGGTACGCAATTCGAATGATGCTAGGATGATTCACTGGACACCCTCCTGTCTCATTGATGATTGCTTGGTGTTTCTCCTTTTCATTCTTAGTCTTCAAGCTCTTCCCAGCAAAAAATATCCAACTAGGAATGCTCTCAAGTTTCGTAAAGATCACCTTCCTCACGGTCCCATACGACCCAATCGCAATTTGTTCTGGCATGGGGATGACTTTCACGGAACTTTCTAGCCACTTGAATGTTCCACTCACGCAATGAGCCGTTATCGCTTCTTCAATTGTCACTTTCCATGGTGCTTGCTTTTTTCTACGTGAAGAAGAATATCGTTGAGCAAACGTTTGAATCTCCTTCACTTTTGTAACCATCTCTCTGTCCTCCGTGTCCCAGTCGCTACCATTTTCTTTCTTACCCGTGTGATAACACCAATTACACACTATATTGGTTGTCAAGGCGACCACTTGTTTATCCAGCCACTCTTGGTGCAACCAATAATCTGAGAAGTTGTTGAATTCTTCTGATTCTTCAAACTTTGACTCCAGCTCCCTTCACAGGTCCCTCGTCAGTTTGTGGTACCCTTCTTCGTTGAGCAACACATACTCCCTATTCAACATATTTGTACTTCGATGAGTGTAGAACACCACAGCCATTTTTCTCCCTTCGACTATGAATTCATGTCCAGGTATTTGGGGATTTTGTTCTTTCTTGCGTTTTTTCTGGCCTAATGAGGAAGGATTTGATGAACCTGAGGCCATCAACGTGTTTGTACATGGAATTACCGTCTCACCGACATCATCCAAGTCTACAAACATAGGACGTTTGTCCACCGATCCACTCCCTTCACCTGCCATAATGGAAAAAAAAAGTTCCAATGGGCCTCCGTATCAATCCCGAAGCAAGAAAGTTTCAAAAAAATTCAAAAAAACCAGGTCACATATGCAGGCCAAGCCCAGCACCCACCAAACTCACTCGCATAGGCCGTGGGAACGAACTAGCATGTGAGGCATAGGGTGCAGACTTGGCAAAGGAATGAGGGTAGGGACTCGCTTTATATAGTCCCCCCGCGCACGTCCCCGCCCCATCCCCATCGCGTTCCAGCCCCAACACGTGGAGTCCCCGCCCTGATACACGCGTCCCCGCCCTGACGGAGGCGTCCGCGCCTTCACAGCGATGGAGTCCCCGCCCTGACCCTGGCGTCCGCGCCTCGACAACGGAGGAGTCCCCGCCCTGACCCTAGCATCCGCACCCCGACAACGAAGGAGTCCCCACCCTGACACTGGCGTCCGCGCCCCGACATCGATGGAGTCCCCGCCCTGACAGCGATGGCGTCCGCGCCTTGACGTCCCCGACTGCCCCTATATAAACCCGTCCCCGCCTCACTTGTCCCCGCCTCACTTGTCCCCGCCCTGCATACTCTCAGCCTTCCACCTCTTCATTGAGTTGGTTGTGAGCGTTGTGCGGGGTCTTTTTGATTGCCACGTGGGAGGTTTTCACATTTTCCCGTGAAAATGGCTACACCGACAAGACCAAGGAAGGAGGAACGAGACAAGACCTGACTACGACCAGGAAACAAACATCGTAAGCGGTTGCATGTTTTACGTAATCTCGTAAAGCTTGCATTCAAAGGGTGGGAAGACGTGCCTGACCCATGGACTTACGAAAACTGTGTCAATTACATCGAGTGGTGCTACATTGACAAGGTCTTCCCAGAAGAGCGACACAACTATCACTGACGCTTCCACAAGGCAAATTTAAAACATTGCATTGATGAGGAGTTCACAAATCAGTGCATCGAAGTGTACCAAGCATTGTATGATGTCCCTAACGTCAAACGCAATGAAGTGCATCTCTTCATTGCACGAGGGGTACATGCGGAACTGAAGTTGAACAAGAGAATGGACTGGTCAACTTTGAAGACAATGGGGGACAAAGTCAACATTCCTATACCAGCAAATGGATTCATTCCAAGGGGGATAAAAAGGTACCCGCAAGGTGGACTGGGTAAAACAACTACACAAGTTGAAGCACCACCATTACATGACACTGAGGACTCTGCTACAGATAACGACTCTGATGGATCTCATGTGCAACATGTACTCAGCTATAGAACAAATCTACGACTTAAAAAGAGGAGGGCTGAGCGTGCAACTGAAGAGGGTGTACAAGAAAATGTTGTGGAGGGACAGGTGCCAGCTACTGACGAACCAACAATAGGAATTGTTGATGTTACAGCTGCTACAGATCGAATTCAGAGTTTGAGGACTGAAGTGGAAGAGAGCAATGCACATCTGCATTCTTTGTATGAAGATGTTAATAAATTGAGGGATGATTGGATGAACTCAAAGAGAAGAACAATATTATAAGTGAACAACAACGTGAGATAGAGGCGCTGCGGCATGCTCTTGAAGCAGCCACATTGGCCAATGATGGTCAGGATTCACGAGGGGGAGCGCAAGGGCCTCCAATCAATGATGAAATTCCACTGCAACATGTTGAACTTGGTGCAATACAAGGTACTCAAGATGATGCACTGTCATTTGGAGAATTACCCACAAATGCAGGTCAAGCAATGCCAATTGACCAGAGCACTCAATTGACGGACGCGCTTGCAAACAATTTGATATTGAAAAAACAATTGAAAGCGTTGATGGAGCAATATTACCAGTGGAAGATGGCATGCGTCTTTTCTGTTGACAGGACTCAACAAATGGTGTCAGAATTCCAAAAAATCGACAACAATTATGGTGCACACAATCAAGAGAGGGTTTTTGGGTTGACATCGTGGGCCCTCGTGGATGATCATTTCAACATGGATGAAATGGTGACCAAAGACATTGGTGGTGGAACAACAATCATCGATTGGTCCAAACACCATTGGGATTTCAAGAATGAAGTTGGCTCTTCCCTCGACCAGAACGGCAATCCACTATTATTGTGGCCAAATCCTTCAAGCTTCGTGTATGATGGTACTACGTGTCCCATTTGTCTAAATCCATTTGGCCCTGAAGGTGGAATGCACCTAGGCACGTGCGAACACTTGTACCATCCATTTTGTTTGATTAGCTTGATGGTTGTTCGTCGACGGTGTTCCTTGTGCAAGGCTCCTTTCCATGAGCGCTTGTATGATTTGTTTGAATTAGTTTCATACATGCCACCACATTGGGAATATAATGCTGAAAATACCCCTGATCATGCTCAAAAGTGGGGAACTGACTTGGTGTGGAGTTGGAAATTGAAGGTCCATTCCTTGGATAAACAAAACCTTTCTGCCGAATGGGGTTGGGAAAAAAATCCAGCTCAAATAGTGGAGGTGTGTCAACACTTGATTCCAATGAAGGACAAGTATAGCCAAGGACGACGGAATTTCTTCTATCAGTGCTTCAATGGGCATTGGGACGAGGTTTTTGAGAACTTTCAATTTGGACCTCATCCTAAATAGTGGTTTTGGAATAGGGATGGAGTTCGTATCACTAACGACGATGGGATTCGTATGGTGGACGACATTGACATGCCTGACCCTGCTGAACTAGTTCAACTAGAGGAGTTAGAGTGGCGAGAAACCTTTCGACATGAAGGGATGGATTTCTTGCTTGAACAGCATAGCCCTCGAATTCGCCAATGTCTTGAGAGCCTCAAACAATCACAGATCATTTGGGCTGTATTGGAGGAAGATGGACCAGCGCGGAGAACTCGATCCGCAATTCGTAGACTTCATTTAGGCTCGGACGAAGACCTTCCCGTCATTGTAGGGACACATGACAATGAGGCTGGCCCAAGTGGCAGTGCAATGGACATAGACTAAGTGAAGTTTCTACTATCTAGCTAGTGAACTTATGTTTTCATAGAAGACTTAGGGTCCTAGCTTAATATAGGCTTATAGAATTTTGATCTCGGCAATAGATATTATTCGTTATATTAGATATTGGCACATGCATTTTTAGATGGTGTCATGGTCATAGTAACCTCGTCATATACTTTTCCAACTATGTATTCCATGACGCTTATGAAATATATATTATTTAGCCCAAAATCCAGGCCAAAATCACTTCGTTTTTTTTTGCACATACTCTTTTGAAACAACATCATACATATACAAAAATTATATCCTAAAATGAAATGTCATTGAATTGGAGTATTGTACTATGATTCATTTCCATTTTTCCATGAATGAATAAAATTAGGGAAGGACAACAAATGCCATTATATTGGAAAAAAACTCATTTCTAATGTTGCTAATGATAGAAAACAAGTAAATGGCATTCACTTGAGATACCACCAAAAAATAGAGGGCATTCTGGTGAGATGGAACAATTTCGCTAATCAAGCCCCAAAAAAATAGGGGGAATGATATACAATAAATAAAGTGCATTGGGATGGCATGGGATAATGTTGCAAATGCTGCCAAAAACAATTAGGGAGGGAATGATATCCACAAAAAATGGCATTCAATTGGGACAAAATAATCTTCCAAATCAATAAAATAAAACTATAAAGAGTTTAGGAAATAAATCGTCTTCTGTTGGGATGGAACATTTGGCTAATGAATTTCGAAGAATTAGGAAGGTAATGATCAAAGAAAAATGAATGGCATTCGGTTGGAAAAAAGTTAGGAAGACAAGAGTAGTGCCATTTACTTCTTGTATAACTTGAGATGGAACAATTATGCTAATTAAGCCAAAAAAAATGAAAAAAAAATGAATCCAACAAAAGAAAAGTTGAAAAGGCATTGACTTGGAATGTAAGTGCTTTCAAAATAAATGCACCCAAAAGAGGGGTAGAGAGACCCAAGCTTTTGTAAATTTTATTTGGGAATGATTCTAAACTTCACTTACAAGTTAAAGTGATTGACTATAATCCCAAACACTCATCCTTCAATTTCCTATCACGTAACTGCTAGACCTACAATGGAAGTGTATTGTTACCCAAAGTACAAAAAAATGGAAAAAGTAAGTAGGGATGATTAAATTGGCATGAAAATAGGTACATATTTAATAAAAAATGGTTACCCAATATAAAAAAATTTAGTGGCGAAAAAATCAATTTTCATTGACTTGAAATTGATGAAGTAAAATGTCATTGACTTGGAATAGGATTCAATCATAAAAACATGTACGGAATGAAATGAAAAGTCATTGAATTGGAGTGGAATTCATTTCCAATCTATGAAAAAAATTAGGTAAGGAAAAAAGACGTCATTTAGTTGGAGTGAAAGTGCATTTTAGATGTTCTTAATAAAAGCAAACAAATGTGAAAGAGATATGAAACAAACATTGTGTTTGATTACCTATTTTAATAAACGAGAAATGGAAAGCGAATGGAAAGACTTCCATTTCTTACCATAAAAAACATTTATTATTGAGTTGGGATGGAAGAGTTTTTCTAATGAATAAAAAAAATAGGAAAGGGACTGACGGGAAAAAAAATTACAATTTATTAAGACGGAAAAGATTTCGGTTCAGGATTAAAAAATAAGGAACGAGAATGAGGGCGAAAAAAAATTGGTATTGAGTTACATGGACAAGTTTTGCTAAACAATAAAGTAAAAAACATAATAAAAAATAGTAAAGAGGTTGGTTAGCTGGTGGTACAAAAAAAATTCCCATTGACATTGGATGAAAGAGCTTTGCTAATCAATGAAGCCAAATACATTTAGGAAAGGCAATGCAATGATTCAACTAATAAATATTGGTATTGCTAATTACGATAAAAGAGTTCTAGAAATTAATGAAGACCAATAGAAATGAAAATCTGAAAAGAAAATGGTGACAAAAAAAGATAGAATGATGCAACAAAAAAAGGATGGCATAGAGTTGGGGAATGAGAGCTTTGCTAATTAATGGGAAATAAATAGGAAAACGAATGACGTAAAAAAAAATTGGCATTCAATTTGAATGCAAGAGTTTTAGGAATGAAGTAAAAAAAAAGGAGATAAAACGATTCAATAAATAAGGAATGATGCGACAAAACAAGGGGGCTAAATAATTCAACAAAAAGGAATGACAATGACTTCGCATAAAAGAATTTTTGCATTGGAGGCCAAAAATATAAGAGTTTTGCTAATTAATGAAGCAAGAGAAATGGACAAGGAATTGAATTAAGAAATAAAAAGATGGCATTGACTTCAGATAAGATAGTTTTGCTTTCGATGCATAAAAAATTGGAAAGGGGATGATGAGATGAAAAATTGAAGTGGCGTACTGGAGGTCTACAATTTTTTGTTTAAATCTCTACTACTTCTTTCATTTTAAACAAATTAAGTTTTACCCTTGTATCTAGTACACTACATTTCCTCTATATTCCCTAAATATTTCCTCAAATATCCGGAACATTTGCTAAATAGAAGAATTTAGACTTCTTTTTTTAAATCTAAAAATTCTTTTTAGTTCAAAGTACTAGTTTCTTCTTGGGGACACAAATAAGGTTCAAAGTAGTTCGGAGTGTTAGAAGACATAAGGAACGACATGTTCCACCACAACAAAAGGGTACATGCTCTTCCACGAAGTTTCTTCCAAATCTTAGTCCATTGAGCTCTTCAATTTGGCATCTTGCTTTCATGGTCTTGTCGGAATGTAGAACAAGTTGTTCTTCCTAAAATTAAAGGTTCCCCCGCTCCAAGAAAAGGAAGGATTGAAGGATCTCATGCCCAAGCGCATTTCAAAGTCCTCCTTCCTGTGCTGTACGACCACGTCCGCGCCCTGACATCTGCGCCCTGACTTCAAGTCCACGCCACGTATTAGAATTGTCCGCCCTCAAGTCCGCGCCCTGCGTCCACGCCCTGACATAGCCAATGTCACGAAAACATTGGTGAGAGAAAGCTTTCTTGTCTCTCCATCACTATAAATAATCTAAAAGAAGGCATGACTGAATTTAATGGTTCCTGGTTTCCATGAAAGGAGGGACACAATCTTGTAAGAGCAATAAATAGGAGCAAGGAGGGATCCCATGCAGGAAGTCAACCTCATTTGCAGTGCATGCACGTTTGCGCACCAAGAATGGTCCGTGCCCTAGAGTCCGCGCCCTCACCTGACGTCCACGCCCTGAGTAGCGCCAATGTAGTGAAGTTCAAGCCTCCAACTCCTTGGCTTCCCTGGTTCTCATGCCCGATCGCATTTCAAAGTCCTCCCTCTTGTGCTGTATGCTCTGGCGTCCGCGCCCTGGAGTCCGCGCCCTCACTTGACGTCCACGCCCTGAGTAGCGCCAATGCAGTGAAGTTCAAGCCTCCAACTCCTTGGCTTCCCTGGTTCTCATGCCCGATCGCATTTCGAAGTCCTCCCTCTTGTGCTGTATGCCTTGGCGTCCGCGCCATGACCTCAAGTCCGCGCCATGACACAGCCAATGTAACAAAAACATTGGTGAGAGAAAGCGTTCTTGTCTCTCCATCACTACAAGGAATCTAAAAGAAGGCATGACTAAATTTAATGGTTCCCGGTTTCCATGAAAAGGAGGGACACCATCTTCCAAGAGCAATAAATAGGAGCAAGGAGGGATCCCATGCGGGAGGTCAACCTCTTTTTCAGTGCATGCACGTTCGCGCACCAAGAATGGTCCGCACCCTAGAGTCTGCGCCCTAGAGTCCCCGCCCTGTGCTGGAGTCCACGCCTTGAAGTCCGCACCCTCACCTGACGTCCCCGCCCTGAGTAGCGCCAATGCAGTGAAGTTCAAGCCTCCAACTCCTTGGCTTCTTGGGTTCAAAGGTTTTAGGAGTGTAGGGTTTAGGGTTTGGAGTATTAGGGTTTAGGGTTTGAGTTTGGATTGTTTGACTTTCTTTCAGATGGTTTTAGGGTTGAATTAAAAAACAAATCAATGTATTCTAAACCTCCGGAAAAGAACCTATGTCATGCATCTGAAAAATATGTCTTCTAAGTTCATGTAAAAAAGATTTTATTGTAGCAATTATTTCTAATTGTGGATTCCATTTACAACCTTTCTACTTCAATTTAAGTTGTACGTTTTATTAAGGAAGAATCCATTGTAACAAGTATTTATAAAAATGGATCCTTTCACATTAAGAACAAAATATAACTTGTAATTTTCCATTTCCCCACAAAAACCCTTGTAGTTATTATGCAGAAAAAAGAATCTTTACTTATGAATAATGGATTTGAAGAAATGAAACTCATTTGTTCATTTAAAAAATGCATTCTATCAATTATTCAAGAAAGTGAATCTTTTCATGTGAATCCAAAATAATGTAAAGTTCTCATTCAAAAGAAGAATCTCTTGTACCTTTTATTTAGAAATGACTACCTTCTACGTGAATCTAAGAAACTGAACTTGGAAGTTTTAAAAAAATTATTTGTAACAAGCATTCACAAAAACAATTCCCTTCACGTGAAGCCAAAAGAATGGAAGATCTAAGTTCTCGTTCAAAAAGATTCCCTTGTAGTTAAAATGGTCAAAAATGCATCCCCTTATAAGAATAGTGAATTCAAGAATATGATGCTCATACCTTAGGCTACATGAATTATTTGTAACAAGCATCCACAAAAACAATTCCCTTCACGTGAAGCCAAAAGAATGGAAGATCTAAGTTCTCGTTCAAAAAGAATCCCTTGTAGAGTTGTAGTTAGAATGGTAAAAAGTGAATCCCTTCCATGTGATTGAAATAAAACAAAATAGTATTCATTTAATGCAATGGTTTGCCACTCGTTTTAAAAACAAAAAAGCAAAAAACAAACAAAGCAATAGTAATTCATTAAAAAAAATCCCTTGTACGAAATATAAACCAAAAATGAATTTGTTTACGTAAATCCAAAAGAATGTAAGATTTAGTAAATCGTAAAGCATAATTGATCCCCTATAGCAATTGTTTAAAGAATTGAATGTGGTGAACAACAGTCTACAAGAATTGAATATCTTTCATTTCATAAATAATCCCTTTTCAGCCAAACAACAATACTTTAAACATTCAACAAAATTGAGCATAATTTATGAAACTTAGCCTTTACGCAAACAAAGAATTTGCTTGAGGAATGTTGAAAATGAATAACAAAATATTTTGAGTTGTTTGTTTTCATCAGTACATATATTTCCCTTCAATGTTGTTTCTTTACAAAGTAAACAATGACATCTTCCAAATCAAATAAGGGGACATGGTCTTCCAAGAAGTTCCTTTGCAATCTTTTTTTGTTGATCTCTTAATTTTGGCATCTTCTTTTTTTAAAAGAAAACAACATGAAAAAACCATTGCATTTATTAAACAAGAAAGCCAGAGGTTTTGTATGAATGATACGGTTTAAGTATGTCCTATACATTTATTAAGTATTTCCTAAACATTCCTAAATCAAAGAATTTGTATGTTTTTTTTGGGAAATAAAATATTTCTTGCTTCAAAGTGGTAAAATGGTTAGGAGAACTAAGGAATGACATCTTGCAACACAAGAAATGGGACATGCACTTCCATAAGTACCTTCCAAATCTTAGGCCGTTGAGCTCTTTCAGGTGGCATCTTGCTGTCATGGTCTTCTCTGAATTTAGAACAAGCTGTAATTGATTACATTAATGGTTCTCCCGCTCCAACAAAAGGTGAATTCAAAAATCTCATGCCCAAGTGCACTGCAAATGGTGCTGGACGAGGACGTCCGCGCCCTGACTTTGAGTCCGCGCCCTGAAGTCCATGCCTTGTCTTCCCGTCCCCGCCCAGACCGCTAGGGATTCAAGTGTGCATTTTGAACGTCACCGCCCTCAAGTCCGCGCCTTGACGGCAGGGATTCAGGTGTGCATAGACTTTGGGACTGAAGTCCGCGCCCTGTTGACAAGGACAACGGTGAAGTCCGCGCCCCTACCTTCCCCAAGTATATAAAGGAAATCCTGAACCCTGCATTCCCTACATTTGTCACATTGGCCTCTATCTCTTGGACTTCAATTCATTTTGAGCTCCTTGTGAGTCTACTTGGGTGGCAGATTGCCCTGGTTTGCTGCTGAGGTGATGTCAAAATCAGTTCAAGCAGTGGATTAGCGCTAACTGATGTTACTGATACTTTGTCTGTTAGATCTTCTGTCTTCTTAAATTCAGCACAAAGAAGGGGAAGGCATTTCAAATTATCTGTGAATACAATGGCAAATCAGAGGAAGCAGACCAAGGAATGGGAACCGTGGCTGAACTTCACAGAGAATGGGACTAAAGTGACTTGTGTTTTCTATATTGGGACCTTCAGTTACAAACATGAGCGTGCTTTTGCACATTTCGGATATGGTGCGAAATCAGAGAGGTCAATTTGTCGAAGTATGCCTCGTGAAGTGCGACATAGGTTTGCCAATTGTACAGGTTTTGTCCCACTACGAGTGGATGCCGGGAACATGTGTGAAGGAGAACCAATTCAAAGTGGACCGACTAGAGCAACTCCGCTTGCAAGTTCAAGCGAAGCCATTGAAAATGAGGTGACGGATGGGGTCACTGGTGGGAGAGCGGAAGAACGGGCAAACGTTCCTGAAGGAAATGAAATTCTACAAACGTCCAATAGTCTTGCAGGTTCAAATTCTACGAGATCGGGATCATTACGTCAGCAACGCATGGCGGATGCATTCAACATTGCAAAGAGGAAGGAATTGGATGACAAGTGGGCAAGTTTTTTCTATGAAGCAAATGTGCCATTTAATGTGGCAAGGCATCCAGCCTTCATTGAGGCTGTGAGGGCAACCTCAGTGGCGAGGTTTGAATATAGTCCACCTTCTTACCATCAGTTCAAGACTAATTTAATTGAACCAAGGAGGTTGCAAATCGAGAAGAAGATTGAAGAGAAGGTTGGTTTTGCTGTCAAGCACTACGGGGTGACGATATGTACCGATGGTTGGGATGATGTCAATCGAAGGCCCCTCATGAATGTGATGATGTCATGCCCCGCAGGTGATGTATTTTTGGGGTCAATTGACACTACCTCACAAAAGAAAACCATGCGCTACATAGCAGACCAAATAAAAGTTTACATTGAGAAGGTGGGTTCCAAATATGTGACACAAGTTTGCACAGATAATGCAGCAAACATGCTTGGGGCATTGAGAGACATTACTCTAACCTATCCGCACATATTTGCGCAAGGCTGCATGGCACATGCATTGGATTTGATGTTGGAAGATTGGGCCAAGATTAAGGAATTTTCCGATTTAATTGACAGGGCAAGAAGATTGTGCCAATACATTCGAAACCATCATGCGACCATGTCGGTTTTTCGTGAGTTGAGTCCAAACCTACAACTCGTAGTGCCTAGCGAAACTCGCTTTGCTTGTAATTTCTTCATGTTACAGCGAGTGGTGAAACTCAGAGTAGTCTTGGAGCGGTTGAATAACTACCCCCGTGTTATAAATTACTATGATACCCTACGAAACGAACAGAATGGACCACAGGCAGCTACGGCTTCACGTAATGTCAGAAGAACCATTGAAGATGTGGCCTTTTGGCAACGATGTGTGAATTACGTGTACATGACTGAAGACGTATTGAAGGCTTTGCGTGTGTTTGATGGACGAGAACCAGCCATAGGTCGGGCGTGGCTCGTGATGCACAACTTGCGAGGACACGTGTATTCTTTGAGAGAACCACCTTTTAGCTTACGAGATGACATAGCAGTCACTTTGGAGAGATCTTTTAATGAAAGATGGGACATGATTTTTGAACATACGCACTACGCCGCGGCCCTTTTGAATCCATACCTCTTGGATAACGTGGCGCTCAGGGTAGACGGAACTGCACTACGTGCATTGTACAGAGTCATCCACAAAATGGAAGATGTAGTGGGTGTCACTTTTGATGATGTGTTGGCAGAATTAACTCAATTTAAGGAGGGTAGTGGACCGTACAGTGCAGCTGAGACACCCAACATCCGTGTGACACAAATGCTTCCCCACCAATGGTGGCATAGGGTTGGAGATCGGGCTCTTTCAAAAATTGCCGTGCGTATTCTATCCCTCACGTGTTCGGCCAGCTCTTGTGAAAGGAATTGGAGTATGTATTCCTTTGTTCACAATAGGGTTCGAAATCGATTAGCCCCCGCGAAGGCAGAGTCATTGGTATATATTTATACCAATAGCCGTGTACTTCAAGAAAGACCAGGAGCCGATCCAGTTCGTTGGTATGATGCAAATATGTACTCGGAGGATTCCGATCCAGATGCCCTTGGTCCGATCCCTTTGAATGAACGCAATCGGGAATTTGACACAATGCAAGTAGAGGAAGAAGAAGAGGTTGGTGTGGAAGCCAATGAAGCACCTCAAGAGTATCCGGCGAACCCAGATCTTTGGAGGCGAGGTGTCGATCACCTCGAGGAAGCGAGAAACTACTATGGAGATGCTAACAATGGAGAGGAAGAACCCGTTGGTGGTCGTTGGGGTCCTTGGGTACCCAATCCTCGTCGCAGTCCTTCACCTCCTCTTCCTCAAAATGAAGGGGTCGCAGAAGTCCAAGCTTTGTCATCTTCTTCCGAGGCCGCCAATCCAAATGACGATAACGTGGATGATGGTATCTCCCATAACAACAACGACAATGATGATGACCTCCCTCCAGGAAATGGCGGCGGAAATGAAAATGGAAGCAGTAATGGAAGTGGCGATGACAATGAAAATCACGGCGGAAATGGAAATGGTGGTGGAAATGGAAATGGTGGCGGAAATGGAAATGGTGGCGGAAACATGGGGAGGACTGCAAATCCATATTGTGGAGGATCTTCTCACAATCAAGATGGCAATACAGGGCCTACAAGAATGGGGGTAGTAGTTTGTAGCAATACAGTTGTTGAATGACACCATGACAGAAACGTTAGAAATGCAAGAATGGCACGCCCTATTGGAAGGAATCAATCAGCAAGTAATGTGAGAAGGCGTTTTGATCTAGAGCATGTAGACTACAATGATGTTTTTGCATTTATTGACGCACCAGAAGACCTTGCGCGTGAATCCACTGCAGTTGGTTCTGACCAAACTAGCCAGGCACCACATTCCCTAGACCCATCTTCACCAGCAACTTCCAATGCCATCCAAAGACCTTTTGAAGAAGGGTTAGGCTCTATGAGAAATGTTGATATGACTCCTCAAAACATTTCTCGTGGTACCGTTGGTGGTAGACCACCTACGGCACCTCGGCCCTCCATTCATCATGAAGTGGGTCAATATCGACAAGGTCGTGGAAGGATGGGAGGCCGTGGAAGGACGGGAGGCCGTGGAAGGGTTGGAGGCCGAGGAGGGATTGGAGGCTGTGGAGGGACTAGAGGTCGTGGAGGAACAGAAGGTCCACATATTGGAGAAGCATCATCGTCAAGGCCTACTCATCATCCACTCCTTGGAATAGGGGCAAGAGACTCAAATAGGGTGGTAGAACCGTTCTTGAATACATACGTACCAGGACCTAGTAGGTCAACCCCGACATTTGTTGTTCCTCGAGTTTCAAGTGGGCCCACTATAAATTCTGATGCAGAAGACCCCAACGCACTGCGACATAAGAGGTTCAAGCGCAAACGTAGTCAAGGTCAAACTATTGTAGAGCTTTGAAATGAAAACTCGGAAATTGAGGGACATTGGACCACAGATAGTGGTGAAGCAGAAGATGAATATGACAGCAACGAAGATGCCAATGACGAGGATGATCCAAACTGCGATGAGGCACCACAGGATGATGATGTTGTTGTTCGAGATGCTAATGTAGTGGATCCTAGTGCCCAAGAAGTTCGTAGGTCGAGTCGTTTCAATAACTGAGTTGCACCAATGGTAGATCTCGTGTCTTTAAGAATTGAAGATAATTGTAGCAATTAAAAGAAAGATGGACGAGAAGCCAAAGGAATGTCTTAGATAACCGATGAGAAAGTGGGCATATTTTGGAAGTATAGATTCATTGTATTGTTATTGTACTTTGCAAATTGCAATGCATGAATTTTATAAATACTTTTGGTTATCATAAAGATTGAAGCCGACTAATATGTCTATAATGTTTTTGTATTTGACATTTTGACGTGCATATTGGAAACATTGGTGAGTGCAATCATGTAATATATTTTGTAGGCTAATTCTATTTAATATGAGAGGCACTTTGACTTCAATGATGAATTGGGTTTGATAGTTGAATTTAATTTCAAGGTCTGTGATGTGGCTATTTTATTTTGTACAATGGGGTACCAATAAAAAAAAGTCTTTTTCGAATTCGTAGTGAGAATTTTTTTGGTATGGCCAACTTTGAAAGCCTCCCAAGAGCTCAAAAAGTAGTATTTAACCACAAAATTTCTACCACAGCATAACCTTGAAGTTGATTATATGTATGACAAATTTCAAGGCCAAAAGATTTAGGAAAAAAAAGTTATTCAAAATCTACCAAGATGGGTAGTAGTGAGAAACATTTCACTACTTTCAACTTTGACACCTTTTTAAGGAGTAAGGATTGAGTCTTGGTTCTTTTGCCATGAAATTTTTGTCATGGAATAATCTCTATGTTCTTAATATGTATAAAAAATTTCAAGTTAAACAAAAGTTTGGTGAAGAGGATATTTGAAATCTCTCAACATGTGTAGTTCTCTAAAAGTTTTGACAATTACCAATTTTGACACCCTACCAAGGGCTAAAAAATAAGTTTCTTACCATGAATTTTTTTTGGTGAAGTCATCTCTATATTCATAATATATGCTACAAGTTTCAACTTAAAAAGAATTTCCCAAAAAAAGATATACAAAATCTGACAAGATGTGTGGTTATGAGAAATTTTTTACTATTGCCAACTTTGACACCCTCCCAAGGGCTGAAAATTTGTCTATTTAACATGGAATTATTTGAATAAAATCAACTTTATGTTGATGTTCCAAATTTCAAGTTCAAAACACATACCCCAAAAAAGATATTCAAAATCTCTCAACATGTGTAGTTGTGAGGTTGAGTTTCTACATTCGTGACAAACTTGGCTCCACAAAATAATACTATACTAAGGACTCAAGAACTTAATCTCATAACCACACATGTTGTGAGATTTTGTATATCTTTTTTTTGGTAATTCATTTTAACTTGAAATTTGTAGCATATATTATGAACATAGAGATAAATGCAGCCAAAAAGAATTCATGGTAAGAAACCAATTTTTTAGCCCTTGGTAGGGTGTCAAAATTGGTAATTGTCAAAACTTTCAGAGAACTACACATGTTGAGAGATTTCAAATATCTTCTTCACCAAACCTTTTTTTACCTTGAAATTTTTTATACAAATTAAGAACATAGAGATTATTCCATGACAAAAATTTCACGGCAAAAGAACCAAGACTCAATCCTTACTCCTAAAAAAGGTGTCAAAGTTGAAAGTAGTGAAATGTTTCTCACCACTACCAATCTTGATAGATTTTGAATAACCTTGGAAAGTAAAAGTAGTAATAAGGCTTAGCATGCAAAATTTTCAATTGGTTATTTTATTTTGTACAATGGGGTACCAATAAAAAAAAGTCTTTTTCGAATTCGCAGTGAGAATTTTTTTGGTATGGCCAACTTTAAAAGCCTCCCGAGAGCTCAAAAAGTAGTATTTCATCACAAAATTTTTACCACAACTTAACCTTGAAGTTAATTATATGTATGACAAATCTCAAGGCCAAAAGATTTAGGAAAGAAAAGTTATTTCAAATAATTTAGATTGATTTTTCTATTTGTACTCATTTACATTCATTTTTTGCACCAAAAATTATAACAATTAGAAAATTGGTACAAAACAAACTGTAATTTCTCATGGTGATATAGAATTAAGAGTTTGAATTAGAATAAATTTCAGATTGTTGTTTGAACACTACCCATACTCAAGAGGCTAAAATGAGTTCACATAAGAAGTTTGACCACTTCACAATTGACAAAGTCCTTAAGGGGTTACGGACCTTCTACCCTATAGAACCCATAACTCACTAACCGTCCACGCCCTGACCCTTATGTTGAGGTCCGCGCCCTGACGCTGACGGTGAAGTCCGCGTCCTACCTGTACACGTCCGCGCCCTGACGCACACGCTGAGGTCCGCGCCCTACTTGTTCGAGTCCGCGCCCTGACGCACACGCTGAGGTCCGCGCCCTACTTGTTCGAGTCCGCGCCCTGACGCTGACGGTGAAGTCCGCGCCCTACCTGTATGCGTCCGCGCCCTGACGGTGACACGATGAAGTCCGTGCCCTACCTGTACGAGTCCGCGCCCTGACGGAGACGTCCGCGCCAGGGATGACGGGACGTCCAGACGTCCAAGGGACGTAGACGCTACCCCTCGGACGTCTTTTAACATTTGAAATTTTTTTTGACATACGTCCAGCGAATGGGCAACCGGACAGCCATGCGGACGGGTGGTTGGTCGGAGACTGCGGACGGGCAGTTGGACATTGCGGACGGGCAGTCGGACACTACGGACGGGCGGTCGCGCGGATAGTCTCGTTCACTTATTGGCCCATTTGTCTGTCAGACGGTGCCGTCCGCTGCTCCGTCCGCAGTCCCGACCACCAATCCGCCCGTCCGAAGTTCCGTCCGCACGTCTGCTTCCGACGGATGCCATCCGTTGGTCGCCAAGGACTACGTCCACAGCGTCCACTGTGTCCGGACGTCCGGATTTTGGACGTAATTTTGCCCTAGACGTTGCAATTCGTCAACCCTAGTCCGCGCCCTGGATCTCGCTTTCTAAGCTGACGTGTCAACCAAAAAAAAATCCCACTACTTTGAAAAATGGAGCTGTCCGGTCCGTCCGGTGACCCTAACTCGTCCGTTATGACAACCCTGTAAAATAGCGCCATTTCGTTAAATTGGTGCTTTTGAGCAGTTTAGACTGCGCGGTCTGAACCGTTTTTTCTATCCTAGGATCTACACCTGTACTAGATTTTGGAAATCTACAACTCTCCTATATTTCTGAAATCTATACCAACCCTAGATTTTTTAGATTGTTTGGTCTAATATCTATGCTTGTCATAGATTTCAGAAATCTAAAAGTGTCCTAGATATTAGCAATGTATACTTGTCCTAGATGTCAAGGTGTGAAAATGGTATGTGGAATACCGCCATTTTAACGAAATTCCCCATGTTTGTAGTAATCAAAATGAATGCTTTTGAATTGATATTTTGGTGGTGTGTTCTTCTATCTAGTAAGCTTATGAATATGGTTTGAAATATAATTTTTAGTTATTTTTAGATGATATATATGCTACATAATATAGCTCAATGGCGCGCACATTTACAAATTCTAAAAATATTGTGATTCTAATTTTTTTTAGATGAAAGTGATGATAAGGAGATTTGAAAAAATGGCCATAATTAGAAATAAATAAATAAATCACTTTTGATTATTTATGAATCAAAATTGGATCACTGTATTTTTTGAAAAAAACTGTAGTCTTTTGCTCCTAAGTACTGCTACGTGGGCATATTACTTCCACGTCTGACTTTAATCCCACATTTGCCCACTTGTCAAACTTTTTTAATCATACCATATGTAAAATAATGTCATTCAATGGCCGCATTGACTCCTGACTCCAATAGATGTGTCAAAAGCACAGTGCATTGGCAGTTTACTGATAGTATTCGTGGTACTGGCAGTACTATGCAACAAAAATACAGTCCCCAGTAAAATGCTACAAAAAGTGAACAGTGTTTCTTGCAACCACCCTTTAGTTTCAAATGGCTCAAAATTTATAGGGGAGCTCATAGCTATTATGTATCTATAATGAATTTTGGAGATTTTTTGACATAGAATTCTCATAGAATTCCAGTGAAGAAAATACAATTTGTGACATTTTAATTTGTAAAAAATAATTTTCTTTTTTAAAAAAATACATAAAAATACAAAACTTTAAAAAAAAATTGGTGATGAGATTTGGCTAAAAAACTCACCAAAATAATGTTTTATACCTTTGAAAAAAAATGTAGGATGAAGCTCTCTTTGTGAACTTCTACAACACTTAATAATAAGTATTTTTAGAATTCCTTTGAACAATAGGTATAAGTCTACTAAGTACTAAGAGACCATCTTCTCCAAATTTTATGTCAAAATTCGTTGTTTTGGAGATAAATGGTGCTAAAACCCCCTAAATTGAGTATTGTGAGAAATTTTTGGGGCTATATAAAAATAATAAATTATTTTTGAAAAATATCCAAAATTCATTATAAAACATACATAATATCTATGAGTAGCTTCCCTATAAATTTTGAATCATTTGGAGCTAAAACACAAAAGTTATAGCAAAAAAAGAGTAAAAGACTAGAGTGTGATAAAAGGCTTTAAGTATTTCTTGCACTCACCGATATATGCAATAAAGAAATCAAGATCCCTTTATAAACAAATTTTCATAACATCAAAGTGGTCTCTAATTACATTGTCAACACTATTGTATGGAGAAGCAATTACTTAGTACAGTGAAGGTGCCTCATAAGTCATAATTATAGGCAAGGCCAAGCATGCTAGCCCAGAAGAATGCTTACAAATTGTTTCACTTGCCTCACAAGGTTCAACACATCAAAGACTTTACAATTGAAGTTATTGAACTCAAGAGTCAAGAATTGGAACTTTTTAGTGGGACAAAAATTGTACCTGATGTGGAGTTTTAATTGGGGGGAGCTAAGGGAGGACACTTCCCGCTTTTTAATAACCTACGTGCGGCGGAATATAGGGTACATTTAAATAATCTTAGGTAAAATTTATAAAAAATTTACATATAAAATAGGGGACATTAAAAAGGCAAAGTGTTTTAAAAATAAAATAGGGATGATAATATGGCTGATTTTTTCGCTTTATGGTAAAATAGGGGCTCTTTTAATGTTGCCAAATAATGATTACAAATAATTGATAGCCCCCCTAAAAATACCCCACCGCTGCACGTGGGTCCCCCAAATATACAAGAAGTGTCCTCCTGGGGGGGAGGGGAGGGCAAAGGGAGCACAACTTATCAAAATGTTGGCTTTTTGTTCAATTTAGAACAAATTCTTAGAAGCTCCAAAAAGGCCTCAAACATTCAGGGGTTAAGGGCCTGTTTACACCGAAAAACTTTGGGTTGGGGCCCAGAGAAATGGAGTCTTCTGATTAGAACTTTTGGATTGGTACCATAGCTATCTTCCAATCAAAATACTCCATTCTTTTGGGCCCCAACCCAAAGTTTTTTTGGTGTAAACAGGGCCTAAGTCTCTTAGTTTATGTGAAGAAGAATTATTGTTTTGTGTAGAAAAATGACGTGTTGGACACAACACAACATTCGCACAATGTCAGAAAAATTCCTTCTGTGCATCACGGTATAACACACGACACAAGCAACGTCCACGGTACGTTGTCTAACAAGGGACTTCAACATACAAATTGCACTGCAATAACTGACTAAGACACAATCATCTTTATCTGAACCTGACAAGTTACAATGAAAAGAAATTTGATCAAAAGCTAGATAAGGGAGAGGCACCCAATGGCATCCCTGTACCCAATGCCGTCCGTTCCTAAGTCAGTCATTCATCCTAGAACAGAAATGTAGCGGGACTGTAGACTACTTATTGTTTTAGGTCAAAAGAAATAAGCCATCTACTACCTACCTACATTTATAGCTTGAAATGATTGTGTGCTGTAGAAACAGACGGCATTGGGTACAGGGACACCATTGGGTGCCTCTCCCTTACAATGAAAAAAATCGGATCATAACTTCATAAGCTAAATACAGTGCATCAGAAAATTTCATCCAATGCAAGATCTAGTGACACAAATCTGGTTAGAAGTTTGATACAATGATGAAAATCTCATCAGAAGTTAGATACAATGACAAAAGATTTGATTAAAAACTACTGAAAGGTCTGCAATAGCCTCTCTATTGCGGCCTTCTTACTGGCAAAAGTCCTCAAGACTAAGGGAGGAGGTTCGTTGGATGGAATAGACCATCTAAGGGCTGGAACTGAATTTTGGGGAGGTGAAACATTTTGAAATATTTTTCAGTAAATTGTCCTTGAAAGACAGGAGGAATTTGCAGCTAACCCAAGTTGTTTCATATTTTTTGAAGCTGTGTGGAATTAATTATAAAATTTTGAAGTTGAAATGGCTTAAGGCTCTGTAACGGCTCACCTACTGTACACTCCCTGCAAATCAGCGATCCCAGAACCCATTTGCAGGGATTCGCGCAGAAGCGAAGCCCGTGTCAGAAAAGGAGCCTAATGGGCGATTTTTTTAAAAAAATAAAAAAACACGGATAAATAGCTTCCAACACGATTGCATTCTGTCTACCAATTTTTTTTTAATGTATAATGCATTCGTGATAGCTCAGTCCTTTTTGGAGCTGAAGGTGGCTACATGTGTTCTGTTTCGAGCTTCTTATTTGCTAAGTGATTGGCAAAAATGTGGAACTTGTATAAATTAATTTGGTAAGTGATTACTGAAAATGTGAAACATGTTTAAGCTTGTAAGAAAGAAATGTTGAATGTGGAAAAGTGAATATGCAATGGACAATTTTATTGCAAAATTTTTTTAGTGTCACTAACAAGGGAGTTGAACCCTTCTTGCAAAAATGCAAGACTGCCCAGTGCAGTGTTAGTGATCTGCACAGAAGACAAACAAGCCACGTTAGTAAAAAAGGTTAGCTTCTGAAAAGCCTCGCAGGTCCACCACCGCACCACCGCAGCTCCTCCTCCGCAGCTCTACCACCGAATCAACACTCTAAGTGTCTTCAGCGTGCATCCATATATAGTGTCAAGGTGAACATGAGTTGCAACTCATGCAAAACCTCATGAAAACTAAGGTTAATCAATGAACTATGGAGAGGATACTCATTCTCTAATCTCCCTTCAAGCATCCCCTTGTCGCCCAACCTTCACAGCACTTCTCCAAGAATTGATAGCATCCTTATAAGGAAAATTCTGTAAGGAAAAATACTGCTGGCCAAACATGCGGACAACAAGGGGTAAATGCTTACCTAGCCTATTTCTATGGCAGGATTTAAGAAATTTGAGAGTAGAAAAACACCTCTCATCCTCTACAGATCCAAGAACAAGGCAGCATCCAATTTCTACAACCTTAAAGTACTCAAAGATCAGCTTACTCAAGTGTCGTGACTGAGATAACCTACGCTAGAGCTTTATAACTGGATTCACATCCAATGGCGGCCCATATGCAACTTCTACACTAGCTTTCATGGTCACTTTAAATAGAGCTTGTTGTAAGTCAAGCGCTGAGGCATCAAGAATGGCAGGTGTGGTGAATGGCTCACCACCTTCATGTACATTGCTTGCAACCCGAGCTTGGCAGTAAAACTCTTTCAAGACAGCCAAGTGGTGAGGAAAACTAGCCTCAGCCCCCTCCTGCCTCCAATATTGGGGATAAACTATCCCAAATGCATCAAGAAGTTCTTGTTGTGGGAAACGACGGTCCAACTCATTGCATAGTGACTGTGCCATGTCTGTCAATAGTGAAACACAGTAGAAAATCATGAGATACCACAACCTGGTTCAAACAAGAGAATACCGTTTAAGGATCGGTTTAGAGCCGTTGCAGTTCACAGCCCAACCTCAGAGCCGAAGCTCACAGCCCCCGCTCACAGCGCTTGCTCACAGCCCAAGCTTACAGCCCCCGCTCACAGCCCAAGCTTACAGCCCCCGCTCACAGCCCAAGCTCACAGATGCTAACCTGCAGCCAACAATCACCCATTAAACACTTAAAAAGAACACATTAAAAGAACACACAAAACAAAAACACATTCAAATAATACACAAAACATAAACACACATTCAAAGAACACAAAAGAACAACACACATTAAAAGAAAAAAAATGGGGAATTTAATGAACTCAAACAAAGACAAAAAAAATGGGCATCTAAAGTGGCCTATCTGAAAACTGTCGTTGGATATTGTCTTGCAAGCGGTTAAACTCCTGTTGGGTCACAAATAGGTGTTGGCCTGTGACTTTGTCATGGCAGCGCCCATAAATCAACTGCTCAAGGAAGAAAAACGTGAGGTGACAAATGCCAGAGGTGCCTAGCAATTCCTTCCACTGCATAGGGATGCTCTTGCATTACAAAGATACCAAATCTGAGTAAGTGCTGAAGTCCTCCTTGCTGAATGCAGTGTTAGTGTCAATGAACAGCCTAGCAAGGTCACTTTGACACACTTTCACAGCACTCATGAAGTCACAGACAAAGATATCACGGGCCTGAGACAATTTCATGAGTGAGTGCACTGAGTTCACCAAAGGTATGAAACAGGCCAAAAAAAGTAGAACTTCAACATCTGCAAAGAGATCGAAATTGTCACCCGCCCCAGCGATCGACTTCTGCCGAGGACCGCCAATCATATCGGCGCCCATTTTGATGAGCAGAGTCGAGTACTCTTCCATAATGCGCATGGCAGGGCTCCTCATCGACACCCACCGCGTTTCCACATTGCGCACCATTTTATTACCCTTAGTTTCCATGAGGTTTGCAAGTCTCTGCAACTTAGCATGACGCTTGTTAGAGCGACAAAAGTATGAGTAAATCGACTAAAAGAGGCCCTCAAGCCTACTAACCATGGGGTATTTTGACAAAGTTTCCACAACCAGGTTAACCCTGTGACTGACACAGCTGGCTCCTAGCGAAAAAGGAGCCCACTTCTCCCGAATTTGTGTTGTCACACCTGTTCTCGGACCCTGGAAAGTACTC
This sequence comes from Thuidium tamariscinum, assembly GCA_947034885.2. Classification (NCBI taxonomy): domain Eukaryota; kingdom Viridiplantae; phylum Streptophyta; class Bryopsida; order Hypnales; family Thuidiaceae; genus Thuidium; species Thuidium tamariscinum. The sequence goes on along the minus strand of OX344755.2, from coordinate 1,807,787 downwards.
ACGCCGTCAGCCCCAAAACAAATCAATTTACAAGCAATTTCTTTACGTGTCAGACCCCCTTCATGCAACAAAGCTTGCATGATAACATTGGTTAGATGATCGGCTGTACCACCATCGGAGAGGCAAGACAGATGCAACAAGTGAGGTTTTCTCTCCCAGTTTTCCATGGTATAGATATGGACACCGATCCAGGACGTGTTATCTATCGTTGTAACCTCGTCAGAGCTAATCGAAACAACCCTCGCAGACTGCATAGCGCACTTCAAAGTAGTAAGAACAGAAGCATGAATATGTTCAAACATTTCCCAACCAGTGCTCTCAGACCAATGCTTGGAAGGCAAGTTTTTCACCTTCAAGTGACTAAACAAGGATTTCTGACGTTCATAATCACACATAGGTCTACCATAACTCAAAATCTGAAGAAGAGTTGAGAATTGAACCCCCTTCCGTTTGAAGTCGCTCTGCAAGCCCGTTGTCAATTGATCAGCCACGGTGCCTGCGTGTTTGCGGGCGGCCCATAGCTTCGTGTTTTTGGCATGCTTGCAGTCGATCTTCAAGAACGTCTCGCCTTTCTTCAAGTGTGCGAAAGGAACGCCCTCCTCTGTGCATGATCGCTTCCCCTCGTGCTTTTCGAGGTTGTCCAACTTCGGGACCAAAATTTTCCTTCTTCCCGAAATCTCGGTGCAGCTGAGGCAGACGACACCAGACAGATGGCCGTTGTTGTCCAATTCCGCTTGTGCCCAAGGAAATCGGCAAGCCCAAACCTCCTGCCAACGCCTCGATATGGTCTCAGGAGCAGTTTTCCGCCTCTTCCGCTCAGATTTCGAAACACCTCTCTTCTTCTTTCCCACCGCGCGCCGATCTCCATCGGAAGAAGCATAATCGGAAGGTGGAGGTGATGCAACTGTCGCCTCTGAAGGCGGATCGCGATCCATTGGAGGGCAGATCGAGTGAGACAAACGTGTCTCGGAGATGTGAATAACCTCACGCCTCGCCTCATCAATTACGTCCTCGCGCCCCGCCACATCAATCGTGTCATCAGGAGTCGATTTAAGCAAATACTTCCCCACTCCATTCGTGTTCCGGCGGGAGCCAAACGTCCGCATCCTGAAGTTATCTGGGAGCTTCAATCGAGGAGCCATGCCAAGCAGATTAGAACCTCTCCAAAAGTAGTGAAGTGAAGATGGAGGAAAGCGAAAGCAAGCACAAACAACGTTGTACGCAAATACGAAAACACTCAATAGTTTAGATGATGCAAGTGAGGAATTGAGGACCCATGGGACCCTTAAATTCTTTGTGATGCAACCACTCAAACTCGGTAGTCGGCATTGGCAAGTTTGGACTCCAGACTCTAGCAAATTCACCAACAGCTCCCTACAAATCCTCATTGTGAAATCCAAGTTTCAGTGGTTGCAGGCAGGTTCAGAAGGCGCGCAATTGAAGCTGCCATTCACTTGAAGCCACCATTTTCAAGAAGTGCTATGAATGCAAAGGAGAGCAATAGAGTACCAAGCGAGCCTCCAAAAATTTCATAGCAATATGAAAGTGGCGTGATCCAACTCGAAAAATCAAATTGGGGAAAGATACCAATTTCAAATGCGTATCTTAGGATGCACTCATTGCATTGATGGCACAAATTTCAAGCAGCAATCATAGTGATGGTGGAATTGGCGGCAATGCGGCATTACAAGGGATTCAATGCAACGGACTGAATGGAAGAGTACTGGAACAGATCAGGACGCAGGAGGTGCAGCACTGACAACAAGAGGGAGGCGAGTTCAACTGAATCCTGACGAGGAAGACGAGGAAGACGAGTAAGTTCTGAACTTGCTATTCACGGCCCTAAACCCTAGGCGCAGACTGCGATACCAGTGGCCATGATGTCGCCGCCTCTGCTCACATCGGACGCAAGAGATCGTGCCACGGCTACCAACGAGAAGCGAACGGAGCGGACGGACGCTACTGCGCTGCTCGACGAGAAGATGATGTGGCGAACAGACAACACTTTCAATCCGAGTTTTGGCTCAAAAAAAAATCCCTGCATTTTTGGGCTATGGGCAAATAGCTCCCCATTTTTTTTTGTTGAAAACTTGCGCAAATTAGCATGTTTTACGAACGCTGCTACACATTGTTGAAGGCTATTAAAAAGAAACATGTACAAATTGTGTACCTTTACGAGGTGGGCCATTTTACAGTCTTAGTGTTTTTAAACCTCCTAACGCAATGGTCAGGCCAACGTAATTTCTTTTTAGATGCAGTAATAAATTGATTAATTTTTTATATAATCAATGCAACAGGGTTCAGTACGATAACGTTGCCCTCCAATTTATAGTAAGAATCCACACATCTCCTGTCAGAAAGTCAGTCTCATCTCTTACTGACATAGGGTTGGCAATTTGAACGTACTAGATAACCATCAAGAGCTGGAAGGATTTTAGAGGATTATCAAACATGAAGTCAAGACCGTTCCTGTGTGTTGATCCAAGGGCTTAAATTAAAGAATAGAAAGACAATAAGATACCTTATAAGCATTCTTCTGACTAACTAATGAGACTCCGGTAGGGTTACATTAAAAAACAGACTTGGCATTGGAGTTGGTGCTATTTTAAATTTGTAATTTAACCACTAAAAAGGGCTTAGCAACACAAATTCACCACATTATCACCCCTAGTTTTAAATAAACAACGTGCGCACTCCCACTTCGAATGACTTCAAGGAAAACTCTGTTATGTTTTTCTCTTACCTTTTGCAGCATGTTGTGGGAGCATCACCTTCATCATCTTCAACGTAAATAATACAATCGCTGTCTCGAACTGCGCTTCCCTTTCCTGAATATATGGGGCTAGTCCTGCAACGATTTGCTGGCAGGAATGAGGACTAGTAAGGTGCTCGAGCTCCCGAAATGCTCTACTAATTTGGTACACCCAACTGCAAATGAGTCCTGCTTCTGCTTGAGAGGTTCACAGTAGAAGGATCGATCCCGCTACCACTTGTCCAAGTCTTCAGATGGAAGTCTACATGTTTTGGGAGGGATGATGTTCAGATGATGAAAACATCAAAGCATACAGGATTATCTCGATTTCTTTAACCTTTCATCGATGTATTTTCTGCAGTCAGTATTTTTCCCTCTCAAAAATTTCAGGATGTCATTTGCAATCTGTCAAAGAAAGCACAAAGCGTTAGCATAACAATCTTTAGACTGGGGTCTTTAGCACCTTGGAATCAAAATCATCCTTATGTGTGTCGAAAAACTAACACTCGATTGTAACAGTGAGAAGAAAAACGAAGCCTTGGACAACTCAAAGTCTTTTGATTCCATTCCAACATTGACAAGGATGCATCCTCTCCACCGATAAAGATGTTGCAAAAACTGTAAATTTAGAGCACCAGCTATTCATGAGAATGGAAAACTGATTTGCGAAAAAAATTAAAGGATCTAATATACAAAATTAGTGTTAGCAAGGAATGAGGACACAGGTGTAGCACTTACATCCTCACAATGCATCTGAGTACGCAAATAGATGAGAGCGTCCGGAGTACCGGCGTTATAAATAGCAGCACATACTAGCTTTGTTGGCCCATTCGCGGCCAACAGCTTTATCAAAACTGCAGCTTGCCATTTGACCCTGCTCGTCTCTCCATCGTACATTATAGTATTCAATGCTTGTAATATGTTGAGGTTAAAAATTGCAGTGCAGGCAGTTCCACCAGTTTTTGGATCTTCACCTACCACCGTCTGCTTCCCACAGGGACAAACGAAAAAATGAAACGGTGCTACAAAATTTAAACAAAAAAAAAGCTTGTTGAACAAGATTATTGCGATTATATTCTTGGTAAGTCTCTTGGGCCTTAAATGTATAAAGTGTAAAGAGTATGCCGTTAATATCAACCGGTATGAAATTCGAAATCAACACACCCTTGTAAACGAATTCTAGATCTTTTCGTGTACAATCTTGAGCTCATCATTGGTCGGAGGTACCAAAAGCTAGAAGAAGAAGATAGGCATTGGCAACTCCCTACGTGCCAAATTGCCAAATGAGCTCTCAAAAATGTCTGTCAGACTTCTGATTCTATTTTTTGGTTACCGTCAACAGAGAAGAGGGATAAGTTCCCACAACTGCTAAGAAATGCCTTGACCTTTTCAGTCCAGAGAAAACAAATTCAGAGGCAAAAAAACTGGGCAGCAATAGAAGGAAGGCTCTGGATCCTCACACGAGCATTCATTGACAAGGATAAACTAACCAGAATTATGGGTATTATGGTCGTAAAACTCCTGGCTGCAGACGACTGGACATCGAGTTTTAAAATAGAGACAAGCGATCTGATTCCTCCTTTGAAAATCATTCTTTTAACGTCGGGATCGTCGGTAAATTTCACGAGTGCCTTCACAACAAGCTCAGTCACCAGTGACAACAAAATACTGTGATCAGAAAGAACCTTTAGCAGCAGGTTTACAACACCAGCATCAGATAGATGACTACAAGCGACTGACCCTGGACACAAACACATTTAGCATTCATCAGCAAAGTCTCTTTGCAAGTCTTCAAATCCATTCACGACACTACGAATTTCTCATATATTTTAATAAAGTAACTGTTGTAGTCTACATGCTGTGTAAAGGACACATATAATAACTACTATTATTAAGGTCTTTTTCGTAGTCTTCAAGTGTTCGACAATTAGAACAAGTTGAAAAGCGTAAAACAAAAAACAGATTCACCATATGAAGCACCAATACTTCGTTGCTTCTGATCGATTGCATTCAACAAACTGAACCATTAGAAGAATATCCAAGGACTCTTAATTACCTACTGTTGTTTTGCATGATAAAAAATGTATGAAATCTCAAAAATACCCTGTTACCAAGGACTCAGCAATCTTGACATTCAATGTGAAGAGCATAATTGGCACATCTGACACATGGATGGTCAACTATTTCGGCACTGAACGGAACTCGGAACCCAATCCGCAGATCGTCCTTCTGAAGTAAGACCGGTATAAAGTGTCAAAAAAGGTGAGGGGGAGGACAGACCAGCAAGGCTCAAGTTTCTGATGAGAATAAGCATATTCTTTATACTCTCCGTGTTCTTCCTGAATTCGTCGTTTTCAAAAAACAAACATAGCGAAACACCAATCTCGAGGTCCAAAAATACATTCAGGATCTTGTGATAACTGGAATCTCGTATCGTAACTCCATCTTCGAAGACACTACTCATCTCCGCCAAAATTTGCAACACCAGATCCCACACCTATCGCAGCAGATGTGTATCAGTGACTGAACAATGCCTTAATATAATCACTACTACGTCTATCACAAAAATATGTGTGTTTGAATTGAACAATACGATTTCTCGACAAAGTTTCTTGACAACCCTCAAGCGATAAAAAAAGCGATAGAATATGCATAAAAGGCCCGGTGACTAACGCTGCAGAATAGATAGGACCTAACCATCAATGGTACCTCTCTTGGTTCAAAGATGTACACATGGGTGAGATAACTCATTTTCTCACAAAAAGACAGTATGTTTTTGAAAGAAAATTGAGGCAAACCAAGAAAGAGACGAAAGAATAAGCCGACTGATGAACATTTTGATTGTGGACAGTTCTGAATCTTCCCTACTTGGTCAAGAGAAACTCATCAAAACAATTGAAAAGTGATTATTCGCCAACTAAGTAGTCTCAACAAGGATATTCTGAAGGGAGGTCTAGTTTGAAGAGAAAAATCCCTTACCTGAGTGTCAATTTCCCTTTCCTTCAGAAATCACATGAGAGGTGTTTGACCCCGCTCTTCATGAATGGTTTGCCACCCTTTCTTTATAGTAGCAAAAGCTGCAAGAGCCTTCAGAAACTCCTGGCGTTGTGACCTGTCCATATGATCAAGATATCTGATCAAATGGGAACAGGCATCTGGGTCATTGCAAGAAACACTTGTACTATTTTGTGTCACATGTTGCGTGCGGTTCACATTTCATGGCATAAGTATTGCAAAAAACATCTAATCAATGTGAAATTTGGAATGAAGCTTCCTCTAGTAGGAGGAAATGTACATAATTTTTTTCAAATTTATCAAAAATGATTAAGAGGGGAGAATTAATTTTTAAACATATGTCACACATGCTAATTTGTTAGTTTTTACACTATACCAAAACATGGTAAAAAAAAACCGCGCGGACGATATCATGTGGGTTTTTTTTCCACACTTTTGTACGCGGCTTTGGTTGCACAATGCGCACTCGTATTTTAGAATACTTTGTGACTGTCAATTCATTTTCGCACACTGAAAGTTTTTGTGCGTGCATGTATCATACTTTTTAAATTTGTATGCACTCACTTTCTATACGTCCCTCATTTCCTCAATGCTTTGCCTCATGCATGACTAAGTGTGCACATTTCAACGTGTTCATGGACCATGTAGGCATACACACATTTACATGTACATATATGTGTTTGTTCTGTAATGTGCATTGGATGCAATATAAGAAGTTACATATACAGACATACAAGACATGCATTTCCAACAAATGTGTACTCATCACAAAGTAAGCAGTACCCAGATTCATTACTTCATTTCATTAATTAGTGACAACTAATTCATGTACATGACAGCACATTCATGTTCAATACATTTTACAATATGTGCGGATCTATTTTTGCACTGAGAATTTGTTCATAAGGAAGTACAAAACACACACAATACAATCATGCAACCAACAAGATACTCTGCTCTGATGACAGACATGCTGGAAAACCATCGTGGAACAATAAATGGGTGCACAAAATTCCTTTACTTGTATTTCCTTTTGATTATTGACACCACACATTTCGAGGCTTCCTACTGTTTCTATACGGTGCCTTCTTCTACATACCTACTATCAATTTGATAGTGTGGTCAACTTCATGATGACTTCAATTTCTCCAAAGATGCACTCCATCAGAAGGGAGAAGCAGTTCTTCACTCGGACTCATTCATTGCACCGCGCACTCAACAACATCCATCAGTACATGCGCAGATACTTCACTAAATATATAAACTGAATAACACTTTCAGGTTATCACATGTTCTTCATTACTTCTATCACAGAGTTCTGCACTCATTGGACGCAATCAGTTCTCTGTTGTCTACATCTGCACTACACCCACTTCACAGTACAAGGCCAAATGCAACTCTACTGATACCAGACACTATAGTTTCTGTCATAACTGGTACGTGCATCATGTAATGAGCTCCCGGTATGAGACAAAGCTGGCACCCATAATGGACGGTATGACGACTGCATTCCTCTGCTATGAGTGTAAGGGACGACTTGTCACCGCGCATTCCTCGGAATGCATCCACAAATTCACTTTGCCAGCCGATGTACATAAAAACTCACTCCTGTAATTTTGAATATAACCAGATGCAACGAAAATACAGTCAGGATGTGCTTAGCAACTTCAAAAGAAAATGATATTCAATACGCAGTCAGTGCACTCCAGACGAGTCTTATATGCATGTCTACATGACTACCTAGTCTAACTTTAATTCATCGGTTCCAATATTACGTGTCGCAAGACCTCCTTCTGCCAAATTACCCTCGCCATTGTAGACTCAGACTACATTCACATCAAATTACATAAGATCTTATTCGTTGCTTACTGAAGGAGTCGCCTTGTACAAGTGACTCCAATGTCTACACTTGCTGTCCACAACATCATCACTCCGGCACTTGCCTCCTCTTGGACGTAGTGTCCTCCACCTTTGCCGTTCACTACAACCTGTGATGCTTCAAGTACTGTTCGCATGAGTCCGTAATAAAAAAATAAGACAGATGCCAAGGCCTTCGGAAGGCTTCCCCACTATTTCTTCTACACAAACAAACACGTACACCCACATTCCAAATATTTTCATTGCATACTAATTACTTGCACTACTGAATACTCAAATACAGAGCAGCTTTCACGCAACGTTTCCTCCTCATACCCAACGTCCATACCTGATTAACAGAAGAAGACATTTCATGGTCCTCTTTGTCTAGTCCGCGTTATCAGTCACCATTTCGCCCGTGTCCCTCTGAAAGATGGTTCAGGAGTACCACAACTGTCTTGCACAGCTACACTCAGACGACAGTCTCGCAAAAGCAGGCTACAACGTACATCGATGATTTCATCAGAACCCCAAATGCCTTCATACATGGTTAACAACTGACGCTGGCCTCCTTCGAAGGGAAATCTAGCCCCGAACAACACATTCGAATAAATGTCTAACACCTCCTCTTTGCGGAAATAGCAGCTCAAGGACTGAAATGACTTCCCAGACAAAGGTCTTCACGGAACTCCTGTCCTTCACTCCCCATGCTTTCAGTGGTCGCGTGAAAACAAACGTGGTCCATGGCCTATACCTTACAGTACACTCTTGCCTGCACCCTTGAATATTGCAATGCAAATAAGCGACCTCACACTTCCATTCGCAGAACTACTTGTCAGGCTGCTCCTTCTATAGATTCTTGCATTCCTTTCACTTCTCAATGCCATTAGTCCATACATTCCTCTACAGTTAGTATTCGAAATAACGAAAACACATCAGTATTGTCAATTTGTTTACCTCGAACGGCAGAGGCCTCTTCTTCCAAACCCCTTCGCAAAAATAAAACATATTGCTTTCCAGGATTTCAGGTTGCTGACCTCATGTCCGCCATGTGCTTATCGAAGTACCAGAACCTTTCTATACGCTCTCTCAAACTCACGCGGAAATACTGGACTCCAATACGCTGCGTTTAAGTTCATGAATCTACACTGCACTCATGTATGCATGGCTATGTCTATGTCATATGAAACTCTACATAAACCTCCTCTACATCATGCAAAGTCATTATGAACGACACTTGCTTCTCTTTACATAAGGAAACTCAACCTCTTCCCATTATTAATTGCCAATCCATCTCGACACTCAAAAACACTTGACTTCCTGAAATAAAGTAGTACATACTGACATACACTCAGACCGTACATTCACTTTTAACAACATCTCCATCGCGTACTATAAGTCAGTTCCGGATACATGTACAACTCCTTCCTAGTACATAGTCACGCAGCCTCGCCATTTCTGAGATTCCTTGCGCATGACCACCTCCACTTCTTTATAGCTAACAGTGCTACAAAAAATCATGTCGTCCCCAATTACTGTAGCGAAACCATACCTGCTCAATCATTATTGACGAAGACCATTACAGCCGCCTACGCATGTCATCCCCATTTCGCTTCGCCTTCTACACTCACGTCTATGAAAATGGCAGCGCCTACATTATGCAATTAATAAATAGATCTTTCACCATTTCCACAACAGTAGCACTCACCATTTGAAGTGCTCGTCACAAGGACTACAAGTGCAAGCGTCCCCCCGCTCTCCACCATTCCTGTGCAAGAATGTTTTTTCCTGCAGTGGATTAATTATAATACGTGACAATATTCCCCCTTACCGCCTTAACATATGACAGTGCTTTTGCGTCTACTTACCACGGTCGACGACATCTTCCACCAAAAGAAGTTGCATTTCACGACGTCGATGCGCTCTTCAAAATGACTACGTCCTACTCAGTCCACCGAAAAGATAATCAACCTATCTACACTCGGACTAGTCATCCTTCTAATCCAGGTTATTGCGTGCACTTCAAACTAACAAAGACGTCCAGTAAACGAACACAATGACTAAGTGATAACACTTACTGTTCACAACGACGCGGAGCTTCTGTGCACAAGTCATCAAAGGATCCATTTCAGTACGTCTTTCATCTACATACCAAATCGGTTCAGTAACAGCACTTCTACATTCATTCAATATATGTAACATATATACATATATGTCTCCCACGTGTCCAAAAAAATGACACTTCATACTGTTCAGTGTTGATTGCGAACATCCACAAAATTCTGGGCATCCGAGTCTCCCACTTTTGTTACCAACTCCTCCGCAAATGCCTCTGTTCACTTCTAGAAAAAAAGCACATCCAACGCATTAGACGTGTCTACGACTACTGAAGTTCCATTTTCCCCACCCTTCCATTACAACAGAAAAAGCTTCGTAGAGGTCTTTCTTCCAGTACTCCGCTCCATGCATTTCCAACACCACAACACGTTCTGTCTAATACTACTCCCAAACAATGACATTCTTCATTCCCACTTCATGCAGACCACCTTCACTTGCTCATCGGAGAATGCCACGTTCCTATCGACCTTCCACTCTGCAAAAGAATTACAAGTTCAGGTTGTCATTGTCGCAAGGGGGAGAAACTCCACATTACTAAAAACAATTCCTCCGTCCCAAATCACACGACGTCACAGCAATAACAAAAGCCCTAACGACTAAATAGATGCATTCTACGGATCCGTGCTTACTCTCGAATTTCCTCTTTTATCAACTGCTCAGAACTCCCCACATCAAAGACACAAATAACAATGTTGACTTCGTACAAGACTACAAACCATTATCCATTTCCCACTCAATACTCACCAATCCCAACTCTCCCTCCGTTTTCTTAAATCAACTGAAGGCCGGAAATAAAAAAAAACTTACCAACGACCTTCTCCGGTACCACCTACATTGCTTTGCGACTCGAACATTGCGTCGTCGTCGGCACCATCTGAGATGTAGTCCTCCCAATCACCGAAACCCTGTTGTGCACCATCTCCTGCCATCCATGAGTTACCATCACACATATCATGGCTATTGCCCTGGCGGTCGAAAAACACTTCGGAAGACTCCTCCATGTTTGAGAACTGCTCCTTCGCTTCTTCTGTCCACAAAATACTACCAGACCCTGCGGTACTCAGCAGCTCCCGAACTATTCCTATTTCGCATTCCATTGCTGCTTCTGCAGCCACCTCATCGAAGCGTTCCAAATATCCTCGCAACTCCTGAACATTTTGAGGAAAATCCACCATCGCGACATAAACCGAGTTGTAGGGTCTCCTGCAATAACCTACGCTCACTTACAATCACTGCACTCCAAACCCACTGGATCAGGCAATGTATTATACTAACGAAATAAATAAAAAACTAGTGAGGACTCACGGAAGACCAACAAAGTTAAACTTCAGAACCACGGCAGAGGACATTCAATACCTACTGATAACCACTTCAGCAACGCCACTGCGACAAAATAACCCGCTTCTACCCACAAAAACACCTCACCTGTCAATGCACCGTCACATTCTGACAATCAAAAGAACTCATATGGGAAGAACTGACTACCTACCATGACAGAAACCAACCCAATGCAGTACGTCTACACTCCGTCTTCCTTTAATATGTCCCATCCCCACAGTGTCCTGTATGGAAGTTACATTCTCACACATCACCCCACCGTCCACCTGTCACTCCCGTCCGAGAAGAACACTTCGTCACCACTCCGTCTCCATTTATGTTACCATCCTCCTTTTGGTTTTGTGGCCTTCCATAAACTGTTTGTTATTTCTATGCATGCTGGGGGAATTGTAAAACGTTTTTTCTCCCTGCATTTCTGTTGACTGCTTGCTCAGCACCAAGCAAAAATGAAAATGGACGCAATGGAAGAGAATTTATTCTTACAAGCGTAGCTGAACGTCGTGTCCATCACGCCTCATTCCTGGCCTTCTCCAACCTCTGCTTCCTCAAATTCAATGCTACAACTTCGCACTTGTGTTCTACCTGCAATTCTAACTAAATTTCATCCCACTTCTTGCAAGCTACACACGTCCAGAAAGAGTGCAGGAAGAAATCCTCATTCGCTAATGCCTTCCTCAATTCCAGAGGTCACACTCTCTGTGCTCCACAACTTGTCAGTTTCCTCTACAGACGTAAAGCTGCCCCTTTCAATTTAGGGGAACTTCACTAACAACTGCCACGTACAGACGGGAGGCATGTAACCTACGCACCAGCGAGGTCCACCACCACTTTTTCGAGTACAGTCAATATAGCGAACTCCACCACTGACGCTACTGTGTTCCGCTAGTAGAAACTCTCAACACAAACAAGTCAAACTTGGACATGTTCACCTGTCCACATACCGAGAATTCATAATATACTGACTCCGAGTATGAAAGCTTACATCCCCTACACAGCCTTCACTTCACGACTCATGCACCACTGAATGCAATTACAGCAAAATTCTATGCTGAAGACTAATTACCTCTATATGGAGGAGCTTCACTACAAAATTCTGCACTTCCTTACAGACGTCCTTTTCATTTGTACTACTGCTTTCATTCAATTGGAATGGAATTCAAAGGGTGCGTAATGCATGCCATTCACTAGAACAAAACATGATAAAAAAAACCCACGCGCGCATCCGATTTTGGGTTTTTTTTCCACGTTTTTGTGCGCATTTTTCTTTGCGCGTTGCGCACAGTGAACAGCCAACTTTGGCAGCAATTTCCCACTGCAAGTTTTGGAGTTAGGAAGTGTGTCATATATCAATGGAAAGGTATAATCTATTTCAACTACACTGCGAAGCACAGTGAACATGACGGTCAGAACATGAAATGTAAATGTACCTCGTTTTCCAGCATGCACTCTATTATTGCCATTTCATCAAAATACTCAAGGCGTGATCTATGAGTGATGCACTTCTCCGTTCCAATAGGTGACCTGTAATGAACCAAAAAGAATTCGAACTCAATCACTACAGTCTGGAAGAAATTGAATCATCTTCTAAAAAGTTGCATGTCCATATATTTCATGGACTACCCGTCATCATGTCGACAACTTCAGGTTCTATCTTCGGCGACCACTTACGATTATGAATGCTACAAATTCCAAAACTCTGAAGCAATGTCATTCCACTTTCGTTCTGTACTCCTCCAGATTCGCCAAGGCACACAAAGCTCTGCATTGCGACTGAAACTCCAGTTAAAGGAAGTCCCCACATCAATCCTGCACGTCCTATGCATTTCTTTGCGACTTCGTTGGATACAGCAAAAAAAACTTATAATAATTTTCATATATTCCAGTTCACGTTGCTACGCTTCGCCTTTATAAATCACAATAAAAAACGAAAGGGCAGACGCTCTAACTCCAACGCAAAAGGTACTCCACTTCCTCTTCTACAATATAATAAAGCTTCATGTCGCGACATAAAGACAACAACTTCGGGAAAATTTAGAAATCATTACTTCAAACATAAGATATTGACAAGACCGAAAACAAAACCACTCTTTCAAAAGAACACTACCCTACTCTGAAATGCTTCAATGGAAGTTATGATTGCCAACCCAGTGTATGGCCACTTCATCTGATTTTCTCTCTCACTTCGGCCCCAGAACTCCTGAAAAACTTCACACATTCCGCTTCAATTTCAAACACAAAATACCCTATTCTGACTGGTGATGATAGGTGCATCTCCAACACACCAAATCACTTGGACTAACCCCACTGTCGCTAATAATACCTTCTGTAAAGCACTTTATGTGTGCATGCTGTAGTTGAGACATGACAGTTCCTCGACACATGACACTTTCTTTTTGTTTCTACTATTACAATGGCACATGCTCCAGTACGATTGGCAGCTGCACTTCAGTGCTGCAAATACGGACATAAGCAGCACGCACACATTCATCTAACGTTATGAAATCAACATTAGCCTTCCTGGACTTTCTCAAAATGCCTCCTGCACAAAATAAACCAAAGAAAAGCTTAGAAATATAACGCCACCAACGTCAAGGCACAATGCAACCAACATTACTAACTACCTTTAGTACGGTCATCCAATACATTTTAATTTCAAACTGCATTTTGCATTCCATATCAGTCGAAAGTACACTACTCTCAGTACAGGATCTTGACAGGCGCCTTCAAAGCCCCAAGAATTATTCAGTGAACTTGGGAAGACCTCTGCCCTTCTTCATCTTTTTTAGTATCCAATATCTACCAGTGCTTTTAAGTTCACTTCTTTCAAATATGCTTCCATACACTGAATTCAGGGAACATATAATACATGGGCTACGATTTAATTGACTTTGGTATATAGTAAACAAGTACATAATCTGTTACAGCAAAAAATAAAGCTTCCCTCCAATGCGTACGTATGCACGTAAGAGATAAAAAATTGCTATGGAGATGGCAAGATGTGCCTAAATCCCTGTCTCTTAATTCAACAACGTCTCTAGGTATTATATGATGCACAGTACAAAACTTTCCGTTACATTTTCAACGCGAAAAGCACTGACAGCACATCGCCAAATAAAATTCCTGCGAAAAAGTTCTTACTGTTCAAAGCTTCCACTGTGCTGCCTTTGTCGACTCCAAACAAAGCACATTACCAGACAACCTTGAATTTCTTCAGCGTCCCTAATATCAACTGAAAACATTTCAGGATGCTTTCTCTTTCAATGGCGACTTCAAATTCATACAACAAAAACTATGATCAAAGACAACTCTTCTTAGGTGCAACGACGAATGCTATGTGAATTCACTACTCACGATCTACCTTTCAAAAATGCTTCCTGCATTCATTACATCATCGCAGTTCCCTCATCCCACTGAATTTATGTGATTAAATCCGCCAATATTCACACTCAAATTCGCTATTGCAACTCCAAACGCTCAACTATCGCTCTTCTGTGCCTGAACTGGTACTTTATGAATTAAATCTTTAACAAGGTCGAATGCAAATAATACATTCAACAGAAAATATGAAAACGGCTATTACTTCCAAGTACATGTCACGAAAATGCTCCCCAACACTGTTCCACTTCATGCATGTTGTCACCCCTGGCACTTTCGAATCCACTTCTACCCACTACTTCATCCTTTCTCTTTAAGTACAATACATTCAAAAGTATATAATTAGTGTGTTTGTAGTCCTCACGATTTTAACTTCAATTCTGTCTCTATTCATTACAAAGTCATGATGCTTCTTATATAAAAGACGAAAACCACACTCACAATCTCAGATACTGCCTTTGAAACTCTCAACGTCCTCTGCGTCCTCTATCACGCCTGTGCCGGCCACGACCTGCCCTGGGTGTTGGACGCTCTCCGTTCACGAGTGCATTCAATCGGCCTACTTCAGCTTCCGGAACAACCTCGCCAACGATTCGAATTCGAGGCCTGAACTCGGCACCGTTCAAGTTCTGCGGCAAGTTCAATCCTCCATGGGGATCTGAGATACCAAGGATTTGCTCATCCTCGATATCGAGCACCCGTCGAGATCATGGCTCCTTCTGAAGAACTACCTTCCATCTTGGGTGCCTCCAATCATCTATAAAAAAAACCTTTTCAACAGAAGCAAGGCAACAATGTCATTTCTATTCACTTCATGACACTATTACAATGTTAGCTTTCATCGTTGGATCGTTCATTTCCTGAGATATCTTCTTCCATGTTCGATAACCCTGTCAACATTTCATTTGTCCACAAACAGCTCTTTCCATCCCGTTTCCTTTTTTAAATGACCATTGTGCAGTGGGCACCATGCAGCAATACTGCAGATGCCAGGATTCCTAAATCCACTTCAGCAAGTCCTTAGACAACTACAACATGAGCCCCAAGTGGACAATGAATATTATTTGAACAACTTCACAAATCATAACTTATGCAAATTAATTCAACACGGACTTCCTATGAAACAAACCTGATGCACGGTAGCCGGAAGGACATAAGGCTCACAAGAGCTAGCAATTCTGTCGTTGTAACGGACTGTCGAGAATCCATATTTGTCAATTCTTGTTGACGGGCGCTCACCCCCCGCTGTTACGAATCCATGAACCACGCATTACAACTCTTCTTCTTGCTGAGTACCGAACAACTATTATATCTTTTAAAACACCTACCATGCTCACACCAACACTTCGTCCCTCCTCTGCACCGAAGACGCATGCAATTCCGTAATCTTGTGTTACATATCCCAATTGATCATCGTCTTCTTGTATTTGGTAGTGATTCCCATAAGCCCACATGTGCTTGTAAGACTCGGCTTGCATGCTCGGCATTTCAGACAATCTACGCAATTCTACATCCACGTTCCTTATACCATGCATGTGAATGAGAGCACTTGTGTAATCACTAAGCCATTCTACAAAATCAGGCATGTCATCCCTAATGTGTGCTGGGTAATCACACTGTTGCCTTCTTGACATGCCTCTCCCTGCGGCTTCGGTCTGGTACAGAAGCCTCTCTCTCTGGAGTGCCTCCCATTGTTCACTGAATATCCTACAATGTCCACATATCATTAAAACTTCAAGAAATCATATTCTCTATTTTCCCACTTACTACCACTTCATTTGAAGTACCACATCTCATGTGCCTTACTATAATTCACACATCCTGTACATCTTTCATTTCTGTATGTTCCAATAAAGAAAAGTTTCCTTGTCCGAAAAGATAAACCATACCACACTGCAGCTGAAAAACAAGAATTTCAAACATAAGTCCACTACTTGTCATCCTATGCTAACTTCCAAATACAAATTACTACTCAGGAATTCAATGTCTTGCTTACCTCCATGGCTCTGCTGTTGCAATTGAATTCCGTATAATCCAAGAATGAATGGCTCTACATTCTTCTGCTGTCAGCATTTTCTCCTCTGCATTCCCCATTAGGACTTCACCGCAATCGCCAAGTTCTTCATCGTCATCCCATACTCTTCTTTTCGTGTGCATGTATAGCTTAAAATATTCCGTACAGAAACCCAATGCCTCTTCATACATATATCCATTCGCTACACAAGCCTCAGGTCTTGATCTCTCTCGAATAAATTTCTTCAGAGATCCCAAATATCTTTCTACTGGATAACACCACGTGTTAGCTATAGGACCGCATTGCTTGATTTGTTTGGTAGGTGAACTGGCAAATGCCACATAATATCAAATGTTGATGGTGGAAACCATATCTCCATCAAACACATTGTTTCTACAACATACACCTACAACTTGTCCAACTCACCGGAACTCAAGACCTTTTTACAAAACATGGTAAACAGCCGACCCAGTCTTATGATGGCTGTCCGTGGCCCGGGATGCATGAGATGTCGAAGACAAATTGGTAATATGTATTGCAGTAGAATGTGAAAGTCGTGAGACTTCATATTCCCCAACTTGTTCTTCAAAATATGCTTCTTCAAATCACCGCAGTAGCCTGTTGGAACAGAAATTCCCGAAATTTGTTGTAATAATAATCTCTGTTCATCTTTTGTTAGCACGTACGGAGCTGGTGGTTTCAGGAATTCACCTTCTTCATCGACGTCTCTTCTTACCCATAAGTGGGGTTTAATACGTTCTTCCTCCATGTCCCGACGACTTGCTGCTGTGTCTGTGATGCCCATCAACAGCTTCAACATGCTCTCACCTATATTCTTCTCTATGTGCATAACATCCAATAAATTTGAACGAGGTAGTTTCTGCATGGAAAAAAAAATTCTTACTTCTCCAAAAAAATTTTCAAATTATTATTACAGTATCAATATCCAACTACCTGCAATTATTCAACTGCATACATCGACCCTTATATTGGTTTAGGCTTAACAATAATGTACTCTCACAATAAAGACTCACCCGTCAGTATGGAATTTGAAATAAGCCCGAAACGCGTTTCACTCCATGAAACTTTCCTGGGAAATTCGGCTGCCGCTCTGTACCTCCATCACGAACAAATTCCTCACTTTCTCTGCCATTACGGATTGTATCGTTGCCTGACATGGCATCCGTTTCTTCCTCCAATTCCTCTCCATAGTCGAAAGTAGCGAAGTCCCTGTGAAAGTAATGACTTGCCTTAAGGAAACGTCTATGGCAATTACAATAGACCATTTTCCTCAAAACTTTTGAATACCGTGATCTTGTATGTGGATCGCAAATGGGACATGCTTTAAATCCCTTAGTTGCCAAACCTGCAACCAACTCGGAACCCGGAAAGTCGTGTAGTGTCCACATAAGACACGCACAAAGACCAAAATATTGTTCATTCCTTTCTACTCTAGCATCCATAGTACGCACTCCCTCGGGTTTCCATAGATCAAGCAGCTCGTCAATCACGGGCTGCAAAAATACATCGATGTTCTGCCCAGTGACACTGACTTTGGTGGGAATTAATAGACTTAACATCATAAAATATTTTTTACTGACTAACCATGGGGGAAGATTGTAGTTCAAGAACATAACTGCCCACATGTTGTCGGTGCTTCTTTTTTCAGACCACGGGTTGAAGCCATTTGCTGCCATCCCCAAATGAACGTGTCTAGGGTCTGACCCAAACCTGTTTTCCATTCCCTCTGCTTCTAGCTTTGTGTCGACAAACTTCCATTGAGGTGAGTCCGTTGTATGTCTCATCTTCCCATCAGTGCTGCGATTGTAATAGTGCCATACACTTAATTCTGATAATTTCTTCGAATAATACATTCATTGCAGCCTAGGAATGAGTGGGAAATGGCGTAATACCAGAGATGGAACAATAGAACGCCCACACTGTCGATAACGACTGCTTCCGCATGTAGGGCATGTGTTATCCGCCTCCAACGCTCCACGAAAAAGAATGCAGCCATTAGGACAAGCGTGAATAATGTCATATGATAAACCAAAGTTCCTCAGCATCTTACTTGCTTCATACTCTGACTTTGGCAATACATTACTCATAGGTAAGATGCTTTTGCACAACAGCATCATCAACTCGTTCATGAAAGCGTTGGAAACATTATGAGTCCGACAACAATTCATAATCAGAAGAGTTGCACTAAGCTTAGATAAAGAAGCACCCTCGAAAAGAGGAAGTGTGGCTGCCATTTCAACAGCTGGATTGTCACCAACATGGCCAATCGGAATTTTCCCCAACAAATCCTCCAAGTCATCTTCATCATTGTCAGTGTTCGAACCTTCACTGTCATCAGATGTGGATGGATCTTCAAATCCAGGTTCAAAATTATTATTTGCATCCTCATATAACTCGTCGTCATTGTCTTCCAGTGATGCCTCCTCGGAATTGGTCGGAACTTGTACTGCAGGTGCTCTCTGGAAAGGGTCTCCTTCATCGGAATCCTGACTTCCTTCCTCATTGCTCAACGAGTTCTCTTGTGCAACCTCCCATGCAGCGTGATGAATCCGGTCTGCTCTTTGGAATGTTCGCCTCACTAATCCTGTAACACCGATTTCTCCATCTAGTAGAATCTCTTCAATGGGCTCCCGCAATCCCAGAAACGCCCTCCCATGTTCATCAATACTACCCTCCCATTCCTCATCCGAGGAGTCGTACTCATCTCCCTGCCATAATGAACATGTTCAATCACATTCTTCAACGACATGAAAATATTGCACGCACATTTGCAATATAATTTTAATAATTCAATAACACTATGAAAGAAATAACTTACATCTGTCCATCCCCGAAGAGCACCATGCCATCCTCTGATTTGGAAATGGCTCAAAATGACTCTCCTACTACGTGGTTTTCTTCGACCACCACAAAGATTGCATGGGCATCTATATCTTGTAAGGCCTTCCCTTGCTGCTTTATCTTCGTCTCTTCTGTATAGTTTCAAGTCTCTTGCTCTTATGCAATCCGGATGAGTCAAAGGCAATCTACGATTCTCCCCCCCCCTTCCATATTGTACTCCGACAAACTCCCCTACTGAATGAAGGATTCCGTTCCCACTTCAAGACTAACACAATATTTATCGTCAACTCCACCATCAGGTATTCAACTCAGTTGAACTCTAATATTGCATTTCATAAGCTGTCCTGTTTCCAATAAATGGGAATCCATCCACTGTGTCGTACTCTCTGCAGAGCGAATACTACATTACATGCACTTACATTGCAATGACAAATCAAATATATTTCACACTATGGACAGTTCGGCTAACACGCTTATGTGGATACACGTAATATATAAATTGAGTTCAGTTAATTCTTCGAATTGGATAACTTGGAGAATAATGATTGCATTACTAATGTTTCTGCTCATGACGTTCATAACAGAATTAAATTGCATCCTTTCTATGAAATGGGCTGAACACACGCACATGTCTGTCTACAAACACCCGTGAAGACAATCCTCTTCAGTATCCTATTATATACCAACTACCAAAATCTTTCATCACAAGTTATTCTCGTTTGCTGCTTTGAAGAACCTCTTCTATCAGAAACTGGAATGATGTTCTCAATCGGACTTCCTTCTTGTCATTAAGTAATACTTCTCTAGCCGTTTGAATGTATGTAAGTTACCCGTCGGTTTACCCTAAACAGAATTGACATTCAAAGTTTACCACTACCATCTTCCTTCATTTGTTCGCTTAGAGAAACATGAGCATTTAGAAATTAGACGATTGGAGGGTTTTACTGCCATACCTTATAGAATTGACGTCTTCCTCATCTTGAGCTCTACAAACTTCCAAGTACAGATAGTACTCATATTCTTCTTCCCAAGCGTCATAAGGATAATCACCGTTATAAAAATAGGACAACGTATAAGTGTTGTTGTACACGTCGTCAACTGTGTCAGGCCAGAACTGTAAGCCACTCGTGAAACCTTCGCTACACCATTCAAAGTGATCTTTATGCAGGAATGCAAGATTGCTCAAGTACAGCTCTTCTGATGCCTCAAAAATTTCGAAACTACTGTCAACTGACCTTGCGGACACCGTCGGACAGTAAATATTCTCTGTAACAGGGATGTTGCTTTCCCCCACAGACTCTTCTTGTGATATAGTGACTGCTTCTCTCAACGAATCCGTGGACATGTCGAAGTTCTCATTGCCGCCTGTCTTCAGTAACTGACACGTAGAAATGCATTCGCGGTTCAAGGACATATACTTCAGTTCGTCTACAATGAACAACGGAAACAACACTGCATGACTCCATCAACTGCGTCATAATTCTCTGAAGTATAGCCATCATTCACACTCACTTTCCAATTATACCATAAAGTTCAAGAGCTTTTTACTTCAATTTATTCTGAATTTAACTTCACTTTCAGCAATACAGATTTTCACATTGCACACTGCTGGTACACAGTACAACGACAAAAAGGTTTCCAACTTTAGCAACCAAACTCATTAATGTTTGAAGAGTTAATGTAACCCAGTTCCATGTAAATGCATGAAAGCGGTAGACATGGGAAACACACAGAGCATGCATGTAGACTATTAAATCATATGCCCTCCCTCAATATTTCCTTTCACTACTCTGTACTTCCGTAACTAAGTTCAACCACATCCGCATTCCAAAGACGTTAAGGCAATGTTCATTACTTCAGGAAATAAAAAAGTATTGACAACTTACAAGACATGAGACGTAAGTGAGGAGGAGGTCACGAACCTCTCTCAAATTACATGAACACCCTCCACAGACAACCGTGTGCGAAGCCTTCTCGGAGATTGCCAGATAAGCTCCTTACCTTTCATTGATACCGATATCGATTACGTTGTCCGGCACAGATTCCTCTACCCTACTCCCGAGAGAAACTCCCATTCAACAAGTGCAGCGTCTTGATTATGAAACCACATTCCAGTTGAAGCCTTCGTAAGATATTGAACATCAATTAATGACTGCATTCAGCAAAGTCAAACTAAATCTAACTAATAGTGATCTCCTATTCAAGGCTCACAGGATTTACAACCCGCATATGCAATATTGGGACAAACTTTTAAAAAAAAAAGATTGATAGCTTACAGTTCAAAAACACTTGCTCTTAGCGCGCATCTCACGAGCTTCCGTGAAACAAAATTAATATGCTCTACACAGGTCAAAATGCAGTCCTCTCTTGTACATCGCCATAGTAGCTGCTAGGGTTTCTCTCGCGACAGCTTCCGATTACGTTGTCAGCCACAATCTGCCGTGCTGCTCCAGACATGGACTTCAGGTTCAATGGGTGTACTCGGATGCAAGAGAGACGACTGTTGGTTCTTGCCACCGTAACAAATTTCCCGTTCCAAGAAATACATAATCAACGAGGTCTCACTGAATGGACGATAGTTTCCTAAGAATGCCGTTACCGAATTCCTCAAAGGCACATGCTGTGCTCACGCTTGCAAGAAAAACAAACAGACCTAGAGATCTGACAATACAAAAAATAATAGGTCATGGAGTATGACAACCTTCTGTCCAACAATATTCACATGCTCTGCAGAGGTCCTTGTCGAAGGCCTTCGCGTACACTGCTAGAGTAACTGCTAGGGTTTCTCCCCACACCCAAATCGAAAATGTTGAGCAGTTTTCTTGCAGTATCCTCCCGAGAAAGATGGCCACTGCGATGGGTGTTAGCGAATGCTTGAGAGAGAAGTGCCAGTTCCTGTCATCATCAAAAAATTCTCGGAGTTCCATATGTACAGTAACCGGTGATGTCGCATTTCGAGAAATTCCTTACGCTTTCGAACTATTCCAATTATAAATTACTAAATGCGACCACTATGACAATGTATTATTCCTTCATTCCAGAAATACTGGCATACAACGAGGACGTCAGTCCCCAGGAAAGGGTAACTTTCAGTAAAACTTGCATCACAACACAAGAAGCTTAAAAGCTGACCGTCGAACTTAAAGGCTGTAAGACTTAATGACGTGATGTTTTCAGTCTTTCGCTGTCTACAATAATTTCCTTGGTCTTCCCTTCTTATTTTTAGCAACCGAGACATTTCCAATGGAAGAGTGACGCACAGAAAAATACGGAAGCCACTTCTGGGCGGCGAGGCAATTTTAGCTCCTGCACCATCCACGACGACATGTCTCTCATATCCTTTCGAGCACTCCTCTGAATCACCTTCCCTCCCGAATCCTTCTGACTGTATTTACAAATGCATTGTAAATAAAACTGCAGTAATTTCCGTCCGAGGAAAAATAGATGAGCGGCACTAATTCACCCTGTCATGACACCGAAGTCAAAGGAACATCTACTTCCACAGATTACCAGCTTAGGAGCCTACAAGCACAATTCAGGGTTCAGGGTTCACTTGAGCAAAAAAGCATTCGAAACGAACAATGTAGTCAATTCGATTTGGTGAAGCAGAACGTATTTCACATACACAATTGTTACTGTCCAACCAAAATATTGTGAACTGGATACCGAGACTTTCGAATACGAAGTTGTGCAGCTCGACAAACTCGGCCACAAGTAATAAGGTCATGTTGTACGAGGACTGCATTCCACTGCTGGGGCCTCCATCACGCAGACGCTGCGTACGCACGCGAATTTGGTGATGCATCTCCATAGCCTTTGCCCGCAAAATTACAGAAATTAAACTTCGCAAGAGCGTAACTTCATACAGAACTATTCCTGAAAGCACAACAACTACCGCGGGTTCCTTCATATTTTTTATTTTTCAAAAACGTGAGAGCGAATATTTCCTAAAGCACTTTCAAGTCTCACTTATCCACTGACTCACTTCAAACCTAAATGCCCCACGACTTTCAGCCCTTCAATCTAACACTGTCTTCACTGCCACTCATGTTTACATAAAAAAATTCAAATTTATTATTCAGAGATGAAGCTACCTGTCTTTTTTACTATTCTATAATTTTATATTTCCTTAGACAAAATTAATTTCTTAAGAATTTTATAAGATAAAGTAAAGAAACATCATATGTAATACAGAATTCAATGAAACAATAGGAGCATTCCACCATGTGTGGAAATTTAGTTGCTTAACATCATGATGTAAACTGAATTTCCTTGTCATTCTACAATTACAATGGAGAGGACTGTGAAAGAAAATTTGAAGTGCGAATTCGAATAAAGTATTTACATTATACTTCTTTTCGATTTTTGTAGCGGAAGAAACTAGAATACATTACTTTCGTTTTTTTACTTGGGCCCACATTCCAAAAAATTAATTTCTTTTATACACATTTGAGATTCAGAGTAAGAAACAGAATTCCCTTACATCTATAGGAAATAGGATATTTTGTAATCCTTCTGTTCTTATAATTTTCAATTTATGTGAGCAAAAACATTCACACATCTACAAAATGAATTATGTATCACTCATAATACATTTCACAAGGTCAGGGGACAAGAAATGGATGGAAATATTCATGTACTTGATTATATACTACTATGAATTTGGCTGACGACGTCATAAAATGGCGTTGCCAACACTTCAAGGCTAAAGTAATACGCTCAAGAACCTCTTGTTTTAGAGGTGGTTATCCTTTAGTCCTTGTTCGTATATTTTTCCAATTCTCATTGACACATATTTAAATGAGGAATGTAACGCATGACATTTCAATATTATTTTAAGCATTCCTAGATTAATTATAATATGACTTTGACATTTTGCACAAGGCCGAACTTTTGATTTGCAAAATAATAGATAATTTCTTTAAATGGCTCTATTCTAAAGATAACATTGCTCTATATACAAAATAACTAAGATTATTTCCAAATGTGATTGTATGTACAAATAGAGCAAATCCTTTAATCCCTTGTCATTGCAGTGCTTCATCCCTATTTTAGAAAGGAAAAGTCTTCCTATCTTCATTTTGAATGAAATTCAAAATGAGAAATCTACTGACTAGATGGAGTTCAAGGTTTGTGCCCGATAAAACATCAACTCAAGAATATGAACCGTTTCTTTATCATATTCGATGTAATATGGAATCTATTTCATTACTATCATTAGTCCATTTCACAACCTCATGTTTGACTCCTCTAAATGTCCTTGTTCTTTAACCCCTAAAAGCCCATGAGGTTAGGACAAAATACAAAAGTGTTATAAAATATAAGTGTTACAACTTTGTTGAAGTTATTATCAAAGAATATAATGTAAAGCACACAAAGTAGAAAGTATCCATACAATCAAAGTAAAAAAATATTTTTAGATTATTTTTAAATAAATTTTGAAGATATAACTTCAAAAATTCACCAAAAATACAATTTGTTTTTCAGGATTTGAAATTTTTTATGATTGGTCAAAATTGTGTTTCTTATTGATTCATAAGAAAATGAAAAATATTCAACCTCTAAAAGCCAAAGAGATTCAAACAAAATACAAATGTGTTATAAAATATAAGCTTCACACCATTTTTGAAGTTAGCATCAAAGAAGATAATGTAAAGCACAAACAGTAGAAAGTTCCCATATGATCAAAATTCAAAAAAAGTTTATACATTCTCTTCAAATTAACTTCGAAGATATCACTTAAAATATTGATTCCAAAATACAATTTTTATTTCTATGAGACTATGATTTGAATTTTTTTCTGATTGATTAAAATTGTGGTTTTTATTGATTGTTCAAAAATAAAAAGAATTTACTAATGAGAGCATCAATACTTCCCCCAAATAGTAAGTTTTTCAACACTTAGCAATTTTAGACAATTTGTACTATTTTTCATTTTTCTGGCTATAATTTTTGTTCGACCGTACTGATATTAGTTTTGAATATCAATGTTGAAAGAAAACCCTACTTTTTAAAAATTGAAAAAAAAAATTTGAAATTTTTTGTTTCTTGCCCGAAAATTCTGCCATAAGTTTGGCAGCGACCAAAAAATGGTCGTTTCAGCGCTTAGAGGTTAAGAGTGCTTAGTGTAATGAGAGAATACTAGTTCCTATCGCGGTAGACATATGATTTTCTTCCCATCTTCCTTAGCTTCAATAAGCTAATATTAATAGGAACTCAACATTCAATATATAGAATTGAACTTACTGTAGTAGAAACTTCTTCTACATATTCTTTGTCCTATTTTTTTTTTTGGGAAAAAAATTAAAATACGTTTTCTATCAGAGTTCACTTATATAATTTTGAAAAAATAATATTATATGTGTTCATTTGGAGAAAACACTTTTTATTGTTCTGTGTACGTTAGCTACATTGAAGAGAATTAAGAAGACCAGCTACAAGTAATTTCCTTGTAATGTAAGTCGTTTCACGTAAACCACGGTTATAGGTGACACGGTCACAGGTCATATATTTCACTATTTTTCAAAAAATAATGAACTCTTTAAGAAAAAAAATTGATTTTTCTTTTAATTTTTAAAATGGGATAAATTTTGGTTTCCAGGCTTACAACTCACAAACTCACCGCTCCAAGCTCGCACGGTAGCATCGTTGGAGCCAAAAGCGGTAAGTGTTTCTTGCAACGACCCTACAGTAGAAGCTTTTTTAACCTGGCGGACAATTATAAAAACATATATTTTAGACATTTTATTCATGATTTACGTTTACATTAATAAAAAAATTTATAATTTGGGTAGCTGTAATAATAAAATTTGAAGCACATGCAAAGAATTATAAAAAAATACAAAATATATTGTTTGCCTTCCAAATTAGTATGCATTTGTTTCAGTTTTTTTAAATGAAATGAATTAAGCTTTGAATGATTCACTTTACTTCAGTCAAACTATTTCCAAAAATTAAACTAGAACCTAAATTTGAAAGAAAAATGATTGGAACCTACCAATTTACTAATCTACTTCTAGTTTTTTTCCTATGTTCCTAATTCTTTTATTTTAGGGTTTCAGCTATTTTTTTTTCTTCATTGTAATTATTCTATTTCATAATTCTATTTTACATTTTCTCTTATTCTTTTCTTCTAATTATCCTATTGTAGGGTTCATTTCAGGTTACCCCATTTCTTTCTTCTAATTACTCTAATTCAATATCTAATTGTAGGTTTTCATTCCTTTGATTTCTTCTCATTACTCTTTTCTACGGTTCAATTCCATTTTGTTTCTCTGTACTATTCCAATTCTTCACTTGTAGGACAAGAATTGTAGGTTATCCATTTCCAAATTTCTTCTATGTTTTCTACATTAGGGTTTTCGGTTATTTTTATACTTCATGTATGTATCAAAACTAGTATCTAAATAGTATGCTTCCAATGGATTTGTATATTTACAATTCCATTGCAAGTCATGGTATTCTTCATATTTGTATTAGTATGTTTACATAATTAGTTGATGTTCACTCTTTGTCTTCCGCATCAATTGATATGCAAGATTTTTTGGAAAGATGTTTTGTTCCGCTAAGTGTTGTATTTATTGTATTCACATTTTCTCATTGTATATACAACCTTTGATTTACGAATAATTAAATGCTAATGAAGATGCTAAATAAAACGTATATGTTTATTATCCACCTCTTCAATCAATTGCTATGTAGGACACTTTTATAAGATATAAGATGTATAGAAATTCATAATTATTCTGCAACAAATTTTATTATATCGATTATTTTTTCTCATAGTATCTGCAAAACTTTCATAAGAGGTTTTCTCACTATGTTGGGAGATTGCGAGTTCCCTGACTGTGGAAACTCGCTGGAAATAGTCACAGCTGCAAATCTGATGTGGCACAGAGACTGGCACATCAGATAATAATATTTTATTAAAATTTATATATATATATATATATATATATATATATCATTTTTCATTTTTTTAATATTTTTATTTTTTTAATATTTTTTAATATTTTTTTATTCTGACCACCAATGGCTGGTTCACAGAATGAAAAACGAGGCTGATACTGTCTCTCAATACGGCGAAAAAAAGTCTTATGAGACAAAGATAAAACTACATGAATATTATGATTGAATACAATATGTATATGTTCATTAATTGTCTTCTTCATCAATTACTTTGTAGGATACATCTGTAAGATGTACAAATATTAATAAGCATTTTGCAAATATATATATATATATATATATATATATATATATATATATATATATATATATATATATATATATATATATATATATATATATATATATTAATTAACTTGTTCTCATATTTTTAGGAAAACCTCTCATTTGGAGACAGTGAATAATATACTAAACCTAGTTTTCTATGTAGTTTCAATCTGTATTTATCGTCAGCTACCTTAGTTACAGGAATGTTTTGTCCATCAACTACAAATATCTTACCATTAAAGAAGACAAAGGTAGCATTCAAACCTAACTCTAATTACACTAATTGAAGTAGCAAAATCTCACAACAATGTGCAATTAATTTTTGAAATATTTTTTAATTGAAAAATATTTTGCATAATATTGAATAGGATAATACTTGATGTACATTCGTAAATATTTTTGTTGGTCATACCTTTCAGCATTTGCTACTGTTCATCATTGAGTTATTATTCGACATGGATTTATGTGATACTTCTTTTCAATTAATGGAATTGAAAGTAACATGCAATTTGGTTGAGGTAGATGTCATGGTCCTATCATAGATGATTTGCATATAAATTTGTACTACCATCAGTAAGGTCTAATTCCATGAGAAATTCCTTGAATATGTTAAATCTAAGTATTGAGAGTACTTGGCATTTTTCCTAGGTTCTCCTCTCTAATCAACTTTGGGATCATTTTAAATAATTGTTTCAGAATTCTACACTTGATAATGTCAATGATGTAAAATGTAGAATTATTTCCTAAATGTTTTGGATTGTTCTCATCTAAATTTGTAATTGTAATTGAATTACCTAATTTCAAAAGGAAAAAAATTTTAATTCTTAGAGTTACCTGTGTCACTACAGCATCTCCACATGTGATGGTCCGCATAAGAGGATTTTCAGTTGCTTTACAAGACTGCGAGTTCCCAAATGTTGGGAATGCTTTGGGAACGCGATGCTAATGTGGTCGAGCGCTTGCCTTGTCAGAAAATATTATTTTTTTATTAATTTTAATTAAATATTAAATATTTTTTTTTTAAAATTTTGAAAAAAAAATTATTTTTGTAAATCATTCTTTTGCTCTTTAGTACATTCTGAAGTTTTCTACAAAAAATAATATTTAATTTTTTTGTTTCAAAATTCAAAAATTTTGAGTAGCAGGGGGCTGGTCTGCAATTGGAGGAACAATTTCGGGGAACACCCCTGAAACCGTCTTCTGGGGGCCCATAAATCCTCTTATGAGAAGAAGTGGACAAATGTATGCATTCCAAGATAATAGCATGTTCCGCATGCATTGTAAAATAATAGCAATTCAATTGACAAAAAATTATTCTATACCTAGAAAACAATAAATATTCCTACTTCACAATGTCAAGTTCATGTCAAGGAATTCCGAAATCATTGTACTTCTTTCGAATTATTCTTCAAGGTAGGTTTGCTACCTCCTTAACCCTTGAAGGACCAACATGTGTTTTTTGTTTGTAAAGAAATTTTGGGCAAGTACATGTGATTAGGAATTTGAATATTTTGGGCTGAAATTTAAATAGAAGGTGGGGGCCAGGAATATCTTCATCTCTACCTAATTTCATCACATTTGGTAATATGAGTCCAAAGTTATGGCCTGATCTGTTAATTTTTTCCATAACTGGACAGTTTGGGCTGATTAGAAAAAATCTCTTTATTCACAGTATAAAATTTTAAACTGGTTTTTTACATTCATATATAAGTAGAAAGATTTGAATCAATACATTTCAATGAAGGAGTCAAAAGTTATGAGATTCTCTTGTTTGCGGGCTGTGAGCCCTCGAGATGGCACTCAGGACTCTGGGTCCATTTTTCGCGATTAAATAGCGAAAATTAGTCAAAATATTCAAGAAAAAGACATAAAAAGAGTGTTGAGGGAGTTTTGGTGTCAGTCTATGCCAAAATGGTGGAAAACCAACTTAGAAGGTGGGAAATTCCTAATCCTAGAAATTTGAATCATTCTAAGTCTCCAAAGCAAATTTATGTAAAGATTTAGTAATTCCGAGAGAAATAAGGAATAGAGAGTTAGTCAGTCCTAGTGATTGTCTGTGCAAAGTCAACCTTTTAAGGATGCACGTGACATACTGACTAAGCTAAAGGGGTCTACTACGAGCGTGGAAGAGTTACCAGGGCTTAAGTTCAATTTTGGAATAAATTGGATTTAAAAGTAAAACCACTACAATGGATTTGGAGAATTCGCACTTCACGAGATAAAAGATGGAGGGTTGGAGATTGAAGACTACAGAGAGGTGTTCCAAGGGTAGGAGCATGCCAGAAGCGAACAAGAATCAAACAATTGTCCAAGATTCTCGGGCATCGGAAATTAAATTGTCCAATTGGGCAAAGTAATTCCAAATTACTAAAATTAGAAAGGTGCAAGGTTGTGTGGGACTTACACCAAGAATCTAGGAGTGACCTAGATGTTACCCAATTTATTTCGGAGTTTTCCGAAATTCCACGTTGACTCCATGGGAAGTCAACCACACATAGAAATGTTCATAAATTCATAGAAATTACAGATGATGCGGTAAAATCTCACTAAAAATTAGGATAGGTTTTTGTGTGCTTAATAAGCGCCCAGTCAAGTTTGAAGACATTCCGACATTTCCAACTACCAAAAACGGCATCGGCATCGAATTTCATTGGAAGTTACAAGTTGGCGGCGGGTTGACCGGCGTATCAGGAGCGAATGATGTTTGATTGTCGCAAATAAGGAGTCATTCCTTACTCTCATAGACATTCCTAACAACCCTGGCCTGACAGATTCATCGAAATGCGCAAATCCTAGAAGTTAGAATTTTGACTTTTAATTGGAGTTACCGTAATTCCAATTTGAACACGCAAATGGCCTAGGAGTGAGGGGCAAGGGGTCTTTTGGGCTAATTGGGGTCTTTTGAAGACAATGGCGTAGACAGTTTTTCGTTTTGAGTTGTTCCCTAAAAGATAGAGAGGGTCAGCTCTTAGTTTGACTTTTTAATCGTTAATTGCGGTTAATTAGAAGTGATTTTGGAAATATCTCTTGGAAAATCAAAGATTGGATATGGTCAAGATCTCTTTCTTGCGTAAAAAGCCATCTTTGGGCTAAAGAAAGACAATTTTCCAAATGACTTTTGGTTAATTTGCAAAATATCTACGTAAATTAGGGTTAATTCCAAAATATTTTGGGTTAAGACCTTGGATTTGATTTGGCTAAGATTTCTTTGATCAAATGGGGATGTTTTTAGAAATTTTCACCATTAAACAACTAATATTTTGGAATTACATTAAGGTAGTTTAGGGTAGGAAGTAACAAAGTGTTTTCACCAGCAATTACTGAGAGGGGCTCGGCCACGGGTATATAAGGGCCCCCCTCGAGGTTGCCAATACCCTTTTTCGTTACACTGACACTTTGTTATTTCACTTAAGTGCTACCGGCGTGGCTAGAGCACTACTTGGACCAACGGTTTGGCCAAGTTTTATGTATTTTGTTGTAGAATTTTGAAGGCTTAGGGCCCCTTTAATTGACTCTTCATTCCGAGAATTTGTGTAAGAGGTTAAGCCTCGATCTTGCGTTGACTTCGTAGAACAGAAATTTCAAGTGCAGAGCATCAAAGTTCGGTTTAAACACTGTCATGTGTACCTCCTTTGAGTGCAAAACCTTGAAATACGGGAAATTTTGAGAACTTAAAGTGAAAGTCCGGTTAAGCACTATCATGTGTACCTCCTTTTGCGATCAAAGTGTCAAAATACTATTGCTAAAACCTCACATGGCGAAGCTTTGAACCCGCGATCAAAGGTGGGGAGAAAATAAATTCAAGACACTATAAAGGCATTTACCAAGAGAAATTAGCAAGGTGGTGATAAGTACTCAAGGATTAAAAGAGAAGAAAGGCTCCTCTCCATATGATCTCTTGTTGCATGTTGCCTTCCTTCCTTTCACACTTGGTGACGTGGCTGCCTTGGGAAGATTATAGATTGATAAAAGTAGCAAGGTTGGCTCACTTCCTTTAAGTTAAGTCTAGCCCTTATTTCCTTCCCCCATTAGTTAATCGTGTTGATTATTAGTTTAGTGTCAATCAAAATCTATTTAGTTTAGTCAAGTGATAATCCAGAAAATCAAAGGTGATTAGTAGTCCAAAAAATACCAAAAATTAGATAGAGCCGGCCAAGCCAGTCAGGCTGATCCCGAACAGGCTGAAGGAAGGAAGGACGGAGAAGGCCAGGACGGTCGGAACCCCTCGACCAACCGCGCCTCGCCACGTGGCAACGGCTGGGTGTCCGGGGTTGTGAGGGGGGGCTCTGAGCTCATTCGGGAGGTCCAGGGACTGATTTCGGAGGTCCAGGAACTAAATTCAAACCAAAACTACAACTCAAACCAACTCAAGTAAGTTTCACTATCACACGAGACCTTTTGCTTAATTGACATTGCAAACATTGAAATTTTTGACCAAATTAAAAGGAGTTGGAAGGGAAATTTCCAACCTCTCCCTTCAATTTTCCATCAAAAAACTTAAAATTTACAACATCTAAAGAAGTTCTTCAACCATCAACAACTCAACCGCCATAGCCATCCTCTAACTCTCAAAATTGCAACAACTTTTGCACAACAAGAATGAGAAAGAAGGAGAACTAAGTGAAAGATTAAGGTTGTGAGATTCCTAACTGTGACAAATTAGATTAAAAAACTAATTTCCTTGGAATAACACTATAGAGTGGAATTCTTTATTCTTGGGGGTTGACTTTTGGGAATAAAAAATCCATTTATTTGGAATAACACTATTGAAATTGTTCTCGGTCTTTTGGAATGTTCTACATTCTTTGGCTATTAGATTCTTAGAAGGTTTGGATTTTGTTAGTTTTGTTTTATTAGGCCTAATAAGCCAAAAGGAAAACAACAAATTGACAACCAATTTCTTTAGGAATTTTAAGGAAATTAAAATTAATTGGATTATAAAAGATTTGGTTGCAATTCTTTATTCAAATTAATTCTAATAAGCCAAATTGACAACCAATTTCTTTAGGAATTTAAAAGAAATTAAAATTAATTGGATTATGAAAGATTTGGTTGCAATTCTTTATTCAAATTAATTCTAATAAGCCAAACTAAAAAGACATATTGACAACCAATTTCGTTAGGAATTACAAAGAAATTCAATTAATTAGATTTGGTGATAATATTTTAATTCTAATTAATTCACGAAAGCCAAAAGAAAGAAAACAAAAGAACAACTCATTACTTCAAAATTAGGTGAAATTTTAAAATTCTTAAAATTAGATAAATTCGTAATTCAATTAATTTGCTAATTCAATTAATTTTAAAAGACAAAATCATAAATCAAAGAATAATAATATTAACAATTAGATAGGATTTCCATTAATCATTCGAACTATTTAGTAGATTCAAAATATTGTAACATTTTCCAATTACCAATAAATTAGGAATTGAAGAGAGAATGTGCAATTAACTTGAACCTACATAACTACTAGTGGTTTCTTTTAATTAGGATAAAATTTACCAACAGTTGTTGTCGTAGCACAAGAAAGCACAATTCCTTCTCTAAGGCGTTAGAATGTACTAAATTAGCCTTAAAGTGACTCGTGTATCGTTCCCAAAGGATTTGGTTGAAAGTTGACGAAAGACCAGAACACGTTAGTGGTTACCACAACAAAACCCAAGCAAAAAGACTAATCCGGTCCTGATCTTTCAAGATTCCTAAGATTCCCTTAGACCTGATACCAGATCAATCCTTTGTTTTTCAATACTTGCCTATCAGTTCATACTAGTATATTTATCGTCTTCATACTTATTCTTACTAGATATGGGGCTAAAGACTAGATACTAGGAGTTGGTCCAGTCCCTAGATTAGTAACCAAATGTAAGTTTTACCTTGATAACAAGAGGAATCTGCTTGTTTGGGCGTTTAGGAAGGAAGCTTACTCCTACCCTTCAAGTTTTAAAGTGTCAGAAGTTCCACTTACAAGGAAAAAGAAACTACTACTATAATCAGACCGAAATACCTCACAACTGGACCGGGACTAATCCGGCCCAGCAGGTCACGCAAGCACTCTTGTCTAATCCTAACAAAGACTACAATGACAGATTATCCAGTTAGTTTAAGTCCTGGTAGAATAAGGGCGGTAGCTTATGCAAGAGAGCTGAATTTCCTCACGGGTCCTTTCTTCTACAGAGACTGGATCACCATTCAGTTGGCATTTGGCCGAGTACTTCCCGATCTCAAACCCAGACTCTACAAGTGTCTATTTCTATCGAGTACTCCCTAGACCTGTTCCAGAACTCACTGTGAGATCCCGCACAAATTCCCTATCAAAACCATATTCACTTTAAGTCCAGAGACCGGATAAACTGAACATCCGGGCACACACTTATCCACACAAGGCTGCAATCCTAACCATCACCATAAGACTCAGACAAGGTCCCATGCACATAGTCCATTCCAGAGTGAATCAGAAAGACTCTGACTTGTATTTGCAACACAAAAACTTGCGAAAGTAAGATAACATAATGCGCGCTCGGATTCAATTACAACCCGGGTTTAAATACTAACTACAAGTAAGCCTAAAAGTGCAAATGGAATCAACACCAGCCACAAAGAATGCCACGTGACATTCCTCTACAACTTGGGCGGGTTGACTTCCACAAAACTCCAAAAATACCAACAAAATAGGATCTCAGATCCTACAAATCTGGATCCGGTCTAGGTTCAAAAATACCTATCCTAAATATATCCTGCTTTAGCCGCCTTCCTATCTACCTGGCGTTAATGCTTCCCTACTTCCTCGCCCGCTTGACAGGCGATGCACCCTTCCGGGGATGGCTGCTTCTTCGGAGACCGGTACATCTTGACTGGTCTGGGTTTCGGCTTGGTTTTACCTCGTGCCTTGGCCCTGGTCTGCTTGGTCTCCGCTAGTGCTTGGTCTGCGTCTGAGTACTGGTCCGACTCATCACCAGAGTCGGTCTCCTCCTCCGAGTCCTCATCTTCCTCTTCTGAATCCTCCTCCTCTTCAACCCGGGCCTTCCGCTTCACCGTGGGCGTCTCCGTGGTCTTCTTCTTGAACCCGGTGATGGATGAATGGTGCACCGCCTTGCTCTACGGGGTCTGCTCCCCCACTCTTTCGACAATCCGGACCTGTCCCTTGCTTGGTGAGCCAGATCCAGATCCGGTCTTTAGTATGGTGCGGACTGGCACCGTTGCCTTTGCTTCCCCTCCGATCTTTGGTTGCGTAATGACCGTAGGTGATGACTTACTAGGAGAATCGTCCAGCAAGTTGATGAACTTGGTCTTCTCCCTCGGTGGTGTTGTCCCCCGGATAATCTCCCGCAATACGCTTGGCTCAGGTTCCGGCTCCTTGGTCTTCTCGGGTTCAGAAACCCTGGGCTCTTCCATCTGGGTCTGTATGATAGGTACCTTCACCACGGCTTCAGACCTGATCGCCTCTTCTTTCGCTGGCTCGGACGCGCCGGCCTCCATCTCATCAGTAGCTGGTAGTGGTTGTTCCTTCGGGTGTTCCACCTCCATCTTCTGCACCTCCGGTCTTGGGACCGGAATAGAGCTAGTTTGGACCTCCGTGACGACCGTTCGCCACTTCTCCAAAACTGCCTCCATCTTCTTGTTGTAGGCCACCAAAGCGATGAGCATCTGTGGACCTACCATTTTGCCTGCCTCCAACACCTTCTTGTCGAACAGCATGGCCTTGTTGACGACCTCGCCCGGATGTGTGATGAACTCTCGGATTTCTCCGAGAGTGTTCCGGGCCTTCGTGGTGAGGCGTCTCTCTTCATCCAGCTCCTCCTGGGTGTGATGGAGCTCCCTTTTCAGGGCTGAGACCTGGTTCGTCAGCCGGAATACTTCCTCCCTATCCCGGCTCTCATGGGCTTCCCGAATCAAATCTCCCAATACCTCCATGATTTTGGAGGGTGGGATAGAGCCTAAGGTTCGGCTAATATTCTGCAGCAACCCCCTCTCCTCCAGGTGGTGCTTCCTAAAGTCATCCAGGTCCCTGATGATCCTCATCAAGGGGTCCTGTCCCCAGACCGGATCCACTCCTTGGGTCTCTCTTGCCAACACAGAGGCGTCTAGCGGCAAACTACCTTCTCCTACCTCTGGTTCTTCCTTCCTCTCCTGTTGTTCCTCTTGCTGCTTATCCTGACCCTCTTCCTCTGAGACCTCATCATCCGGATCCTTGTCGACCTCCGGATCCTCTATCTCGTATTCTATCATTGTTGCTCTCACCTCGTAAGTCTCTCTCTTCCTCTCCCTTAGGAGGTCTAACGAGTGGTACAAGTGAAACAGGAATGGTGAAATGGGAGAGGGTTTTGACTTCCCAATTCCATTCACCATTTTAACCATCTGCTCCCGCATGACTAAACCCCAATCTATCCTCCGGTCTCCCGATAGCGCACCAAAAATGGTGTTGGCTACGGTGACTGTGATTCTACTTGGCCTATTCGGGTTCAAGATAGCCATCATGAACCGTAGCAGCCTTTTGTGTCTAGCTGATATACACTCTGCTACCGTGAAGCCATCTTTTGGGTTGGTGGGCCTTTGGAACTTACCCTGGTGGAATTTATCCATCCGGGTGCCCGTCGCATCTCCGCCTTGCTCAAAGGCGTACACCTTGCGCCACATAGCCGCATTCCACTCCCCTGGCAGCGCCCGGACCGTCCCCTTCCATTCGTTGGTCTGGCCGTCCAGCAACTCCTCCACCATCGCCTCGTCTTTCAGGTTCCAGGGACGCGCCATAAAACCCTCGCAGCCCATTTGCTTGAGGTCTTCCTCCAACTCCAACTTCTCTTGTACGTCAGTTGGCACGACCGGATTCACATTCCGGAAGGCTAGAATCATTCCCTCCTGTACCTCACTTGCCATCGCTTGCTTTACGCCTATACTATCTAGGCGCGGTCCAACTTGACTAAACCCTCAGCGCTCAAGAATCTCTCAGATGGCTTCGTGTTAATCGCTCAACTCTACACCAGACCGGATTGACAGTTTCTCTATCCCTTCTCTTTGTCTGTAGACCGAATACTCCCTCTCTGGCCGGAAGACCCTTTCTCGAACTGCGTGCAAGAAAGTGGCAGGACTTGGCCCTACTCTCCTGGTCTTATACTTTTCCCCCAACATTAATTACTAACCATTAGGTTTAAACTAGTCTGGTCACGTGGGAGAGTTCCCGACAATCTCTAGGCTCGGTAGCCACTCATTGCCTATTCGGTCTCGGTCGCTAGGTGGGCGGAATCCGGGTTTTCTTACGCTGTTCCTTAGCGTAGTTTCCGGTTTTTGGTCTGGAGTTTTCCGGTTTCCGGTCTTGGTCCTAATTATGTGTCAAACTAAGAAAACAAAAAAAAAATGGGGATTGAATAGATCCCTCTTCCCGTATTTTGCTTAAGAACCTGCTTAGGTGAATTCTAGGTTGCCACAGGTGGGCACATCGGTAGATGGACAACCCAAGAAACGCATCAAGGAGGTTCTTATTTCATCTTCTTTCCCGGAATTCCTTGATTTCTTCTTGCCGACTATCCAGCACTTCATACGCCACAATTTTGTCTCAAAGTGGCAAACTAATCAAGCCAAGCTTCTACAAGCTTGCCTACAGAGAGGGGCTATTTTGACACATATTGATTTCTCGGAGAACTACACCTTCGAAGCCCAAAATGAAATCCAGTCTATGTACTACCATTCTGATCAAATTTCTATTTTGGTGCAAGTGACATACTCTGAAGATGTTTCAGAAGATGTAGTGGAGGGGGGGATGCAATTGAAAAGAGAGACACACTACTATATCTCTGATGACAGCCTGACAGGGTACATGATATAGACTTTGCCCAACATTGCCTCCTTCTACATTGGAGGTGGATGCAGTCTAAGGAATCCTCTCCAAACATTCACTATGTCTTCAGTGACGGATGTGCAGGCCAATTCAAAAGTGCCAAGGCTATGTACTTTGTGGCCAGGTGACATTTACTTTTTAAAGTTCTAACATTGCAAACCATATGCATAGATTGCATGCCTACATGTATTCTTTTCTATTGCAATGACTACTGTATAGTAACGATAGTACTATTACTCTAGGATTTTGGTTATTTCATGAAAATATATGAAAGATTATATTTCTAGCTGAGCTACCATTGCGAACTACCACATTCTGAACTGCTGCAATTAACATACAAAGGGTGTGCTATATTGTTGCAGATATCCAGCCCTTACTGGTGGTTGTAAAATGCTGTGGAACTACTACGGCACAGGCCATGGAAAAGGTGAATGGGATGGGGCCGGAGCAGTTGTCAAAAGGGCCTTACGGAATGAGCAACTACTCAATTCTCACAGACGATTGCAAAATGCATCAGAATGTGTTCAGTTCCTTGACGCTACTATGGCTGGACAAGTTCCCAATCAACATGGTGGCATGAGGTTCCTTCTTCACTTGTTTCTTTGTTTACTTCATAGTAAAATATTGGATAAAAAAATTTTAAGGTACTCATAGCTTGTGCATGTGTATTACTGGCGTACTATAAATTGTCATGTAGCAGTACTATTGGAGCATGTCTTCTTTGGTCCTCTGAAGTACTTTTCCTCAGTACCTCACTGTATCTATAGTACTTGGAAGAACAAAACCGTGCAAGTACTAGTACTATAGACTACTATAAAAGATTGTTAGTGAGGAGAAGTTCGCCATAGTACTTCTACTTTGCGTGGTTTTCTTCTACAATGAGTATTGTACATCTGTTGCATGTTGTATATAACAAGAGATTTTGAAGACTCAAGATAATAATGGCTTATATGTTGACAGTGCATTCAAACTTCTATGCAGGTCATACCGTTATTTCCATCACATAGGAGTACAAGATGTTGACCGTGCAAGCACAAAATCTTGCGATGCAATTCCAGGTTCTTCGAAGTTGCACTTAATTTTTGCTCTTGATAAGCATGACCCTACAAAGTTGTTATTGAGGCAATTGTCGTGCTTCTGTGGCCCTTGCTTGGAGGAAAATTTTGTTAATTGTGAGAAAAAAAACATATGTTAGTCCTTGGACTGTTTGGAAGATTCAACTAAGGAATGTAGCATTTGCAGCTGCGCATCTTGCTGAGGAAGACAAAGATGACAACTGGGATTACAAGTATGATGGTGAGTGCATGGGGGGCATAGTACAGCCAAGAGATAATTTTGTTGTGCCTGCTCCCGAAGACAATGATGAAGGTGTGTCCTTTTACATTTTGCAATGCCAACGGCCAAAGCACATTGTAGAATCAGACTTTCTGTGTGTATGGGGAGGTCAATTCCAAGCAGGGGACTCAGTGATCACCGGAAGATACTACCAAAAATGGGGACGTAGAGACGCCAACAACTATGTCTACTTGCGCCGTTCGAGGGAGGCATTTATGGATGCTAATTCTGTTCTTGCCTGCAAATTCCAAATGATTCCAAGGCAATACAGGGTGAAAGGTGGAGATGCTGTGTATAGCTTGCCAGAAGAGACTGTTGATGTCATTAACACAGCACTTGAAGAAATGAATCTATGATCTTCACTGGAATGACCTGGGCAACCTAATAGTCTCATCATGTTGCCCCCATTTCCACAATCTTCCTCTCTACATTGAAGACTTTCATTGACTTTGATAAACCTCTGCCTCAGATGAAGTACTATTCCATACATAGTCATAGAACTTAGAATTCTAGGAATGTTGCCTAGTACAACAAGATAGTATTATTACGTATAGAAATTGTAGAAACAGATTTAGAAGTTCAGAAATAGTACAGACTTACTATACACAAGTAGTACTATATATAACTTTTCTATACTATGGAGTATGCAATAGTGGTAATAGTACCACATTCTGTACATCTGACTACATGAAGTAACAAATTTGTAGTCACCATTCCTTGAAATAGTGAACATAGTCTAATACTGCGCTTCTCAAAAGGAGGCTCTCAGTGACTGTCCAGAGTATGAAGCGTCCTCCTCTCGTCTCAAACCAATATGTCTTTCATTGTCATGTCATTGTCCTCTATTTTTTGAAGAGTAAGCTCTGCATTGTGGGCTGCCACATTCACATTCGAATGGGAGTATCATATTCTCTTTAGTGTGAAATGTACATCCATAATCCCATGTTAATTCTTCTCCGGCTTCCACTTGTCGATTTGTAAAGAAAGCTACCTACAACACCAACAACAACATGAGCCCAAACTTCATACAATGTAAACAAGGTTGTTGTTTTGATTAACAATGTTTGTACATCCTGGCATTTAGTTTGCTTATGGGTACTTACATGATACAATGTTGGGATGTTGTGTTCAATGAGCACTGGGATATCCATTAGATTAGCATCTCCACATCTGCCTCCACATTGACAACCACTATTGTACATGAAATTCCATTGCTAGTGTCTACCTCTTGTGTAATACCAAAAACCTTTAAGTGCACAAATACAATGTAAAGGAAGTAAAGATTGTACCTATGGTTTAGCCATCGAGCTACATTTGTATCCTTGATGCATCGATGCAAAGCAGTAAGTCATCTCCCAGACTCACCTCCGACTGCCAATGTGCATCAAGAGCAACAACAAATTTCTGATTGGTATCGCGTTTCAAGAACTCGGCATTTGTTACTATTTCCCCTCCATATTCAAATACAAAGTCTTCGGGGCAAAGTCTCTCCAATGTCCGAATGCCCCAACCTTTGGACTTATTTGCATGGAAAACCTGTAGTGCTCCAACTGCAGTCATTGACATGAAGAAAAACATCCAAGTGCAAACATCTTTATGAGAGTGCTCTCAATACATGTGGAAGAGTGAAATGCCAACGAAGAATCCATGAATGCCTTTAGAAAAGAAATAAGCTTATTGGTAGTTATTGAGGGTTTAGGATATACCTCAAATGGTCTTCGCACGCCTGCTTGCACAACTCTATTATGACAATTTGGTCTGCAAGCACATACACCATAGCACTCACGAATGTATAGTCGTTCAACATGCCCACCGCAGCGTCCCTTTTCATATTCGGGACAAGAGGAACATCCTCCACAACACACAAGTCCTCCGTTTCTTAGTGACCGTGGGCGTCAAAACTGCAGTGCCAAATAAAAGCACATTATGTACAGAATCACAAAATAGCCATTTCCTTTTTACATGAAAAACATGAGTACTTTAAACTAGACACACTCATTCAGGTCATTAGTACCGTTTCTAAACAATGAGTACTTTCAAGCAATAGACATAAAGATGTGTAAACTGACCTCTGCTAAGTACTGTCGACTCAATACATTGTTTTTGACGTATGCTATCCCTCCGTTGTCACTGGAGTGTAAATTGTTTCCGATGTCACTGCAATATTCTTCACAAGTTGACAATGACAATGGATGAGCAGAGCATGCAGAAGCCATAGCGGCTACATTGACAGACTCATGTAATATGGGACTGCGGACATAAGTGCAGCCAATACCCAATGGTGACATGCAAGCGTTTGCACCACCGTAGTCACACAATATTGGAATTGCTTCCAATCCTCTTGATAGGTCACATATAACCGTTGGCCTTGTATCCTATGGAGAGCAGGGTGATTGCAAGAAACACTTGTCCTATTTTTTGTCCCCTTGACCTCCAACATGTACTTTTTTGCTCATAACTTTTGCATCTTTTCTTTGTTTGTCTTGAAATTTGTATTGAAGGTGCACACAAAAGTTTTAGATGTTGAGTAATTTTTTCATAATTTTTAAAATTAGTTTACTATTTTTAAACTGGCCCCGATTGGGTGTCTATCTTGGCCATTTTGGAGGTTTTTAGTCCTATTTTCGACTCAAAAATTCAAATTTGAAGCCACAAATTGGACGAGTTGGAGGTCTACTAACATTACAAGGGGTGACAATGAGTTTTTATGAAAATAGTAATATTTCAATTGTGCACATGGGGTCAAAGTGACCTTCCTTTGCACAAAGGCCATGAAGAGGGAAAAAAATTTCTAGGAGAATTTTTTGTTGCAATGTAAGCACAATTTTGTTTAGAAAAATGGATTTTTTCTAAAGAATTTTTTGAATTTTCTTTGAATTACTAAAAATGAAAAGGTCCATAGACCCCTTTTCTACTATTTTCTGCTCCCAATGGCCTGAGTAGTACTTTGTGGCACTCTATAGTACTTCATAGTACTACATAGTACTAAATCGACGACCCAGATTTGCAGGCGCCCGAAATCAACGGCCGACATTGACAGGCGCAGTGCAGACGCGCAATACTGGTAGGATCGCACAGGACTGCCAGTCCTACACCAAAAAACTGCGTTTTTTGAGACAAAAACGTGAAGTGTTTCTTGCAATGACCCAGCAACATATTATACCCAAGAAAAAAAGTTGCCAAGAAATATATATTATATACTGGAATGTGCACGAATACAATAAATATTAGAACCTCATTCATGGCATTCCAGTGACCTTCTTGGCATTTCCTGAACTACCTCCTACTCCCGAGATAAGGCCCGCAAACTATAGAACCACAAGGCAACCTTAAGGAATGGAAATGCTATTGTGGTTGAAAAAGCTCTCTCAAAAGCACCGGGAGACAGTCCTCCCCCTCCACGCATTTTCCACAAAGTTGAAGATGAGTTGAAGATGCGTCCGAATTTTAGTTTTTACCCACCTCGTTCGGGCTACTGGTACCGGCAACTCGTGGTGTTGAAGCAGTTCCTGTAGATCCTACCACTGCTGCAACCGTTCTTGGACGCAGCTGCCTACGAGATGGCTCTGGAGGACTAACACTTTTTGATGGAGCACGAGAGCTTCCTTTACCTGCAAGAACATTGCATACAGAAAAGAGTAGTTGTAAGCCACTTGCGTCTTGTATGCCTCTAAAGAATACAAAGTACACATGTTCATTTACAATATAATGTATAAAGAATACTCATGGTCATAGCCTCATATGTCGAAGTTGTACTATGCTAGTCCTTAGTACTCCAATATTTACAATATGCACAATGTATAATATTACAAAGTACTATGCTGTACTACCATGTACTACGAAGAGCTATATTAGTAAAAGAAAAACAAACTTGTATAGCCAGTCACAATGGATACTGCAATGTACCTGCGGTTGGACGTTTCAATAGGCCTTTTACTGGGCTGCTAGCAGAGTCAGCAACTTCTGTTCTTCGCACTTTTCTTATATAGCCTTTGTATTGTCTGGCAAATCCAAATGGTCTTTAGGTGTTGAGCCATCCTTCACCTTGTTGTCCACACCAATCTCAAAATCCCAAGGGTCTTCTGCATCTTCTTCTTCGTTATTTTTTGGACCTTCATCCTGTAGAAGTTCACAGAAGTTCACGCATCATGTATGACCTCTGATTGAATATTTGCTTCTATATACCATTAGAGAATAAGATACACCATGAAGGCAATGCACTAGAAATTGCAATTCCTACAATCAAATGGAACCTAGAAAAGAAGATTCAA
The DNA here is from genome assembly GCA_947034885.2 of Thuidium tamariscinum. NCBI lineage: Eukaryota > Viridiplantae > Streptophyta > Bryopsida > Hypnales > Thuidiaceae > Thuidium > Thuidium tamariscinum. Next base: position 1,764,782 of record OX344755.2, on the reverse strand, counting down.
TCATTTCACTATATACAAAAGTCTACATACAATGTCAAAAGGGACATTACATACCTTTTCTGGTCCACTTCCTTCATGGCAATGAGGTGCAGCTGGGGTAACATCAAGTTCCATGTCACCAAAGTCTACAGTTTTAGCATCTAGTTCAGCAAGGTCTTTGTCAAGGTCCGACAGTGGTGGGCGTTTTTTCTTGATGTTCACAATGATGTCATCAGCAACATCTTCTGCTAAAGTAATAGGAGCTGTTTTTGTCCCTTCTGGAAGTGACTGTGGAACCAATACTGTATGCTCTGGTCCACGCGATGATGCTAAAGACTACGGCGTGCTTGTGCAAATCGGCTTCCCTTCTGCTTCAACCCGAGAGCACTTTGAATCAAACGGATTTGAACTGCCGTCACCTTCCAAATTAACTCGAGTAGGAGTGGAAGGAGGTATTTCTTTCTCATCAACCATTACTGATAGATTTAAATAGTGCTTCTCTGTAGTGAAACACTTCGACAAGGTGTTGTCAGAGGCTGATACATTGGGTGCACCAGTTCCTGAAGAGTATAGTCTTGCGCAATAATTACAACACAATGATTTTTATGAGAAACCGCCACATATTGCCACAGCTCATTTATAACAACACTATACAAGTCATGAAGAAAATGTCGAACTACACATAATGCCAATGGACACTGCCATGGATGACGGAGGTACTATGATGAATGACAGAAGTTAAAGACTAGTTAGGATGGGAAGCAATATCAGTCTGCTGAACATATATAAAAATACCTACACGAAGCCTAGTACAAAGTGTTAAGTAATGTTCTTGTTGAGTAAGCATACAAACACATGAGATGAAAGAAATGAAGAACTCTATTTTACAAACTAGAACTAAGTAACGTACCTAGTGCTTGAACTACCGGAGGTTTCAATATATTAGTGGCTCTACTAGGTAGTTTCTGCTTTCCACTATTGTCCACATCGCCTTGCCGCACTTCTGGAGTGCATTGGGTTACAGAAAACCCCCAACTTTTCAGCCACTTCGGGTGCACCGTTCCACAATTAGAATGAGCACATAAAGCAGTACTTTTAAACCATTGAGCAGCACACCAAGGGTGATATACGTGTCCACAAGAACAGAAGAGAATATCTCCAAAAGGAAATCCTTCCATGCATGCAGCACAAGCCGACTGATGTAACGTGATGTCTTGTATATTGCTGGGGACCACGTCCTCTAAGGGGTTGGATAGTGGATGAGGGTGAAGTAACACTCCATCTCCTCCGCGTGACAAATCTTGTAAGTGCTTTTCTAATGCTGTCAGTCGACATTGGGTACCTAGCACCTTGCTAGTGACATCATCAAGACTATTGCGCAAGTCCGCTTCAGTGGTAGTCAATTCTGTCATCTTTTTAGAGTGGCCGCCAAGTAACCTCCTGAAAATCTCAGAGGCACCTTCTGCTCCCATCTTCGTCATTGTCTCTTGTACTTGCTGAATTCCAAGGAGGCTAGCACAAAGTTGATCAGCAGCATGATCTGCTTGTACTTGTAGATCTTCAGCTTTGGCCTCATACTTATGGAGCGCATCTGTTAAGAAATTCACCAATCCTTGTACCTCAACTAGTTTGCAAGGAAGAGAAGCTATAGTTAGAACTCAAGTTCATAGTAGTTTTATGTCGTACTACTGCGTACTTTAATATACTAGTCTATACTCAATGGAGAAGTATGCATCACTACATCCCTATAGCATAGTACCGAGGTACTTATTATGAGGCAGTCATAGTACTTATAGTACATGTTAGTACTACGGAGAACTGCTAGTACATCTCAGTGTGAAGGTACCCTAGTAAAGAGCAATCCGTATAACCGTATTAGAGGAATACTTAGTCGTAGTACTTAGTAGACACAGAAGTCCTACTCCTAAACCCTGTGGTACTTGAGGTTATATGAGTTTAGGCAATGAACCACATTAGCAGCAACTAGTATAAATTAGGACTCCGTGAAGGACAAAGAAGTAGTGTATGTGAGTATCTTGAGAACTTTTCAGTACTATCTATGGCCAGGAAATACAGCTCATAGTACAAAGAACACTTGGAATACATACTATAACTTCTTGTAAGTTGAACTACAAGTATTGTGCTCTACTATTGCCTAGACAATGATGTTCATAGTACTAGCAACAAAAATATAGTAGTAGAAGTACATAGTCATATTCCTGAGAAGAAGTCAATTGACTATATTACTTTGACCTTTATAGTGTATACATCATTGATCATTCAGTATAGATGTTCTGAACTTGTAGTACATTTAAAGCATAATGGGACTATCCTACATTGCTACTACAACATTGAAGTACATGCACTTGATGAAAGTAATTCATGTTGGTAGCAATATTTACAGAGAGATACAATGAGAATCACACTGTAATACTTGTTGTCAAATTTGCCCTCTAAACCTCTTAGATAGTTGATAGTGTAGGACCATACTAGAACATGATATATGAATGGAGAAGTCTTTCATAGAACAGGGAACGTATATAGAGACTACAGGTAACATACCTTTCAGCCCGAAAAGTGTCGCTGAGAGGAGGACATAGAGGCACCACCTGACGGCGTGTCTTGGAAAAATCACCGGTCTCCTCTTTAGCAGCATTGAAGAGTTGGATGCAAGGTTTTTTCTCATCGGAGACCTCCAAGTATTTGGATATGACCTCCTGTTGTGCTATTTCCTCAAATGTTTTATTTTGTGTATCAGCCAACCTCGTGAGCCAAGTCTTCACACGTCTAGCAAAAAAAGTTTGTTGCACCAAATTCGTTTCTGCTGCAAAGCCAACCCAGTTGATCTTATGTCCCTTTGTTTGCATAGTCCACCCCATAGCGAACTCCTTCCCTACGTGAGTAGGGCATTTTGGTAGATCTGGCAGTATAAAGTTTCTACTTCTTTTCGAAGTGCAGGAGTGAGCCTCTCCGCAAGGAGGAATCCATTTCGTCCTTTTTCTTCACTGAACAGAGCCTCCACATCAGCCAACGCCACATCCTTCTCTATACGCAATTTGTGAGGGTTGAGCCCATCTCTTGGCAGTTGGCAAGAAGTGTGGAAAATGTCCTCAGACATTGTAGTGGGAGGACGCTTCGATGGTTGGCCGAGAAAATTCAATTGACGACGACATTCGTGTTCTTCAAAAATGACTGGGGTGTCAACAACTTTCTTGCGTTTTGTTGGGTGGCTCACCAACTCTTGCTCTGACATCTCATTTTCAGAAATGTCTTGTCCACTGCCTTGCGATTGGGACTCTGAGACCACCGGCTTTGGCTTTTGCTTGATAGGGGTTCCTTTCTTACTGCCCTTATTCTTGGCCTTACTAACACCTTCCCCTGAAGCACTTGGCGTTGCCAATGAAGCCTTCTCCATTGTGGGTGGCCGCGGTGGACCTTTCTTCTTGCCTTTCTTTTCATACGTGACTATAGCCATGTCATCTACAGCACTGCTGTCTTCAGCATGCACATGCTGAGCCCCAAATTGCCTACCACGTGGTTCAACAATTGTAGTCTTCATCTTTGCCATAGGAACGCCCTGCACTACATATGCACACAATGAATATGAACAAGAGAATAAAAAGAGCCACTTACTGAACCATCTGAGAAGCCTGAAATCCCCATTTAAGGAATAAGGAAGTTATGGCGGGCTATACATAATTGAAAAACAACCACTAGAAGAAAAGCCTGAAATTTTGTGTTTATTTCAACACAATGCGTCAAGTGAGTTGTGTTGAAACGAACGCAAAAAACGCAGTGAAAAACTGCGAAAATGCAGAAAAATGCATTTTTCTGCATTTTCGCAGTTTTTCACTGCGTTTTTTGCGTTCGTTTCAACACAACTCACTTGACGCATTGTGTTGAAACAAACACAAAATTTCAGGCTTTTCTTCTAGTGAACCCTACTCCATACACACAAATGTATACAGCCATTTAGGAATGTATGAAGCAGAATAGAAAAAAATTTAAGGGGAAAGAAAAGCTCATATACTAAGATCCACAAAAACGCACCTTAATCAATGAGAGAAATTGTCTTCAAGTGTAGTCCTATGGGAGGAGATGCAATACTATTGAGTACTGATGGAGTACTATGTCACAGATTGTATTACTATAGTACTGCAGAAGTTGCCAAAGTACTGGTAGATTGCTAACGTAATGGTCGAAGTATACTGCATACTACAAACCATAGAAAAAGAGGAGTAAGAGTTCCGTGAAGTACACATATATAGTATATCTTAGATACTTCTCACAGAAATAAAAGTACATAGCGGACTATTATTTTATGTGAACGTGGACTCTAAGTCAACCTCATTCAATAAGTCAAAAAACAAATTGTGAAGCAATTGTTGAACACCAAACATTGCATAGACTTTACCAAGGCAGTACTATAGGCATATCATATTTGTGATAAGAGGACTACTGTAGTAATCAGTTAATGGTCCAATCCAAATAGTATAGAATGAATAGTCTGTAGTGATAGTCATTTACTAAGCAATAGAAATTAGTGTACAGAAATAGAAGTAAGTATAGTGAGAAACAGAGCAGTCATACAAAAGTATGCAAAATTCACTAAATTTAGCCTATTCATTTTTTCAAATGGATGCCTACACCCTTGAAAAGCTCTGTCAAACTATATTTTCTTTTGGCTCCTGAAATACAACCTTCTATCGAGGATGCAAGGGGTACTTCTTTGGGCAAATGAAAACATTCTAGCTCTATTTTGTGTGGATTGTCATGAAGAATTCTAGAGCACTCGGCATTGCTCTTCTATACTAGGTCCTCCAAGGTAGTCTTCTTTGTCTCAAAAAAAGGAGCCCTTGGTTGTAGGTCCACAGAACTCACAAATTCTTTGGCAATGCCAAGAGGAAGGTCCTGATATTCTCTCAAATTGTGCAATTGGCACTTGTCATTGGGTTCATCCTCGTCGTCACTCCATACGACTCTCCTTTTTCGTCTATGAAGAGGGGTTGCTCGCAATCTCTTGTGTTTTTCCATATGGCCACTACTTCATTTCAATTAGCGGGTGACTGATTACAATTTCGAAATTAGAAGACAACGTCGAAAGAGTCACGCATCTACATGCAAAGTAACAAGCTTCTGCTTCCCCCTACAGCAGTCAGTTCCTCTGCCAAAGAAGACCAAAGTATAGGAAGTTGGAGGCTATACGGGAAAATGAAGGCAAACTCTATCGCTCGCGATTACAGGAGGCATTGTTCTATTTTAAAGCGCATTGCACTACCCTAAACCCTTGAAGCCGTTCCTACACTTTGACAACGAAGGTATGCTAAGAATACAACGAAGCATCACCCTAAATTATGTGAAGAAAAAAAATGCAAATTAAAATTGAAGTGGAGAAAATGACGACGAACCTTTAGAGATAGTGAAACTTTTGCTTACACAGCTGGCACACAATTGTAGAACTCTCTTCGCATTCCTACGCCCACGGCACGTTGATGTCCTCTATTGCGAAGCGGAACCTGCATCCACAAAAAACCGCACATTAAATTGTGTTTTCGTCGCCTTTCCCTCACTCCTCACCAATTCAAACTGAACAGGGAGTTAGAACCCTACCGGCGATGAAGAAAGAAATCGCTACTCATTTCTCTGCCTAAGTCGCACACAAAATTCCAAATTGCATTGTAATTTGATCATATACCACTTAGAAGAAGTCGACAATGCAAGAAATTTTTGACTCTTACCGCGCAAGTTCCAAGTCAACCCAAAATCACAATCTTTGCTTTCCCGAAGTACGCTCCTCTGCCAACATCTCGTCATGATTTGTGCAGAGAACCCTAATGCACACCGGTGTACAAATTCAAACGGCCAAATGCAATAAAGGACATGACGGCCAGGTAGAGTCTTTCACAATCAAAGCATGATTGAGCCACTGCAGTCATCCATGAGTGTCAATCGCTTCAATGCAACCACGTGTCATTTCAGCCGTAGATTTCAATTCCAATCGACGGCCCACGATTCATCCTCAGAACGTCTCATAGTACTCACAGTACTTGTAGTATAAGTAGTACTAACCCTGCGAAAATCAAAAAAGCAACAAATAGTACAAGTGTTTCTTGCAATGACCCATCTGTCATTTCAGGCACCTGTCGCCTTAAATCCTCATTGGAATTGAGCCGACGGTACAAATTTGCAATGACTGCTGCAGCAGCTCCCTTCCCATCAATTGTAGGACAACGCTCTAGAAGGATCAACAGCGCTCCAACGCTACAAGAGCAAGCAACGATCTGATCAAGTCCGTCAGGAGTAGAGCAAACACTAGCCAAAGCGAGGGCCATTTCAGTACTGGCAATCTCCCGATCAATGCTTCCCATTGCTATTTCCACAAACCCAGCTTGCAGCACATCGCATCGAGTCCGTGCATTGTCTAAAAGACCCAGCAAGCCTTGTGCCGCTGCATCCACTGAAATTTTTTCTTGAAGAGATATTAGAAGGAAGGTGTGACCATTAGCTTCGGCCACCGCTTCCTGTACATAACAAAACAGCAAAATTACTATGGAGTCGATCAATTAGAAGAATCTAAATGGCTCATGACATTCTTGAGCAGCTGTCTCAACAACCTTGAGAAAGAATCTCAGACTTTTTTAGCACCGTAAGATTCTCATAAATGCAAATAAATACATACCTCAAAGTGGGCTCCACTTTTGCAAAGCAGACCCAGCATGATAGTCAGCAACTTCTTGTGTACAATCGTACCAAGCGTTTGCACAAATTTGACGAGAATACTCAGACCAGCTCCGGCAATTCCAAAGCGGACATCGTCGTCCTTTTCTGTTGCCATAATGAGCAGCGCAGAAGCAAATTTTTGACAGCTACGATTTTCAGCGTCTCTGTCTAAGCAAAGTAGTGCAGCCTTCAATGCTGCTGGTGTCTCCATAAACTTCTTGGCATTTACTGCATTCTCTTCGACCATCAAGTCCAGAAACCCAACAGCTGCATCTCTTATATCGCTTGGCCACTTTGGATGAAGATAACCGAGGATGATCTTGAGTGGCAGAAACTTCGTCTGGATCGCAATACTTCGAGATAAGAGATACAATGCAAGCAGAGCATCTTTTTGGCAATCCACTTCCTTTTCATTCAACAAATCCTGCAGGAAGTGATAGAAAGATTTTACATCAATTACAAAATTGGAAGTAGAAGCAAAAATCAATGACTGGGATAATTCGCTGATTCATCCAACCGAACAAATTTGAGGATGAAATAATCAACCCGCAAGAAACCATTGCATATGACCTAATATTTGTGAACAAAAAGCATTCCTCTATTGTGAGTGTGCGTGCAGTAAGTCGTGATAGAATTCCCCACTAACTAATTTAGAAAAAGGAAAAGACAGAAATTCATCAAATTCCATCCCACCAATGACGTAATTCAAGAATTCAAACCTAGCACACTGTGCCTACCAAACCAATGCACCCACCAAGATTCTAGCTACTAGACCAGTTTTGCTCACAACATTTAGTCATATTATGAAAGTGTAGGAAAAACAGAAGTTAAGAAACAATATGACAAAATTCATTTGCCCCGAAAGAAAATACGGGAGTAAGGATTGATTGTCAAACCATAAGTGCATTTATTCCTCCTGCCTCTTTCATCTCAGTTTCGTCCAGCTTTTCCTTAACGAATTTCAGCAACCTGCTGGCAACTTGCGCTCGACAACCTGGAGATTGGGACTTGGCCATCTTGACCAGAAATGGAAGCTCTCCAACAGCCGTAAAACCTTGACTACTGCCTGGCATGTCAATCTTAGAAAAAATTTCCAGTTGAATCTCTAGTTTATACTCATCCAGCATTCCTGAGTTTTGCTCCTCCAACATGTTTTCCAGTGTTTTTCGCTTCGCAACGTTTTGGGATAGTACAGCTTGCGCTGTGTCCTTCCCATGAGTCACACAATGAGAGAGCAGCTTCACAGCCAGACCGTAGATCTGCTTCAAGTCATTCACTTTTTGAGCATTTTCCCCTGAAATCGGAAGCTGCATTACTTCGCATCTGGTCGTTTCCATCAAGTTCAAGAGATACGAAACCAATCCCACAGTGATACCTTCTTCGTACAAGTCACACAGTTTCCTCATCAAGCTCATAATGGCCATTCTTCCAGCAATCGTCGTGTAAGAAATGGTGACCAAAAGGTCCGATAACTCCCTCCGAACATCCAACCAGATCTCCCGTGTTGGAGTGCGATGGTCCATCACCAGGACCTGAGTGTCCAAGACAACTAGTGCATCCTTCGCCAAATTCATTAAGACAGTCTCTTTGAGCCCTTCAGGTACAACACCAAAGGTAAGTACTTTTGACACCACAACTAGCACTCAATGAGCACGTGAAAATTCTTCTAACAGTATGGTAACTACACCTAATTGGGACACTTCTAGAGCTGAGCACAGTTTCTGCATTCAGAATGGACAGATTCTAAAATACTCTTGATAGAAAATCAAAGAGGATTCAATGCACCAACATAATGGAACAATTAAATACAGTAACATATGCAAATCTTATAAGAGTTCAAAGTTTTATTGCTAGATGACGAAAGCACAAACGTTATCTAAACCAATACGTGCTCATCGTGCAAAATTCTGAAGTGTGTCGCATTTAGATGCGTGTTGCAATCATATGTGGCTACCGTGGTATGGCCTCTCCCGGCCAGGGAGGATTGACCCTTTCACTGTCCAAGCCAAGTGTAAATATAAAAAATTGCCCCCCATTTTGTACTTTCTTCATATCTCTCAGTTAATTTGGGGTCTCTGATTCCAAATATGAAATCAAAATTTCCAAATTTATCAAGGGAGGAAAATATAAAGAATTCAGTGTTTTCCCCTGCCAGGAGTAATTAGCGGGGGAATGAGGGGGTAAATACTCCAGTGCCGGACTCCCCCAACAAGATGCTCCCATTCATTTACGAGTAGTAACACTATTTCTCTCTAAAACGTCACAATTGACATCAACTTCTCCTCTTCTAAACACTAATAATGTCTGCAACAGTGTCATTGTCGAAGAATGTATAGAATCTTAGACAAATAGACCAGAATACGGTTTGGAAATGCGCACCTCTGCGCAACAATTTTATCAAAGCGGCTACAATCAACTGAGTCTTATCGCCTGAGCTCTCGGAACACTTTGCCAGGCGTTGCAACACTTTGAGACCAAGATCCTTTGCCCTTTCGAGATGCTCCATGCTCTGACTCGGGGCAGCCAAGTTCAAAAACGCACCCAACACGGGAAGAAAACCGTCATACCTGTACAATGCCTTCCGAACCTGTCGCATGGCAACAAAACGTGACATTTGCAGCGGCAAAAAATGACTTGCACAAGAATTATACTGTGGCTGAGTAGAAGGTCAGATGGAGGAACAGCGAAATTTCATTGCATGAAGTGAGATACAGATCAATCCTAGAAATAGTATCCAAGGATGCAACAGCCAAGTCAACAACCCTCAGACGCTAGCCGGGACGCTAGCAAGTAGAAGTTGTGCAAAAATGTTTCAACAACGAAACAAAGGATCATGACAATGAATGAATTTGCAATATACCTGTTTGTTCACCAAAATGTTACCAACGGTCTCAGCAGCTAGGAGAGAAATATTGTTAAGACTCCCATCCTTCATGAACGAGATAATGACGTCCAACGCGTCAGAGACTTCGAGAATGATTTTATCGTCAGGTCCGACTCCATTATCAGACGTCAGGACCACCATTAACTTCATCTGCAGAGAGAGATATTAACGTGTCATACATGGACAGCCACCAGGAAACAGACCTCAAGCAAGATTTCGTCCATTTAATAACACACATGAAATAACTTCGAATATCTACTTGTCACTCCAAAGCATACAGTGCCCGTAACATTGTTGTCAACACGAAATAGACATAAGGGTGGAATTGAGAACTACAAGAATGCATGGACAACAGTGCGTACCGCAAGCTTAGAATATTGTGTGTCCCCTGCTAGTTTTAGAGCTGCAGGTATGGCTTTTATAACGATTGGTAGACCTGTCGGAGTTGATGGAGCTAGAATGAATTTAGCACTGAACACTACAAACGGACCACCTGGTCGGGATGCACACTTGATAAGATGAGAAAAACCTTCCCGGACTTTTGGTGAAGACATTGAACTCAGGTATTCTAATCCGATCTGCACTTCTCTTTCCAAATCTGGACCATCCCTTGAATCCGACGGTTCGGCAGACCATTCTGCTGCCAGTCGTCCTTCTGCCCTTACAAAGCTTTTCCAGTCAAACTTCACATCTCAGAAAAAATTCATATTGCTGCTCGAACATACACAAAGGTACACTTCAAAAGGACAATATGAAAACTTCATTTTAACTCCAGAAAGGATACTATTCCGAAGTCCCGCTCCGCCAAGTTAATTCAAAGCTTAGAGATGACCTTGGATACTACGATATGAACTCGCTCAAGCGCATTTGTTCAATAGAATTAGTTCAAACCTAAGTGTGCTCAAACATTCGGCATCTCCCATACTTTGAAACCCTTCATCCACCAGACAAGAGAACAAAAAATTGCATGATTATGAACAGAACTTACTGATCCAACTTCCAGCGGCTCGATGACCCAAAGTCTCCACTAGAGGATCCAAGGGAATCCGGGAGCTCATCAATACACATTCCTAGGAGCTCCTTGTCAAACTGAAGGCCCAGCCTCAAAATCTCTTCATCCAAGTTTCCTTGGAGCATCGCAAACACAAGGCTCATCTTCGGTCGTGTCTCTTCTGCCGTGTGCATGCACAGCAAGGCTATCAGGATCGTCCTCAACGCCTCGGTCCCTTTGATTGCATCAAGTTCAAGAGCTGGATCAATGAACTCTTTGATTCTCCCTAGACTGTGTAATTCCCTTGCCTAATAATACCACAGCACCCCTCCCTGGTTATTTACTGATGATGCACAAGGCGAACTTGGAGTACTTAGGATATTCAACTAGAAACCAGACAACACTCCTCGGGATTTTTAAAAGCACGAATATTGTTCATGCAAATGAAACTCACCCACTCTCCAAGATCACGCTGGCCCTCAGGCAACGTCGGGTCGCAATTTCTTCTCCCACTCACAATCTCAAGAAGCAAGATTCCAAAGCTGTAGACGTCAACTTTCTCACTTACTTCTCCTGAGGTTTCATACTCGGGAGCTAAATAACCTCTGCATGATGGATGCGAGGACCAATGGATCAGCCCGAAAAATTTGTCATGGAAAAGATCGCAAAGATGACAGAAGATGAAAGAACGAACGCAACACTCAACAATTCCAAGATAAAGAGTCAAAGACATCAGAAAACCAAATGTTCCTCGTGACTAATTGATTGCTACAACGTAACATATGAAACGTTCAGTCATGAAGTCGCTGTATGATAGAACAGAGCTTACAGAGAGGAGGCGCACAGTTGTGGTAACTGAAAGTCGCCTGTAGTGTTTGAAGATAATAAAGCTGACTGCAAACCAGAAATTTTGGGCTCAAAATTCTGATCCAACAATATGTTGCATCGTCTTATGCGGCCGTGGATGATCCTTGGTTGAGCCCGAGAATGCAAATAATAAATGCCGTTAGCCACTCCCAGACATATATTTCGGCGCACGGGCCAAGTCAAATTTAGGTCATCTTCTGAAAAAATCCATCGAAGGTATAGTTAGAATCCCTACTGAAAGTCAGCTATCACAACACCAGTCAACAAAAGTGCCAATTCGATGAAAAACTAATCACAACATCTGGTTTCTACTAACATTAGTTAACAAAAAAACTCCTCTTCTCAACCCCCAGACTCACCAGAAAGACATGTATCCAAGGTATCATTTGGCATGTACTCAAACACAAGTATAGCCTCCTCCTCCGTGTAGCAAAAGCCCACAATCCGCACCAAATTCTTGTGGTGAAGGCCAGACAACAAAACCAGTTGAGTCTTGAACTCATCCAGGTTTTGAAAATTCTCTTCAAGCATCCGTTTTACTGCAACCGTCTCACCTGTGTCAATTGTCACACCCTTGTATACCTGCCAAAGACATCACTAGTCGTCATGAATGTCTGGACCCGAACATGTCATGAGCAAGATACCTATCAGCACCATACTTCACCACTCGTACAAGAAAGCCAAGTAGACGTATAACACACCATAGTGAGAGCTTTCCAACTCAGCAATTTGTCCTTGCTGAATTTGTTTGTCATTCTCCAGATCTCATCCAAACTGAAGCAACGAGGAGCTCTGGCCCATGTAGCTGAAAAGCAATCACATTCCAAAACAAATCGTCACAGTCAAATTTTCTTAACGAAATACAATCGAGTTACATGCAGTTGGCGTAGATTAGCGTTGACTCTGCTACCATTTGCTCTGGAGTGAACACTCATATTAAAGGACAAACAGTAGAAAGCACCTCTATCTATTCATGGAGATGCCCGCTGAGAAATATTCCTTTACTTTAACACTCTCAAAAAAAAGGTCAGGATATCTCTGAGAATAAATGAGCATTCTCAAAACAAACAACAGAATTGAAGGTTTCAAAGGAGATGCCAACATGTAATAAAATAGCCGCATTGCAAATGTCTTAACTCCGCGCAGATGTCACCAAAACTAGGGCGTTGGCGGGGATCAGGGTTCCAACACTTCATAATCAAAGTCCTCAACCCCTCCGGACATTGATTTGGTAATTGTGGACGATCGCCAGCCAGTATCATCCTTCTCACTTCCTTAGGCTTCGAAGTGGATGAAAAAGGTACTTTGCCGCTCAAAACCTCGTAGCACAACATTCCAAAGCTGAAGACATCAACTTTGAACGGATAATGCAAGCGCTCGTCACATTTGGATAACTCTATTTCATCATGGTTATTTGCGAGTTTGATCATTTCCGGAGCCATCCACCTCGTGGTACCTCGGTTTAGGGTCAGACTGGATGCCGTCGCGCTGTTTTCCCTGGTTCTTGACAACCCAAAATCTGCCACCTTTACCTGGATGCAGGTAACATCTACTTCCTTCGTTTTCACAAGTCTCACCAGGATATTACCCGACTTCAAATCTCTGTGCACAATCTTATTCTGGTGGAGGAAACAAACCCCTTCTGCCACCTGCGCGATGATGTGCATGGCTTCGGAAATGCTGAAAGGACTATCATCCGCAGTACACCCTTCCAGTCTCTCTTGGATGAGAGTAGAAAGATCCCTGTCCATCAATTCCATGACGATGTAACATTTGTGCAAATGACTCCAATACCAAAGCAAAGATACAATATTTGGATGACACAATCCTTCTAAGATCGATACCTCCTGGATCAAATCTTCAACATTCGGCCCATGAAAAGTCTTTTTGGCAACATCAGCCCCCAGCCATGTTGCTTTGTACACGGTGCCAAAGGAACCACCGCCCAATCTCTGCAATTGATTTAGACCCTGGTCGAGAATCTCAAAATAAGCAGATTCGTTTAATCCTAGCAAGGCAGGATTGGGGAATTGCCTTGGGCTTTTCAACCTTTCTCGTACAAATGTAGCCAGCTGTGAGTCTATAGTACTTGTTCTGCTAGACTCAGCCATGACACTCACATCCCCAACTAACCTTGTTTCATCCAGTTTAGCCATCTCTTTGACAATTTGAGCCTCAGTGTCCCTCACAAGGGCAACTTCAGCAACTTCCACACTTGGTAGTGCTACAAATTTCTTCCTGTTGGAAAAGATGATAGAGCACAACTCCAAATTCAAACCCAAGGACAGAACGTGCTCCGACACATTTGCCAGCATGATGGCAGATTGAATCCACGGATCTTTGCAACAACCAGCGATTAAATACTCAACTTCCTTACCCAAAGCAAGGAGCAACTTGAAAATCTCCAAAGACCGCACCATGTCCTCAGCTGGAACAGATGGAGAGTACCATGTACTGATGAGCTCTAAGAATGAGGTCGCGCTTTGAACAGTCATCTTCAATTTGTCAGCAAGATATTTGCATTGCTCATGGTTGACCTTAAGCCCAGTGGAACTTCTAGTCATCCTATCCACTTGCTCCATACATTCTCTAGTGAGCTTCAAGAAAAGCTCGGGGGATTCAACTGAAGCAAGTGATCAAACACCATGCATGCGTGTCAGTTAACTGTGCCAACGTTAAGTTAGGTCAGCCTGTAGAGACAAACATATGGTACGCAATATATTTGAACGAGGGAGTAGAAAGAAAGCATGCTTCAATCAAATCCTCCAATCGATGTATGTCACACGAGTAACCATGCAAACAAGAATCAAACAGGAAATGTTCTGCCACAAATATAGGAGCTACCTGACATTTTTCAAGGCTCATGAGGCTTACCAACTTCAGTCGTAAACAACCTGGACAATGTTGTCTTCAAGATACGGGAGGCCATGACTAAGACATGAGCTTAATCTGCACCATTACTCGAAAGCTCCCTCAAGTCATGCAAGGTCCACTTGTTTTCTTGTTGGAATTGGGTGAGCGTTGAGAGCACCAAAAACAGATGTGCAACGACTCATGATTGCCCCCTGAAAGCAATATGCACATAAAATTCCTCGTGCCCCTGCAATACAGAGCAGAGAGCACAAAAGGACCCTTAATTAGCGGGTACAGACATAATCTCCTTCAGTTCAAATGGTGCGTATCAATTACTCTCTCCGTCCCGAAATGATTGTCTACAAATTTGTTGGTATTTTCTTGACCCAATTTCATTGATCATATTGAGAGAAACTCTTTGAATCAAACTACAACTTTCACTCTGTCAATACAAGCCGTGAAACCTTAGGTCCACTGCCAACGTTGTAAATTAAACGTCAGAGTCATAGCACTAGCTTACTACAATGGAACTCTTGCAATTCCAGATCCTTCAGTCTGCAATACTCTAAAAAAAATTTCGAAAACCAAACACGGCGAGGCAAAACAACAGACTACTGTACACAGCAAGCCGTTCCATCACGATCTTGAGATGAACCAGCAATGGTGAGAACTAGTTCAAAAGCAAACCACCGACAAGTGAGCAATTTAGCTTTTGCCTTCACCGACAATCTACACTACCAGAGATCTCATATCATCAACTATTTCAAATTAATCTCACAATCACAGCAAGGAAGGTCAGCGCTTACAATCAGAATCTGTGCATCACGAGCTGATCCAAGCCTTCGCCTGCTTGTCCACCCTCCGCTGAAACTCATTCACCGCTCTCATCTCGATGTATGCCGACGAAGCGTACTGAATTGTCGGTAGGTGCACCGAAAAACAAAACCCTCAGGTCATAACCCTTCTCTCTACTCTATTCCAAACACTTTACACAAAGTGAAAATCAGAGTACATGACGTCGAGGGATGACACCCCTATTGGCCACATCCTACCTTTCCAGCATCCTAACCCTAGAGACACAGCTCCATTCTCTCGCAGTCAAATCCAGTTGCAAGCTTCGTCTTGAGCAACTTTTCCAACAATCGGCCGTAAAGAAGGATCGGTCCATAAGAAGAATTTGAAGACGCAGTTCTCATAGTTCACAGTCATAGTGACATGCAACATCAGAACCGGCACCTAAAAGTGACCCTTGTTTCAAGTTGAGGGTAGCTACAAAATAAAATGATGTGGGTTAGCTAGGAAGTGGTTCACAAAACTAATAAAATTGGTTTCATATTTTTTAGAGCTTGTATGAATACAATATGAATTTTTGAAAACAAGCACCTACTATGAACACTAGACTAACACCAAAGTTGAAAAATGACACACTCTAACCTTGAATACCATAGGGGTGGTTCCATTTCTTGAAAGTGCATACAACTTCTTGGAACCTCACTTGTCTCTTTTAAAATCCCACATGTCTTCTTTGGATCCACTTGCCCTTGGATTAGGTTCTTTTCTAGATGTCTGAGAACAACTAGTATTGCATTTGAGTGCTCCTACCTTGTAGTAATGAATAGTCTAAAAGTTCAAAGGAGTTCCCACTTGTGGTGTTCCGTATTCACCAAGCCTTTGTAGGTGCCAACGTGGAGGTGAGATAACAACACTGTTACAACCAATGAACGGAGAGTGCTAGCATTTAGTTACAACCTAGCCAATTGATTTTGGGGATTTTTTAATGAGATAGAGAAGTGTAGGGCAAGGTTCCAATTGAAAAAAGAAGGTTTTCAGAAATGGGTTAGGTAGGGGAAAAAATGCTGGCATTTTGGCAAGCTGCCCTAGAAATATGTAGGAAAATTACCAATTGAAGAGCCTTTTTCCTAACAGGCAACCGACCGGACATATAATTTCTAGGAAATTTTTTAATACTATTTGCTTAGTATTCTACTGTACCAAACAATGGTATCAATAACCAAGTATCCTTCATTAAGGTAGGTACACCCAAAAGCGCCATGTTGCTAAAAGCGCCATCTACAATGCACATATATTTCCGAAATCAGTCATGTTCACAGACTGTAGATGGCGCTTTCAGAAACAGACTTTGACTGTTAATAACTTTTGCATACGGTATCCAAATCCTGCGTTCTTTGGTGCGTTGGAACATACTTTCACTTGCCAACAAGACTACATAAAAATTTGAACTAATTAATAGCAGGAACTAGACTCAGTATGAATAAGTGGCGCTTTTGGGTGTTCCTACCTTACTTTGTGCACAGGCATCTGAAGTCATGGGCTTTTAGTATTTGGAAAATGCAGAATTATGGGAATCACTGAATTCTATCTAAACATTGAAGAGCCAGGCTCTTACTGTTGGGCGTCGGGGCCTCGGGGGCTTGCCAGCACTCCAGTTCCGATCCTCTCTTTCATTTGTGTGCCAAAATAAATAAAAAATTAAATCCTCTGAGGCTCTGATCCTTCAGCCTGGAAGGACATGGAACTGAATTACTGAACATTGAACTAAAAGGGGGGAAGATACAGTTTCCAATGAGAAGAAAATTCTTGTTATGTGCGGACTAAGGTGGGTACACCCAAAATTGCACCTCACTTAAAAGCGCCATCTATAGTTGCTGGACATTTTTGAATTTCATTATGTACCTATTTGGCTGGAGTGTTTTTAGAAATAGACTTTGAACCTTAATAACTTTTCATATTGTATCCTAATGCTATGTTTTTGGTGCATTGGAACAAGCTTTCACTTGCCAAGAAGACTATATAAAAATTTGATTAGACCAATAATAGTTACTAGGTACAAAACCAAAAAGTGGTGCCTTTAGGTGTACCCACCTTAAGCTTTGTCAATAACCACAAACAATGACTTAATAGGATGAGTTATAGCTCTTGCGTGAACCAAATTTCTGTGAAGTTGGAGAAATCAGTGAGACAAAAGTGGAGCCAATCGTGAGGCGTTCCATGTGAAGGAGCTATGACACCCCTCCCTACCATTTGCAATGATTCTCCAAGAATTTCCAACTCGCAAAGCTATGTGGCAACTCCAATACTCACATCAGGCCAAGCACTTCAAGAAATTCCATGAGAAAATTTTCAACAATGCCATTTCTTCACCTACAAAGGAGAAGAAACGGCACTCTAATTTCTCTGAGAATTTCACGTCAATCTGTCTTTTGCTCCTAGTGCACCAATGCACGGCACGTGGTCTTTCTCAAGGAATATAGAGGGCTTCAAAAGTGTTGTGACAACCCCTAATGGGACACACTTTGTTTCATGGTTTGGGGAAGTAGGCAAACACTGTATTGCATGATGCACATCAACCCTCATCTTTTTCTTGCCTTTGCTACTTATCATTCAACATGCTATCCTTGTAAACACCTAATTGTTATGGCAACCTAATTTCAATGTTTTATGTACTACATATATTAGTTCGTGGTCCCCAATTTAGACTTCCAACTAAAGACTCACCTACTATAGTATCACACACCAAATTATATAATATCACAATTTCATTTGTCACTCTCATGATCATCTTTTCATCCATTTTTCCATCCATTGGAGTCTAAAAAAAGAATCTATTGTAACAAAATCTGATATTGCAAATTTGCATCAAGGTCTATTAGTTTATACACTAAGGCAACCAATTTTTATTTTTTATGATGGCATTTTCATTTATGTTTTACTAAAAAAAATTATTTGGACAAAATTACATGCAATTTCTTTATTCATGAGCAAGTCAAGTGACTTGACCACCATCCCTTGTCCACTTGCTTTTCATTTCCATATAACATAATCCACCTGGACACAGTACTTTAAAGACAAGTTGTGAATTTTTAAAGCATGGGGTCTAGGCATACCCCAAAACAACACTGCTCTCTCATAGACACTTTCGAAAGGAGGAACAAATCCAGAGCAAACTGAGACGAGGGTCAGTCTGTGACTGACATTCTTGGAAAAAACAATTTGATTCTTTCTGGGAGAGCGATGAACAATTCCACAGCAGTGAAACCAATCCATCAAAATTTGGAATGGTTGCCATTTTCCATAACTCACAAAGCACTCCTCAGACAGCAAGTGAAGCTAAAAAGTACTAAGAGCATTCACCACATCCTGAAGAACAATCTGTCAAATTTTCCTGCCACTAATCTCAAGAAGAATATCCACTAATGAGGTCTTCGAAGATACTTGCCAACAACCTGCCCAACCTAATCTGGAGCATTGCAGAATGCCAACGCCTTAACAAAGCTCGGATCCTTCAGAAGTACATGAGGTTTCAGACTGCCTATAGTTGGGAACCGTCGACTTATTTGCAACTCTCATTTTATGCTATGCAATCAGCATGGTGTTCACCCATAATTACACTACCATACGGCGGATAAAGGTGGGTTACTAGGAGCTGCATTTCAGAAAATTCATCATGGAAAACTACATAGTTGTACACACACCGTAATATCTCTCAAAATTCTAAACACGTACAGGCTTTCGTGCTTTCACTTCAAATGACATCTCCGCTAGGCCTGTGATGCCAGCCTTCATATGTTGACCTGCCTTGACAGGGCCTACACCTGAAGGAGTCCCTGAAAACATTTCATACATTAAGAGCCTGGAATTAGTTTCTGGCATGCGTGCATAAATGAATCCAGCTAGTGACAACGTTAAACTTCCGATTATGAACCGTTCCCCAAGAAAATATTACCTAACTTGTGCACACATTGAGAATGTATAAAAAGGTTATTCAATCAAACTGCACTCACTTAGTGTCATCCCAAATATAATGTAAAGGTGCAAGGTGTCAATCAGCTTTGAAAGCACTGTCATTTACTAATTTCCTTCTCAATAAATGGATGCAAGATAGTTGGTGATTAACTTTTTGAGTTCAAAATAGTGTATGAACATTAAAGAGAATGAAGGGTGTAGTTTTGAAGTTCGTACAAGAATTCAATAACGCAGGAGAACCAGAATATATTTTAAGCAAGGTAAAAGGAATGAAGATAAGTTCCACTGTTAACCTGTGAGAATAATGTCGCCTTCATTTAGTGTCATGATGGTGCTGATGTAACTAATAAGGACTGGGACGCTGAAAATCATGTCACTTGTGCTGCCTTTCTGCCTTAGCTTTCCATCCACCTGAACATCCAAACAAAGCAAACCTCAAGAACTAATCCCAATTGCAAGACCTATTGCCTAAACCTGAATCGCTTCATAGAGGCCCTTCACAGACATCAACAGTACATACTGGAGATCATTCAAAACTAAGTTGAGATTGTCTGCTGCACTTCGTAAACTCAAAGAACCAATCAAGTTTAGATTATTGGAATATGAGGAAATCCAGACATATTAAAACTAACCTCGAGCCACAACTCCAAGTCACTAAGATTTGGCACCTGCTTCTTAGGAATCTGAAAGGAAAAATAGATCAACACTAATCAGGAGAAAATCAAAGGACTGACCTATATGAAGCCTTTAGCCTAGATCAAAGACCAAAACAGAGACCATGGAGCCTAGCTTGTATTTAAATGCATAAAACAGCAAACTAGTTTCACTCGGTCATGTTGGTGAGACCAAGAGAGCCGAGCTAGTACAAAAACTAAACCCCGTGCAGGGTATTGCCCGGAGCAAAGCTACATGCAGCACTAGATCTCATGAAAAGTCTAAAATGGGAAAAATAAGCTCGGAGCAGTAAACGGGAGCATACATACAAAATCACCAATCGGTGTAAAAGTATCATATCCTTTCGCTAATGTCCACGGAAGCCCCTGTTTCTGCAAACACGGACCTCACATACAATATAGCTCTGTTAAATAACGTAATCAAGTAAAGAGTTGAAAATCCTGAACCTCCACTCCATAAAAAGATCCCTAGAAAATGTTTATACCATAGGATACAATGAGGAAAATTCAAAAGGATAATACTCATGAATTTGATTATGTGGATCAAATTCATGAGTATCATGCTTAGCAGGAGAGGGTAATTACCTTGGCGACAGCTTGTAATTCTCTTGCAGTCATGTCCAGTGCTAACGCATAACCTGGCAGCAAATGTAGCACGGCTCATACACAATTGTCACCGGGCTCATATACACGGTAGACGAATCAGTGCAGCCATGTTTCTATTGTAGCCATCTACTGCAGGGTCTCATTTTGCCCATGTAAAACCATCACTCTTCAATAAAGAAGATTTTGGGTCACACTGGGGTGTAAATGTAGCACTAATCAAAGTTTCAAGCGAAGGTAAAGGAGTGACAAATTGGCCACAATAGAACCTCGGTACTCTTTGAGTAGGGCCATAGTAAAAATTTTGGCAAAGAACATTACGGTTTGGACATTATGTTGATCTCAGCTAGATATTGTAGCCAACAATATTAGAGTGAGAACACCATCATGGATGGAATTTTGCCAATTTTAACAATCCGTAACAAATCCATACTTCACTAAAAAACATGGTTATAATTCCATTCCTTATCATTTTCATTGCCTCTGCTAGAAAAATGATTCATGACTTCGTGAAGCAACACTATGAAGTCAGATCACTCATCATTGCGCCATATTAGATAATCCTACCACATCACTGTAGATACAGAAACTCAAAGCGGGAATGGCCAGCTCTCATACCGGAAACATGATCCATAGCTAGCGATTCCGGAATGTCCCGACCCTTCTTGCCAATCACAACCCCAAGCTCCACCTCGTGGTCCAGAAATGTACAAGATGACGGAATCTCAACAGACGACCCCTCTCTGACATACGATGACGTCGGCTTCAAAAAAATCAGAGGCTCCTGCACCGCACTTAGAATTTATCTCAGTCTCCAATCCGACCGAAAATTCAAAATTCAAAGACAAAATGTATCAATTTCAGTAATATACTAAAGTGATGAACACAAAGGCAGAGTTCAGTTCAATTTGAGATCTTCCTACGAGTTGAAATAATCCCAGGACATGTCAATCATTCACAACAGAGGCATAGGTTTACAAGCACACAACAACGAAAGATCGTGATCGTCACTAAACCCTATCCTGGGTTTTAGAGGAAAGAAAGAATCCTGCGCAGATCCCTTGCATTAAGCAACATGATCCAGACATGAAGGAAAACACAAACTCAAACAGATCCTGATATAGGGTTTGGAAAGGCGCAAAACATGAATGTCACGCTAAAATCGTCAGGGTATATCTGTTTAAAAAAAAAGGAAAAAGAAAAGGAAGATCAGTCTGCCACATTCTGCGATTAAAACCCAAAATTGCTCGACAAAGGGTACCTTTGGAATCGCAGCGCCCATTTCTTTGGCATGTGCAGCATAGTTCCGGCCTATGCCCACAATCTTGGTGCCCATTTGCACCAGTTTGTTGCCCAGATAACTTGAAGCAGACATGAAGGACGAAGCAGCACAAGAGAGATGCACAGCGAAGTAAGAAACTCCGGTGATGGGTGTAGGTGCAGAGGAACCGCAAGCTCTTGTAAATGAGAATGAATGAAATTCGAACATGAAATGATTCTTCTGGCGAGAATCTTCCGTTGCGGTCGCACAGCAGATGCAAATTCTTCTCTGACATTGCGGCAGTCGTCTGTCAGCGTCAAGTTTCGGAGGTGACGGTGTTCGTTGAACAAGAGAATGGCGAATTGGTCTTAATTTTGTGGATTTTAAGAAAAATTGTGTTGGAAGGTAACTACATCTAAAAAGCAATTCAGCATAGTTCCTAGTATTATATTCGAAAATATTATGTGGGGTCATGTTGGTAGTAAAAAAGAGATTCTCGATTTCCTTAGAATACATTTTTCAGACATTATATGAATAAACTACGAATTTTCAAAGTGCTGAAAATAGGTGTTCTTAAAAGCGATCATTCATAGACTTCCATGAACAGTGAGAGTATATTTTAGGCAAGAATATCCAATGTGAAATTTTAAAAAGTGTGCAATTTTGGATGTAGTTACCTTAGTAATGATTTTAGTATTGATAGATTTGAAGAAGAACAAGTCATGTCATCAAAATATAGAGGGGAGATGGCATGCCACCATAGAGTACATAAAATGAAGCAAGGTATAGTAGAATAAGAGTCATTTTGTAAGTATAGTGATGGACAAAACCAACTACAAATGTGAAATGTTTTCATTCAAACAATTGTACTATTTAAGCATCTATGGACAAATTCCAAAAGTGTATTTTGAAAAAAAATTAATTTCAAAGTTACCCAAGTCTAAAATTGAGTTTTGTTCTACAAGATTCGGAATTACTTTATCTTCTATCAATTTTTTTCTTAGAACTCAAAAAAAACATTTTATACCTTCACATGCTAGTATACATCATTTTCAATTATTGTACGCAAAAATTGAAGGAAACTCACATTTATAAAATTTTTAAAACAACAATTTGAAAAACTCTTTGTAGTCAAATTTTACTTCAAAGACACGTATTTCTTACTCAAAACCTCCTAATAAGGTCATTATTTACAATCTTATCTCTAGGGACTATACTTAAAACACCCTTTTCTCTTGTAATGAAATAATGTTGAATTTTTACATTTGGAGGAATTGCCAACATGGAATTGCATTAGCCATTGTAGAGAGGGTATAGGTTACAACATAGACCATTGTTATATCCTAATGCCCTTGCATTTGAAATATTTGTTGAATATGATAATTTTTTAATTGATATTTTCAACAATATAATGCTTTTATAGGTCCTATTTTTTGATACAAAGACTATAAGTCATGATGCATATAATTCATTAAAAAAATCCAAAAAATTAAATTGTCATTGTTAATACCATCCAAAAAATGAAAAATTACCAAAAATTACAATGAAATTTGTAAAGTTTTTTGAAATTTTTAATCAAATGAGTGTAATTGATTCATGGATGACCATTTTGTCAATTATTGAAGTAATATTCAAATGAACCTTAGAAGTGATTCTAAATTAATGTTGTCTACTTCACTACAATATGCCTTCTTTTCTAATTGCCAATATATGGATCATTCATTCTTTCTAATTTGTTGACATATACAAAGCAGATGAGGATAAGCCACATACGCTCTTAGAAATATGAAATTGGATATGAATAAGATAAGAGCATTTAATTGTCACTTGTTTGCAAAATTGTCTCATCTAGAATCTTAAATTGGCTAATATTCAAACTCCAAACTTGATAGATTAGGATAGATTTTAGATATACATATTTTTTGTAACTTAGGAAATTTATAGTTCATATAAAGGAAGTCCAAAAAATGCATTCTAAAAAAATTTAGACCCTCTTTGCATCTACCAACAAGATCCAACTAAAATTTAATAATTCAATTACAAAAACCATGCTTAAACCTTATTTAATCCCTAACTGCCCAATCGACTATATATGGTCGATCTAAAATTTCAAGCCCATTTCTGAATGGGCAATTAAATTCCTTTGACCGTTTAAAAGAAATTTGAGTAGCTTTAAGGGTTAACTATTGAAAATTTTCATTTTTCATTGTAAAAAGTACATATTTGATTATTGAGAAGTCTTTAAAGGTATACATGTACCATAAGTGAAGTGTAAAGCTTGCCAATTTTACTTCATTTCCTAGCTTTATGCAATTTCACTTGATTTGAGATCTAAGAAATTGTACATACCCATTTGCTTTGAGAATGGTTCCAATGGAAAGAGGAAAGTGTTTTCATGATATTCACCATTGAAAATTTAATCATACAACTATTGATTTGGAGTTATTTTCAATTTCTATTTATAAAAAATAATTGCATTTCAACAATTGCAAGGTGGATTGTGTAATGAATTTAATAGCTTTTCATGTGAAATTAAGTTTTTTAGAAATGCATTTTAGTGTGCTAACACTCTTTGTAGTTGTTTATGTCACCTCCAATCTCCAAAAAAGTTTATATGCAAATTTGAGAAACATTGTGGGAAAAGGCAATATACTAAATATAGAAAATGTACTCTTCTCTTGTTATAATCTAACTACTCTTATGCAATTTTGTACTCAAAATTTGTGTACTTACTAATAAACAAGCTCTTTAGACAATCATCTACGCGGTTAGATTTTGGAAAAAAATCAATTTGCTTCACTAGGGATGACTTCAAGCTCATGCACTTTTTTCATAGTCAAAACACACTTGAAAAGGCTTGGACATTTAGGGGTTAAGTTAAACACAGTTAGGTGTTGTTTCATAATTCCACAACTTCACATTTGAAGAAGAAGCAGTCACGCAATCAAGATAAAGAGCTGAGATGGCATGCCAGCCACGATAATACCGCGGCCCACATGGCCCCCGCATTTTTCCGCGTTTACCGGCGTCTGTTGGCGTTTGCGGGCGTTTGTTATCTGCCTCCTTCTCATCTGTGTCGATAGCCTCTTCTCCTCTCGCAGCGCGAAACCTGGCTATGCTATGGCGCTCCTTCGATTCCCTCCCCTCGTCCTGCCCTCCGTCGTCACCGCTGCCCCGCAGCGTCCCAAGGATCTCGACGCCAGTCCTGTCTGCCTGGCTTCTTCCTCCGGAAGACCTGTGAAATCGCTGCCTTCCTCAGAAAGGAGAATTAGCTTGCGAGCTTCCACGTTCTTCAACGGGGGCAGCGGGCTCCTTTGTCAGGGAACAGTGTCGGTTTGCGCCTGGAGAATGGAGGGGAGAGAATTAGAGGTTCAATCTGCTCAGAATTCCCTGCAAGATGCTGCGAGGCGAACGGTGCGTGTTTTCTCTTGTTTTTTTTGGAAATGGCCGGAGATTAGTTTTCCTGTGCAATGTAGTTTTCCTTGAGGATTATTGTTTCGGATTTACGAGTTTTTATATTAATCTTGCTGTTGCAATGTGTGGTACTGGGTGTATGTGATACATTTTGAGGCTCGTGTGAGGCAATGATTGCTCGAATGATGCTTGCATGTCTGGTGCATTAAAGATTGCTGAATGCAGTAGCACGTGTTTTTCCCCCTCGAGGATCATTAAATTGGATTTCCGAATGTTTCTTTCGATTTTCCTGTTGCATTGTTTGATACTGGTGTTAGGTTTATGCGATTTAATTTGAGGCTTGTGTGAGGATATGATTGTTCGAATGATGATTGCATCTCTGATGCGTTTGAGATTGCTGAATGACTCTCCATGGTTCATACTGTAAGAATCTTGATTTTTCATTTTTGAGATCTCCTTAAAACTCAGTAATTCGGATGAATTTATGTGTCTCTTCGTATTGTTGTATCGACTATTTCTACTTGACTTCATAAGGCTTGCAGCTTTTCACAACTCCTCGGAGAAGACACGGAAGAGATCAGCTTTACAAGAGTTAGAAAATCATATGCTTCATAGCTCTGAACTTACTTTCTTTAGATGCCTGTATGCTGGTTCCTGAATTCTGATAGCATGAAGCAAGTAATATTATCGATCAGTTACTCATCGTCGATTCTTGTAGGTGTGACATACTTTCGCATCACAGGATGCAGAGTATACATATACATATGTATTGTTCATATGCTTGTGTTGCCTATTGGAAACTTTCCTATCCAAAGTGATCGTATCACGTCGCAAGGAGTCACTCACATCCAATGAGTTCATGACGTGGGCAGGTGGACTACTTTGTGAAAAGTGGAATGTCTGTTGGCCTCGGAACAGGGCACGGTTCTGGCATGGCCATTGCCTATATCGCTGAAAAGCTCAGCAAGGGTTCACTTCGAGACATTGTTTGTGTGCCAATGTGAGTACAATAATCTTTACGCTTGTGCTTGGGATTCGCATAATCATCCTCTGGCGTTGAATAACAAACGCTGTTGTGAGTAGCTCACTGATCGTGATTGGTTCTTAGGTCAAGTGCAAGTGCTGCAGCTGCAGCTCAGGCAGGTGTGCCTCTTACTACATTCGAAGAACAACCACAGGTATCTCGTACGTTCATCAACAAGTCACTGAATCCTCCTATTCTAGTGGTTGTTTCTGTGATGAACAAATAATGATGCACGTGGTCTTCTATTGCGGTAAACTAAGATGGTGGTATGGTCTCTTTCGCCAGCTGGATATCGTGTTTGACGATGCAGACACTGTACAAGAGGGCACTCTCTTTTCAATCATTGGGCGTAAAGGAGACGATGGCCGTCAATCCATATTAAAGGAGAAAGTAAGGTGTGCTGGCCTCACTTTTGATCCTTCCTTCGTCCTCCATTGGCTAGCCATATGCGTGAAGCTAGTTTGTGTGAGAAACTTAATGCTGTGTGCCTGAGGATCTTTCCTGTTTAGTATACTGTCAAAAAGTAGTCTTATAGTTAATTTGAAAATTCTTTGGCGCGGTTCTCGTTTGGAGATTGTAATATGGGTTGTGAGCATTTCGTTTGGGCAGGCTATAATGAAAGCAGCTAAACAGATGGTTTTCATCATTGACGAGAAACAGTTCGTTGGCACGTTGGATGGTGCAGTGCCTGTTCTTATTCAACAGGTGCGTACTCTTCAGCCTCTTTGTCAACAGTTTTGAAAGGTGCTTGACTGATTCATTGAAAGAACGAACTCGTTTGCGATGTCTCGTGCAAATTGAAGGTTAATACAGCACCTAATTTACCTGAAATTTCATTGAGATCCACTCAAACTTACTGAACGTGAAAAACTGGATTTTGCAGGAAAACTGGCTTGACGTGGCAGAGGAAATCGACGATATGTTTCTAGGCGATGCAGAGGTAGAGTAATGCTAGTTTTCGCAGCTTATAACTTGTTAAATTCCCAATCCTAGCAAGTCTTCACTTTAATTTCATTTTGGTTCTGTTCTAATTTTTGTCTCTGAGATTTTTTGTAATCATAAACCTCTTGATGGGACCTGCTCCTTTATAAGTCTTTGTTTACCCCTGCACTCAATTTCGATCCTAATTTATTTCTTACGCAGGTCTGGAGAAGACCAAGCTTTGGAGAAGCAGGGCCATTGGGTGGTGACAATCCTTTTGTAACGCCTGAAGGCCACTTTGTGCTAGATGTGATTTTTACGACTCCTATTGTAACAGCAGGTCTGCCTATCTTTTCATTTTTGAAACTCAAAAGTTTTAATGATACCAATGTGAAAGTCACGAAGTTTAAGACTAAATGCCTATGAACCGTGCTCATCAATCAATTTGGGATGTTGCTGCAGCTGAAGTGGTAGAGAACTTGGAGAGTATACCTGGAGTTGTGGGGCATGGTCTTGTTATGGACATGGCGTACGTTTCCTCAACTCACAGCTCTTTTTTCATTGAATGCGTGGCTTATGATTCTATACATAGCTATCAGGTGCATGTATAACTCCTCTTCGACTTAATCGCTTAAATTTGTTTGATCCTCTTGCCCTTCTTGCTACAGGTATGGTGCAGCTATTGCTAGTCGAGAAGGGGTGAAGATCAGAACATCCTTGTTCAAATCTGCTTTCACTTCAAAGGAATGAGTTATTAAGTATGGATTCTTGCTACGGTAATGCACAGTCTAGGCGAATTCATGGCAATGCCGTGTTTCTATCACCTTCCAAACAAGAGTGGGCTCTTATGATGTACAGTACAAGTGAAAGCATTTGGTTACACCAGATCAAGAATGGAATCGGAACTATCAAGTGCTATTGGTGTCACCATACGCTTGTAGTTCATAGTGACTATATCATGCCAGTTTTTGCGTCATGATTAGGTGAATGCTACAAATGACGCAATAATTAATTCATGGAGATATCAAAGAATTAATGTGGAAGTGGATTGTCTCAAACTGGGGTGATCCAAGTACAGTGATTTTCTAGCTGGTGATTTCAAGGTATGGAACTTAAAAATAATTTCATGCCATTCTTTGCGTTATCACCCACAGTGTCAACCATTCCTGGACAGGTGTTCTTTGATGGTAATGACATTCGTTTTGTTCATCCGTTTGGAGGTTCTCTTGTTTCCCAGGTGATGAAAATTCAAAATGCTGATACTTTTTCCATGATGTCCTGGGTACAAGATAGAGTTATTCTTTAGTACTAAGGAGAGAGGTTTGCATTTGTCAGGAGTCTTGAAGATAGATTTGACCAATCATATGATTTTGACCATCTGTATTTTAGTATATGAATCTACAAATATCTATATGGATGAAATAATGAAGATTTTGTAAATTTGCTTTCATTTATTGTTTGAAATTTCAACATGTGATCCTATATGTGTCAATGATTCTAATGAGGAGTGTCTTATGGGATTGAATTAGTCTTGATTTGGGGGCTAAGTTTAATTACTAATGTCTCTTAAATTTATTCACATTCTATTGCAAATAGAAAATAAAATACTTGATGTGGCCAAAATTTAGCTTTCTAGATCTTAAAGGGTTAAAAGACTTAGATTAAAAATTATAGTAGCTTTCTATTAGTTTTTTTTAGGTGTAAACCTCTAAAAGACCAAATGTTCAATTTTTGAACAACAAGTGAATGCAAATACATCCTAAGCTTATAAAAAATGTGTTTTTCATCCATCAATTATTTTGAAGTTATTTGATTTAGTTCTTTAAAATTGGTATGGTTAAATTCTAAAGACTAACTTTACAAGTGTTCCATAGTTTAAAGGCTACTAATAGGTCTAGCCTTGAAAAAAGTTTTAAAAAGTTATCCTTCAAAAATAGTTTAATCCCTATAGTCCCAAGGCCTTTTATTACTATAAGAAAGTTGCATTTTAGATAATGAGCCCCAATTTTTTTAAATAGATTTTAGGTGATGTCAATGTTTTTTACCCAGTGTTTTGATGTCAACATTGATGTTATGTTAGATGTTCTTGTTGACATAAAAACATTGGGTTGTAAACATTGACATCACCTAAAATTTGTTTTAAAAATAAGGGCTCATTACCTAAAATGTAGGTTTCTTGTAGTGTATCCATTAAAGACCATTCAAAACGAACATTTCTATTGTAAAGAAGAAAAAAATGGAAAATTGTCTTTATTGCATATTCAACTATAGGATCTTATATTAGACTAGTGTAAAAATGTTTGGAAAAAATTTCAAAGAGTTTGGCTTTATAGATTGCAAGATATTTGCATTTAAAGTGAAGAAAACAAGTTCTTTTGTACCTTGCTTGACTAGATTTTTTGGCTTTGAATCTTCTTAACTCAAAGTTTGTGCACTATTAATTTTCAATTTCTAATTCATAATATTAAAGATTTGAGTTGAAAGTTTAGGGATTTTTTTATGAAAAAGAATTCAATTTTTACTCATTAGAAAATTGTTAGTAGAAGTATGTTGAAGATTGAAAGGGAATCTAAATTGTCAAAAGCTCTAAGATGGAATTGAAACACATTGACTCCAATGGTGAGATTGTTCTAGCAAGAAATCATAACCTTCCAAAATCTTTTTTTTTAAATTACAAAAATTGAATTTAGAAATGAATCCTACAAGCTATTTTTTCAAAAGATGCTTCAATTGGTCTCAAAACAAACCATTTTCCATAACTTTTACATCACTAATTCAAATGGAATTAATCAAAGCTTCCTATGTAGATAATAGTACAATCCATGAGGAAAAAAAATTTATATTTCAAGTTTTTGTGGATTGGCCTACTCACCAAACTAAAATTTGGCTTATTGCGCCACAACCTTTACTCTTTGGCACCAATCAAAATAAATGTTGTAATTTTGAAAAGCTAATGCATTTTTCTATCTTCACAAACAATTTCAGAAAATCATAACAAATATTGAGACCATAGGAGCCTATCTAAAATCCATTTTGTCATTTGAAGGGACTATCCACTCAAAAGATGGCACCCACCTCCCATTGAGTATCAGTTGTTGATCTGAGGAGAAAATAAATGAAGCCCCTCCCCCAACGTTGATCTGCTTATGAGGGAAAAAATAGAAGCCATCAATGTGGGAACATTGATTGACGGTGATGGATGAGGGACAAATATGGGAATTGTCCCATATTGTTTGTATTAACATTGATTTCTGAAAAGTAGAAGAGGAGGGGTAGGGGTAGGGCAGGAATATGAAAAATTTTAAAATTAATTTTTTTTGAGAAGCAGGAGGGGGCTGAATTTATTAAAAAAAAATTAATAATCATTTGAGTGGATGGTGAGGCGGAACCTGGCCTCACTATCCACTCAAAAGATGGCACACATGACATCGAGTCTTTAGAGGTTAAACAATAAAATAAAATGTGCAAAGTATACTACAAACATATAAGCAAAACTTGCCTTCACAAAAATTATGCCAATCAAATTTTCTACGATTCAAATATTTTAATTCATCAATTCTATTCAAGTAATATTTAAGATCTTGTTTGAAGTTGAGGTAAATACTGAATTCAATAGTTGCTAAAAATCACTACAAAGTTTGAGGTAAATATAGGATATTTTCAATGAGTATCTCCATAAGGGCTAAACACCTCTATTTAAGCAATGAACGTCTATCCATTAGAAATCACTTGCAAGTATTAAAGTTTGGTGAATTTGAATTAAGATTTAAGGAATCATAGTAACTTCATTTATAGTAAATAAACCTTATTTTGAGCCTATTTCTAAAATTCCTCCATCATCCAATAATATAGATTTTTATTTGAATCGAAACCATTTGAGCATAGAAACCTAATGTCAGTTAAATTATATACACCATCAACTACTATTTTCAAATTCATAGTTTACTCATACAATGTCTAAATCCAAAATCTAAAAAGATCCAAAAAAAATTTAGATTGTTAAACATGTTGTTGTGTCACAAATGTGTACATCATGTAAAAATGTTTATTTATATATTATTTGGCTGGATGTTTTCTATAATTGAATAATAAAGATGATAACATTATCTGAAGTAGCATCAAGGTGACACCTTCTCACTTATAAAGCAAATAAACTATAAAGAGGAAGTAACCATCTAAAAGCTTCATCAAATTGGTGGAATTTTTTTGGTTTTTAATATTGCATTATAGTATAATGAGTTGGAAGGATTTTCTTGGGTCTCAAAATGAAATCCTCAATTAAAAACAATACTTGAATTTTTTGATGTTGTGATCATTTGAAAGCATCAATGACTTATTGTTGATCCATATTTCTCATAATCCAATCTTTTTGGGTGCGACAAATATGAAGTATGTACTAAAACCATCTCCCAATTGTATACTCTACTATCTACTACCCCTTGATTCTCTCCCATTTGCACATGAATGTCATCTTGTGACTAATCTTCAAAATGTATGAACTTAAGGTTCCAATTGAGATTAATAAGAGTTCTTTGAGATCTTATTATCTATAAAAAGAAATTATTAATGTATGTTACTTATATATAACAATGAATGTTTTTATATTATCAAATTAGAATTACATTTCTTAAAACTTAAGTATAATTTGTTGAGCTCAAATGAGACTCTAAATTACCCTAAGTAAGACAAGGGAATCATTTTTCATTGTATTGAACTAATAGCAACATATTTTTCTTTATTAGGTTACTAGTGAGAGTAGGCATTTCCTTAAAACTACAAATTTGAAAGTATGTCAAATAGCAATCCTAAAACCAAGTTATAGGGATTTGCAGAAAAGCTATACCCATGTGATAACAGTCTAATTTACTGAAAACGCCACAGCTCTAATTTATTCTCTCAGTGGAACAATGAGAACTGAAACATGAAAAGCTAAATTCATGACGTAATTTTCTTGATTAAAAACTTCAATTAAAGTTATTAAAAAAGGCAATAAGTTCTCAACCAATTTATTTTTCTACTAGAATCAACTTTCAATTGAATAGAAAATCTAAAAGATGAATGATGGCTTCTTGTATTGTTTTATTGTCTTTTAAATTGCTAAGTGATAGACAAAAATGTTTAACATAGGCAATTTTGTAGGCAAGTGTTGTGGAATGTGGACAAGTGCAAATAGTTCAAGTGAGCAATGGATAATTTTATTGGCATATTATATTCAAAGTCACTAACAAAGGAGTTGAATCCTTCTTGAAAAATGCAAGACTATCCAATGTTGTGTTAGTGTTCTATTCAAAAGACAAACAAGCCATGTTAGTACAAAGGGTCAATATTTTAAAACAAAGACACACAAGGAAGCTCTTAAAGAGCCATAGTTGCCTTTCAATGTCACCAAAGCTCCACCACTATACTAAGTAATAATACTTCAGAGCATCAGAGAAGCTCTAAATTCCATCAGTCTTCAATGTGCATCATGAATATTGTGTCAAGGTAAATATGAGTGCCAATCATTGCAAACCCCCATGAAAACTAAGGCTAATCATTAGAATGGCTATAGAAAGATACTAATAGGATACTAATTTGCTCGCCTTCCTCCCCAAATCCCCTTGCTATCGATAGCCAACTTTTACAACATTTCTCCAAGAATTGATGGCATCTTTATTATGAAAAAATTGTAAGGGAAAATACTACTTGCTAAACATGCATACAATAAGGAATAGGTGCTTCCCTGGTCTATTTCTATGGCAAGATTTAAGGAATTTCAAAGTCGAAAAACATGTCTCATCCTCTACAGACCCAAATACTAGAGAGCATCTAATTTTGGCAACTTTAAATTACTCAAAGATTAGCTTGCACAAGTATTGTGACTATGACAACCTACACTTTGGTTTAATATCTAGATTCATATGCAATGGCGAGCCATAGATAGCTTCAAAGCTTCCTTTCATAGTCACTTTGAAAAGAGCTTACTTGTAAATCTAGGTTTGAAGCATCAACCATAGCATGTATGATATAAGTTTGGCGATCTTCATAGAAAAGGTGGCCTTTGTTCATGATTTGGACTTCATAATAGAAATCTTTTCAAATAGCCAAGTAGTGAGAAAAACTGGCTTCAGACCCTCTTGCCTCTTATATTGAGAAAAAATTATTCCAAATGCACTCAGATTGAATTGGATCATCGCTTTCCATAAAAATTATTCCAAATGAACACTATATCAAGTAGTAGTTGAGAGCTACTCAAAATTTAAGGCAAAACTCATGGTCAAAGTTGAAAGCCAATGTGAAAACTATTAGCTGAAAGCCAATGCTTACACACAAAAGTTCACAAGCTCAATCTCAAATAAAAACCAAGCTAATTTCAAGGCTCATTGCGTAGTCTGAAATTTCAACTTTTAGCACAAGCTTCTAAAGCTAAGAACTTATGGCCCAAGGCTACACTACAAGTTTATAGCCAAATTTGGAAGCCAAAGGTGATGCTCAAAGTTCACAATCCAAGCTCACATAGCCTAATCTTAAAACCATCATTGACAAAGAAAGAGACACATGAGAACTAAAAACTCTATTTACTATACATTGAAATACTATGTACTGTAAATAAAATGGGAAATAAAGTAAAATAAAGCAAAGGAAATAAAATAGGAAATAAAATAAAATAAAGGGAGAAAATGGGAAATGAAATGCCATACCTAAAAATTGCTAGTTAATATTATTTTGAAACTGGTGAAACTTTTTTTTCTAATTCATTAAGCATAATTTTTTATATAAATTCTAAAAAGAGCAAATCATAGCTTTTTGAAGCCTAAAAAAAAAGATACTTATAAATTTACATTACAAAATTCACAATATACAACACACTATGGTTCTCTAAGCACTCAATCTATACAAGATCAAAGTGATAAGGATTCAATATACATCTATCATGGGTGAAACATAAATTTCTTAGATGGATATTACTTCATCTATAAAATTTGAAGTTGTGTTTAATAGTAGCATGACATAATCTACACCATTTCCTTTAAATAAAGAATTGACCAAACTTTTCAATTAATGTTGGTGGCTTAACTATACAAAAGTATTAATCGTCATTAAAATCTTCAAAACACTCTTTAAATGTAAGTATATAATATATCAATTAATAAACTCAATGCATTCAACCTAGAAGAAAATCACTAGCAATATAGTACTTGAATGTCACATTGAAGGTTCCTATGTCATTGGTGTTTTATATAAAGTTGCTTTGACAGAGGAGAAGGTTCAACTTGATCTTGAGGAGATGTGTTCATACAACAATGATGCAAGTCCTAGTGGCAAAAAAGGTTGATCCAACTATTGCAATAAAGAAATTTCAAATTTAGTCTCTCATTAAGATTCTTTAGTTTGAGACATAAGAAATTCTTCCAATCTAACGTACTAAAATTCAAAAGAAAAAAAAATCACATCAAATTTGTTAAGCTCTTAGATGGTTGCTTTGTTTTTAAAGTTTGCATGTTTTATAAGTGAGAAGGTATCATCTTGAAGCCATTTCAAGTAATCTCATATTTTTATAGAATTATTATATTTAACCCCTTAAGTTCTTTGACTATATTTACTCCAAAAATGGTTAGAAATTATCATTTCTAGTATCAATACCACTTTTTTTTTAAACATTTTTTGAGATTTGTAACCATAGGATCTTGTAGTAAATTAGTTTGAGAAAATTTGCAAGAAAACTCAAAGTTTTTCACCATGTAGATTGCAAGATATTAGCATTTGAATGCTCAAAAATCATTTTTTTCACCTTATGGTGAACAAGGTAGTTGCACATCAAAAGGCAACAATCATATGAAAAATTATCCAAAATTATTGTTCCTCTTTTAATTCATTGTTGAAACTAAGTAGGATACATGCATAGAAATTTCAAATTGTTTAGAATTGTACAACATATAGGAAAAAAATAGTATGTAAAAAGAAGTAGCAAATGATTCAAAATACAAAATTGTTAAGAATTTAATTGTGAAATTGAAAAATGCCAATGCCAATAGTTGGAATGTTGTAATGAACAATTTACATCCTAGAGTTTTATTCATTTTTTAAAATATTGAAAGTTGAGTAAAATAAAGAACTCAAAGTTTATTTTGGACTAGAGAATCCAAAATTGTTAGCAAATAAAAAAATCTCATAAAATTTGACTCACTGATCAAAATGGAATGATTCAAAGCTTTCTATACATACATAAATAAAGAAATTAATTTCAAATTTTTGTTTTTGAAAGAAGTGATTTTTTCAATCTGCCCAAATTGCCCAGTTATGGAAAGAAAAATAACATATTAGGCCATATCTTTTCACTTTTATTTCCAAATATCTTGATTTTTGTACACATGAAATATATTCCTTGTCCCCACCTTCTATTAAAATTTGGGCCCAAAATATGAAAATCTCCACTCACACATATTTGCCCAAAGTTGCTATATTATCAAATTTGGTAGTTTGGCCATTCAAGGGTTAAAATTCAACCAAATAATATGTAAATAAACATTTTTATATGATGCATGCATTTACAATACAACAACACAACAACACAATCTTCCATTCATTTGAGGATAGAAGAAACAATATCTTTTTCCTTACTTTTCTATATTAATCATTGGGTTACATGAGAGATCATCTTAAACTAGATAGAATCTACCTCCTCAAAACCTTCTAATTGATGGAAACAAGTACAATACTCATACATTTTGGCCTCTCACACTTCGTCCCTCTAAATGAATATGTTGATAGGGCAATAATATCAATATAAAGCTCAGTATTTCAAAAAAAACTTTAGTTGAGAGAAAATGAAGGACTTATAGGAATAAAAAATGTACAATGGAGTCTTTGAATTCAACCACAAAGTACAAACTTGACTATTTTGCCATTTAAAGAATTTTCAATAAGGGCCATTTCATTATAAGAAAAAGGGGTGTTTTAAGTGAGCTATTTCTCAACCATTTGCATCTTCAGGCAAAAAAATTATGTTTTTACAAATGTGCAAAGGTAGTGTACTTTAAACCACTACAAGAGAAAGTGGTGTTTAAAGTATAATCCTAGTAGTAAAGACTCTTAAGTAATGACCTTTAAGTAAAAATTTTAGTAAAATTTTATTAGAAAGACTGCTTTTAGTAAAGTTTTACTAAAAACCTTATTTAAAGCCATTAAAAGTTGTTACTTGAAAGACCATATCTATAATACTACTAGGATTATACTTAGAACACCCCTTTCTCTTGTAGTGAGTGCAAGTAGAAGGTGAAAACTTTCATTATTTTTATAAAACCTCTTTTACAAGCTTGTATAATTCTAGTTGAAGTCCCTATATCCCAATATTCATCTTGAAATTTCATCTTTGGACTAAAAACAAAACTAAAAAGTTTCAAAGTAGTCAACGTAGACATCGAATTGGAAAATATTGAAAATTATCAAATAATTGGAAAAAGTAAAAATAAAAATTACATGATGTTTGCAACTACCATGTGTAACTTTTTTTCAAATATCATAGAAAAATATATATATATTGCAAAAGTTATCTGCAAAAAATGACATGTCCAAGGCCAAGTGGACCAAGTAAGAGACAAGTGTCTCTTGCAATAATCCACAACATAGCTTAGAATTGATATATTTTTTTCTTGTGTAATTAACATTAAACTTTTATACAATGACAATTAAGTATAACAAATTTTAGTTTCATAAAACAATAACTTTTTCTTTTGTGGATTATTTCATTTCATTTTTATGATTTAATATGATGATTCATTGAAAAAAATTGTTGATGAGTATTTTAAATTTCGTTGAAGAGATATATAGGAAACATCTACATCTATATTGGATGATTGTAAGAAAGACCAGTCCTATTTGGCATCACAATTAGAGTGCTAGAGTTGTAATTGGCTGTATCCTTTGAGGCATGAAATCAATTGACTTGAAATTTTTATTGAAGATGACTAACTTGATAGTAATGGGATTCCTTATTTTTCAAAAACATCCAAAAAATATTTTCTAAATAAATTTCAAGTTAGCTAATTTGTCATACTTTGTAGTTGAGAGGTTTTTAGTATTTTGGACTGTGGAGTGGGTGATTGCAAGAAACACTTGTACTATTTGTTGCGGGTTTTTTTAGACATCTTTAACAAAGGCTCTAACTTTTGAATTATAAGCTCAATGCAAAAAATTAAAAAATTATTTCTAGATATCTTGATTGCAATTGATACCTTTATTTTTCAAAAGTTTTAAAAATTCATTTCATATTTTAAAGTCAATTTTGTTGATTTGTCACACTTTCTAATATAGGGGTTTCTAGTACTATTTTGAATTCAAAAAAACAAATTTTGACATGATGTTTTCTTAATATACTTGTAGCTATTGACCAAAAGAATTTGAAAGATAGTTAATTTTATGTGGTGTGAAAGTCTACAAAGAGACCTTTATACTACTTGCTTCACTAGAAGAAAATTGGGGCTTCTGCGACTACGGTTAGCAACTAGTTTTGTAGTTGCATTACATGTTTGCAACTGGGTGAGAATTTGGAGTGCACAATTGCACTGGACAAGTTGTAGTAGTTGCAATGTAGTTGCATAATCAAAAAGATTGTTTTTCATTAGATAGACTACGTGGAACTTCATTGATGGACTCTTCTAATGTGGAACTTGCTTTTGTGCAACTTGTTTGTAACTTGTGTGCAACTACTTTGCAACTAATTTACAACTAATTTGCGACTTCTAGATTTCTAGATTTTCAAATTTTTTTATCTTAATTTTTGTAGACTTCAGAAATTTAATCTCAATGATTTGTAGATTTTAGAATTTCAAATCTAGCTATTTTTAGATTATCAAATTCAAATATTGATATTAAATAGATTTCATGAGTTTATAAAACTTTAAATTTCACAACTCTTGAAATTTTGGTTACTTTAAATATTTGTAGACTTCTATAGATTGTAGAGATCTACAAATTGTAGAAATCTACACTTTGTAGAAATCTACACTTTGTAGAAATCTACAAAGTGTAGAAATATTACAATTGTAATATTAAACTTCATTTCTTAAAAATGCTATAACTTACAATTCTTATTTGTCTAATAGTTCTCTAGTTAAAGTCTAGTGATTTTTTTTCAACTATAGGTTCAAAACATTCCTTGAAAATTTCAAAAGGATCTCCAAAAGGACATAGAGAAGTGTCAAAATTGGCTCCTATTACCTTATTAGTTGTTTTGACCTTGTAGTTTCTTTCTATGTGAATTTCAGACATTTTCTACTTGCATGTTAGTAGTTCTCTAGTTAAGGTCCAATGATTTTTTTTGAACTATAGAGTCAAAACATTCCTTGAAAATTTCAAAAGGACCTCCAAAAGGACCTAGAGAACTGTCAAAATTGGCTTCTATTACCTTGTTTTGACCCTATAGCTTCTTTCTATATGAATTTCAGACATTTTTTAGTTGCATTCTAGTTGCAAGCTAGTTGCAAGTTAGTTGCAAGCTAGTTACAAGCTAGTTGCAAACTAGTTGCATTCTAATTGAATTGTAATCAAATTTAGATTATATGCAACTATAGTTTGACACATTGAACTCTACAAAACCTAACATTAGATGTTTATTCTTCGGTTTAGAAGACTACGAGTTCCCAACTGTGGGAATGCTAAGGAATCCTGCCACATATGCGATCTGACATAGCTAAGAGACTGTCACATTAGATAATAATATTTAAAAATTAAAGAATTATTATTTTTTATGAAATAAATTATTTTTAAAATTTTTAATTATATTTTATTTTGACTGTTCACAGCATTGGGAAAACAGTCTTCTAATTCCTCCCAAAACATGTAACAAGTGGTCCATGTCAACAAGTGTGATGAATCTTGGATGTAGAATACCTTACAAAAATTCTTCTATTACATTTTTGTAACCCAAAACTTCAACTTGCAACTACTTTGCGACTACAATAGTGTAAACATCAAATTTGGTGCAAATACAAAAGGTTATAGTTGCAAGGAAGTTGTGTAGGATACATAGTCGCATTTCAATTGGTTGTTGTGGATGTGATTTTCTTCTAGTGCTTTTTGAAACATATAAAACATTCTTTTAGTGTTTTGTTTTGTTCAAATCTCATCACCAAAAAGTCTTCTAAAATGGCCAATTATTAGATTTGTTTTATTTTATTTTTCTATTTTTTTTACAAATTAAAATGTCAAAGTTGTATTTTGTTCAATAGAATTTTGGATATAGAATTTGGTGAAGAAAATAGACACTTCAATGTTTAAATTAATAAAAAAATAGGAGAGCAAAAAAAATACAAATTGGCCATTTGAGAAGACTTTTCGGTGATGAGATTTGAACAAAAGAAACACCAAAATAATGTTTCATACGTTTCAAAAAGCAAGTAGCATAAAGGTGTCTTTGTACACTTTTACACCACATAAAATTAACTGTTTTTATAATTCCTTTGTTCAATAGCTACAAATATATTTAAAAAATATCCTCTCCAAATTTCACCTCAAAATTCTTTTTTTGGAGTTGAAAATAGTACTAAAACCCCCTAAATTGGAAAGTGTAACAAAACATTGGAGGCTGATTAAAAATAATAAAATATTTTTGAAAAATCTTTAAAAAAAATAGAAAAGATATATGATAGTTATGAATACGTTGTCTATAGATTTTAAGTCATTTAGAGCTAAACACAAAATTTATAGCCAAAAAATTAGTCACCACAATCATATAAGTGAAAATAATACAAGTGTTTCCTATTATCACCTGAGTGTGCAAAATTGATGATGTAGACTTGTAATATATGTGGACTATTTCCACACTAGAAAGCCATATATCCACCAAAAAGAATTTAAAAAATATTATTTTATATCTTCTACATTTTTGAAAATAAGTCTCTTTATGCAATTTTGAACATTGAAAATGGTTTCAAGATCATTCTTTTAGTAAAATCTCTTCACTGGTTAGTCTCCCCCAATTTTTAATATTTTTTTGTTTAAAATTTTATCTATTTCTTACAAATTAAAATATCAAAGTATTTAGTTTCATGACAGTTTGTACTTTTCAGGTTGTCCTAGTAGAGAATTTTTCTATGTTTTTTTTCCTAGGGAACCTTTTTTTAAAGGTGTATACATTAAATATATTTTTTACATTTAAAAAAAAAATTCTTTTAATTATAAATTACTGTAAAAGAAAAATGAATATCATGGCAAAATACTTCAAAAAACACACAATCTTTCTTGCAACTACCTAACTTTCCTTCAACAAGCATCCCCAAACAAATTTTACAATTTCCAATATGGAAATTTCAATATTGGGGCAATGATGTCTTAACTTTGTAAAAAAAACATTCATCAATTGTTCAAAATTTGAATTTTGGTCCTAAAATGTTTCTAATTGGTAGTACCCCTAATTCCAAAAATCAGTAGGTTTTGGAAATATAAAAAAATCCTTAAGAATACACATTTTACAAAGTCTACAATTCACAAAAAAAAAGTGTCAATGTTGTAGCATTGTCAAATTGTGCTTGCATTTTTGGAATATTTGTAGCTTAAGAAGACCTCAATGTAGTAAATTAATCCAAGTTATATTAGGCTAATTTCCAAAAAGTTTTGATCATTCATCAAATATTACCAAAATGTTAATTTGAGGGAAAAACATTACAAGTTCTTTGTAGTTATTGTGATATTTATCACACCATCTAAGAAATCATACTTGCTTTCAAAATTTAGTGCAAAAAACTCACTCGCCTATAGTTGAAGTACTTAAGATGAAACTTTTTATTCAACTCAAAACTTCAAAATTATTTTCTAATTTTTTTAATAAAATTAGAATATGATAAAATTTCAAACTATATTTTTGGCACTTTGAATCTATATATTTGGATTTTCAACCAGTTGGATTGTTGGATCTAAAAGTAATCTAATAAAATAAAACCTACATGTGAGAAAATTCACCTTGTTTACATTTTTTCAATTTATTTGTGATTTAATTCATTGTAATCTTTTAAGGTAGATATATCCATTACTAACCAATGCCCCATCAACAATAAATAGGATAGTAGGATACCCTATTTCTAACCAAGATTGGAATAGATAAATTTCATTTTCTCCTTAAATGCATGTCTTTGTACTTTTTCAAGGTTTAAATCAATAAGTTAGTGACACATAAGTGAACACAAAAGTATGAAGCAATAAGTGGGATAGTAGTTCCTGAATGATCAGAATTGAAATGACTCTAGACATTGGCCATGGGTCATGCCCAACTTTTGCCTTTCAAAATTCATAGGAATTTCAATTCAAAAGATAAAATTATAAAAAAAATTGCAATCCCTATTATTTTTGTCAATGCACCTCTCAAAATATTTGCTTTGCCTTGCACTATCCTCGATCATGTCCAAATATGCTTATTTTATTGGTTATGGGTACATGTACCTTAGGTGAAAGCTAGAATTCGCCATACAAATGTTGATGAAGCTGACGTAGTGGGATGAGGCTTGAATTGCACCAAAGAAATGGAATGTTGCCAACCGGCTTAAAGAAATTGATGTTTATGGTAGTGAGAAAGATATGACAGGTTTTACATGATTGCTTGTTGTAGTATTTCAAACAAATCTCAACCAAATCACAACGCCCAGATTCATGAACCGTTAATTGCTTCATGTTCAGTACCATCATATTGCATGTTTCAAAGCGCCAAATTTGTGGCCTTCAAATGCACAGAGCTTGGAAATCTCGGACGATTACGGATCAGAGCTTCCAGATGGGTGTTTGAAAACGTTCCAATTTCTTGAATATCGCCATTCTCAAGAATATGACGACCGTAAGCCAGGCCTGGTATCAGGTGCACACTATTAGAACAAGTAGAAACTGCTTCTAGAAAATACGCAGATCTAAGTTGCTGAAATCTCTACAGTCTATAATCACTGTCTGAGGATGAAGAGCTACGATCCTTCATGGTTGGCCCAGTTAATTCTATCCTGCACAGTGTTTAAGAGTTTCATAAGATGGAGAATTGACGGTTAATTAAGTCCATGTACTGGGTGCTAGTTTTTGACAAGGACAGCCAAGGCGACATTACACCCGGGTGAGTTTCCACAGAACACAGTCTTGGTTCTTCTACAATGGTTAACTACTTGTTTTTCGAGACGGTCCCAGAGAATTGCGGCAATGTCAGGACCCACGTGAGCTTCCACCAGCGTAAGCATCATGGTCCTGGCCATGTTCATCGCCATGGCGCCCCACTTCTCCGGATCCATCACCAACTTGGCGGCCATTTCGCGAGGGAGGAAATCGATGTCTTCCCATATTTCCATCTTCTTGATGCGAAATGCCGACGTCTCGTCTATGGCCTCCTTGATCTCGTCCGCGCTCGGGCAGTAGATTGGCATGTTGAAAGAGTCTCGCGTTTCTTCGTCTATCACACCCTGCATACAAAAGCTCAAGTCAACAATCATCCTAGATTGCACTAAGCTAATGTGGTCAAATCCAGAATGTTGCAAATTCTAGCTAGTCGACATGCAGTACCACAGATGCAAGTCTCACAAACCTCTGCAACAAGGTCATTCCAGGCAAGCTCGAACATGCCGCTGATAGGTGAACTTGTCGCCAAGGGCTGACCGAATTGAATCTCCTTCCTGTTAGGATCTTTCCTGCTCATCATCATCACGAATAGGAGGCCCCCAGATACCAATTCCATCCCACGGTAGGTGAAGAAGGATTTCAGATTCTCGTTCGACACCTTGGAATACTCC
This sequence comes from Thuidium tamariscinum, assembly GCA_947034885.2. Lineage (NCBI taxonomy): Eukaryota > Viridiplantae > Streptophyta > Bryopsida > Hypnales > Thuidiaceae > Thuidium > Thuidium tamariscinum. Next base: position 1,722,093 of record OX344755.2, on the reverse strand, counting down.
TCCGCCACAAGCGGATTCCCTTCGTTGATCCATACCTTGCCCTTGTTGTATGAGGGGGAGGATTTGTCCGTTACAGAGTCGGGAATCTGCAATAATACACCGTCAGCTCAATATTGAATGGTCTCCACTGTCGTTATTCAGGACTTCCACTTGGACCGCTTCAAAAGCATTTGACTAAGTAATGACACCTGGTATATAGTACCCTTAATCGCGGCACTTAGCCTTTGACAAAGTTACGGGGCACTAGCTGGTCTTCTAGCTCTCCAGCTGATTCGAGTTCGTATTAATCCAATGTGTGGCATGGCATCATTCTCAAGAGTACGTCGTCAAACGCCAAAAAACCCACGTGAGATAGGACAAATGAAGTCACGATCCACTGGCGGTCGAAGTACAGGAGATCTTATTTGTGAATCAGCAGATTCTCAACTCAGATATCATCACACAATAACAAATCCCCTCGAACGGCGAAATTTAGACTGTTATAACTGACGACAATCTTAAGATATGTCATGCACGCGGAAACTTGACGACTCTGGACTGTCGAAGTTAATGAACATCAGAATGGTTCGAAGAGGGGAGCACTTACATGAGAAAGCCAATGCATAGACCACGCAGACATAACAACGTGAAGACTCTCTAGCGGGAACAATCGATCATAAAACGAGCCCGGCACGGCGGCAGCGAAATAATTCCTCCTCTCCGACTTGTCATGACCATTATCGACCTCCAAGTCCTCCACGTCGCCACCGCACAGAAGCGGCGCGAGGGACAGGAACAGGTTGTTGAAATCATTCGACGGAAGGTCAGAAAAGAAGTACTGAACCTCCCGACACGGCCGCGACAGCGTCTTACACTTCTCCCTCACCGCCTTCGTAATGCACTCTGCGAATCCGAGCGCGTTCGCGCCGACGGAGCAACCAAGATCCGCAACGCGGATTGGGCCGGAGGCTGGGAAGTTCGAGAACTTCCGGATGGCGTCCGCCAACATCGGACGGAGCTCTGCATTGATGTTCGCTTGTCCGGAGGAGAACTTCACGTAGCTCGCGTCGCCCTTGCCCTCCATGCGCAGAATCGCGGCCACGGGACTCGCCGTCGTACTCACCAGTGACGCTGTCCCTTTGAAACTCTCGAACCGCGCGGGAATGGCAATTTTTGAAACCGCCTTTCCCACGCCGTTCGTCATTGCCTTCTCCTCCGTCATGGAGCTCCGCTTGATTGTCATCTCGCACTTATTGCACTCCTAGAATCGCTCGCTCGACTTCGACTTGAACTCCAGTCAAAAACAAATGCGCTTCGACCAAGAACGAAACAAACGAACCCAAGATTCTCAGTGAACACAGGTAAAATCACACGCTCGACTTCGACTTGAAATCCAATCCCGAAACTCGTGCTTCTTCACACCAGCTAGTAGAATCACTCGCTCGACTTCGACTTCGACTTCGACTGCAATCTTAAAACAAATGCTTTTTGATCAAAAAACAAACAAACTCGAGATTCTTCCCGCCAGTTTCGATCCAAGAAACGAAGTCCTTGTTGAGTTCATCTTCTTCTTCTTTTCCGACTGAATGAGCATAAAATTGATTTAACGAGAGTGTCGTCGTTAGCAACTGACTTTAACATGTCGTCGCAAGCGCGACAACCCGAGCACCAGGATGTGGTGACGTCAAGGTCGCCCCCCGGGCCCATGACGAGGACGACGGCGTCACAGAGGAATGAGCCGCATTATTTCTCAATAAACAATTGCCCGCAAGTGCACAGGGCGAATCTGATATCGCAGAAGATTTGGTGCCGCAGCATCGATGGAGTGACATCTTGTGCGCCAGCGATCGAGAGATTCCTCCGAGTTCTCGCTTGCAACAGGAAATTATTTCTATTCTATTCAGAAACTTGCGCCGTGCCAGAGAAACCAAAAGAGATGGAACTGTTGAGCGAGGCCCGAGGGGGCAAGAATACCAGCTGAGCACTCATCAGGGGGCTGTACTGTACTGTGGCGTCCTTCAGGCCGTGTGGTCAAAGGCATCATTGTTCGGTTAGGTTAGTGTCCCGGAATACTTGAGAAAAGCTGGGAATGAATTTGCCATATTACTACAATATTACCCGCAACCAACCCGTCTGGCTTTACCTGGCTTCTCTCGTCTATTTATATTCGAAAAGTGCCTTGGTTTACATTCTATTTCCTTCACTTGGGGTAGGACGGGGGGAATGTAAGCTTAGATCCAGTTAAACAGAGCTCTAGATTTCATGAAAAGTCTTACCGTACGTGAAGATCTAAGTCGGCAGCTCAGTGCCGGAATTGAATTTCCACGTCTGATTCCCCGGGGTCCACGTCACTTCAGACCACTTTACAGATGACATGTTTCACTTTTTTTCAAGAATGTCTTAAGTTCTGCTGAATCTGACCTCGACAAACGAGGGAATTATCTAGATGGAAATCCTTCATTATTGCAAGTTTTACATTTTCCCTCATGATGCCATATAACGAAGAACCTTGAACGAAGAACCAACACAAAGAATTCACCAGTAGAAGTAGAAAGGAGGTTTTGGGGCACCAAGACGGTTCCAGAGATTCATATGGGTTTTCCTCCTCTTGTAGCTTGATGCCAAAAGACCTTCATTTCTACTCAATATGGAGTAACCAAGGTTGTCGCATTGCTGTAGAATAGGCAAAAGTTTGCTTATTTTTAGTAAAATTGGGTGCAAGTGGTCTGTTTCGTCTCGACTCCTACAACAAACACTTGAAACTCTTTTCAACTTTGAATTGGTAATTTTTCTAGGCATTTGATTCTACTGCGACTGCTCTCGCACTCGACCGGAACTGTAATTTTCTTTACATTGGTTCGTTGACTGGTTTCTGGTTTGAACGACGTTTTGTGTTTGTGGCAAGTCAGTGCCACTTGTTGAGGTTCACAGTAACTAGAAGAATGAACCTGGACTGGGCTGAACTGAACGACCTCACCCGCACTGAATTTGAGAACCATTGCCGGCACTGGATTTTGCAGTCTACGAATTTTCGCGATTTTGAGTATTTGGGGAAAGGCAGTGTTGACTAATGAGTGAATTGTAATCTTGCGTGATCTTTTGAACCCTAATAAGACCCTCAAGATCAGACCAATGAAAAGTGCGGAAGGAGAGAGATCCAGTAATAATACTGAGGTTGCCTGGACCTCGGGTGGGTTGGAACGAACAAAATCGACGCCGGCACTTTTGCCTTCGAAACTGCCAGTAATTTCCTGGATTTGCTATGATCTACCGTTGTACGTTCTTACGTACTTGAAAGTAAGATTGATGCAATGGAACTGACATTCTGTGTAATCGCAGGGCTAAATGTAACTGACTCAACGACTAGGAAGAACAAGATAAAGTGATACCCTTAAGAAATCGAAAAAAATGGTTTGAAAACCCAGTTTCTATTAGTTTTTCTTCGCGATTTCGGGACTGTCAATGTTGACATTCTCGTGACATTCCAGTGCTTTGTATCTTTCGTGACCTCTTGAATCCTACTGAGACCTTTAGTTTAGTTCCAGACCGTTGAATTACTTCATAGAAGGTTGGGATTGTACTTCGTACAAAATTTGCCCAAGTTTGGCTTCAAAACCGAGTTGGAGTTCCTTGATTTGCAAACATCTTTCGTAACTTGTACTTTTTACGTACTTGAGAGTAAGACTGATCAGGGTCAAATGTAACTAAGATTCAGGGAACTCTCAGGGCTGAACGTAACTACCTTGACATTCTCTGGAATCACATGACAAAATCTCTGGAATTCATAGAATAAAAAGAAAGAAATTATGAAAAGATGAAGGCGATAAAATTCAGGAAATTTTTCGAAGTCCATGGGCTGAGTTCCTCCTTCCATTAAAATCAACCAGTTTTTTTCAACCCCTTAAGTTCTTTGACTACGTTTATTTCAGAAATGGCCAAAAACTGCCATTTCTAGAGCCAATATCAATTTTGTTTTCTTAAAGCATTTTTTGAGATTTGTAACCGTAGGATCTTGTAGTAAATTGGTTTGTGAACATGTTAAAAAAATTCAGAGTTTTTTCACTGTGTAGATTGCAAGATATTAGAGTTTGAATGCTCAAAAAAAACTTTTTTCACCGTGTGGAAAACCGGGCAACTATACTTCACATGGCAACAATCATATGAAAATTGGTTCAAAATGGTTGTGCCTTTTTGAATTCATTGTTGAATCCAAGTAGAATACTTCCCTATAAAATTTCAAACTATTTAGAATTGTACAACATATAGGAAAAAAATAGTAAGTAAAAATAAGTAACAAATGATTCAAAATGCAAAATTGTTAAGAATTTAATAGTGGAATTGAAAAATGTCAATGCCAATGGTTGGAATGTTGTAATAAACAATATGTCTTATTTTTTTCAAAAAGTATTGACAACTGAGGAAAATAAAGGATTTCAAAGTTTATTTTAGAGTGGAAAATCTATGATTGCCCTCAAACAAAAAACTCATAACTTTTGACTCATTGATCAAAGTGGAATGATTCAAAGCTTTACATGCGTACATAAATGAAGAAAACTAATTTCAAATTTTTATTTTTGGAAAAAAGTGATTTTTTCAATATGCCCTAATTGCTCAATTACAAAAAAAGTAGCATATTAGGCGATATCTTTTGACTTGTATTTCCAAATATCCTCATTTTTAGTAATGTATATGAAAGATATTCCTTGTCCCCACCTTCTATTAAAAGTTGGGCTCAAAATATGAAAATCTCCAGTTAAAAATACTTCCCCCAAATTGCTATGTTGCCAAATATAGTAGGCTGGTCCTTTAGAGGTTAACCCCTCATTGTTGCCAAAAGTCTAATTGTGCCTAAAAGTTGTTTGTTTTTCAAGCTTTATAAGTCTATATGACACTAAGCTATAAAAATCTCAATCGTACAATTATGTAGTGTGCATGTTGTAGATGACATGGATCAAATTTGGAATCATTTGATTGCATAGAATAAAAGATTATAATGTTTCAATGTTGAAAAAAGATGCAAACATTTTTCTAAAAACACATATGGAGGTCAAATTTGATTTTTAAACCTACCCACATGTAAAAACTTTAAACTAGAAAGTGCTTCAAAGTCAACATATGAACACATTGTTGAAAAAAAAAACTCAACTAATTCATTTTATTTGCAAAATGATTTTGAAATGTCAAAAAAATAGCAAAAAAGGGTGCAGAAAACACATCTATAACTGCACTTCCTTGTACGAAAATGCTTCTCAGTCACTCATAACCTCTTAGATTGATATGAAATTTCAGCCACACAAACAAGACTACAATGCGCAACTTTTTCAAAAAAAGATTATTACAAATGAACACCACATGAGGAAGAAACAAGCCACCAAAGTCACTATAATCCAAAAATGTCTAGTTTTTGAACTTTGAATTGCTCCCATACATTCAAATCAACTTGGATTGCCATGAAAATTTGACCACAATAACTAGACTTTTAAAAGAACATAGCCCAATAAATTTTATTGAAAACAAACATTGAATGAAGGAGATACAAGCCCTCAAAGTTGAAGCCATCAACTATAGTGTGGTAAACTCAAATTGAACCTATAAAGTTTGATTGGCTCCCAAAGCAATTATATATCTTGGATTGTTCTGGAAATTTTACCACACAAACTAAACTAGTATGCACAATTTTTCCAATAGGTTTTTTTGAATTCAGACATCATAATTTCAAGAGCTACATTATTTTGAATTAGACTGTAGGAAGACACAATTTAACCCCTTCGGTGATGAAGGGTTAATGGGCACCGATTGCATCCTTTGAATTTTCAAAAGCATGGGTTTATTTCCTCCAAATTGAAATTGGCATCAACTAAATTGAAATTTTCTATAGAAAACTAAGTTGAAAATGAAGTACTAACTAGTTTTACATGATCTTTAGTAGAAATTGAAGGTCAAAAGTCCCTACAAGCTATGTAGTATAAAATTGAGGATGGTTATGAAAATGTTGCTTAAATCAAAAAAATTTAGGAAGTACCAATTTTTCTTGCAAGGTGTCACTCTTGTGTATACAAGGTATATGAGCCCTCTCACTTAGCCCCTCCAAGTCATTCTAGAGGTGCAAGTAAAAATATCCCCCTATTCAGTGCTTAATTAATTTACCTCATACACCCCTCCTTACTTATTTTGGAACCTTCGATACAAGTATGAATTCAAATTTTACAAATTTGTTCATGCATGGAAAATAAAAAAATCTCAGTATTTTTCCAAGGAACCAAGTGAGGGATTCAATTTACCTTGGCTTCCTATACTAAGCCAGACTTTTAAGGGCCTCTTACATGAGCTATAGGAGGCATTGATGCGAACTTGAAAGGTAGTGGGCTACTTAGCAAGTAACCCTAGTCAACCATCTTTTCTTTAATTTTTTAATTTTTTAAGTAGACAAAATGAAATTTCAAACCTTAGTACTAAGTCCTAAAGTTTTATAATCCCCTCACCCCATCCCACATACACCACACATACACACACAATAATTTTTTTTGTGAATTTGTAAGCATGTGAGAGTAGAGTAGGGATTCTATGAGTGTAGAGCTTGGAAATTTGAAGAAACATTAGAAAACTTTATTTTATTTTTAAAAATAGATTCCATCTTAAAATTGGATCAAAATTTTAGTATTTTTAATAAATTTTAGTATTTACTTTCATGAACCTATTATTGTGGTTATGTTGAATTTGAATGAAAATTTTAATTTTTGATTTACTTAGAAGTATACATTACAAAAATGAAGTACCCAATTGATGTAAAAGATGAATGGATATGGAATTAAGTTTGTATAGAATATTGATTGATCATTGTTCTATAATAATATAGATCTTCTTAGGGCTTAGGGAAATGTACCAATAATTTTCTATTGATATATTGGTGTTGGAGTTGTTTAGATTTTAGAAAAATAATTTGTTGATAAGGATCTTTGCTACACCAAATTTTGTTTTGGTTCATCATTGTCTTGTAGCATTTTAAGTCCTCTCAGAGTCTTAGGGCCAAGAGGAGGGTATCAATTATTCCCTCTTCATTTGCAAGTTGATGGACTTGTTTGAATTTTGCAAAAACAACTTGTTTATAGGATTTCATTATATGAGGAAAAAGATTGGCTACACCAAATTTTATTTTGTTCATGACTATCTTATAGTAGTATAAGTCTTCTTAGAGGCCAATGTTGGTATCTATACTTTTATCTTAATGTATGAGTAATTGAACTTGTTAAGATTTTAGAAAAAAAAATTTGGTTGATAGGGGTGAATTTTGTAAAAAATGAACTTAGTTACACAAGATTATTGATTAGTTGATTAGTTGACCATTGTCCTCTTGTAGGATCCATCAAGGAATCCACCTCTTTTTCTTGATCTAATGATTGTTTAGTTGATTACTCCCTTCTTGTTTCTCGGTACCTCTCAACACGGAGAAGATAGTTGAGCATTTGTCATTTTAATACAATACTTATTAAATTTTTCTAATTTTTTGTGATCACTCTCCTTTGTCTTGCTTCTATGTACCTCTTAGTGCTGAGAATAGTCCCACAACTACGAAAAATTAATTAATTAAATTTTTTTAACACACCCGTGGGACTTTTTTCGACACCAAGAGGTACATAGAAGCAAGATGAAGGAGAGTGATCACAAAAATCTAAATTTGAATGGAATAACCTTATTTGGTTTTTTATATTCCTAATTAGTCACTAGTTTTTTTCTTCCTAAATCTAGCGAAGTGCAATAAATGGTATAGCAAGGTTGTTTAAAAGATCATGATAATAGGTCTACAATGTTAAGTTTGCCATAATAAGCAATAAAATTTACTAAAGATATTAAAAGTTTGGCCACATATTTTAGATGGAATCTTTTTTAAATTGTATATTCACAGGCTTAAAGCTCAAAAGCTCACGCTCACAAACTCATATAATAGCAACCCTGGCCCTCCTCCCCCTCCAAAAAAAAGGTTGATATCTTCGAAGTTTGTTATAATTTTGTTGGATATTAGCCAATAGATATTGTTTGAGGTGAATCAATATCCTCCAAATACTCAAAGAAGCCAACCGAATATCTTGTAAATTTAAAGTGGCAATGGTTGATTTGTAGCCTTTCAAAATTTATTTCGTTTTTAAATGCGTTGATTTTGAAATACAACCAATTTTTTTCCAAATTTAGTGGTTAATTTTGAACTAAGTGTTGGTTTTTTCTGATCATTATTATTGTGTCAAAAGATAAAATGTCTTCTTCCTACCAAGGACGGCAATGAGAGGTAGAAGGAAGACAATGCTTGCTTGCATTTGTACATGGTTGCAATGTTTTTGGGATCAAAGAGTGACTCAAGATGCTTGTACCCAAAGTAAGGTTAAAACCTTCATCTATATATAGTCTTTAGCAAATCTGACTACATGATGCTTTGGTTAACTTGTTCAAGTGCATCCTCCTAAATTATTGGAGTGAAATTCTCCAACTATTGCAAGTTTGATGTGTTTAAACTTTAGAAAGCATTTTTTCAAACCCTTACTAAGAATGAAATTGTCTTTCAACATTTTTAGAAGAGGACGTGTATACCTTGTGACTTGGATATTTTAGTCAAAAGATTAAGCCATTAGGAGGGATTTGAGGGCTCCTGAGGGTTGTTATAGGGTCTGTTCCCAAAATTGTTTAGGGAATTGTTGGCTATTGTCATCTTGTATTCACTAAAAAAATTTAATTAAATGAATTTTTTTTTAAACATTAAAATAAATTTGGATCTTGAAATACGAAAAAAAGTTCAATTTTTTATAATGACCTAGCATGGACTCAACCACGCTGAAATCCTGCATTTCTAGCTTTCCACCGAGCTTTCCACGGCAATTTCTACATTCCCACACTACAAGAATTTGCAGTCTTTCAGGGCCCTCAAATCCTCCTAATGAAATTTCACATTTGGACATTTAAACAATTTCATTTTTTTCTTTAAAGTTTCCATAGAGTTGTAGCAAGATTAAAATATTTGTAAGAACTAGGCAATATTTTCCCAAAGAAAATAAATAATGTTTGAATTTGTACTCTACTAAAGTAGAAGGAGCTAATTGTATTGTATCCTAACTATCTTTAACATTTATAACTTTAAAGAACCCTCTTTGGAATTTTAGAGAGCTAGGGCAAGATCTTCTAACTTCAAATTTTGAAATTTTTCAATGAAGTTTTGAGGATAGTTCTTGATTGTGACAATCTACACAAGACATTTTGTGTCTCATCATTTCAATAAATATTGCCAAAGTTATAAGGACTTATGTAATTTCCATTTCAAAATACATAACTAAAAACATATATTTCTATAACTCTATCAATCTTATCAAATGAAAATTGTAATCTTATTAAAAACCTCATAACTTTCATTTCAATAGGCAAAATAGGATGGCATAATTTTTCATGCAATTGGATATGCAATAAAATACCAAAAACATGAAGATTTAAGTCCAACTTTGCCAAAGTGTATTTTGAAGCTTATTTGGACCTCTAAACAATAATGAATTTTAGAACTTAAATGTACTAAAATATATGAGTAGTATGCAATGTTAGCATTTAAATGGAAATTGATATTCAAAAGAACAATAGCAAAATGGTTCTCCAAAGAATTTTTTCCAAATTTTGATACAAGAAGTGGAAAAATCCCCTTCTTGACATGTCATATTTTTTCTTACATCACTTCATCACAAAGTTTAGAACATGCAATTTGTCAATACATATTATGTGGTTATCGTTGTTCCATAGGTTTGCACACTAATATACAATTTAGTACATCATTACAATGCATTACTTTACAATTAATTGCACCATTATGATGCATTATGTGCAATCCAAAGTAATGCATTGCAGTGTGTTTCCTCAACATGCTTGTGTCAAAAAAAAAAGTAATGCATTGTTAGTAGGCAATAAATTGTAAAGTAAAGCATTGCAATGATGCACTAAATTGTATATTAATGTGTGAACCCATGAAACAACAATAACCACATGATAATTGTTGACAAATCATAGGTTCTATACTTTGTAATGCTTAGTCAAATCAAAAGTTTTAGCACTTGAAGTTTTTGGGACAATGTAGACAATTTCAAACTAAGTGTGCTAAACTTCTCCTCTACTTTTAAAACTTAGCAAGTGTATAATTAACATAATATAGCATACAAATGTACAAAAAATGTATGGAAAACATCAAGTTTGTTGGCACTATTAAGGAAGAACAAAAAACAATTTTTTTATCTAGCTTCAAATGCCATTATCTTACAATGTGAAAAGTCGTTTGAAATTTTCAATTTTCCACACAATTATGTAGTAGTCTAGCACAATTTGATCTGATTTCCTAAACTCCTACAAGACCATCATTTGTTCAAGGGACAAATGGAATTTTAGACAAGTACCTATGGTTTAAATTTTTGTAATGATTTTTTAAAACTTTTTTTGAAGAAAGAAAAGCTAAATAGCTTCATGTGAATATAAATTTTTTTCCTAATTTGTGTTGAGGGAAAAAAATTAATGCCCAAATAAGATAAAACATGGGGAGATAGACGACAACAAAATATTTTGAATTTTTGAATTTTTGAATTTTTTTTCCATAGATCATATTTTTGTCTACATATAAAGCTTTGATTCGTTTCATTTGAATAAATTGATTGAAAATTATAGGTAGTCTTATTATTTGGGCAATTTAAGCACCTTTTTGAACAAAAAATTTGTAGAATTCATTTTTTAATGCAATTTTTATCATTTAACCCCTAAAGGACCATTGTCCATTTGGGAAACAAATGTGATTTTGGGCACGCACCTGTGGGCTGAATTTTTATCTTGATTTTTTGAAACTTTTTTTGAACATAGAAAAATTGAATATCTTTGTAGGGATATAAGTTTTTTCTCAATTGGTGCCCGGGAACAAAAGTTATGTCCAAATAAGCTCAAAATAGGGGATGGTGGGAAGTTTGGGCAGCAAAGAAAACTTTGAAATTTTTTTGGAACTTTTTTCCTTATGGATTATATTTTTGTCTATCTAGAAAGCTTTGATTCATTTCATTTGGATTTGTTATGAGAAAGTTATGGACATTCTTGTTTTTTGGGTAGTTAGAGCATCTTTTTGAAAAAAAATAACTTGTAGGATTCATTTTTGAATGCAATTTCTGCAATTTTTCAATTTTTTTTTCTTCATGGTTTAGTTTACTTGCTAGAACAATCTCACCATTAGGATTAGTGAATTTTAATTTCATTTAAAATATATTAATATTTTAGATTTTCCTTCTATCACATACCTACTTCTACTTAACAATTTTTTTAAGTATGAAAATTAAATTTTGTTGAAATTCCTTTTTTTCCCTAGATTCACAACTCAATTTTGAACTATAAAGATTTGAAGCTCAAAAATTTGTAGTGCAAAATTTTTAAGTTAAAAATGTTCAAAGTCAAAAAAATCCAGTCCCACAATGTGTTGAAAAACTTATTTTTTCCACTTTAAACGCAAATATCTTGCAATCTGTGTGGTCAAAAATTTTGAAATTTTTTCCACACTTTTTTATACTAGTAAGGTGTAAGATCCTATGTTTATATGTGGAAAAAAACACAATTTTGCTACTCAATTTTGCACAATAAAGATTCACAACTCAATTTTGCACTATAAAGATTTGAAGCTCAAAAATTTGTAGTGCAAAATTTTTAAGTTAAAAATGTTCAAAGTCAAAAAATCTAGTCCCGCAGTGTGTTGAAAAACTTGTTTTTTCGACTTTAAACGCAAATATCTTGCAATCTGTGCGGTCAAAAATTTTGAAATTTTTTCCACTTTTTTATACTAGTAAGGTGTAAGATCCTATATTTATATGTGGAAGAAAACACAATTTGAATTTTTTTACTCTTTGCTATGAAAATGGCAGTTTTCAATGTTTTTTGGCTGAAAACAAGGCTTGGTCCTTTAGGGGTTAAAAAAAGAAGTTCTACATGGTTTATTTTGATTTCTAGAACAATATTGCCATTGGAATTAGTGTATTTTAATTCCATTTTAGAAATATTAATAATTTAGATTTTCCTTCTATCTCATACCTACTTCTACTTTACAATAACCTTAAGAATGAAAATTAAGTTCTTATTCTTTTTCTTTTTTCTCCTTAGATTCTAGCAACTAAATTTCTAACTATAAATATTTAAAGCTCAAAACTTGATAGTGCAGAAAACTAAAGTTAAGAAGGTTCAAAGTCAAATAATCTAGTCCTACAAAATTAATGTGCAAAAAAAAATATTTTTTTCACTTTGAACACAAGTATGTTTATGGTCTTTGAATCTTGCAATATTTATGGTCAAAATTTTTGAAAATTTTCCCACACATTTTTGTATTAGTTAGGTGTAAGAGCATATGATTAGATATTCAAAAATAATAATTTTCAAATTTTTTTACTCTTTGCTATAGACTATAGAAATGATAGTTTTAAATGTTTTTTTTTTCTCAAAAAAGGTCTTGGTCCTTTAGGCGTTAATAGAAATCAAGAGATCACAAATATACAATTTATTAATGTCAACCATCTAAATTGCAAAATTCTAATACTTTGTATTGTTTATCCCTAAAAAAAATAGGATATACATGTGATAGAAGTTAAGAAAATGTTGAAAACCATCTAATAGCTATGTTGATTTATCTTACTGGGAGAGAAGGTGGAAAACCAATGTCTCTATATCATGTTTTTTGTGGAAATCAATGTAGCATAATAACATCTAAACTAGGACTACTATAATATAGTATAACTTTGGTAATTTAGAGTCACACACTAATAGAATAAGAAGCAAAACCATAAGAATCTGTATTCCTACATCACTTGCTTGGTTTCCAAATAATATAAGAGGTGAATACACCCAAAATGGCACGTAGCCTAAAACTATCATCACCCGGTCTACATTTCCAAAATCAATATGTACACATGTTGAAAAAATGATTTTAGAACATTTACCAAAGCAAACTTTGACCTTTCGTAACTTTTGCATACAATATCCAAATGTGACATTCTTTGGTGCATCATAACCTTCCTTTCACTTTGAACAAGAAAATCAATGAAAAATTTGACTAGTCTAGGAATAGTAAGGTAGAAGGCTCTTAAATGGAAAGGGTTCTAAAATGGTGCCCTACTTTAAATGTATAGTACTTGTACATGTTGCTTTTTCATAGCCTTCAGCAGTGTACTGACAGTGTACATTTTAGCTAGGGCACCATTTTAGAGCACCATGTCCTTTCAACTTCAAAATTTGCTAACTAATTCAAAAAAGCTCATAAAAATATGAAACGACTTGGGTTAGATGTCAATTCTACTTGTCTTTCAAGAAAAATTAACTGAAAAATATTATTAGAAGTTTTACCTCCCTGAAACTCTGTTTCAGCCCTCAGATGGTCCATTCTAGGACCTCTTACCTTAATGTTGCACAATACCGAAAAGTGGCGGTTTTCCGGGTACCCACCTTACTCAAACTTCCTCGATCACTGATGCTTCTGCCCATACGAAGGCCTGGCTCCACTTGGGGTTCAAAGCCCCAGAAATCAATGTTTGAAAACTTAATTAATTAGCAAATTCACTAAACTTGGTACACACCCACCCACAAGCATATTTTGAGGCCCTCTACAGTATCCCCCCAAATTGGAAATTTTAAAAACTTTATAAAATTGGACAAGAGAAGCAAAATTGAAGTAATTAGTGATTTTTGTGTGGGCTAAAATCAGGCTTGGCAGTTAACTTAGCGTTCAGATTCTGATGGTTTGCGCACTGTTCCATCCCAGACAACAACAGAATTCTTCAGTTGCACATCGTTCAATGCCGGCCGGGGATTCGGAACCCATTCTTCAGTTGGAAGTATTAATCCAAGTAAGACAAGCTCATTGCTGATGGAAATTATAAAATAGATTTGGAAGATTTTGAAATCTGAAAAGAAAAGAAAAGAAAATCCGGGGAACTCATCGGACGCTTGCAATGAAGACGGAGATGCCAAATATAAATAAACAAACAAACTTTCTGCTGATACTATTCCGACAGATGCACTTGACACTGTGGGAGTGGCGGCCTTCAGGGCACTGTAGAGAAAAGGGTCCAACCTACCCAACTCCAGAGGAGTCCAGAGCATGAGCAATGGAGGACGGCAAATGGCACGGCAAAGTACAACGCTCAAGCCCTAGAAGGACCACAAAAGTCCAAGGATGAACAACTGCACCTAAGGGCCAGCTTCCATGTGAGCCCGGCCGGTAGAATTTGCAAGGGAGAGCTACAGTAGGGGGTGTCACGGCTCCTCAAAGAAACTGAATTTCTTCGGGAAACCGAAGTAGGTGAGATTTTTCAGGAGCCAATGAAAACTGCCATAGAATGGAGGAGCCGTGACACCCCTTAAATGGATGAGTCCGGCATGAGAACCGTTTCCCAGAGAATGAGTTACCTGGATCTGTAGACTCGAGACCCAACAACCTAAAAAACAAGGTGAAATTGACAAGGAGGAGTGAAAACCCGTCGTGGAGATAAGAATTTCTTGAAGAAAATTAGGCGCAAGCGCCATTTCTTCACCTTCGGAGGAGAAGAAACGGCACTTGAATTTCTCCGTGAATTCCAAAGCCGCCTTCCGCACACGTTCGGCCCCCGCAGACACGTGTCCATTCTCAGAGAAAATGGAGGCCGTTGAAAGTGCCGTGTCCCCCCTAGTGAGAAGTGAGTGATGACACTTCTATGTGAATCTGGTGGGTGGGGAGATATTGAGTAAGAAAAGCACACGTAACGATTCCCTTGAAGTTTGATCAATCTCCACCAATCTCCTTGTCCACTGATATTGGTGAAGTTGGAACTCCTGCTTCTTTGCTCACCGAGGCCGACAAGAGAATCGGCAGGAGCTTCTTGTCATCTTCCTGCTTTCTTACCGTCCCGACTCACATGGAAGGTGGCCCTGAGGTACAAGGCTTCAAATCCATTGACTTTAACCCCTAAATGCCCAAGGCACCAAAATGTGGTGCTTACAAAACTTTGAAGTTAAAGAAAACTTAACCAAGTTGCTACTTTCAGTAGTTTGTATTTTTGGAGAATTCTTTTTAAAGTCTACTTAAAGCATCAAAAATCTGATCTTGAAAATGATTGACTGTAATTTTTCTACTCAAGATTATGTACAAGGGTACCTATTTCAATCTTGACTTTCTCTAATGTTGAGGTCTTTTGAAAATGAGCCTCAAATACACTAAATCTTGGAGAAAAAATCACATTAAAAAATCATTTAAAAAAATTGTAGAGTAGATTTTGAGAAGTCATAAATTGATTGGGGTTATGCACGTTTGACCCTTTCACCTCATATTTTTTTGGTCACCAACTTTTAAGATTTGACTTGTGGAAAGAGGATTGAAAGACTGTACATCACTTTTGCAATTTTAATACCCTCAAGATCAAATGTTATAATCTTTCAATCCATAAGTGATATTGTTGTATTTTCTTTTCCTAAGCGATCTCTAACATGTCTAGTTTGATTTTGTATGGTTACATTTCCAAAAATAACTAATAAAGCTCATCATAAAGTTGACTTTTTGTTCACTTCAAAGCAAATTTCTAAAAGCTTAAAAAAGGCCTTGGGTATTTAGGGGTTCAAACCACCAACCTCCTCAAATGTACATTGCTTGTACATGTTGTTTTTTTATTCATTTTTATAGGATTGTACAAACAATGTACTTTTGGCAATTTTAGAACATGAGTGGATTCGAATTCAAAAATTCATAAGTAATTCCACAAAGATCTAAAAAAATATTAAATGACTTGGATTAGATGCCAATTCCACTTGTTCTTCAAGGAGAATTTACTGAAAAATATTTTAAGAAATTTCACCTCCACAAAATTCAATTTTGTTATTAGATGAGCAAATTTTGCCCCTCCAACCCCATCTATGTCTTCCATAGAAAGACTAGTGTACCATGTGCCATTGCCACAACTGTAATATCTGTAAAATAATTCTTTTTAATGTTTTAATTCATAAAAATTTCAAAATTTAGTAACTTTCACATTGTTGAATCCAAACACTATAAAACAAAGCATATGCACCCTTGCTCGCCAAGAGCTTTTCAATAACACCAATAATGCAATTGGGAAATACATAGTTTGGGAGATCTCACCACAACAAACAACACAAAATAAACAACCTAACCTAATGTATAGACTAGTGTGCCCTATGCCATTGCCACAACCAATATATAGGTAAAAGAAAATTTTCTAATATTTTTGATTCATAGCAAACTTCAAAACTTATTAATTTTTTCATGATAAATCAAAATGCCATGAAACAAAGCCCATTCACCCCTCTCACCTAGGGCTTTGTAGTGGCACCCAAAACGTAATTGGAGGTCCTAAATTTCATTATGACAAATAAACAAAAAGAAGACAAAGTAGCCTAACTTAAAGGTATGGATTATTTATCATCCACCCAACACTTTGTGTTTGTAGCATCCTTCTTAAGTTAGTCCCCCAACAACTCACTTTGTTTTTATGTTGTGATTTAGTATTTGTTATTTTGCAAAAACAAACTTTTGTATTTTGCTCTCGATGACAATGCTTTGCATTGTCTAAAGCCTTGTTGTATAGGTTATTTTGATAAATATTTATAAAATTTCTTAGATAATTTTAATTTAAAAAAAATGAAATCACGTAACTACAAATTTTAATTTAAAAAATATTACTACTTTTACGTGGTTATGTAGATTCACATGTACAAAAACCTCGTCTATTAACTTATTTATAAGTTAATCATAATTTTTCAATAAAAACGTCTTCGCACTTATCCTACTGTCAAGGAGGCAAAAATGAAAGTAATTCATGTTCAACTATTAGAATGTGGTTTTGATATGATTTTCACCCAAACAATCACATATTAAAGAGGTTTAGTTTGTGTGAAATCATCCAATTGATAGGTGATTTAAATTCTTTTTTTAAATTCTTTATTTGTCTTGAGTCATTCCAGTGGATTTTTTGAAAGATGAACCCATTTAAAGTATCTTTGAATGTTGCCCCTTTCCTTGTCTTGTAAGTAGAACTTATTTGCAAATTCTAAGTTAGCCCATTGACATATTCATAAAGCCCTCGGTCTTTGCAAATTCTAATAAGTTAGCCCCTTTGAAATATTCAAAAAGCCCTCCCTCGGTCTTTGCAAGAGAATGATGAGTCAGACTGTTGAAAGGTCACCAGTGCAATTTTGTTTTCTTCTGCTTTAACTTAGTTGCCCTTGTTTTTGTTTAAAAAAAAGATGGTGCACATAACATTCAGTAGCATGCCATGCCTCTACAGTGATGGTGTGGCATATTCCTCTCCCAACCAATCAGTTACTTGTGAACACTGTTGGGTGTGGCATATTCCACACCATTACTGTAGAGCCAAGGCAATGCCAGCCTTGCTATTGAATGTTATGCAGATTATACTCTAGGACTAGTTTTTTGGTTTTTTTTAACCAAATGGGCTCTATGACTTGGTTTTGGCGCTTATCATAGCTTAGCAGCCTTGGCTTCTCAGCTTTTTAGATTTGCCACGTCGGATGGAACTGAAAGTCCATCCATTCTTAATATTCCTACTGTCTTATCCTGCTGTGCTTATCAGCCATGCAATTATTTATTGACCAGATGAATATTTGTTTTGTAGATTGTTAAGTTGAAAGGCAGAACCACCTGTGACTGATCTTTTAAGGTATTCTAGGCATGATTTGGTGATGTGCAGGGCAAAACAAATATTTTCAAAGGTGCAAAGATAAAAATGATGGGGATTGCAAAAAATTTGATAATTTTATCACATGAATTGAAATTACTACGAATTTTGGAAGGCAAAAAGTGTGCTAGACCCAATACCAATTTGTGAAGTCTTCTAATTTCAATCACACAAAAAACTACTTTCTTACTGACTCCTTCCTACTTTCTTGCACACTACTTTGGGACATGTGCCATGAACTCTTAATCCCAACTTTAAAAACAAGGAAAAAAAACATTTTAGCATTGGTTGGAAATACATCCATCAACAAGTTGGCTATAGGGTGCCGGTTGGTTATAGGTGGTTCTACCTAAAACCACTAAAACCCTTAACCCCTAAGTGCCCTAGGGGACCAAACATGTGTTACCAATTTAGAATTCCAATTTGAAGTGCTACAACTTTGCTTTTGATGTCCAAATTCAATAAAACTTGATGGAGAATTTGTGCTTTTTCTTCTAGTTTGTGTGGTATAATTTTCAGATCTTGGTGTAATGATTTTTTGGAATCCTGGATTGAAGTTCAAAGGTTCAATTTGAGTTCACCAAAGTGCAATTGATGGTTGCAATTGTGGGGGCTTGTATCTTCTTCATCCAATGTTTGTTTCCAACAAAATTTGTTGAGTTATGTTCCTCTAGAAGTCTAGTTATTGAGAACAAATTTTCATGGCAATCCAAGTTGTTTTGAATATTTGGAAGCAATTCAAAGTTCAAAAACTAGATATTTTTGGATTACAATGAACTTTTCTAGCTTGTTTCTTCTTCATTTGGTGTCCATTTCCATTAATTTTGTGGGATAAGTTGCGCATACTAGTCTAGTTTGTGTGACAATTTTTTTTATATCAATCCAAGAAAGTATGAATAGTTGGGAAGTATTTGAGTAGTAGTAGTTTCAGCCGTAGATGTGTTTTTTGTAACTATTCCTAGGCATTTCAAAGCCATTTTGCAGACATAATGAGTCAACTGAATTATATTTTCTGTCACCAATGTGTCTCTATGTTGGTTTTAAAGCACTATAATGTTCAAAGTTTCTTCATTGGATTAGGTTTAGAAATCAAATTTGACCTCCAAATGTGTTCTTAGGAAATTCTTGCATCCTTTTTCAATTGGAAAACATTATATTCTCTCGATCTACGTGGCCAAATGACTCCCAATTTCATTCATGTCATTTATAGTACATACACTACAAAATTGTATGGTTGAGATTTCCATACCTAAATAAAATTTAGACCTACAATACTTCAAAAGCATTGATATTTTAACCTTCTAATAGCCTTAGGCCTTTAGGGCTTAAATTCCTCGACTACCAATATGTGTTCACCAAAAATGCTCCAAGGTTGCCATTTCTAATACACATATAAAATTCTTGGAAAAAAAATTTGGGAAACATATAATTGTAGGATCTTGTAGAACAGTGGTTTCAAAATATGTGGTAAAAATTTCAAAAAATTTCACCATGTAGATTGTAAGATAGTAGCATTTGAATTGACAAAATTCTTTTTTCAAGCCCACTAAAAAATAGGGCAATTGCACTTCACCAGGTCACTTTTGCATTAAAAGTTGTCGACATTGATGGTGCTTCTTTGGATTCATTCTTCAAGGAAATTTGGCTACATTCTTGAAAAATTCAAGTCATTTGAAATTGTACAGCATATACGAAAAAATTGTAAATAGAAAAAAATGGAGAATGATTCAAATTATTAAATTATTGATAGTTTAAATTTTGAATTGAAAAAGGCCAATCCTCCAATGGTTTTAATGTTATATTAACCCCTAAAAGATCAGCTTGCTAAATTTGGCAACATAGTAATTTCAAGCAGGAGTGTAATTAAAGGTTTTCATATTTAGGCCCAAATTTTAATAAAGAGTAAATTTTAATAGACAAGGAATATCCTTCATATGTACTAAAAATGAGGACATTTGGAAATATGAGAAAAAAGATATGGCCTAATATGTTATTTTTTTTGTAATTGGATAGTTATGGCAAATTGAAAAAATCACTTTCTCCAAGAATAAAAATTTGAAATTGGTTTTCTTCATTTATGTATCCATAGAAAGCTTTGAATCATTCTATTTTGATCAATGAGTCAAAAGTTATGAGTTTTGTTTGTTTGTGAGTAGTTATGAATTCTCTATTCTAAAATAAACTTTGAAGTCCTTTATTTTACTCAATTTTCAATATTTTTTGAAAAAAATAAAACTATAGGATGTTGATTGTTTATTACAACATTCCTGCCATTGGAATTGGCATTTTTCAATTCTACAATTAAATTCTTAACAATTTTGTATTTTGAATCATTTGCTATTTCTTTTTATCTACTATTTTTTTCCTACATATTGTACAAATCTAAATAGTTTGAAATTTTTTAGGGAAGTATTATACTTGGACTCAATAATGAATCCCAAAAGGAACAACCATTTTGGACCATTTTTTTGTATAATTGTTGCCTTCTGAAGTGCAACTACCTTATTTTCTGCATGGTGAAAAAAATGATTGGTGAACATTCAAACGCTAATATCTTGTAATCTTCATGGTGAAAAGCTATGAAATTTTTTGCACGTGTTTTCAGACCAATTTACTACAAGATCCTATGGTTACATATCTCAAAAAATGTTTAAAAATAAAAATTGGTATTGGTAGTTTGGTACCAGAAATGATAGTTTTTGACCATTTTTGGAATAGTCAAAGAACATAGTCAAAGAACTTAAGGGGTTAAGAAATATACCTACATCTTGAAATTTTTCATTTTTTAAAATTTAAAAAAAATTTAGTTATATAAAGTACTTCAAAATTTGTTTTAAAGTGGATTGTGGCCATCAAACTAAAACTCTTCATAACTTTCATCGCATTCATCAAAATGAAATAATCCAAATATTTCTATTTATATAAAAATATAAAAAATTAATTTCAAGTTTTTGTTTTGGAAAAAAAGAAGTTCCATTTTTCCAACTAGAGAAAAAAACCTACATATCATACAATAACTTTTGAAGCATATAGTCAAAAGGTATGAAAAATGTTGAACCTTAAAGATATTCTTTGTCTAAATGTTGTGTAAAGCTTTCAAAGTAAAAAAATAAAAACCATGTTTGTAGTAAACTACCAAAAATTTCTATGTTGCCCCAAAAGACAATTTGGTCCATTAGGGAAGAACAATTAAGCATCACACTCAAAACACTAGAGGTGAAGGGCTTGGAATCAATTTCTAGTCCTTTGCAATAGCTTGAAATGTACATGACTAGGTAACTAAAGTTATTACTATATAGATTTCAAGCAAATTTCCTAAGAAGGGTAAATTTGCAATTTCTAAGATAATCTACCATGTAGATATAAAGATTATAACGTTTAATAAATAAGATCTTTTGGAAATATTAGTCTTTCTTTGCGTCTAGAGAACGTCTACTTTGACATTTAGAGGTTAAAATCATTCATTAATCATTTTTCATACTTTGTGTCTTTAGGGTGATTGCAAGAAACACTTGTCCTTTTTTTGTCCCCTTGACCCCGAACAAGTAGTTTTTTGTTCATAACTTTTGCATCTTTTGTTTTTTTGTCTTGAAATTTGTAATGATGGTCTACACAAAAGTTTTATATATTATATAATTTTTTTGAATTCTTAAAAATTATTTTACTATTTTTAAATTTCCCCCAATTGGGTGTCTACTTCAACCATTTTGGAGGGTTTTAGTCCTATTTTTGACCCAAAAATCCAAATTTGAAGCCACAAATTGAACAATTTAGAGGTCTACTACCATTACAAGGATTGATGATGAGTTTTTATAAAAATAGAAACATGTTTGTTGCATACATGGGGTGAAAGAGAGCTTCCTTTGCGCAAAGGCTATGAAGAGGGAAAGAATTTCCTAGAGGAATTTTTTTTATTGCAATGTGAGTACAATCTTGTCTAAAATATGGATTTTTTAAATAATATTTTGAATTTTCTTTGAATTACTAAAAATGAAAAGGTCCACAACTCCCTTTTCTGCTATTTTTTGCTACTAGTGACCTCTATAGTACTTTGTAGCAGTCTATAGGACTACATAGATTGATTGACGGTCCAAATCTACAAGCCCCTAAAATCAAAGGTTAAGATATGGAGGTGCAATGCTGATGCACTATACTACCAATATTGCACAATACTACCAATTTTGTGGCCCAAAACTGCATTTTCGAGCCATAAACATGAAGTATTTCTTTTAATCACCTTTCATTGGATTAATCTCAAAGTAGTTGTAGAGGATGGTCTTATGTGGTGAAAAACCATCATGTACTACACAATTATATTTGAAAATTTGTTTGAGTTCATAGAATTTTCTTCTAGGATATTGTCATTGTTTCATAGTATCTATCCATCACTATTCTATTATTTCTCATTGGATGTATGATCACTATCCTTCAATGTCATGCATTGTTAATGCAATCTCTTGGGCTCTTAATTTAAAGCATATAAGTTAAGGTAAGAACATATATTAGATGTTTTGGGGGCATTTAGAAGATTGCGGGTTCCCAAGTTGTAGGAATTCTAGGAAGTAGGAACGTTGCCACATAGGTAGTTTGACGTGGTCAAGAGACTACCATATCATACAATATTAATTAATTAAAATTTCTAATTATTTATTAGTTATTTTTAAAATAATATTAAAAATATTTATTAAATAAGATTTTAGTTTTTATCTACTATGTGAATTTATTTTTCTTAAATTCAATTTATTTTTTCAAAAATTCAATGAGCAATCACTGGTTCATTGTATAAGGAACAATTTCAGGTAACAAACTTGAAACAGTCTCTTGTGGGGCTAAAAAATCTAATGCAATGTTTCACTAGAAACCTAGATTGCTATAGGATATCCATTAGACTCCAACTACTCTTTTCAAATTTGGGCTAGCTAACCTTCTATTCATTCTTGTCATATGAGCTTAGGGAAAAGAGGACCTATCCAATCATTTGAATTTTTTTTTCATTTGTCAATCTATCATTCATCCTTGATGACAAAAATTTGTTCTTAATTGGGAATTCAAGCTATGATTGGCTAATTGGAGTTTGGAAGGAAGATGTAAATTGAATGTTGGCTTGATAACCAAGATCACAGCTTATATAGAAGACAATCTTGACAAAAATAAGATGTCCAAAATTTGAAGAAGGTAGTATAGATGGTAGGATGGCATTTAAAACATTGTTTTTGTGAAAATGATGAATTTTGTACTTTGGCTAGGGCTCAGAGGATGTGTGAAATGAGGCCAACTATATCCTAGTTTAGGTTGAGAGCCTAACTAGTGGAAAATTGAAGATGCTTTAAGTCTCCAAAAACCAATATATAGTAGGCCAATTTTCACTTAGTGTTTTGTAATAATGGTTATAAAGTCATAATACTTTAGCTAAAAACAAAAAGGTATATTTTTTATAGAAACATTTGTTGTGAGTTGTTTTGGCATATTTAGGGTTATGTAAGTTATAGTCTTTCAAACTTAGGGAGAAACTCTTTGCATAAACTACAATAATTTTGGCATTGAATACTCGTACACAATTCAATATTAGTAGATCAATCTTACAATTCAAAGATTTGTGTCATTGTAACCCCTCTTAAAAAAACCAATCCATCATCAATTATATATCATTGGAGGCATATACAATGCTAAAATTGTTAAGTAGTTGCCTACATCTCTTTGCATTGTAAAAGATTGTTGTTAGTACTCAAGAATCTGAAGAATTGAAAGATTGAAACTTATGCAACTATAGCCTGCAATTCTGGATAGCTATGAACAATTCCAATCTTTTCATTGATAGTAAATATTGCTTGTAATCCTTCTTGGCTTTGCATCTACCAAGCTAGGTTCAGTAGTTACAAAATAAGGATGGTATACTAAAAAAGTCAAGTACCATTGCAACAAGTAATACTTGCTAAATCTATGATTGAATTTACCTTAAGATAAATGATGTCAAGTAGTAGCACTTTAGGGGCATCAAATGTATATGACCACATACTACACGGTATTGTTTTAGGGCACACTATTGGTTTGGGATGCACTTTTGTTTTTAAATGTATTATCCTTCTCAATGATTGAATTTGACATCTATATTTCCAAGTGAATTCATGACACTTTCATAAGCAAGGAAGACCAAAAGGTGAAGTCTTAGGTTATATATGAGACTATTTTATAAATGAATAGACATAAATAGACATTTTATAATGAAGAGTAATAAAAAAAATTAATACTAAAGCTCTATGATTTGGACTAATTAAGTGATGTATTAGGTAATAAATGGATATAGTTGGAAAGCACATACTTGTCAGTTCAAAGATTCATTTGGTGAAAATATAAAATGTATGTCATAGATTTGGTTCTTTGAAGTTGGTACGTAGTATCCCTAGCATGTCTACAATATCAAAGGGTTCAAAGTAAAGATTCCAAGAATAATTTCACTACAAAATATAGTAGCTAGGTCAAATATTGTTGAATAGTTATGAAGACATAAATTCTAAAGTACTAAAGTTATAATTGATAAACCTATGAATTTAAGAGATTAGAATCTAGCTAGAAAAATTCAAGCTTTCAAAGGCTTAAGCTTTTGAAAAGTGCTCATTTTGTTTGTTCTTCTTCATACATAAGTGTTCAATTTGAAAAAGGCCAAAAAAGTCCTATAATGAGACAAGAAATGAAGGCTTTGTAGTAGTTGTGACCAAAAGCTTCTAACTTTATTCTTCCTTCAATTTAGCAATAGACAACATATGAAAGAGGGTAGATTGAATATGCAATGTTAGCTAGCTTAATAAAAAATGTTTGACCATCATTCATGACTATTGCTTCGAGCAGGACACTAAATTGTTCATTCCAACCTCACCTGGCATGTGTCAAATTGACCCTTGATTGCGGGACCTGGTGGATCGCACCAACAGGTCGCACAATGGTGCAGAACGGGGATTTCTTAGAACAACAATTCCACAGAGCAATGTCACAGGACATCGACCTCGACTACCACCATCCTATGCAAGGCAACAAACTAGTTGTTCTTAAGTTCTTTTCTAAGTTGTCAACAAATTTATATATCCCACATTGTTTGTCATACATTTGACCATCCCATGTATATATATAGAGTTCTCTTCTCAATGCAAAACACAAAACACAAACCACAAAATACAAAATACAAATTGCAAAATACAAAATACGAACTACAATAAAATTAAAATGATTATTTTAAATTCTACCACAACAATGGTAAATTTCAAAATAATGGCAACATTTCATTACTATGACATTTTTTACTATTCAAACCATACAATTTGAAATCTAAATTTGTCATGGATTTTTAAAATCTATATTTGTCACAGATGTCTAAATCTGAATTTGAAATATGTTATTACGATAAATTTTATTAAAATGGTAGTATTCCATATACCATTTTTTAGACCGTGCAATTTGAATTAGAAATTGATATCTAGGATTGGTATTGATTTTTAAACATTTAGGATTTTTATAGATTTCAAAAAATCTATAACATGTATAGATTTCAAACTACATGGTTTGAAACATCTTAGACGTGTATAGATTTTAGACATCTACAATACTCATAGATTTCAAAAACAATGACAAATATAGATTTTGAAAATCTATAACAAGCACAATAATGCGCGTCTACATTGCACCTGTCAATATCAACCATTGATTTTGCGCGCCTGTAAATCTAGGCCGTCGATTTAGTACTATGTAGTACTATGTTGTACTATAGAGTGCTATGAAGTACTACTTAAGCCACTAGGAGAAAAAAATAGCAGAAAAGGGGTCTGTGGACCTGGGTGATTGCAAGAAACACCTATCCTATTTTGTGTCACACGTCGCATTCTGATTTGTTTTTTGGCCATAACTTTTGTGTTTTAGCTCTGATTGACTCAAGATTTGGATGGAAGGTGCTCATATCTATCATAAACCTTCCATAATTTTTTCATAATTTTCAAAAATATTTTACTATCCATAAATAGACCCCAATTGGATGTCACACTTGGTAGTTTAGGGGTTTTCTATACCTGAGCTATACCTTTTTTTAATGATTTTGACATGAAATTTGGATGAGATGGTCTTCTAATAGACTTCTAGCTTTCTAAAGAAGGATTTAAAAAAATAATAATTTTGTGAGGTGGAGGTCTACAAAGTGAGCTCCCTTCTGCTTGTATTTTGAAACATATAAAATATCATTTTGGTGGGTTTTTTGGTGAATGACCATCTCTATAAAGTTGTCGCAAATGGCCGCTTTTTATTTTTTGAAAATATCTATTTTTACTATTTTTCCCTAATTAAAACATGAAGGTATGTATTTTCTGGAGGTTTGGCACTTTTCAAGTTCTCCTACTTAGAGAATTTTTCTATCCATTTCCTTCGGTCAAAACCTTCATCTTAGAGGTATATACACTATTTATATTTTTAAAATTTTTTAAAAATTAATTTTCTAATTTTAAAGTACTCCCGAAAAAATCAGCCAAATGCAACAAATAGGACAGGTGTTTCTTGCAATCACCCACCTTTTCATTTTTAGTAATTCAAAAAAATTCAAAATTTTAAAAAAAAAATCCGTTTTCTAAACAAAATTGTCCTCACATTGCAACAAAAAATTCCCCTAGGAAATTTTTTCCTCTTCATAGCCTTTGTGCAAAGGAAGGTCACTTTGACCCCATGTGCACAATAGACATGTTACTATTTTCATAAAAATTCATCCTTAATCCTTGAAATGTTAGTAGACCTCCAACTTCTCCAATTTGTGGCTTCAAATTCGGATTTTTGAGTCAAAAATAGGACTAAAAACCTCCAAAATGGCCAAGGTAGACATCCAATTGGGGGAAGTTTAAAAATAATAGACTAATTTTAAAAAACTTTAAAAAATTAGGAACTGTGTAAAAAAAAATTATTTACCTTCATTCCGAATTTTAAATCAAAAAAACAAAAGGTGCAAAAGTTATGAGCAAAAGACTACTAGTTGGAGGTCAAGGGGACAAAAAAAAGGACAAGTGTTTCTTATGATCACCCTGTGGGAGAATTTAAAATAATTATTTTAGTTTTATTGTAATTTGTATTTTGTGTTTTGTGATTTGTGATTTGTGATTTGTGTTTTGCATTGAAAAGAGAACTCTATATATACTTATGGGATGGTCAAAGGTAAGACAAATAATGTGGGATATATAAATTTGTTGACAACTTAGAAAAGAACTTAAGAACAATTAGTTTGTTGCCTTACGTAGGACGGTGGTAGTCGAGGTTGATGTCCTGCGACATTGCTCTATGGAATTGTTGTTCTAAGAAGTCCCCATTCTACGAAGTCCCCGTTCTGCATCACTGCGCGACTTGTTGGTGTAATCCGCCGGGTCACAAGATCAGGGGTCAATGTGACACATGCCAGGTGAGGTTGGAATGGACGATAAAGCGTCTTGTGTTGTCCATTGAAGTTACTAGAACTTGATGACTTTGAAAGTATTCTTTGTATGTGCATGTGACCATTGACTTGCCAACATTGGAAAGGCAAACAAGTTGGTGCCACATCAATTGCAAGTCTTCACTATCAACCATCAACCTATTAATTAGCAATCAAAGTGAGCCTTCACTTAGTCATTTGGAACCATATCCTTGTATTCAAGTTTGATGCACTAAGAGCATCTCCACGGGGACTTAGAGACTGATGCATACTTAGGGAAAGGTTGTACCCAATCACAATGGTTGTCCCACGAGAGGCATTGCGAGGCCAAGGAAGTGGCCGGCTACGACCAAAAATGGCTGGCAAACGACCAAAAGGTGAATGCAACCGTGGCTCAGTATGTCAAATGGCACATTCTTCTAGGTGTGAAGCGCAACGTTCAAGACTTTTCCCCAAATTATATAGACATTGAACACCAGTGTTTGAACATCACCAAGGGTGGCTCATTGACATTCCATGATGTAGCACCTTGATTTCTTCGCCCTATTTTTTTTGCTATGTATGGTACCCATTTTTCTATAGGCCATAAAAGCTCCCACTGGCCAACCATAGGCCTTCAGCACTACAACCATCCCTTGCCCATGCCTCTCTCTTGCATAACCTATAGAAATACTCTAAGGACTTCCTTTCAACAAGTACTTAGGAATTAAAGTTTCTTCAAAATTGACATGGCTTAAACATGAGTATTAAACTCAAATCCACAAAACAATACTATTGTTTTCTTCTCTCAACAATTAATTTTCCTACCTATTGACTTTAGATCATATCAAAGAAGAAGAGGCTTCACATCAAGGTGATTGCAAGAAATAGGCTTGTCCTATTTTTTGTCCCCTTGGCCTAGGACATGTGCTTTTTTGTTCATAACTTTTGCGTCATTTGTCTATTTTATACGAAACTTGAAATGAAGGTATACATAAAAGTTCTAGGCATAATGTAATTTTTTGAAATTTCTTAAAATTATTTTACTATTTTTAAACAGTCCCCATTCGATGTCTACCTTGGCCATTTGGAGAGGTTTTAGTCCTATTTTTGATCCAAAATGCAAATTTTAAGATCAAAATTGGCATGCGAGGACTTTTACTAAAGTTACACAAGATCACAAAGAAATTTTCCAAAAATATTAAACTATCCAACTTTCGAATGTACTCAAAGTAGATTACCTTTGTGCACCTCTACAACATACAATTTATTTTTCTCAAAGATGAAAATGGTTGAACAAAAGCATCTTGAGGTTAGAAAAAATATTTTATTGAATTTTATTGAATTTTTTACCATTTTAAAAAAATCAAACATCAAAGTGTCTATTTTCATTGTGTGTTTTTGTGCATAACTTTTAAAGTTAAATTTTCTAAGGTCTGAATTTTAAGAGACACAATATTCTCATTGCTCTTCAAATTTTCTATATTTTCTATTATTTAAAAAAAAAATTCCAAAAGTCACAAGACTCATCAAAATAGGCCATTTTGAACCAAAAATGGTAAGTGTTTCTTGCAACAACCCATCAACAGAAGCTACATATAAACAAGACGTACAAGGTGATGACCTTATTTGAAAAGCAAGTTGGTGTTTCAAGAACATAGACTCTCATAACGTAGTTTCTTGTTGATGTAGGTAGTAGCTACCCTAGTAGGTCTTTGTTTCTATAAATGGGACAATCCGACATTCCACAATGTTTCTAATCCAATTCTTTTGAGTGTTAACTTGTTCCAATAAAATCAATATGATGTAATTAGGAATATTGCATATAATCTTGTAGGATATACGATCTTTAACCCCTAAAAGTCACAATCCAAACAACTCTGAAGACATGACTATTCTAATAAAAACAACATAACTTGAATTTAAATTGATTATTGCATTCTGCACCATATAGATCTATAGCCAACAACCTCATCAATCTAGACTCATTTTTTTTGAGAAAATTTACCATATAGATGCAAACATTATAAGGTTTGATGAATTCAATCTCCTATAATGAAAGGTCGGAAAAACATCCCCTGTGATGTTCAAGGGTTAAAACCATATCACCTTTATGAGTATTAGCATGGCAATCATCACAACAAATACAAATGTCAATTTCATTTTAGTGACATGAATCAAGAGCCAAAAATTGTCACATACATGTCTGCACATACTGTAGAGGTCTAAAGTCTAGGATAGATAATGGATAATTTGGTTTCAAAACTTGCATTCTGAAAGGTGCCAAACAACCCTTCCTTTTTGACACCATGGGGCCAGATTGCACCATTTCAAAATAAATGTCTTTTTTACATCACATAAAAGTAATCTTTTTTCGCCAGAATTTTTTTGATTCTCTTTAAAATACAGATGAAGTCGCCAAATTTGGATGAAAAAGTGTATGAATATGATGGAAAAGTGTTTTTAAGTCCAAAAGACAAATGAATGTAGAAATACAATGCTTCACCAAATTTGAAGTGATCACCATTTTGGCACTTTCTCAAAAAGTAAAGAAAAAGGGCTGGACAGGTGCCAAAATATTAAAAACTGCCAATTTAATGAAATTGATGTTTACATTCTTTGCTGTAAACAATCCTGTTGAATCTGTTTCTTGCTTCTCAGTGCTTCAGTGTCAACCCTGCATTTGTTGCTCCGCAGTAGACTGCAGCATCCGGCAAAAGGCTTTGTGACGATGCTAGCTAGGCCAAACTGACATTCTAC
This sequence comes from Thuidium tamariscinum, assembly GCA_947034885.2. Lineage (NCBI taxonomy): Eukaryota > Viridiplantae > Streptophyta > Bryopsida > Hypnales > Thuidiaceae > Thuidium > Thuidium tamariscinum. The sequence continues at coordinate 1,692,231 of OX344755.2, read as the reverse complement.
AATATATACACACAAAACATGCCAACAAACACTTCATAACATTCAGTAGCACATTATGCCTCTGCGTTTTCTCTACACTGAAGGGTGTGGCATATTCCACATCCAATAGCCTCTCCATCCTCCACATGTCCACTTACTTCAGTAGTTATTGATGAAATACTGCTAGGATGTCGAATATTCCACACCCTCCAGAAGGCAGAGGCACCCAATGCTACTGAATGTTATGTTTGTTGACATTTAAATTAGATTATTCGAAGACCAGTTACAAACACCGATCAACCTACATTATCTTATTCCATTCGCTGTCACGTAGGACTAAACACAAATTAAACATGTGTAGAGTACAAAGCAAAAAAATGTCAAATACCATAGTATCTTACCTGTAATGTCACCCACGCAGTACTCAAATCGTTCACTTGTTTGGAACTACTGTAGACATTTCATATTAATTAGTGTCGACTATAAACTTGTGTCGAGATTTTTGGTAAGGGAGGAGGCTCCAAAACCGCTCAGGCTCCAAAACCGCTCACCTTCTGAAATGTATATTTATAGTACATGATGCTTTTTGATCTTTATAGTAATGTATAAACAGTGAACATTTAAAGGGGTGGACGGTTTTGGAGCCTATGTTATATTGACTTCAGAAATTCATAACTAATTCTACAGAGCTCCAAAAAATATGAAACGCCTTGGGTTAGATGCCTATTTAAGCTGTCTTTCTAGAAAAATTCACTGAAAAACATTTTAAGATGTTTCACCTGCCCAAAATTCTGTTCCAGCCCTTAGATGGTTTATGGACATCCTCCCTTAACACTTCTGATCACACAACCAGGCATATAACACAATAAGCAATCAACAGGTTTTTTTGGCTGTGTCAGTTTGTTGGCTGTGCAGTAACTTATATGCTGAAACTTGGAGGGAGAGTGACAAACAAAGAGACCAGAATCTGTCGAAACTTCACTCAAAATTAGAAACGTTGGAAGCAATAAATGACAGTGCAGTTATGAACTAGTTAATGGCAAAGTAGACCAATTGGGAAGAAGGATCTCCTTGAAGAAATCTCAAAGACATCAAATTTGTCACACAAGAAACAACAAATTACAATTGTGTGCATTCTTAATGCTACTCACAGTATTCACAAGTGAAACCTGTTGTCAAAACACTGGATCATAATCTAATTGCGGCTGAGTTTTGTGGTTGTGGCATGTTTTGATTGGGTTAAGGAGATTGAGAATGCTTGTTGCTTGCTTGAGCAAATTTTCAACAGGGTGGTATAAAGTAGAAATTTCATGGGTTTGTGAATCATGAGAGAAATTATCGGAGAGAAATCTCTACTACTACCAACTCACTTAACTTTCAGCAAATTGTGCATCTATTCATGAATTCATCTCCGCAAAGCTTACATTGTTTATACACTAACAAACCACATTTGATCTCATTGTTGATATATTGATGTGAAAAAATTTGTTATTAGTTAACATTAAGATCTTGAGCAATCAAAGAAGTCAAATAGAGCTCTCAAGTCTCCTACACTGAAATTATGTCTAGTAATTGCAAAGTAAGCCAAGTCATCAAAGATAATTGCAAGTCAATACACACCTCACCACTTGTGGCTTGGTAAGTCCTAATATGCAAGCAATTATTTTTGATAACTTGACCTTCAATCTTTGCAACTGATTACATAATCCTTGACTTGCCTTTTCATTGTCAATGAAAACTTGTCACAACAGCTAAAATTGCCTGCATTAGGATAATGAGGAGCAGATGAGTTGAGTCTGTCACCTGGTGGTTGCAACTGATTTTTAATTTCTTTCAAAAGATGCAAGCATTTCCCAAAGCTCTGTATACCAAGCCTTTTGACATATCAAACCCAGTTTCCCCAATTAGTTGCCCATAACTTCGGAACGCTATTCAAACAAGAGTACCGCATGTTCACTCCTCTGAATTCTAAGAATGTATCCAGGTACCGCAACAAGTGTTGCAAATCCAGAATGATTCATATACATACTTGATTTTTGAATGAATTTCTAGTTGAAAAAAAATTCCAATCGTCTTAACTTGCTGTATTGACGTGTTTCTGAGTGCCCAAATTGTGACGCTCGAGAACCCAGAGCTCTAAACATTCAAACAATGGAACGGTAATGACCTGAAGTTTCAGTCAGGCGAACTGAAACTGTGCCAATTTCACTGAGATCCGCTAAATATCTTCACAACTATGAGGTTGTTAACTTTTATGCTGATCTTCTAAAATAGACGTGGCTTTGATCCTGTGTTTAGGGTTTAAGTTCTAAACCTGGATATGTGGCACTGGTACCATTTAAATGCAAAAGCTGGGGATAACTCAAGTACTAAGGATTCCAAGTGACATGTATACTTGTTTGTGAAATGATATTTGCAAACTGTGAAGAGGTTTTCAGGAAAGTTCAAGGCTGCATTTATCGATTGTATGTTAATCTCTGAACAAGGTAACCGATACATACACTCAATCCCCTCGAATTGCCGTTTCCTTCGAGGGACAAGCAGCTGGGCTTCTAGACGTATTGGCGGACTTGATACGTAGAAGTTGTCCAATCTGATGCTGGGTATGCACAGAATTAGCAATTCGCTCATGAGACTTGAAATCAATTACTCTTCCAAACCTTAACCTTAGCTCCTATTCCTGGTGTTCTGATGACAAGGAGGTGGTCTGTGGAGAGATTGAAAGCAGTTTTTCATTCATGTTTTGGTTGTTGATCTTTCATGGAGGTTTATGAAGAGTACCTAATTGAGTTTGTAGTCTTGCTAGTGCTTGTCTTCACGTGAATGTGAAGTGAAGTTAGTAAAAAAAATAGATTATGAAATATGCTATTTTCAGTGTATTTTGGAAAATTGTTGCTCCTTGCTGTAAATCTATAATTTCTCCACAAAAATGATATTTTTTGAGTTTGAGCCTAGCTATTACAATTTCTGCTCCAATTGGAAACTGTAAAATATCACCTTCCAATTGGAATTTTTTGAGTTTGAGCCTAGCTATTATAGTTTCTACTCCAATTGGAATTTTGAAAAAAATTGTAATATTAAATATCTTATTGCAATTTGAACTTTGGATGTATTTTCAATGTCTTTTGCATTGTAATTGTAGAATGACACAGAAACTGAATTTACACCAAAATGTTTGTCATTGTAATGTACAAGAATGGTGAAATTTTCTTATTTTTTGAGATAATTTTCTATTTGTTGTGATTTTTCTTCACTTTTTCTTCAAAAATTCTTAGAAAAAATCAATGTTCCTCAAAAAAATCTAAAATTTTTGTGAAGTGTAGAAGGCATATAAATTCATCTTTTGAAAACAAATTTTTTTTTCATACATATCTAGGGGGAAATGCAAGAAACACCAGTCCTATTTCTTGTTACATCATGAGTCATTTCTTTTATTGTCTACTATAACTTTTGAAGCACAAGTCCAATGAACATGTAATTTTTATTGAAGATGTCTAACTTTATGGTAATAATATCCCTTTTTTTTAATTTAAAAAAATTTAAAATTTAAAAATCATTTTTGCTGAGTTGTCATAAGGTGTAGTTTATGGTTTTCACTAAGTTATGAGTGCCCAAATTTAATGATTTAAAGAAGAAACTTTCATGGTCTATTTGCATAGGTGTATAACTTCCAAATGAAATCTAAAAATGTCTTATTTCATGTTGTCTATGTGTGAACAAATTTTTTTCCATTGCACATAATTATTTTATGAACATTGATGATGGTTCTAAGATCATTCTTTTGGTGAAATCTCATTAATATCAATTCTCCTCAAATGGACAATTTTTAGTTAAAAAAGTTTGATTTTCCTATTTTTTTTACAAATTAAAATGTGGAAGTACCAATTTTCATGAGATTTTGCACTTTTCTAGTTTTCCTACTTAGAGATTTTTTCTATGCTTTTCCTTTCTAAAATACCTTCTTCTTAAAGGTGTGTACATGAAACATATTTTTTACTTTTCTTAAAAATTGTTTTTCTAATTTTAAAGTACTCCCAGGAAAAAATATACTTTTGAAAACACTATGTTTTTTGCCCAGTGTTTCTTACAATGAACTAGAGTTCTAAAATGGCAATAAACTAAGTGATGGGCAATGAAGCTTGAAATTAGTGGTTATAGGTCCTTTCTTTAACCCCTAAAGCCCTAAACTACATTTTTTGGCAACATAGCAATTTCAGGCAGCTCACTATGAATGGAGTTTTGTTTTTTTTCTTTGAAATTTTCACACAACATGTGTCCAAGGAGTAGCTTCAAGGCCCAACAATTTTCATAACTTTCGACTACACAGTTAAAAAGTTATAGCATGATATGTTGTTTTGTTTGAATTAAGGGCAGCCTGGGCAGCAAAAAAAAATTCTTTAAAAATTAATATTTGAAATTGGTTTATAAGATTTTTATCTATGTGTAAATCTTTGAATCATTCCATTTCGATACATGAGTCAAAAGTTATGAGGAATTTTAGTTTGGGGTAGTTCGTGGGTAGTTATAGAATCTTTACTCTACAAAAAAGTTTGAAATTCTTTATTTAATTCAATTTTTAATATTTTTGAAAAAAAACTAAAATATTGGGTGGAGATTGTTTATTACAAAATTTTAGCCATTGGGATTGACATTTTTCATTTGAATAAATAAATTGTTCACAATTTAGTATTTTCAAGCATTTTCTACTTCTTTCTACTAATTATTTTTTCCCTATATATTATACAATTTCATATGATTTGAATTTTTTTGAGCATATATCCAACTTTCATTGTAAAATGAATTCAAAGAGTAACCATCATTTTGAGTATTTTTTCATACAAATGTGACCTTGTGAAGTGCAACTGCCCAGGTTTTTGGAGGGATAAAAAAGGATTTTTGCTAGTTCACATGTTAAAATCTTGCAATCTGCACAGTGAAAATTTTTGAAATTTTCACCACATCTTTTCAAACCACCTAACTACAAGATCTCATGATTAAATATGTCGAAAATTGTTTTTTTTCAAAAAAATTGCACTTATATTAGAAATGGCAGTTTTGGAGTGATTCTGGTGGAAACATAGTCAAAAACCTTAAGGATTAAGGATCGATATTACATCCTATGTGTTTTCAACCCGCCTTACGATGCATGGTAATTGGATGCTATAGAACACAAAATCTCATCTTGCAATCAAAGGGCATTTAGCATGCTCAATTTGCACTAGTTTTGCATTACTAAAACTATACTATTTGCACTAAAATCTCCATTAACATATTGTCCCTTTTTTTTCTATAGACAAATTCCTAACCAGTAACAAAAAATTCAAGACAATTGTGCACTCACAATTTGTACAAAACAAACATTGAATAAAATGCATTTTTGAACTTTTAAAATTGAATCTAAGATTTTGACTTTCAAAATTGAATATAGGAATTCAAAAAATCTTCTTAAAATAATATAAATATTAAAAACACTATTATCTCAATTGCAAAAAACTATACTAAAAAAATCAAAATTATCACAATAGTTCTCAATAAGATTTTAAAATTTAGTGTGCATGATGCACTCTGACAAAGCATTCTTTTATTGTGAAATTTTCCAATTTTGAACACTTAAATATTATTTTAATTTCCTTTTTGGGGTGGTCAAGTAGCCTAACTATTCTTTCTCCCCCCAAAATGGTCCTCCACCACAAGTTCAATGAGCATTTATTGTGAACATTTGTCAAGTTCCTCATAGCAATGCATTTTTGTGCATTGTTTCAAAAAGCCCTTGAATAACCTAGTATGCAAATACCTTGCACCTACTTCAAAATTAATCTTTGTAGTCACTACATAACAACAAAGCTGCAAAAAAATGTGGCAAAAAAGTATTCCACAAGTGTGAAATGGATCCTAACCCATCTTCTATGACTTTGCAATTCTAAGGGATTCTAATACATTTTGTCCAATTTATTTTGACACAATTTTGAACAAATTCTATATTAGGGGGAGTCAAAATACCTCTAAAATTCTTTAGCAAGTTTGATTTTTTGAGTTTTGTGCAACCAACCACTTTCTACCAAGCAAGATTGATGTCAACAAAATCAGGGAATGCTACAATGTTTGTGATGAAGTGTGACTTCCTCTATTACCATGTGAATTTTAAGCACCTCCAATATCACATTTGAAGGTTTTGGTGCACAAAAGTTATATATATAAGAATTGTGTGTGTATGTATATATATATGTACACAAGCAACTTGAAATTGGAATGAATTGTGACACTCACGTGGAGGAAGAACTCACTCGTTGTGGTTTAGATTTTCCTCATGAACTTTAAATGAAATAATTGGATGATATTTCTCAAAGATAAAAATGTGATAAACTTCATGACGAAGGGTCATGACACTTTGGACTTAATATCATAGAGCTATCTGTTGGTGTTTTTTGTAAAATTGGCAAAGGTATTTAAAATAGCTAAGTCAAATTATGTAAACCAGCGCCTGTTTGTTCTCTCATTTCTGAAATAAACTTTGGGCTTCAACTGGGGATGCTATTTTGTGAGCATGCGAATGTGAGCCTGTGAGCTTGTGAGTTTAGAATTTTTGGTGAAATTTTTAGTGATTTTTAGGGTATGGACCTATTACCATGCTTTAAGAATTTTAGATTTTTATATTTAGTATCCATTTCATGAGATTTGAAATTTGTGACTTTCAAAACTTTTTTTTTTTTTTAATTTTCAATTTTTTTCAATTTTTTTTTCAGTCCTTTTTTGTCAATTTTTTTTTGCAACTCCATCACCCTCCAAAATCCCTTTTGATATTGAAAGGTTTGGAGGTAGAGGGCTTTGGAGCTCTCAAAACTTTTTTTTTCATTTTTTTTTCATTTTTTTTCCCAACTATGTTACTAGTTCATTTTTTTTGCAACTTTTCACCCTTGAAAACCTATTCTCGGTACCGAGAAATCAATTTCAGGGTGATAAAGTCGGAATAAAAGAAAAGTTTTTTTTTTTTTTTTTTTTTTTTTTTTCACGAGTCCATCACCCTAGAAAACCCCTTGTTGGATTCTGGATTTTGAACCTCAAAAAAAAATTCAAAAACTCAAATTTTGTTTTGGAAGGTATTGAGAGGCCCTTTGGAGATAGTAGGGTTTGAAATTTTAAAATACATTAACCACATTTCCACAGTCATAGGTCCACGGTCATGAACCTGAAATTTTACTATAAATAGATTTCTAAAAAATGATTTCACTTTTTTTTCCCTCTTGGCTTAAAAAATTCAAAGTTTTTTTTGGTTAATTCTCTGGGCTCACAAAACCTATGCTCACATCTCGCAAGCTCATGCTTTTAGGCTCACAAATTAGCGTCGTTGGGCTTCAACAAATAAAAAATAAAAATTCTATGAACCAAGCAAAACTCTCAACCTGTTGTCGCTAAACTTAAAAGCCATACCTTGTAATAAACTTCATGCTCTACTATGTCACATTTTTGGCACCCTGAAATATGTTTACATCCCACCACTAAGTTAATTTGACCGCGGATTGAAGAACTTTCAACACTAGTGCTTGATTGACATAATGCACAACAAACACTCATAATGAAGAAATTCAGTGCGACAAATTATACAAATGTACTTCCAGCAAAAGGAACCTGCACCTTCAAAATTCCACCGAAGTTTTGTTGAAACCATCCCTATCCAGCATCATCCAGCATCCATGGTTTGCACTTTGTACGTATTAAGTCCAAGGTATCAAATCCATGAGATTTCTTGGGTCTCTCCCATTCTCAAATGTTTTTGAAGCATTCAAAGAATCTAGATTGGCATGTCTAATGAAAAGGAAGCATGCCTATTAAACTCTGTAATAACACGCTAGTTGCTGTACCTTGGAGAAGTTGCTTGGCAACTAGCTCATAATGCAGAGATTGTATATGAGGCAGCGACTGCCTCTTTTGAGCTCATTGTCATTGTCATTGTGACAAACTGTGTCACAATGAGCTTAAAAACTAAAAGAATTTAAAAATTTAGCACCTCCCCCTCAAGCCCTCCTAATCTGATTTAATGATTTAAATATTAAATTTTTTAAGCCCCCTCCCCTCCCAATTTGATATAAATATTAAATTTTAAATTTAAATTTTTTTTAAACTTGTAAATCCCCTCTCCCCCCTCCCCATCTTATAATTCTCAGAAGGTGGGCTTGGAGACAAAGGATATGGGATAAATGATATAATATACAATATTTTGTAACCGTATATCGTATACCGTATTTATATCTGTACTCAATATTAATATTAATATTCTGTATCCATATTCTATATCCGTATCTAATATCCATATTCTATATCTGTATCTAATATCCATATTCAATATACGTATTTAGTATCCATATTTGTATGCGGTATTTATATCAGTATCCGACGATTGTTGATTTTTCTTGGAGGGGGGTTGGGATTTTTTTAAATTCAAATCCAACGACTGTTGATTTTTCGGATGAAGGGGGGTTAGGAAAATTAATCAAACAACAATGACTGCCTCTTTCCGTCACATTGTGAAGTTGGAATGAAAACCACTTGCCACTTGCAAAGTCGAATCAAGCTATTTTAGCCCCCCAAAAGAATTTTTTGTAATTTTTCAAAATTTGTTGAGACATAAGATTCACAAGGCTTAAGAGCACCTCCACACTTGGCTCAGGCAAATGGCCTAGCTACGGAGCACTTGGTGAGCCATCAATAAAGCCCGGGCCCGGCCAAATAAATTTGCCCCATATCAAGCTTGCCAACAAGCATGGCAAAGAATTGTTTTTGGATTCTGAGGTGCCACATCATGGATGCCGACAAGAATAAATTTTTTTCAAGTTAAAAAGTGCCTCGAACAGAGGAATTAAATACAAAACAAAAGCTCACCAAGCCCGACCACTTGCCCAGTTTGCACCATATTATGTGTTGCTATGGGGATGCTCTAAGATAGTGAAGCCATTCCCAATAGATAGATGCTTCATGCTAGTTGGTCTTGTAGAGCAATGTAAAAACTTTGATCTTTAGCTAAAGTTCGATTTTTTTGTTGTTGTTGACACAAGTGTGTTGAGGAACACATTGTGAGGGTTTCCATTAAGAAAAAAATTGTTTTTATGCTAGGTAAACCACTTGTCATAGCCAAGTATTGGACCTACAACCTCTCCATTCGGTTTGGGTACCTTTCTGCCTTCATATGGTAGTTAAAGGTCATCTTGGACCAAAAAGTTTGACTTTTGATACTATAATGAAGAAACCTGCAAGCATTAAAATTTGGTGAAAGGTGGTCATCATTGGTACATTTACCTATACTAATGAGATGTTCTTGTGCATTTGGTCCATTGGGTTATAAAATACTTGCCTTCTCATTTTAAAGCTTTGCCTTGAATTTGTTCTAAATTGTTCAAAATACACAACCCTTTTTTGTTGAAGTTTTGAAGGACTTTGGGGATCCCTTCAAGCTCAATAAAAACAATTCTTGCTTGTCGTCCCTTAACTACTTCAATTCTTGTCTTTGTCTTCTTCTTCAATATTATTGTGGAGACATTGAATGCTAAATCCAAAAGCTCACAACAAAAACTAGGAGAACAAAGAAGGAATGCACATCAATGTAGAAGATGGCAAGTTAGATTAGTGACAATGTTGTACTATACACTAAAAGGAAGATTCAAAATTCAAAGCATAAGATTATGGAACAACTCACAATCAACAATTGAAAGAATTTAGAATGAATGCGATAAGAAGATTATAAAACAATTAAAGTTTATAATTAGTTTATGATAATCATTATGCATTTAAAAAAATTCTAATAAATTTTTATCTTGATAAAACTAAAATGAACACTTTCTTAAAATAAAATTAAAAAAAAATCATTGATCATTGTGCATTTAAAAAATCTTCTAATAAATTCTTACCTTGTTTGAAGACTTTTAAAAATTTTAAGAAATAAAATATTACAGATGTTCTTAAAACATTTTAATTTTTAATTTCCTATTGTTTAATTTTTTAATTTAATTATTCAATAAATACAAAGGATTAGACTATCATAGGACTTATATTTAAACCTTATAATAGTTTATTATTAAAATTAAATTAAAAAAATTACACTATTATAGGGTTTAATATGATGGTCCAAGACTATTAAATTTTATATTAATTCTTGAAGAAAAATTTATACTAAAATAGATTACAACTACTTTCATCATGAAATTAAAATTTCAAATAATGTGCATGAATAGGCAACACCATTCCTTATAAACTCAAAGAAATAATATTGTTTCTTGCGGCTTTCATATTTATTTATAATCTTCAATGTAGAAAATTCAAAATACTCAAAATATAATGAAAGAAGGAAATGGAAAATTTTCGTTGTCGCCAAAAATTTCAATCATGGGTGCCAAGGAAAACAACAGATAAAAAAAGATGTCTCTAGTTATGTACGAAGCCCTAATTTCTTAAACCCTAAACCCTGCCTGGAGCACTGGATTGCCCGACAAACCATTGAGACGAGCTGCGTCACAGCTTGCAGCGTCTGATTTCGGAGCTATACTGACTGATGAATCCTAATTGAAAGAAGTAGCACATCTCGATGCTTTTCCTTGTCGAATTGAATTATCCTTGTTACTAATTGAGCTTCTTTTCCCAGTGAATTTGGAATTAGTCACAGCTGAATATATTGAGAGTCGTCCTGTTCTCTCCCTTTCTTTTGCGAATTCTCAAGGACTGTCAGGTTTCGATCTCTGAGGATCTTTCGATTTCGTAATTTGGAGGTCACCATGGGGAACAAGCGACAACGACTCGCGAAGAAACGACTTGTTGCAGGTGTGACCATTGCAGATTGTCTATTGTTGTTGGCCTGATTTAGGATTTTACTTTCTACCTGAGCTTGCAGGAGATGGCTTTGGGCTGAGTTTCAGGTTCTGCGGTTGTTGTACGGGGTGTGCGGATGACAAGTTGAAAGCTTCATTTTTTTTGTTTTTGTTTTTGGAGCTCGTTGCATTTTAGGGTTTGAGTAACAGTGAAGATTAGGTAATTAACTACACCTAAACTCGACAATTGTGCGCTGAGCATATTTACTACTATTAGAATTTCTAGAATGGTCAGGTTTTCAATTATTCTTGTTAGGAAAGAGGATTTCAGTGCACCAGAGAACGCATAGTTTGGATACCATATGCAGACGTTTCAGAGTTTTGAAGTTTTGTTGGTAGATGACCTAAAAGCGACACGATTTCTGCGTGTACATTCTGATAATTTAATATACGCTCATGGTGCGAGTTTTTGGGTTGCTGCTATTAGGTAGGTGTTGCGATTAGGTACCTCAGGAGACTTTAACACAACTCTGACTCATTGTGGTGGATTGTGATTTCATCTGGTGTGATTTTCTGTTGGCTTGATGCAGACGGTATTATAACTGTCCCTTCGACTGACGGAGGTGCCTCCAACAGTGAAAACAATGATTCAACTAGTAATGTAGGAGGGAAGAAACCGGGGGTCAAGAAAAGAGCAAGTGAATCTGGTGATGGTAACGGTTCAGCGAAGAAGAAGAAAGTTGCAAGTACCAGCAAACACCCTCTGCGTCAAGCTGGAATGAAACCTGGCGAGGGTTGTTTCCTTTGCAAATCCAAGGATCACATTGCTAAGCATTGCCCAACTAAAAGTGAGAAAGATCGCCATAAGGTAAGGACTTATCAGACCAAGGATTTTGGCAGGAACTGAGATAATGACTCTCTCGTGATTCAAAACACTGCGAAGCTCTTTTACAGAGATCTTAAACAGCATTTTGTTTCTAATCATTTGTACATGCTGGTATGGATGTCACCAGATGTGTCTTGGCTGCAGAATGTGGGGCCATACGTTGAAAAATTGTCCTTCAGAATTTAAAGGCACGGACTCTAAGTTATGCTACAACTGTGGCGAACCTGGGCACTCGCTTGATAAGTGTCCGAAGCCTTTAAAGGATGGTAAGTACGGCAACGGGAGGGTTAGGGAGGGGTTTTATTCTGTTCAATCAACTACGTTTGTGAGGTTGTAACTTATGTAAGATGCAGTGGAACGTATGTGAGAGGAAATGGGGGGGGGGGGGGGGGGGGCTCTATTTACCAATAGTGTACATAACTTTATCTGGGCCTGATTTTGCAGGTGGTTCAACGTTCGCTGAGTGCTTCCTCTGCAAAGAACGTGGTCATCTGAGCAGGAATTGCCCAGAAAATAAACATGGCATCTACCCGAAGGTAAACTTGCTGATGCGAAGTCAACAAATTTTTCTCCCGTCTACGTCTTCAATTTTTAACACTTAATCAAATATTTAATATTGTGAGTCATTCCAAAATTGTCGTGATAATTTCTTTGTTCGATTTTATTGCCGGAGGATATGATACTGAGGTGCTAACGTCGATGTGGCTGAACAGGGAGGTTGCTGTAAAATCTGTGAGGCAGTTACACACCTTGCTAAAGATTGTCCTCAAAAGATTAGTGGCAAGTTTGCAGGCAATGCTCGGGTGAAACTAAAAATATGTAAGTTCTGAATCGATTCTGTTGCTCTTGATCTAACTACCAGAAATTCTTGCTAGTCCTCAATCAAAATTCTTCTTTCCAGGGTTGATGGTTACCTCTTTAACACAGATAATATAAACTTTAGTGTAGAGTGAATGATGTATGGATTCAATCGTCAAATCTTGGATGTTGTTAGGATTTTCCCGCAATGGCAAGCGCATCCTTACAAATTGTGTTCTATACGTCGTGTCTTTGTGTTTGTCGCAAGCAGCAACAGATTCAACTCAGGTATCTTCAGGAGTGGGAGGAAAACGCACGGTATTCAAAAGCGGTGATGACTTAGAAGATGACTTTCAGGAAGATGGAAAAGCTGACACCTCAGACGGTAGTGATGGTGAAGTAGATGATGAACCTGGTAGTACCGATGATGCATTTAAGACTCAAAAGACGAACACCAAGGACACAACAAAGACTTTGCTTTCAAAAAAACTGAATGCTGGGAAGTATAACCCAAAAGTTGTAAAATTTTGACCTAGATAGTTTTCGTGAACCTATGCTGCTCCTCACGTAATGAGGATTCGTCCAAGTTTCGAATGCTCATCGTTTAACGTTTTTTTTGTAATCAAGTGTAATTTACGGCATGAAGACACAGGATGTGCGTGCCTCATGCCTTGTTGAGAAGCAAGATGCTAGCCAAGGTAAATGAATTCTTCAGAAAGACTCAAAGCTTATTGTACCTTGAAATTAATTTCCACCCAAAAACATCTGTTGTGAGCTGTGACTAATTCTTTCGCCCTCTACTATTAGGATCAGGTAGCAAGTCAATTCCTGTCATGTGAGAGTTGCCTTGTGATGTGAGAGCCGCCCTGTCCTGTGTCTACTAAGCTTACTAATTCAATCATGGATTGCATTTCTTATTACAGGATAGAATATTATATGCCGTTTTGCATTCATTAAATATGATTATCTGCAGATTGATTTTGACATCACAGACATGAACGTCTCTCCAATGCTTGTACGATGATTACGTCCCTCTTGTTGTCTCATTGAATGTCATGAATCAGCAAGGGCTTTGCCATCTCTGGCGGACGTCACTTTCTGCCTCAGTCTTTGCCGAGTTGTTGAAAGTACTGGAGTTTGATGACAATGAACTCATATTTTGGTTTCAACAGTGGATGTCATAATTGTACATTGACTTGACAGACGGAGTATACGTAAGGTCCAGTCACTAACTTGCCCACAGCAGTGATTCCAAATTTCCAACTGAGCAAAAAGACTCGTATGAAACTATGAAAGCTTGCAGTCCGAAGAATTTCAGCCCTACATTGCGTTAGCAGGAATTTAGTGTCTTTTTCATGTACATACAGTAGTGTATCTTACCGTGATGTCACAGAATCATGTCGATAAATCATGGAAAACGTGCCAACAGCAGAACGTTGCAACTGTGATTCACATTCATGGTTCACAAAAATTTGATGGAAACTTCGGCAGTTGATTCAAACCGTGCAAATCAAGTTGTGCAAATTTGAGATTAAAGCTTGATTGTAATCAGGTTAAGATCTTGATAGATATTTCTTGCAACCATTCCAGCATGCAGGATATGTTGGAAATTTTCTCAGTTGATTCAAACCATGCAGAACCAAGTTGTGCAAATTTAATAAAGCTTGATTGTAAGGTTATGAGGCCAAGATCTTGATAGATATTTCTTGCAACCATTCCAATATGAAGGTGCTGCAGTGCTGCTGGTGCATGTACAGTCCTTGGAGCAGCAGTTCACACTCCCAAGCAAGCATTGTGTGGAATCTATGTACGATAGTCATTGTGGCACACAATTCAAGTGAAGTCACTATAATAGTATAGGATAAGGGCATCACGATCTAATTTGGGTAACAAAGCTTAATTTATTTGACATGAGCCACATAGAAGATATATCCTCCTTCTAGAAAATTTGATTATTCTGTAAGCACATGTGAAACTATAAGAATAATAGAGAAAATACCCTAGTGGAGAGCAAGAGTGGATCAATTAAATGACTTTCTACATGGAAGTGAATATACTTGGAGGTAGACTTGTTGGTAAACGTGTAGGAACTAATTTATTAATATAAAAAAGATTCTTTGTAAGAAATGAAGGTTAAGAATATTATAGTAATGTTGTATCTTGTAGGTACATCATATATTGAATATCTAAGAATGAGTTTGCTATATATATAGTTTGAATACAAAGTACATATATTGACTCATATTCTATATTATGTATTCCAAACATATTAATTATAAGTGACTACACATAATCATCGACAATAATGAATGTTATCATTTGATAATCTTGGCACCCCACCCAAGTATATACACTTCTCATTACACTTTTGAAAATTCACAACCCCAATACAATCAGGAATACAATGCATGTCCAAAAATGCACTTGTAGGTCAAGAAAAAGGTTGATAGCTCTATAATGTTGAGAATGCAAGAGACTTCCACTATTGTGGCATTTTTTGATGGGTCAAAGAGATGCAAATTAAGATTGATAATGCTTGTTGCTTTCTTATGCAAATTTTCATCAAGGTGGTAATTATGAAGTAGAAATTTCTTGGATTTGCCAATGAGAGAAATGTGTGAGAAATCTCAATTTACTACTAATACCAACCAATATCATCTTAGTGAGTTCAAATCCACCTAACAACATCCACAATTTGTGAATCAGTGAAGAATTCAATGCTTGTTACAAACTAATGTAGTAATATCCAATATTCTACTATTAGTAATATCATCTAAAATTTGGATTCGTATAGCAACTATATGTATTGATGGTAACAATCTTGACATAAGTTAATATTACAATCTTGAGCAATCAAAACAGTCAAATGGATTAACTTAGTATGGTAAATTTTGTTAAAATAGTGATATTCTAGAAGAATGGCACAACATTCTATTAACCCTTAAACAACGGGTGTGCAACTATGGAAAGTGTGGGCTGTTAACAAATATTGACCTCTATGTAGACCGTGGAAAAAAGAACTAGTTGTGTGTGTTGAATAGTCACAAGCAATCTCAACAATTAGGTTATAAAAATAAAAAAAGGGTGATCAGATATGAAATTATAAGATGGACAGTTTGAGCACGGTGCTATCTTCTAAGAATCTAAAAGTTTAGATAATTACCAAATCATTCAATGACATTAAATTTTGCAGTGCATAATGGCCCACAACTTTAAGTCCATCGAGAAAAAAAACCTAGATGAAAAACAACTCTATCTGTTCAGCACATGGATTGAAAGTCATTCATTGACTAGAAAATGGCATGCACATCATTCAAGGGTAAAAATGGCATGAAAATAGCACAACATTCCATTAAAATAGTGTTGAACAAGTCAAAGATGGCACATGAACACCGCCATTTTTAATGAAATTCACCATATTAAATCCCTTGCCCAACCCACGAATACAAGCGTATCCCCACCCTTCACAAAACTCCAGACAATGCCCGTCCAAAAGAGTACCTCCCCGAAGAGTACCCAGCTTTCCCTTCTGTCGGAATTGACAGCCATACCTTCGCTTCCTCCGATCCGAGGGCACCAAAGGTGAAGTACCATGGTTACCACGCGTCTGATCCAAACTGCATCCCCTGTCGTGCCTGCCGCGTTGATCAGCTGGTGTCATTCAACCACAGCTGCTTCGAATCACAGCCATGTCGATATCGAGATCGATCGATGGACCCACTCCGACCCCAAATGGCACCCTCAAACAAACGAGTCTGACTTCAGAAACAGTTCTTTAACCATTTCCTACTTTTAGTAGAAACCCAGAAATCAATCAAACCCATCACGGCACCAATTGCATTGCACTGTACCAATTTAGTTGATCCACCGGCCACTGACTACAGCTGCTGCTAGCTGCTGCAATGACATCCAGTATACGCTCATCGGCTATGTTTCAATCTATCAGTCACCTGCAGGCCTTTGCAGACTGGAGCCTTCATTTGCAGTCGCGATAAAATCTCGCATTACCTTGCTTTGCAGAGTTTCAGAAAATTCGATCAATTTCCGTTTCTAGTTTGTTCCGATCGGTTGCGTAATGGTATATATTCATGCTGTCTGGTTGCTTTGCTTTGGTGTATCAATGGAGTGGTGAAGGTTTTCAAATGTTGGGGCTGTGAGCGTCGGGTGCCCGCGCGTTTGGTGTCCGAAAGGTGAGATCGAGAGCTTGAAATCTATGGTTCTCGAGCTCGATGGTTTCATGTTGAACGATCTTGTTTTGAGATGTACGTGGAGGGGATTTTGTGAGAAAGTTTAACCGGGAGTTGAACTCGTTGAGATGGCTGTATATGTGTATGCTAGCAGTTTGTGTTTGGGTGTTGTTATGGCCGGAGGTTTGTATGATACCAAGCTCTATGTTCATTCTTATGAGGTTAGCGAGCTGTGATTTGGGTTCAGAGTTTTTAAGGTTGCAGGGTTTAGTGGAACAGCTAATAGTTGTGGTTTTACAAATTTATTGTTCAGGGTTTGATTGAAAGAGAGGATCTGGTTTTGATGCATACAGATACCTGTGCTTCGAAAATACCTCAACGTTTGCGAAGGAGTGAGCCAGTCACCAAGACAAGAGTACGTGCACAATGTATATTATTCCCCGTATATTCTGTATTACTCCCTTGTTGCAGTTGTTTGAAGGTGTGCTCTTGGCGCTTATCCGCTTAGGTGAAACAGAGGTACAGAGAAGCCGAGATTTATATTTGTTTCAAAAAAGAATTGTCAAATTGGAATGTGCCTGTGCAGGAGCAAGTACGTTTTCTGCGTTGGAGAAGAGATGGTGGGGGCTTTGAGGAAACTCGCGTGCAGTCGTCCAAGCCATCGCTCGAAACATCAGTACTTGATGGTCGGTACCTCTTTGCCTCACATGGCCTTTAGCTGCACATTGTTAGCTTAGTTTTATTCATTTCCTGCTCATTGTTGTAAGCTAGGATGGTAACCTGGTGATAGATAGCGTGCGCCTTAAATGTCTCAAATGAAGGTTGCTTGCTTCAATTCCTGTAGATTGAAAGGTCTCATTGAGATCATGCTTAAATACTTAGAATTTCCTCTTTACTTTCTCTTTGTTAAGTTCTCGTGCAAGAATATTAAGCCCACTCTGCAAATAATCTGGTTTGAAGAAAGCGAAACAGATTTGACACAGCCTATATTCGCAACAAGTCATGCCTCCAGTCCGCGGAGAAACTGAGTTGTTGACCTAATTATTTTGCAGCGAAAATGTCAAAAGTATTAACCATACGATGTGTAGGTGGAGGGTGTTGCAGGGAAGAGGGTCACTCCTGCAGCTGCACTCCATGGAGTGCCTCTTCTGGAGAATTTCGAAGCTGTTGAGCATCCAGATGAGCCGACGGAAATGGACGACCCCGTTCGGTGCCCACCTCCAGAAAAGAGCATCGTACAGGTTAGTCTTTACCGATGATCTTGTGAAGCTATTTGCACTCATCTATTGATTGATTTCAGTTCTTTTCAGGATATTGAAAAGGTAGAGGATTAATTTTACTTTGCGTTAGTCGCTTTAAGCATTTTTGCACAGAAGTGTATAGGGTTTGATGTTCGGCAGATCAATGCAGAGATACGGAGACTGAGATCTTTCGGTACAAGAGTCGAACATGTTGTAAATCAAAATTTTCATAGTGTTGAAGGCCAATGCAAGATATAAACATATGAGGTGCCGTTGGTAATAGTGGTTTGAAACTACTAAGTAGAAAACAATGTCCGAATCAAGCCGTGAACGTGAAGCAACAAAACATGTTGATGGGGGTACCGTCCTTTTCTACTAGTTTGGTATATATAAGAGATGACACCCTAATTAATTCCTACTGGTTGCAATTAGAATCCTCGCTCTACCTCTAAATGGTTGTTTATTTCTCCGAATTCTTGTCATTTTCCAGGACGGATTGATTTGGAGAGAAAGAGTGGCAAGGCACTTCCACCGTCCACTTGACAGAGTCAGTACCTGGCAAGAAGGCGATGCTGGCCGACTCCCAGGAGGAGTTGTCAGCAATCCAGGCAGACCCAACCATAGCAATTTCAGTGACAAGAGCCTTCTTGTGGCGCACAGTGCACCTGAAACTGCAGTCACGCAAATGTTGATGTAATTAACTTCATTAATTAATGAATGAGTGACGTGAACTTCTCGCAAATGTTGCAAGCACTTGCAAAATTTATGTGCACAGAAGCCGATTTGTAGAGGAGTTTCAAATCTCTCGGTCAGTTCCTGTTTTCCCATCTTATTCATATTGGAATAGGCGAGAAATTGATAGTACGTGTATTGACATAACAGCTGAAGCAGCTACACAGACTACAAGAGTCCCTCCTTATTAGCTGGTGCAGCTCCAAAGCTATGAGAGGCACAATCTCTGGAGGTCTTTCAAATTTTAGCTACAGACTCCAGATGTAGTGTTTGAATAACAACGAATTCTCTGCACAAAAAAACCTGAGCTATAATATTTCGAACTTTCTCACTTAAATATATGTAGATGTTGATTATGTCGGTGCTACTTTTATGTCGGTGCAATCTCAATAGGTGGGTGATTGAGCTATGAGGCTCAATCTGATCTCAATGGGTATTTCGAAGTGTAGCAACTCTGTGAAAGTAACTTATTATTTTCATGTTTGGGACTGGGACTTGGTTTGTTTGAGAAGCAGCAAACACTCGTCATAAGAAACTAAGCTATCTTTCAAACTTTCTCACTTCACTAGAGATCTATAAATTGTTGGAATGTCGATTTCAGAGCAAACAACTTCTGTAGACTGAGTTGATAGGACATGATGCTCATTCACATTTCAAGGAGTCGCAATCAATGTTTTGGGGGAACTGTGGTTAATTCTCATTGTTAGTTTGTGGAATTGGGAAAAAACTTGGCTGCAATTTGAAAACATTGGAAAGAATTCAGTGACAAAACCTTTAAAAAAATTTATTAGAGTAAAAACTAGGAAAAAAAAAATTGGGTTCAGGACTTGAATAATGGGTTCAATGCGGGAATTAAAGGAAAATAGCTGGTAAAACTCAAAAATATCCCTAACACTAGTCACAAATCCATAATAAACTAAATTAAATCATAGTAGGATTTCTTACTATTATTATTGTGGTGGATTTTGTTTCATTCCCCATAATTTGACTTATTATGTATTCATATGGTTGGACATCTCAAGTGATGGCCACACATAAAACTATTATCAATGTTTATCCCCAAAAGGCAACATTATGAGAAAAGGTCAATATTTGTACCCTCAATATTTGTCACATAGTGCACTCACATAATTGGACATGTCAAGTTATGGACAGGCACAAGAGTACTATCAACATTTATCCCCAAAAGGCAATGTTATTAGAAAAAAAAAGGTCAATTCTACACCCCCCAATATTTGTCAAATTTTGTACTTTTATGATTGGACATGTCAAGTCATGGACACGCATAAGAGTGTTGTCCCCATTTATCCTTACAAGGCAATGTTATGAGAGTAGGTTGAGTGTAGAATTACATCACAGAATAGCCGACCCCAGTGCAAATATCTCAACAAACAGGAGAAGGCATGTCCATCTTTGTAGCAGAATGTGAGGGTGTGAAGTACTTGACCCAAGTGCGTCAAATTCACGCAAGCTCAGGGTATTAAACCAGCAAAATATGTTTGCTCCATTCAGCTTCTGGTTGTTTCAACATACATTTCATTGGCTTGTTGCTGTCAGATTATACAATAACTAAGCTCCTATCCTCAGTCAACATCCTTCTTGCAGTGAAAATTTTCCAACCAAAAAAATTGTACAAAAAAGCTTGAAAAAGTTGTGATCTTGTGAACCATTTGACTGATTTGACTGATTTGACTGTATCTTCGAAACAAAGTGTACCCCAGCAATCAGCAGAACAGTCATCCATACATCATACATTGACCTCAAATTTGACTCTATCACACCAAAACAGTGGGTTTTCCATTAAGGTGGGTACCCTCAAACCACTTTTTTTTTCTTTTTTTTCTTTTTTTCACTGTACCTATGCACTGTTTCAAAAATGGTCAAATTTTCATTGATTTGCTTGTTGGCAACTGAAAGAAGGTTCTCCCATGCACCAAAGAACATGACATTGGGATATTGTATGCAAAAGTTAGAGAAAATTAGTCAGAGAGGGTCTAATCTCTTTTGGTAGAGGTTTTGAAATTGTTTCTTCAACATATGTATATACTGATTTTAGAAATGTATAGAAAGTGATGACGGTGTCTCTAGGTAGGGTGTAATTTAGGGTATCCACTTTATAATGCATTGAGCAAATTAAAGTGGTTAGCATCAAAGTCTTAAAACTCAAACTTTGTGAAATAAGAAGTGAAGCACATCTTGAGAAAAAGAGAGATATAGGTACAAGTAAAATGGTGAGATGTGTACATTTTATAGTTGAATATTTAGATGACTTTGGTTTTGAACCCCTTTTGTAGAGATAATTCAAAATTTTATCAATGCTTGTTGTTTTAAGCAATGACGTCTTTATCACCCTTAACTTGTTGTTATACATCAACTAATGCTTCACCTTATAAAATTTTACAAAATATTCTCACAAAAATGTTCAAAAATATATGATATGTAATAGGAGTTAAGAAATGTCGGTTGAAATTATTTGAAGGGTTTTGATGGAATCAACAACATAGGTACCTATTCACCCTTGTAGAGAAATTATTGTAGTTACAAAGTCAATGTAATAAATTCAATTATGTCCTAAAGCTACATTTAATTGCCAAAATATAATTTGAAAAATCTATGAACAAAAAAGTAGATGATTGGTTGATTACTTATTGATTTATCTATTATTTCTTGTACACATTTCATAGATCTTACACATGATCTTCAAAAATGAATATTTGTATAAAGAAAAGTTTTAATTTATAGGGCACTAAAGCATGATTAAGAAGATTGGTATTTTAAATACAAAGAATTTAGAAATTGTTGTGAAAGAAAAATGTTGTCATTTAAATATGGTTTTATCTTCTAGACTATAATATCTTGGATTCATAGAAATGATAAAGCTTATTGCAAATGTATACTTGAATAAACTCTTCATTTATATTCGCATCAAAACAATCATAAGAGGATTTTTGGGCCTCTGGGAAACCTTTCAGGGTTGTTCCCAGCCTGAAATTGTTTCCGCTACTATAGACTAGACCCTACTTGTCTAAATTTTGGAATTTTGGAAAAAATTTAATATTAAAATTTCATAATGTATTAAAAATTAAAAAATGACTTAAAAAATGACTTAAAAAATAATTAAAAATTCATTTTTTTAAAATTAAAAATTAATTAATATTATCTAACATGGCAATTGCTTGCCCACGTCGGTATGATGATGTGGCAGTGTTCACAACGTTCAAGAACTCAGTCTTTTCAAATGGTGAGAAATCCTTTTATGAATTAATGATGAGTTAAATTTGTCTTTGGGATTTATTAAAGATTGTAGTTCATTCTTGATTTGACCAAATCACTAATATTGTACTACTATTTCTAATTGTTCTTTTACATTAAATCAAGGTGGTTGTAAAAAAGGCCTACAATTTTATGTCTCATTTGCATTCTTTTGTTCACAAGTACTATATAATTAGAAAAAAAAATTTATGTAAAAAATATGTTTAATGTATATACCTTGAAGAAGAAGTTACCCTAGGAAAGGAAAAGCATAGAAAAATTCTCTAAGTAGGGGAACTAGAAAAGTACAATATCTCATGAAAATAGGTACTTCGATATTTTAACTTGTAAAAAATATGGATTTTTTTCAAAAAAGTAAAATATTAGAAATTTGAAAAGACTTCAAGGCAAAGAGATTTCACCAAAAGAATTATCTTAAAACTATTTTTAATGTTTAGAATTGTATGCGTAAGGGAGCCCTATTTGTATGGATGTAGTGGACAAAAAATAATGTTTTTTTTTAATGTGTTTAGGTGGGCACATGTCCCTTTAGTGTGGGGATATCTTACAAAAATTTTAAGTCTACATCATTAAATTTGAGTACTCCATACTACTAAAAACCTCTAACAACAAAGTGTGACAAATTCACTAAATTAAAATATAATTAGAAAATGTTTTTGGGATTTATTTGAAAATTAAAAAATATCATTAACATCAAGTTAGTCATATTCAAAAAAAATTTCAAGTACATTGTCTTCATGCTCCAGAAGTTGTGACCAATGGCAACTGGGTCACTTCAAATGTAATGCCTAAAAGGACAATCTTTTTTTGCAATCACCTATCTATAACCTACACAAGTCAATTTCTCTAATCTCAAAATGGTAGAAGTCCCTATCAATAGAGTGTATTACTTTAAAAAGCTAAGAGTGATTGAACCATCAAACTTTCATATTTCTTCAATATGCTCACTATCAAAAAAATCAATTATGTATATGACAAAAAGATTAGGTGTCCGAGAGGTAGCTAGGCCTAGCAATTGTAAGATTTTTATCAAAGACTACTAAAGTAGATCTACAATTGTATGAGATAGAGCCTAGCTAAATGAAAATTATTAATTCACAATAGATAGTTTTTGTAGTCTTAGATATACTTATAGCTAGTCCAAACTAGAATTACATTCATTCCAAGTAAACATTAGAAAGTTAGATGTTTGCCTTGTAAGTAAAAACTCAAGCAATACTAAAGATATTATAACTAAAGATTAAAGAGAGGTTTCCTTGACATAAAAATCCTGCAAGAGTTCAATAGTGTAATCAATTCATCTACATTCTTGTATTGAGTTAAAAGATCCTCCATTCATTAGAGGAGATTTGGAACCTCCAGATGATTATTTGAAGGTTGCTCTCTAAAATTATTCCCAATGCTTGAGACCAACCATTAGTAGTTCGAATATTTGAATTTTTAAGAATTAAAATTTATTTTCCAAAATTTTTAGAAAGTATTAAAAAACCAGAAGATGATTAAATTTAATTTCAATTAAAAATAATAATAATTGATTTTTTAAAAACTAATTAATTAATACTATTTGATGTGATAGTTGCTTGACCACATTAGATTGCTTATGTAGTAGAGTTCTTAGCATTCTCACAATTTAAGAACTCTTAGTCTTCTAGAGGCCTCAAATCTCCCCTAATTCATTGAACTTTAATGAAGGTGATTAATTTAGATCTATTCCTAAAATGTGCAAGGTAAGAATGTCAACCTACACTTAGTTATTGGAAACTTCTTAGAGGTTATTCCAAAAAATTCAGATTGTTTTAGAATGCAAAAGATGACTGCATAAAAGTCAACCGCTTTTATATCAATGATGTGAAATTCTTAGAAACTACCTAGGCTGCAATAAGATTCCACTAAAAATTAGGATAGAATTTTTAGTGATAAATAATACACATCAACAAGTTCCAATGCATTCTGACATTGACAAGTATCTAATCTAGTGGCTTCATTGAACTCTAATAATTTGATGTATTTAACCAATTTATTGGAAGTTTATGATATATAAACACGGTTGCTAGTATGTGAGCATAGAAGCATGAGCTTATGAGCCTCAAAGATGATGCACCTATTGTATAGGTGCTTATATTATAGAAACCTTCTATAATAAGAGTGTATTTATACTATAAGTATCTATATTATAGGTATTTTTACTATAAACACCTTCAAAGGTGATAGTATATCTACTTATATATATATATATATTAGAAGCTCACATGCTCCCATGTTCATGCTCACACACTAGCATCGTTGGATATATAAATGAGGCCAAAGAGGATTCTTTTCTTACACCTACAACCTCTTTAGACATTGCACACAAGTCAAAATCTTTGGAAAGTGCAAAGTCCATCATTTAGAAATTTTACATTTCTTCACATTGACAATTCATTGGCTTTCATAAGCCCTATGACTTGGAATAGGGATTGAGGTTTTCATGGCTAATGTAGACCTTCTAAAGCCCATGGCACAATCCATTTGTTATTTAGAGTTTTTTTCTAAAAGTTAGGTAGTTTTTTGCAATAGATTTGATTCTATTTAAATAATTAGTTGTAGATTGTGGTTAATTTGAGAAAGATCTAGAGGTTAGAATGAAGAGAGGGAAACCTTGGGAAGGGTGTAAAATTCTACTTTTTTGTCTTTCACCACATTCCTATTTGTTATTGTCATATTGTTGACATTTTTTTAATTGTAGTGTTTTTGGCTAATTTGTTCATTTGGTATTTTTGAGAAATGACACTCATTTTTATAGGTGTTTTGTATATTCCTTGAAGGATATGGAGGTTCCTTTAAGCTTTAGCACTTTTCCACTTGTTCACAAGAGTTCAGAAAATTTTGAATGCTGGTGATTGTAGTTGGGATTTTGATTAGGTCTTATGGGATCATTGTTTTTTTGTTGTGATTTTGCACTAGCTCCTTGTGTGGAAATTTTCATTTGTATAATTCCCCCTTGAGCCTTAACCTTACTAGAGATATTCCTTTATATGGGTGATTCTACCTCCATCCTTAAGCTAGAACCTTAGAACACAATCTTTGATGGCAATTCATGAAATGAATAAGGTGACCCAAATAAGCACCTTCTAAGCAATGGACACTTATTTTATGCTAAATCTATTCAATTTTAATCAACTTTGAAACACAATTTCTAGTTAAAGATGTAAATACTTGATGTCTCTAAAAACAAATGTAAATCTAATTTAAACCAAATTTCTATCTAATTCATCCTATAGAATGCATTTTTTTCCTTTCTAAAATGATAAAGCAAGTTGAATTCTCACCTTCCAAGAAAAAGATATGGATGGATGAAATTTTACCTTTAATCTAACCTAAAAACTTCATTTGTCAATTTAAAATAGTTAAACTAATCAAAACAAATTCAAATTTAAGGGGAGAGCTTTTAATTATGTTAATTGACTAATCCTAGGACTAAATCTAATTTGACCTTGAATAAAAGAACCTCATCCAAATTAGAACCAAACTTCATCCATCTTTTTCTCATCCGATATTTAGTCTTTTTCAAAATGAGAATAGATTCTAAAATCCTCAAGAGATTTTTTAATTGATTCTAAATTAAAGTTATTCCTTAGTGATTTTTTAGAGATTCTTTTTAATTGTCTTCTAATCTAACTTAATTCAAACTTTCTATTTTAATATTACTATTTTTAGGGTTTATATGTTTATAAGTGAAAAATAAGAATTTACCTTTTTTAAAAGATAAGACACTTAAATTCTAATTTCTTAGTGAAAAATTTATTAATAGATGAAATTTGTTAAAAAATTTGTGAATTAACTTCATCCATCAATTGCTTTGAACTTAAATAAGAAATTTGACTTTTGTTTTGACCTAAATTTTTTGAATTCTACCTAGATTTTTAGATTCCTTTTTGGATCCCTTTGGATGAAATTTTAACTTTTCATTCAAATTAATGTCCAAAGTTCATCTACTTATAACTTTCTTATTGTTTTTTTTATTGTTTTTTAAGTGTTATATGTTTTTGGAAACCTCTAATTACTAACTACGTTGTTCTAAATGTGAATTCTGGTTTTAAAACTCTATTCTAGGGACTAAATTTTAATGGAGACTTTTAATGTGTAAAAATCAAAAGAAATTTGGAACAAGGATATTTTAATGTACCTCTCCTGTGAAGGTCTCTATTATATTGTCATCAAAATCCATCATGTGAATTCTTTTGGAATAAATTTCTCCCTCCATCTTGCTAATTCATGGCAAAATTTGAATTAATTCCGTTGTCGTTGAATCTCCCTTGTTTAATTGGGTTTTAATTTATTGAAGAATTTATGAAATTTTAAAGTATTTGAATCAATTCCTTTAGTTTTGGAGTTAATTAAATATTCCAAACCTTTTAATGATCAAATCAAATCAAATCCAACTAATCCTAATTATTTTGGAAGTATTAGTTGGTTTTTTGTTTTATCTCCTTGGCTTATTAGGCCTATTGAAACAAACCCCAACAATAATCCAAAGCCCTAATACCTTCAAGAATTAATTAATAAATGACCAACAAAGAATTAAATAATAAAGGAATTTGGTTCAATAGTTAGATGTCATTTAAATGAATTTTTTAGTCTAATATTCCTCATGTGTAAAATTCCTTTGTATTCTAATCCTCCTTAGTCTTTTTCTTCTCTAATTTTCTTTCATTTGCATTTTGAATGCTTGAGTGAGAAGGTTGAATAGACTACTAGAAGAGAACATTTGGCAAAAATGTTAGAAGATACAAACTTTTTTTTAAAATCAAAATTTGGTGGTGTGGTTTACAATTCTTGACCTCGATTTTAATGTTGGAATGAATTTAATAAAAGTATAGAGGTACCTTTGATTTTAAATCACCTAATATAGATGTTGAAATGAGCTAATTATAGGCTCCTATATGATATAAGTTCTAGCTCTTCAATTTTGTATTTTGAATCCTCGCAGTCTATATTATAGCCTTGCAATCACTCCTTAATTGCTCTTTAATGACACATGGCAGGCCACGATTGAACCCTCCAAACTCTGTCCATCCCTGCATTGCCAATTATGTAGGCTAAATACTAGATTAGCTTGGACCACATACTACTAGGTATGTTGGGCCAAATGGAATAAACTAAGCAACTTTTGAATAAAAGGAAATCAATTCTAAATGCCACTAACAATTTAAGAAAGAACTAATTTTTAATGAAGATTTGAAAAATAACAAAAGAACTAAAGATGAAATTTTTTTATGGATTTTTGGAATAAAGATAACAAATAGAAAACTTAATTGGAAATGAAGCAATGAATGGAAAACTGTGAAAACAAACTACTCTCTATATATGCTCAAAGGGAAAAATCAATAAAAATTTGGATTTTGAATAAACCATCAAAGCAATATTTTTAGCAATCTTGAATCTAACAAAGTCAAAGCTCCATTGTGTGGGAACAACCCTATGTTTTAACAAGCTCCAAAGACAAATTTTAATTTTTGAAAATCAAAGCCTTCCCGTGCAGGGGTATTGTAGACATATACAGTGTCATTGTGTCAATGGACAAATAATGCTATTTTGAAGATTGAACTTCTAAAGGAACTACCCATGACAATGTTTAAACGAACATTAGAAACTAATTTCTCCAAATTTCAAGAAAAGTTATAGTTGAACTATTTAAAGAAGTACACATGAAAGAGTTTAACCGAGCATTAGTAATTAAAATTAAATTTTTTGTTATACAACGAATTTTGAGTGTAAATTAGTCTAACACACTTTTGGAAAGTCAAATTCCATTGCTTTAAGTGTATTAATACTAAATATTGTTTCAAATACTACAATATTATTTTTTCTTAAAAATCTTAAAACAAATTAGAGTTTTGAGGTCTATTGCTTCCAAAACTCTACTAAATAAAAGAATGTTGAAACTTAGCCTCTAAAATTCAAGTAAAATCATATAGAAATCACTTTGAGGGCACCTTCTATCCTCCCAAGAGTGCAAATGAAAAGATAGAATGAAATTGGGTTGGATTTTGTCCTCAATTAGTGCTCCAACCATGTTGGTAGTGTAGATGTTAGTAATGAGGGTATCGACAACCTTGAGGGAAGGCCTTTTATAGTCACCCTCGCTCCCTCTAAGTTGTCAGTGAAAACGGGAGTGAAAAACATTCTATAGTAGAACTTTGTGAGTGCTCCTAACTCCACCCTCGAGCTAGAAGTTAGTCACACGGGTCCTGTGTCTAATTGAGTTTTCTTTCTAATTGGGTGTTAAAAGAAAGCCTTCCAAGCAATGAACTCTTTTAGTCACGTCTTTAAGTGTTTCTAATCTGCCTTTTGTATTTATGATTCTAACTATTCTATTCTAAAATTCAACCAAGCTATCCTATTCTATTCTATGATATTGTGCCTAATTTTAATTCCAAGCATTCGGCAAAAAGAAACTTAACAGTAAAACAATGAGAATGAAAATCAAATGGGAGCGGTTTACCTCCTATGCGTAAATCTCCATAGTCCCTTCGTCAAACATCATCATGTGTAAATATTCTCCCACAACCTCGCCATCGAAATCATCCCGGCTCTCCATCTAATCCATAATAATTCTCACGTTGTTGGTCAATTAAATCTACCCTAGTTAAGAGGAAACTAAAGGTTATGTAGCATTAATTTAATTGCGTAATTCTTTTAATTCCTAAACCCCTGGTAATTAGAAAATACCGCAATTAAATTAGTCTACCTAATTTGTTAACGCTCTATTCTAAAATCAACGGAAATCTAATGGTTAACTAATTGTTGTTTTTAATTCTAAATTGATATTATAAAATCCCAACGAATTCAAATTGAATTAAATTAATTTGAATGGGAAATTTTCTTCAAATCTTTTCAAATCCAATTGATTTTTGAAATTATTTTAATCTTAAAGAAATTGGTTGTCAATTTGTTTGTTTCCTTTTTGGACTATTAGAATATTTTAATCAAAAACTATCATCAAATCTTTTCAAATCTAATTAATTTCGAATTTGCGTTAATTTATAAAGAAATTGGTTGTCAATTTGTTTGTTTCTACTTGTCCTATTAGAATATTAAATTCCAACAATCCAAAGAAAATCAAATTATTTGTTAATTTCCAAACAATCTCAAAGAAATTAGTTGGCGTCTTTGTTTTATTTGATTTGGCTTATTAGACCTAATAAAACAAAACTAACAAAATCCAAATCTTCTAAGAATCTAATAGCCAAAGAATGTAGAACATTCCTAAAGACCGCGAACAATTTCAATAGTGAGATTCCAAAGAAATTAGTTTTTTATTTCCAAGGGTCAACCCCCAAGAATAAAGAATCGAACTCTATAGTGTTATTCTAAAGAAATTAGTTTTTTAATGTGAATTGCTTCACGTGGTCTTCTTCCTTGTAATCTTATTCTTTAGCTCATTCCTAATCCCTCATTCTTGCATTTGTAGTTGCAAAGAGAGTTGGCTATGGAGTTTGGAAACTTTCAAGGAGGATTTTTAGATGTCACAAATGTTAGTTTTTGACCCAAATTGAATTTGTAGATTGGGAGTATTTCTTCCAATTCTTTTTAATTTGGCCAAAATACTATCTTTTGTACCATCAAAACTTTGAGTGCCACATGAGTGTGTAAGGACTTACTTGGAGTTTTGGAGAGAATGTTGTTTGTTTTGATTTCTAAGTGTGAGTGAGTCTCTGGACTCTCTTGTGGACTCCCGACTCCCCAAATTGGCCCCTGGCTTCACCGAACTGGACTCTGGCTCACTGAACTGGACTCTGGTTCACCCAGCCCTTCCCTTCGCGGCTGGCCCCTGCCCCGTCAGTGCCACGTGGCAGTCGGCGGTTGGCCGGACTGGCTGACTGTACCCCGACTGCTGGTTCTGGCTGCTCCGAACTTCGCTGGTTTTGGCTGCTCCGGCCGCTGGTTCTGGCTGGACCTCCACAGACTATTTTTTGGAATCTGAAAACTAACTAATCACTTTTTTTTTTGGGATTATCTAACTAAGACTTAAATTTTGGAAATTTGAAAACTAACTAATCATTCTTTTTTGGGATTATCTAACTAAGACTTAAAGGAAGGATTTAAGCTACTAACTTTCACAATCTATAACAAGGTCATCATTTTCACTTGGAAGAAAGGAAAGGTGGCACGAGTTCGAAAAGGAAATGATGAAGAAGTATTGCATGTGAATATTAATCCTTTTCATGTCTGCAGATTCCTCATAATTTTTGGCCTTCAATGGTTGACTTGTCTTTTCATGGTCCAAGATTTTGACCTGAATAATGACTTGGGTGTTTTTGCCAAATAAATTTGGTTATGAGAAGTGTAGGGGGTTCAAAGCTTCGCCGTATGGAAGTAGTGAAATAGTATTTTGAGAATTCATTCGCAAAAGGTGGTACACCAAACTTTCACGTGAAGTTTTCAAAATTTCCAGTATTTCAAGGTTTTGCAATCAAGGAGGTACACATGACAGTGTTTAAACCGACCTTTGATGCTCCACGCTTAAAATTTCCGCTTAAAGTAGACAACAAGGTTGAGGCCTCGCCTCTAACACACGTTTACGAGTCAAGTCGAAGGGGCCCTAAGCCTTCAAAATTCCACAACAAAACATAGAAACTTGGCCAAAATCTTTGGTCCAAGTAGTGCTCCAGCCACGCCGGTAGCACTTAAGTGAAATAGCAAAGTGTTGGTGTATAAAAAAAAGGGTACTGGCAACCTCGAGGGGGGCCCTTATATACTCGTGGCCGGGCCCCTCTCGGTAATTGCCAGTGAAAACATTTTGTTACTTTTTATCCTAAACTACCCTAATGTAATTCCAAAATAATATTTGTTTAATGGTGGAAATTTCTAAAAACATCCCCATTTGGCTAATGAAATCTTGGCCAAATCAAATCCAAGATCTTAACCCAAAATATTTTGGAATTAACCCTAATTTACGTAGATATTTTGCAAATTAACCAAAAGTCATTTTGAAAATTGTCTTTCTTTAGCCCAAAGATGGCTTTTTACGCAAGAAAGAGATCTTGACCAAATTCAATCTTTGATTTTCCAAGAGATATTTCCAAAATCACTTCTAATTAACCGCAATTAACAATTAAAAAGTCAAATTAAGAGCTGACCCTCTCTATCTTTTAGGGAACAACTCGAAATGGAAAACCGTCTGCGCCATTGTCTTTAGAAGACCCCAATTAGCCTACGGGAACCCTAACCCCTCACTCCTAGGCCATTTGCGCGCCCAAATTGGAGTTACGGTAACTCCAATTAAAAGTCAAAAATCTAACTTCTAGGATTTGCGCATTTTGATGAATCTGTCAGGCCAAGGTTGTTAGGAATGTCCGGGAGAGTAAGGAATGACTCCTTATTTGCGACAATCGGACATCATTCGCTCCTGATACGCCCGTCAACCCGCCGCCAACTTGTAATTTCCAGTGAAATTTCAATGTCGATGCCGATTCTGGTAGTTGGGAATGTCGGAATGTCTTCAAACTTGACCGGACACTTATTAAGCACACAAAAACCTATCCTAATTTTTAGTGAGATTTTACCGCATCATACGTAATTTCTATGAATTTACTAACATTTCTATGTGCGGTTGACTTCCCATGGAGTCAACGTGGAATTTCGGAAAAATACGAAATAAATTGGGTAGCTTCTAGGTCACTCCTAGATTCTTTATTGTAAGTCCCACGCAGCCTTGCACTATTCTAATTTTAGTAATTTGGAATTACTTTGCCCAATTGGACAATTTAATTCCCGATGATCGGGAATCTTGAACAATTGTTTGATTCTTGATCGCTCCTGGCATGTTCCTACCCTTGGAACACCTTTCTGTAATCTTCAATCTCCAATCCTCCATCTTTTATCTCGTGAAGTTCGAATTCTCCAAATCAATTGCAGTGGTTTACTTTTAAATCCAATTTATTCCAAAACTAAATTTAAGCCCTGGTAACTCTTCTAGGCTCGTAGTAGACTCTTTTAGCTTAGTTAGTATGTCATGTACATCCTTAAAAGGTTGACTTTGCACAGATATTCACTAGGACTGACTAACTCTCGATTCCTTATTTCTCTCGGAATTACTAAATCTTTACATAAACTTACTTTGGAGACTTAGAATGATTCAAATTTCTAGGATTAAGAATTTTCCACCTTCTAAGTTGGTTTTCCACCATTTTGGCACAGACTGACACCAAAACTCCCTCAACACTCTTTTTATGTCTTTGGCTTGAATAATTTAGCTAATTTTCGCTATTTAATCACGAAAAATGGACCCAGAGTCCTGAGTGCCATCTCGAGGGCTCACAAACTTCCTTTACCAAATCCTCTCTCACTCAACAAAGTACTATCAAAAAACATTTATTGCTAGTCCCAACTTCATAATATGAACAATATACAAAGATTATGTCCATTCCTAATTCAATAACCTCTCTTACTCAATGTATCAAACCAATTCCAATCTTATTGAGTAAAGGAGGTTTGTTATACTATCAATCTCTAGATATTTGTTAAATTGACCTAAAGTATTTTCTAAGTAAACTTTCTTTAATGTAAGAAATCTCTAGAATTATCTCCATTTAGCTAATAAATCTGGGCCAAATCAAATCCAAGAACTTTTCTCAAAGATATTTTAAAAATAACCCTAATTAACTTAGATATTTTGTAATTAATCCTAAGATATTTTTAAATAATTTTTTTTTAGCTCAAAGATGGCTTGTTATTCAAGAATAAGATTTTGACCTTGAAATCCAATCTTCGATTTTCTAAAAGATATTTGTAAAATTAACTTTGAAATACCACAAATTACGACAAAAAAGTCAAGTTAAGAGCTGGCCCTCTTTATCTTTTGGGGAACAACTCAA
Organism: Thuidium tamariscinum; assembly: GCA_947034885.2. NCBI lineage: Eukaryota > Viridiplantae > Streptophyta > Bryopsida > Hypnales > Thuidiaceae > Thuidium > Thuidium tamariscinum. The sequence goes on along the minus strand of OX344755.2, from coordinate 1,659,483 downwards.
AATCAAAAATTGTTTGTACCATCATATTCAAAAGACCCCAATTAGTCTCATGAATCCTTAACTTCTACTTTTTAGGCATTTGTAAGCGTAAAATCAACTTATAGTAACTCAATAAAAAAGTCAAAACTCTAACTTTTGGAATTCACATTTTTTGAAGAATATATCTAGCCAAGGTAGTTTGGAATGTTTGTAGAAGTCATTAATGACCCCTTATTTACTCCAATTAGACACCATGAGCTCCTACTACTCCAATTAGCCTACCATCAAGTTGTAATTTTAAAAAAAATTGGTGTCAATTTTGATTCTAGTACTTAAAAATGTCCGAATGTCTTCAAACTTGACAAGGCTCTTCATTAGTACAAAACACACTATATTAAATTTTAGTGGTATTTTTCCACAACATATGTAATTTCTAGTAATTTACAAATATGGTTATAAGTAGTTGACTTTTTATGGAGTCAATGTGGGATTTCGGAAAAATCCAAAACATTTTGACTGGATTCTAGGTCTTTTCTAGAATCTAAGTGCAAGCTCTATGCTCACTTTGAACTTATTTAAATGTAGTAATTTGGAATAATCTCTACCTAAAAGGAAAATCAATTTTGATAGTGGGATAATCTTGGTTGATTGGCTCCTATGTCAACCTCTTGGCATGTATTTATCCTAAAACCACCTCTATGTATGCTCCAATCACTTATTTATCCATCTTCATTGTAAATATGCTCTGAATCTCAAAATTACTTGCAATATTTTGACTATTAAATCTAAATTCTTTACAAATTTGATTTTGACCTATTTTGACATTCTTGACCTAAAATAGAATCTAATGCTTAGCCAGATTGTCACATGCACTTTTGAAAATTCAATTTTTCATGTACAAGACACTAGAATTGGTTAACTCTCAAATCCTCACATCTCTCGGAATTGCTAATTAATCTCTCAAACTCACAACTAAGACTTAGAATTAGAAAAAAAAACCATGCTACTTTATGCATTTTGTGATTTTAGAAAGATTTTTTTTATTACTTTAGTAGGGACTTCTACTAAAACTCTCAATATCATTCTTTTTATATCTTATTTTATAAAATCAGACTAAAAACTATCAAAAATTTACAAAAAATAAACCAAGAGTTCTAAGTGCCAACTTGAAGGCTTACATTTTATCAAACTATTCTATTATTTGGTTCCATTTATATGGCACAACTTTGCATTCATTCTATTTATTGTAGTACTTATCAATTCTTTAAAATTGATTTCTTTTCTACTTTTTTAAAACTTTAGTTCTATTGCAAATCTTTAATCTTACTCATACCCATCATCATTCCCAATAGGTTTTATTTTCCGTTGTTGGGTTGAAAGGTCTTAGCTTAGGAAAACACAACAATCCGCTAGTTGCAACCAAATTTAATCTAAATTTTTTTTAAATCATTCATAACATTCAATAGCATTGGTTGGCACTTCCTTTGAAGGGTGTGGAATATTTGACACCCCAACAGTGTTTCATCAATAACTATTGAAGGAAGTGGACAGGTGGAAGATGGAAAGGCTATTGGGGTGTGGAATATGCCACACCCTTCACTATAGTTGGAAGGTAGTACCACAACATGCTACTTAATGTTATATGTATTCAACTATACTCATAAGCAAAATCATAAAGCCCTCATATGATGCTATATAGTGCAAATAAAGTCTCACATGTTTGTAGGAAGAAAGTGAAATTAGTACATAAACTGCATAAATTCCTTCTAAAGAAATTCTTGACACTAATATCATTGCTATAGACATTGTAACACTCCAAATTGAAAGTGAAATATTTTTTCAAAATTTGACACAAATATCTACAAACTCTCCAAATTTCAATCCAAAATATGATATTATCCAAATTTCATAGTCAATTGAAGTTCTCTCTCTTCAAATTAGAGGCAACTCATCACTACTTTACTTCTAAGCTCATAACTTTTTCATCCTTATTCCAGACCAAGAGTATAATATCTCATTGGAAAGCTAACATCTCAAATTTCATAAATAAATCAAATCTCTCAAATCAAATCAAGTCTTGCAAGTAAATACCTCCTCACCAATTAGTTATGAGCCCTCAAAAAAGTTTGCCCTAAAACTCCATATCAATCATCCCTCTTTCACCTCTTCAAGCATAACTTTCAAATAGACACTCCAAATTGAGCAAGTAATAGGTTTTTGGAACTACAAAAACAAGAAAAATATCCTAAAAAATTTTCATTATAAAACTCTTCATGTATAATATGCTATGGCTCTCCAAAAACATGGTTCTTCTCAACTAACTATGAGGAGGAAGAAAAAGAGCCTCTATTTCATCCTCCACCTCTTCCTCCATTCCATCTACCTAAACAAGTAGATTTCAGCTCTTAAAATGCCACATGGACCACAATTCATCCATTGGCCTTCCCCTTTCCCCATAACTCTATCCATATTCCCTATATGGACTTCTAATCCTTTAAAAAATCCAAAAGAAATGTAAAGTAAGCTTCACCTTTCATTTCAACAACTTCAAACACAAAAATAAAGTTTTAAAATGTCTTCAAATATAGAAAATAAAAGAACTAACGTCACGTAATTTTCTTACAAAGGTAAAGAAAAATAAATTTTTCTTCATCTACATCTTAAGACTAAAAAGAAATCCCTCTAAGTCAATACACAAATATACATATTTTTACATAGTAAACACATGTATGATGCAACACCTTGCCAATATATTTATATTTACAAGATTATCATGGAAAAACTATTATTCCTACCCTCTAGCCCCTAAACACCTAAGTTGTGTTTTTTGGCAACATAGCAATTTTTGGTACTAGCTAACTACAAATAGAGTTTTTCTATTTTTTTGTTTGAAATTTTCACACATGTACTCAAGGAATAGTTGTAAGGCAAAATATTCATAACTTTTGACAATATGGTTAAAAAGTTATTGCGTAATATGAAGTTTTCATTCCTTGATGGTCATCTTTGGCAACTCAAAAAATTTCCTTAAAAATCACATTTAAAAAATATAAAAATTTGAAATTGGTCTTCTAGATATGAGTAGAAAGGTTTGAATCATTCCATTTTGGTTAATGAGATCAAAGTCATGATTAATTTTAGATTGATGGTAGTTGTGGATTTTATACTATGAAATAAACTTTGAAGTCCGTTATTTTATTTAATTTTCAATATTATTGAAGAAAAATAAAACACTTATTGTAGATTATTTATTACAAAATTACAACCATTGAGATTGGAATTTTTGTATCATATAAATAAATTATTAACAATTTAATATTTTGAATCATTACCTACTTCTTTCTAGTTACTATTTTTTTTCCTATATGTTAGTCGACTTCAAATGCTCTAAAAATATTCAATCATATAGCCAACATGCCTTAAAGAATGAATTTAAAGAGTAAACACCATTTTGGATATTTTTTCAAACCAATTTTGGATAATTTTTGGCAAAAACCCCCAAGGAGGACACTTCCTATTTTTTAATAACCTACATGCGACGGAATATAGGGTACATTTAAATAATTTTAGGTAAAATTTGTAAGAAATTCACATATAAATTAGGGGACATTAAAAGTGGCATGTCCTTTATAAGTAATATAGGGAACCGGAAAATATGGTCCATTAGAATTTAGGTAGATATAAATTAGGGGCAAAAGAATGGGATCCTAGGGAAAAAATTTAGTAGGTTCAATTAATATTTATAGTACTAGTCAGATGCAGCTCAAGATATAGGTACCATAGTGTATCTACAGCTTATCAAGTACTGTGGTATATCTACAGCTCATCTACGGCATATCTTTAAGTCATATCTAACTTCATTGATGTTTGCAACATTAGATGAAATCTGAGGGCATTACAAGGCCGTTTCAGGTCTGTTCCCGAAACAGCTCCCAATGCCGCTGTCTATTGTCAAGCCGATTTTTATTTAAATAAATAAATAAATAAATAATTGGGTCTTGAAATATGAGAATAAGTAAAAAAAAATTGATTTTTTTTTATTACGTGGTAGGGTCACGACCACGTAGGATTTGAGTTCATAGGGCAGAAACTGCGTTCCTGCAGTCTCCTAATGCCCTCAAATTTCATCTAATGTCAACACTCAATTAGACATTCTTGCACTTAGCCAAGTGCACTCATTACATACTCAGTTTGGGCTTCAAAATCAATTTTTGAAAAACTTAGGTACCCCCTAAATTTCAAAAAAATATAATTTTCTGTTCTATCCTTCTATATTGTTTTAGCTCATATTTTTCATTTTTTATAGATTCTAATTTCCATTTCTTTGAAAAACATTAAATTTGACTAATGAAATATTCATTAATTAATATTTTTTCTCCGATTTAGTTTTAATTCACAATGTGCATATTACTATAACTTGATCATTGCACATTTTTTATGCAAACCTCTCATTAGTACTTGAATAGTATTTGCAAGCACTTCTATAAGCATTCACCATAATAGTATGAAATGGTAGGCAAAATATTACCACTTCATTTTTTATTTATTCAAAGATGTAGTACACAAACTTTGTACACTACCACATTTGCACACAAAAATCAAAACCACACATACTACCCACACTAAATCATTGTTCTCCTCTACATTAATATGTGCTTCTCTTTCTTCACTGCAATTCTTCCTCAGGTGTCTCCACTACTCGTATAGAGGATTCTGTGTATTCCTCTCTTTCTGTTCCCATAGTTCCATGTATGTCTTCATCAATGCTCGGTTCCACTATTGGAGGTTCACTTGGAAGGACGGAATCCACTGCTTCCTCAAACACATCATTAGCAACCGACACCAATTGTCCTTCAGATCTTGTTGGAGACAATGAAGCTGGTTCCAAGATTGAAGTAACTAAGTGGTAAATGAATTGCCCTCCTTCCTTGATGCGTTGATATCGAACGCGCTCCCTTACAATTTTTCTCTACAAGATCCATAATTCCTCACTACATTCTAGTGACATTGAACTAACCAAACAAAATTGGCTTGCATTACTAATCAATTTGCCTTCCGCAATGTGAAGGATTGTATCCTTTTTCAATGTAAAGTCCAAGAGCTCAAGCTCTATACAAGTTTGGCACCCCTTAATACAAATGCCTACTTAAACTTTTCATCGAACATTCCATGTAAGGAATGTTCATCTCATTCATACCTTCTATGATGTTTTCCCAAGCAAAGTAAAGTATTACAATCTCCTCAGAGGAGGGTGATTGCAAGAAACACTTGTCCTTTTTTTTTGTCCCCTTGACCTTTAGGAGGTACTTTTTTGCTCATAACTTTTGCATCTTTTGTTCATTTGCCTTGAAACTTGAAATGAAGGTGCCTACAAAAGTTTTACATTTTATGTAATTTTTTCAATTTTTTCAAAATTATTTTACTATTTTTAAACTGCCCCCAATTGGGTGTCTACTTTCGCCATTTTGGGGGGTTTTAGTCCTATTTTTGACCCAAAAATGCAAATTTTGAGCTGAAAATTGGTATTCAAGGACCTCACCTAAAGTTACACAACACCTCAAAGAGATTTTTTGAAAATACTATACTGTTCAACCTCCACATGTCATCAAAGTGGCTGACTTTGCGCAAGTTTAGAGAATAGAATTAATTTTTTCTAAAGATGAAATTTGTTGGAAAAGGAAGACCTTTACTTGGAAAAAAAATGGGTTTTTCATTTTCATTCTTTGAATGTTTTTAGTATTTCTACCAAATTAGTGAAAAAAGAGCTATTTTCATTGTATTTTCCATTGTCTACAACATTTAGAGAAAAAAATTCTTAGGTCTGAATTTCAAGAGACATAATATTCTCATTGCTCTTCAAATTATCCATATTTTTTTCAATTTAAAAAGAATTTATTTCAAAGGGTCATAGGACTCACTGGACTCACTGATTTTGAGCCATTTTGAGCCAAAACCGGTAAGTGTTTCTTGCAACGACCCAGGACAACTGACAATTCACTGCAATATGTTCCTCGAAAAGTACAAAGGGTGTGATAATCCAAAGTTCTAATTTATTTGTATAATCTTTCAATCTATAAATTCTATAGTTTAATAAACTTATTTGTCTACAGAAATACAAGGCCACAAGTACATGCACATAATTACATCTACATCTACATTCACCTAACTATTGAACTACATATTCAGCAACACAAAATTTTCTATTCCAATGCCATTTCAGTTATTTGTTAAGTCCCCCCCCCACTGTGGGCATGACTTTTTTTAAAGTTGAGAAGGCAACTACAGATGAAGTCTCATACTTCTTGCAAAATACTTATGTAGCACAACTTCTAAAGTTCGGACCAAACTTCTGTATGCACTTTTCTGATGGAAATATAAGTTTCATACCCACTTCTATTTTGACTTCTGTAATTGAACCGGCTTTTGTACAAAACTCGTGGGTTTTAAACCCCAATTTATTGTACTTTGCAAATAACTAAATTGCTATAAACATATTCTAGAAGTCTTGGACATTATCGAACTCTAACTACAATTGCTTTGAATTAATAACTACAATTGGAATTAGTATGAAATGAACTATATAATTCTAAATTCCAACAATACTTTATCTTCGAACTTCAACAACACTTGCAAATAAGCAAAAGGATTAAAAATAAGTTTATTTGCATTGCTATTCCTCTTGGTTAAGAAAGAACAAAATCAATCAATATCCACAACTATCTAAGATTAACAAAATTTGTTGATAGTGTTGTACGCTTCAAGGGTGTAAGACCTAGCATCATAGTGCATCTCCCAATCTATAGTTCATTTTGCTATTTGTTCATATCTCCTAACTAATTTTAAATCCTTAGTTCCAATTATGATTTCAACAAATTAGAGTATGTTAATATGTAGTTTAGGACTTCTTAAACTCATGACCATTGCAATTTGTACATTAAAATAACTATAAGTTTAACTTCTAACTTAGAAATGAATGGGAGTATTTTTAAAGCATTCATACAAAATTTAGAGTCAGTAATCACAATGTAATGACTATAATTATTAAATGATTAAAACAATTCACTTTCTATTTCAATTCCAATAACAATCATAACATTCTAACGATTGTAATTACCATTTAATATTTGCATCATTATATTCCATGTAATTTGACTTTATATTATATTCTCAAAATATTATTAATTCTCATTTATAATTAATATAGTAGAAGATGGACCCTAAGAGCTAGAACCTTTCTTTCTATTGAATACATCCAACAATGATTTCAACCTAACAAATGTTTGATGTTCAATTCTAAAATGTTCTTTACAAATAGTCGATAAAAACTAGAAATTTTTACCTTACACTTAAAACACGATTCGCACAAGGATTTCAACTTCTAATTACGTACCATTCACAATCTCAATTGTGATACCAGTTAGAACAAAAGCTGCACACAACAAATACATTATTAAAAAAGGTACATCAAAATGCCATCAAAACACTAATTTCATCAATGAGCACATTTTTTGGACATGGTCACTTGTAACTAATTCTTATTCAAAATATATGTACAATTGGTTTAATAGTGGCCAACTCAATGTTTTTGTTCTCTAAATATACTGAACCTTCACTTTATGACATAACAATGTAAATGAATATCTTAGAAGCACACTCAGAACTCATATAAAGGGAAAACACCCATAGTAATGTCCTTTCATTTCACAAAGTTCAATAGAGTGAGGACAAATGTCAAAGTCCTACATACGTATAACTACATTTGATAAATGTTATTAAAATTTCGTTCTCTAGGATTTTGTAAATCTTAGAGAAATTTGGAAATGGAATAATCATATATGTCCATTTAATATAATAGGATTAGATTGAATGCAAAATACTTTCTTGCATTGCATTTCAAAATTTATGGACATCATTTGCAATTAGCAATATTTCATTGCACAGAAATGTAAAAAGGAAGTGGTCCTACAAAAGTTATGAGAATAACTTTTTCACAAGACGTATTATATTCAACTTAGAAATCTACGGTTCTAAGTCCAAAAACTCTTCAATAGCATCGAAGAGAATATGGGCGGAATACTAACCTTGAAATGCAAGTACCGAGCGATTTCCTAATTCTAGGAGCACACAGTGGGGATGCAGATTTGCATCCAAGTGGGGGGATCCCATGGATGGTCCCCTCTAAAGTTTGGGAATTTTCCAACATTGTTTGGATATTTTTCCAGACGGTCAACCGCGGTGGACTTTGGGTGGGAATTCAAAAGAATATCCCGAAGTGCGGTAAAATCCCACTAAAAATCCGGCGAGGCGGTCTCACACCAACGGAGCGCTTCCCCAAGTTTCAAGACAAATCGATAGTTGGAAGATCCCGAATTGGCGACATTCCTCCCCAACTGACAATTTAAATGACGGAAGCCACAGTTGACCGGCATATCGGGGCCATATGACATCGGATCGAGGCCTAATTTGGGTCTATTCTTACCCCCCCCTCTATCTACTTAGGAGATTGGTGAAGGTTTGGGGTCCAAAATTGCCAAACTCCAAAAGTTGGGAATTTATCCCAACTTTGATCCCAGCTGACACTAAGATTCTTTGAGAACTGGGACATAGTTTAAGGGTTAAGGGTTCCTTACAAGCTAATTATGGCCTTCTGGCCCCAATGGCGCAATCCGTTTGCCATTTAGAGCTAAAATCCAAAAGTTAGCCTTTTGGGGACATCACATGGAGGAGAAATTGGGGTTTAGGCCCCCCAATGCTTTTTTGGAGAGTTCGGGCCCCAATGGCTTTGGGAAACGTGTAAGGAACAAGTGGGGAACTCCGGGCACATGTGGGAGCAAGTACCACCTCAAAAAGTTAGTGGAGGTGGCCCCAAGTGCTTGGTGTAAGTAATTTCAAATTAAGTAGGTGGGAACACATGGGAACTTCTCCCATGTGAGAACTTGTAGATTTTGGGGAAGGTAAATTAGGTGGTTTTGCAAGTTCTTGTAAGGTTAGGTAAGATTTGAATTACTCAATTCAAATTGTGTAGATTTTAGGTGGATAATTAGATTTGGGATTGGTAAATATGTACGGACCTCCTAAATTCCCTCATCTAGTTATTCTTAGTAGATTAAAGGAGGGGTTGCTCCCTTTTGAGTATAAAAGGGGCGGCATTCTCCTCTCATTCTCTCTCTCTCTTTCACTCCTACCCATTTAAAGGAGGAGCACTATTGGGCCCGGGTTATGCTGGATTTTCTTTGGCTTTTGATGCCAAAGGAGCCTTTGATAGTTTTGGGGTTGCTGCACCTTTGGCTCTTGTGGTTTGCACTTGGGAACTTGAGCCCCCCCCCCCCAAGTCTTGTTGGAACTTTTGTTAATTGATGGTAGGCCACCTTTTGTATTGTGAAACAAGTGAAAGTTGTTGTGGGAGAGATTAGTGAGGAACCGAGGGGTGACTTGGGAGGTGACTTTGAGAGTATGTTTGCAAATTATATCTATCTCTTCCCCCCTTTTTCTTGTGCACAAGGCTAAGCTAGTCCCATGAGGGACGGCGGAGCTTTGACCCTCCTCTAAATACTTAGTCTTAGAAATTAGGAAGCCCCCTCTCTTCTCCCTCTTCTCTTGTCCACGGGGATAGACTAGTCCCATGGGGGACGGCGAAGCTATGGCCCCCCAAGTTTCTAGGCAAATAGAAGTCTTAGTCAAGTGTCAAAAATACCACTCTCACAGCGAAGCTTTGAACCCCCTAAGTCTTAGCGGGGTGTCAAATGCAAGTCCCCTTGAGATAGCAACAACGTTTAGTTTCCAACACCTTGGAAATTAACCCAACGTTTAGCTTCCAACAACTTAGTAGCAAGCTCTCACTTAGAGTAGGAAAACTAATATTAAACCCAAGCACTTAGCCTAGCACCCTTGCATTGCATTGAGAGTCAAATATCAACATTCAGCCCAGTCCAGAGCCAGCCCCAGTTCGGAGCCAGGCCTAGTCCAGAGCTAGCCCCAGTTCAGGACCAGCCCCAACCGAAACCAGACCCGCAGAGCCTGCCCTGCAGCGTGGGTATCGGGGGGGTCCGCAGCAGTGGGAGGACCACAGTAATTGGAAGGGCCGTAGGGTGGGAAGGCCCCAGTGTTGGGACTAGCCCACAAATTAAACACAAATATTGGGTAGTTAGAATTAGAATAGAGATAGGCTAGAGGGGGGTTAACCCACCAATTAAACACAAATATTAGGTAGTTAGAATTAGAATAGAGATAGGCTAGAGGGGGGTTAACCTACCAATTAAACACAAATATTGGATAGTTAGAATTAGAATAGAGGTAGGCTAGGAAAGGATTAGCCCACGAATTAAACGCAAGTGTTAGAATGGTTTAAAGTAGGATAGCAATAGTGAAGGAAGGGTCGGGCCCAAATCAAAACCAAGCATACAAAGTAGCCGGGAGCGCAAAATGGAGGTGGTGCGGGACGGAGAAGGCCCGGCGTGGGACGTACACGAAACGAAGGTGGGTCTCTAGAACTCTTCCTTGAATTAATTAGTGAACGCAATTAGGAGTTGATTAGTAGGAAGGAATTAGCACCCTCGGTGAAATTAAGGTCCGGTAATTAGCAAACACAAATAGGGAGACAACCATAACTAGAATAGAAGTAGAAGAATGAATGTGCAAACGAAGAATACAAGATGAAGAAATAAGATAAAAGAATACAAACACATAGAGTAGATTAAGGAAATACAAATACGTAGAGTAGAATGAAGGAAGACAATCCGTAGAGATAGGGTAGAAAATACCATACGTAGAGTAGGATAAAAGAATACAAATACATAGAGTAGGATAAAACAAATACGAAGACATAGAGTAGATTAAAACCAAGACAAATACGTAGAGTAGACTAAAGCCAGGACAAATACGTGGAGTAGACTAAGGCAAAAACAAATATGTAGAAGTAGAAAATACGTAGAATAGGATAGAAATACAAGAACGTAGAGGTAGATTAGACCAATACAAATACGTAGAAGGAGGCCAAAATACATACATAGAATAGGATAACAATACAAAGACGTAGAGATGGGGTAGGGAATACCATACGTGAAGTGGGCTAAAAGCAAATCCCAGCACATAGAAGTAGGACAAGAGAACGAAACGAGCAAACCCCTAGATTAAAGTAGAAGGAGCATAGAAGTAGGACAAGAGAACGAAACAAACACTAGGTAAGATAGGTAGGCTAGCAAAGAAGATCCATTGCTTGAAAGGTACAATAAATTGACGCTTAGACCCGTAGGTAATAGAATCGTTAGGACCAGAGCCTGGTTGTGATCGCTTAATTTCAAGGGTGGGAATGAAGTGCCCACACAAAGTTCCATAACCTGTAAAATAACTTAGATTAGATGGCAATTTCAATGAAAGGAAATTTACTCAAAAAATTCAAGGACATGACCTATCTAAATTTAGTTTAGGGTCTTAACTCAAATTCAATTCCAACTTTTTCGACAAACATGAGGCAATAAAGCAAAACAATTGAACTTAGTGTGAGAACAATAAAAACTATGCTTGTTGAAAATTTGTCCTTTCTATGTTAAAGAACACAAGGTAGTACTAATAAAGTACTCAATATCAATGTATATGTGAAACTCGGTGCTAACAAAGTAGTAAATGTAAATGTATATTACAAACTGAATGCATTTATAAAGTTTTATTACTTTCAAAATTTGAAGACTAGTTTGAAGACTTGCACTTAGAATGAAGTCATTTTCTATCAAAATACCTCTCAACTAAGCTATACAACTAGTTGTACACCTAGTTCTATATATGGGTTGTAGTAAAGACAATACACATGATCCAAAATTTCAAACATTAAATTGTATGTACAACATACTAATGGCCTAGATTTGTAGGCCACCTATATTACTTATAATTGATTTTTCACTTTCAATGACCCCTACCTTATTTATAAGTTTTTTTATAAAGTTTACACAAAATGAATAAAATATTATCTATATTTTACCACACATTGTTTCTAAAATGCAATAAGTGCCTCCCCTAGTATGAAACAACTTAGGTTAGATGTCAATTCTACTTGTCTTTTGAGGGAAATCAATGATGCTAATATGTGAGCCTAAAAATGTGAACATGTGAAGTGTGAACCTTAAGCATACATATAAATAAATATCCCACAACCATTGAAAATGCTTATAACATAAACACCTATAATATAGGTATATAGAATATAATTATACTATAATTATAAAAAAATCCTTTAGTATTGATACCTATACTATAAATGTATAGTCTTCTAGACTCATGGGCTCACTCTTTTCAGCTCACATAACTTAACCCTTAAAAGACCGCGGCACATTTTTGACATAAATTGTAAAAAATTGCTACTATATAGGGCAATGAAAAAAAAATGAAAAAAATAGTTTTTTTCAATATTCAACCATACAAATTTGGTACTAGCCTATTGTAGGAATGTGTAGAAAAAATTTGAGAAACTTTGACTACACAGATTAAAAGATCATAACGTTCAAAGTTAGAAGAAGTTTCTTTTTTGACCTTGCCTAACAATGACATCAACCTTTAACTCCATCTAAAATGAGATTTTTACACTACATATGGATATTTTTTTATATTTGCATCTTACATCATGTAAATTACATACCTACTATATTTTAGAAGCATGGTAATGAAGGAGTTTTGCAAAAGTTGCATGAAGCTGCCCAAGCTACTCAGAAAGTTCAAGGCAGCATAACTTTGATCTGGGCATCCAATTCGAAAAAAAATTAAGGTAGGTACACCCAAAAGCGCCGCTTATTCATATTGTGCCTATTTACTATTATTAGCTTGTTTAGATTTTCATGTAGTCTTGTTGGCAAGTGAAAACATGTTCCAATGCACCAAAGAATTGTAGGATTTGGATACCATATGCAAAAGTTATTAACGATCAAAGTCTGTTTTTAAAAGCGCCATCTATAGTGTGTGAACATGACTGATTTTAGAAATGTATGCACACTGTAGATGGTGCTTTTAAGAACATGTCGCTTTTGGGTGTACCCACCTTAGATGTTCATGACAGGGGTACATTTTACACATTGTGTTCAAATTTCAAGGACATCCAACCACACATGACTTTGTAGAAACCTACCTGAGATTTCTTGTGTACGTTCAATGGTCATTCAGTACTTTAGGGGTTAAGGTAGGTACACCCAAAATGGCACCTGACCTTAAAGCGCCCTGTACAACGTGCATACATTTTCAAAATCAGTCATGTACCCAGACTGTAGATGGCGCTTTCAGAAACACACTTTGACTGTTAATAACTTTTGCATACAGTATCCAAATCCATTGTTCTTTGGTGCATTGGAACATGCTTTCACTCGCCAACAAGACTGTAAAAAATCTGAACAACATAATAACATGAACTAGGTACAGTATGAAAAACTGGCGCTTTGGGGTGTACCTACCCTAATACCAACCGTCCTTCCTACCTGAGCACATGAAGCTGGATGCAGAGCCTCAGTCATGCTTTGACTGATCTTCCTTCAGAGGCCCAGTCAGTGCCTCCGTGGTGGTGGCTTTGAGGTTTTGAAAGCAGAGCACTGATCCTCTGGAAGTTGCCATCATGGAGTTTGTGCCATGGTTGTTAAGCTACCTTGGAAAATAGAAATTAAAATACTAAATTGGTGGCAAATTAGATACATACACTAAATAGGGGTTTTAAGGGGACTCATATTAATTAATCGATATTTCATACTATATAAATATCTACCTTTGTTGTGCATCAATAGTTATTGAAGCGTGTGTGGCTATACATCATATTTCAAACATCTATAATTTTTTAGAATAAATCTCTTTAATTTTTTGGTCCCTTTAGAACCCCTATTCACTCTAGTTAAAAGTCGGGTCAACTTTGAAAATTCTAGATAATTCCATAACCAAATTTCATAACAATTTAGTATTTTAAATCATCCTCTACTTCTTTCTATTTACTATTTTTGTTGAAATTTTTTATATGTGCTTCCAACTTACTTCTTCAAGGTATTATGGAGAGCAACAAGTTGTAGGATCTACACAATTTGTGTAAAAAGTTTGAAAGCTGAAATTTAACCAATTAGGAACAATTGAAAATACTTCTTTTTAAATGCAAACATCATGATCTCCTAGGAGATTTTTGAAAGGTTTATTTTAATAAGTCAACTAAAGTATCCTATGGTTAAAATTGTGAATGAATAAGTATAAATGAAGATATTAGCTTTGCTTTAAGTTTGAGTACTTTAAAGTAATTTTGAGCCTATAAACAAAGAATTGTTTAAGGGTTAACTTGTAAACCTCATAACAAAAATTTGGGACAATGAAACAAAAGTTCCTTGATACTTTATTTATAAAAGGTGCGTAATTAGAACATTGACAAGAGTTCTACAAAATTGGACCATATGCATGGCATGAAAAAGAAGTGAATTACTTATTGCCTTGTGAAATGTGGCAATGCACTCAAAATCCAATGTTCTATACCAACAAACCCTTTGAGTCCTTGCCAAAGTTCTCTCCTTTCTTCTAACACTTCTTACTAGTTTTTGATTCTTCTACTAAGGCCATATTAAAAGTTGAGCATGTTGGTGTCAGTTAGAGTATAAAATTGGTTGTTCTAGAGGCCCTCAACTGCCAAGCATATGCAAAAATGATGGAAAAAACAACACAACTTTTAATGCAATGTAGTATTGGTATAGAGCCACTCTTGCCTACACATGTGTAGCAAGCCTCAAATAAAATAACTAAGCCATTGTCGTGAGATCAGTGGCAATGCTCTTACAATAGAAAGGTAGGTGCAACCCTTTTCTTTTTGGCACCATGGTGCCAAATTGCACCATTTCAAAATAAATGTTTACTTTTCACCAAATAGAATTAGTTCTTTTTGCAATTTTTTTTCATTTCTATTCATATATAGATGAATCACCAAATTTGGATGAAATAGTGCATGAATAAAACTAAAAAGTGTTTTTTGGTCCCAAAGTTGGATGGATGTAGAAATACAATGCTTCACCAAATTTTAAATGATTACCATCTTAGCACTTTTTCAAAAACTAAAAAAATGCATATTAGTCCAAGTTCTTATGATTTCTTTTTGGTACTTACTTAATTTTGATTTTTAATGGATATCTAGAAAAAATAGAAAAATATTGTTTAGAATGGATAATTTAGACCTTGAAGAAAAATTTAGAGTTCAAAAATTGAGCACAAAATAATTCTAAAAGTAATCAAACAAAAATGTGCAAAATTTCAAGAAATTAAATTACATTTTAAGTTTTCATTAGAAAATTTAGTTTAAATTTTCAATTGAGATGGTTATGCACCAAAGGAATTACAAAAAATCTTTTCTATATTAGAGTATGCATGATGAAAAAAGCTTTACACACCAATTTGATATGAAATTTGAGGCCAGGGAGGATTGTATTGGGGTTTTTCCTCTAGTTATTCCCTATTTTGTTTAGGAATTGTGAACCAGTTTCTATTGTTTGATTTTTTGATTTTTGAAATATCAATCAATCAGTTAATTAAAATAAATAATACTATTTGACATGGCATGGTCTTAGCCATATTAGCATGCTAATGTGGCAAGTTTCTAGAGTTTGGAAATAGTACACAAATTTGAAGGAACTCAAGGGCACTTATAGGCTTCTATAGACCTAAATTTTTTTCTCATGCTTATATACAAAGACAATATCATTATTTTTAGATAGTCATTTATACAATGATAGAAAGTCTATTAGAAAGAATATTGTCTTAGTTTTTGGCTAAAATTCTTTTGAGTGAATACTTAATAGAACTTATCACTTATAACCCCTCAAGGACTAAGAAGGTTCAATTTGCCTTCTTCACACTTTCAATCACAAATTCTCTTTAGAGTGAAACAAATCTCAATATTTTGTGAAGTAGGATCTTATTGAATAACAAATTGACATATTCCTTGTTTCTTCTAACTTTCAAAATTTCAATGTGAAAAACATTTAAAAATTTATTTAGGATATGCAATTTTTAGAAAAAGAGAAAAAACATAATTTTTAAAATGAAAGCATTAGTAGACATGGAAAAGAATTTTTTAAAATATTTCTATTCTTTATTATGCACAAAAAATTGGTTCTAGAGAAAAAAATTCAAATTTTGTAGGATCCAATTCCATCAATTTTGACTTTCTACATGTGGAGTTTGAAAATGTGTACAAATTTGAGAGTTTTTATTTATTTTTCATATCATAGAATTAAAAATTATTACATTTCTTACATTTAAATACATTTGGAGGTGAGCATGAAGAGTAAGAAATCATTATTCATCTTCTTATAATTTTCCTCCTCCAAAATTGTATTTTTTGCCTAAAAAGTTGATCACCCAAAAATTTTATAATCTAAAAGTCCGACGGCCAATATTCTCCATAACTAATTCCATGCATTCTAGACAGAGTTATTTTAACTTTTGTATAGTTAAGGTTAAACTTTCCAAGGACATCCATGTGCAAAAACATATTAAAGTGGGACAATTCTTTGACAAAACCCCATTGTCAAAAGTTGTTAGGCTTTCAGCACTTAAAATAAAACAAAAAACATAATTGTTCATTTTTAACATTACCTTCTAGATTGACTTCAATGTATATATAATTACAACCCGTAAAGGACCAAGTTCCATTTTTTAGCAACATGGAAATTTCAAACAACTCACTACAAATAGAAAAAAAAATTCTTTGAAATTTTAACACTTTATGTAGATGCGGTCTTTCTTTTAGGCCCAACAATTTTCATAACTTTTGACTACATAGCCAAAAAGTCATTGTATAATGTTTAGTTTTTTTCCCCTTTGGAAAGTCTTAGCACAACTAAAATCATTATTTTCAAAAACAAAAAATTGAAATTGGTTCTTTAGTTTTATATGTACTGTTCACAAAAAGGTTTGAATCATTTCATTTTCATTAATGAGATGAAGGTTATAAGAAGTTTTTGATTGCAAGCAATCATAGATTCTCTACTCTAAAATAAACTTTGAAATCCTTCATTTAATTCAATTTTTAACATTTTGAAAATGAAATAAAATCATAAGATGTAGGTTGTTTATTACAACATTACAACCATTGGAATTTTTATTTTTCAATTCTATAAATAAATTCTAAAAAATTTATTATTTTGAATCATTGTCTACTACTTCTTTTTCTCCCTATTTTCTCCTTATATATTATACAATTCCAAATGATTTGAAAATTTTTAAGCATATAGCCAATTGACCTTGAAGAATGAATCCAAAGAAGCACCACTTACGTAGATATTTACTCATAAAAATGTGACCTTGTAAAGCATAGCTAACTTGTTTTTTGCAAGGCCAAAAAAATGATTTTTGTCAATTCAAACACTAATATATACCTAGTAATCCACATAGTGAAAGTTTTTGAATTTTTTTTTAATATCTTTTCAAATTGGCATGCTATAAGACACATGGTACATGCATCTAAAAATGTTTTTTTCTAAAATTTGATACTATTATTAGAAATAACAATTTTGGAGTGTTCTTGGTGAAAAACTTAGCCAAATACTACATTAGGGATTAAGATAAATTAGAAGTATGATATGTTCATTTCCTATCATTTTGAATCATCAATTCTCAAGTTATGCTTGGAAATGCTCAAAAAAACAAAATGTGATGGAAAATAGGCCATGCATTTCATGCAATCGTGGAAATCAAACTTACTGTAGTGATTTTTTGTAATCAATCTTTAAATCATATGTGGAAACTTCAAGCAAGATAGAGCTTAGGATGCAACATCATCCTTTCAAAAATTAATTGAAATCAAAATTAATTTTCAATCATATAATTTCATACACCTATTAAAATAGTAGTAAGGAATAATGACAAAAATTCATAGAAGAAAACATACAAATTTAAGTTGGCTACTAAATGCTTCTCCCAAGACCATAATCTTAATTGCAATTTTTTTCCCTTTTTATCTTTGATTTTTTTACTAAATATAGATAGAGGTTTTTTTTTATTACAATTTATATATTTTTTAAGAGATGAAATCACATGTCTTGAATCCATTAATAAATTTTCATATTATTTCGTTGATGAGAATTTGAAATGAGCATGAATTCTTGACAAATAAGTGAAAGAAATTCATATCAAATACCAATTTTTTTCTTATTACAATTTATAACATTGTCGGTGGTCAAAACTAAAATTTTGTGTCATTCTATAATTCAGAAATCAATACACTACGCTAATAGATCTACAATTCAAGTTGCAATAAAAAATGAAATTTTAGGTCTTTTACCAAGTTTCAATTTGGAGTTGCAATTAAACTAAGTAAACTGCATTTCATTAGTTAAACACAAAGTCAAAAAATATCATTTTGATTACTAAAACTCACATCAAGAAAAAGAACCTTTACTCATTGATTTTGTAACTAATTTTTAAATGTAAAGATGGCAATAATACCTCTATAAGAGAATTTCTATAATCATCCAATGGAAACAAATTCAAAAAAATTCTGTAAAAAAATATTGGATGATCAATCTTAAAATTTACATTCAAATTTGTGTAGGGGCAATGAAGAATGATGTGTTTAGTGTTAGTTTTGTGAAGATGTTGCAAGTAGGTTCAAATTTTCTCCTCCAAAATTGGAAATTTTTATGACTTTTGGTCGGTAACATTTGCTGATTCCATCCCTCAAAAATAAATATAAACTTTTTCATTCTTATTTACACTATAAAGTAAAATTTAATTGCCTAAATATTTTGTTTGCTTGAAGCCAAGAAAGTCACTTTACAAACCATCAAAGTCAAAAAATAGTTCCTCTAATATTTTCATTTTCACACATGAAGATTTGTGAGTCCCAATTACAAAACTACCAAATCCAAAAGTATTGCATTTTTGTACAATAGTAGTAAATAGTTCTATAGTGTCAATTATCAAAAAATTAATGTGGGCCAACCTAATTTCACCATTTAGTGTGGTTGCAATCAATGATTTTTTTAGGCAAAAAAAAGCCTATTTTTGACATCAAAAGGTGGGATTCTCTATTCAATAGGAAATAAATGAATAATTTTGATTTTTTATTGCTAGAAATTCACTAGCCAATTTGACAATTGGAGCTAGCTATCAACCAAACGTGAGTCTCTTGCTACCAAATGCAAGAATGGGATTTTCCTTTCACCCAAGTTGTTGGTGCAACTTTCTATGAATACTTGACATTTTACAATGCTTCATCGTAAGGCTTTTATGCATTTGAGTTGCTCCTTTTGCCTAATTCTCTTCTAAATTTGTATTATTGGTGCTAGTTTGCTTTTAATGTGAGAGTGTTGAGTTCACTAATTTTTCTTGTGGGACTTCAAATATCATTGTTAAATAACCATTCAATTGTTGTGTCTTGAATATAGTTTTGTAAATTCACTAATTTACTTTGATTTTTGTTTTTGTATGTTATTTATGTTATTCATGAATTATCCACAACAATTGACAAATTGTTGTAGTTTGTGGCTTGAAAGTTTTAATATCATTGACTTCAATTGACAATTCTATAATTTAGGGTTATGTAAGCTTGTAGTTCTTGCACTTGTAATTGTTTCCTAGGGAAATTTTTTTTGCCTACTTTGTTTGTTGCAATGTTCAAAATAGATTTTGAAGCCTCATATTTGCCTCTCCATTCAACATTGTTGCTAAATAAATTTGTCCCCCTAACTTCAAATTTCAAATTTGGCTAGAAAATTGGTGTAATAAATAATTTTGTAGCCACCTTGGCTTAGAATTGAGGGTTGCTATAATGTGAGTTTAGAACTGTTAGACTACGAACCTAGAAGATTACATGCATATGATATAAGTGTCTATATAATAATAACCTTCTACAATAATAGTGCACATATATTATAAATATCTATATTATAAACACCTTCAATAATTGCATGATATCTACTTATGTATATGCTGAAGGTTCACACGCTCACACTTCCATGCTCACATAATAGCACCGTTGGCTTCGGAACAAGGAAGTCCATAAATATTGCAAGTTGCAATATGCCAACAAATAGTGTCGGTGATGGGCAGTGAGCCAGTCCTTCCCCAGCTATATTAGCTAAGGAAGGCAAATGGGCCAATTAAGACTGACACCACTGACTGACTGACACGCACCCCCAGATTCAGTGATTTAGGCACTGCCAAGCAAATAATTGCCTCCTCCCTCATAACTTATCTTCCACCATCAATTAGTGGTGCAGCAGGTATTCCCCAACATGCTCACATAAACCACCGCCAGCAAATCGCCCCTTCTTTTGCTGAGCAGGTTTAGGTCTGCAATCTGGCAAAATCGGGTTGTAATGCCCCAGTATGTCGGTTTGCTTGCGTAATAGGGCATTATGACTTTTTCATCCAACATGTAGATTTCATCCTCAATATTCATCCTGAATGTTCATTTCCTAACCATGGTTTATGTCGAGCAATGGCTTTCATCATTGGATATTTTACAATATAAAGGGCCTCTTCGTTGGGCTCTATCCTTCTTGTTGTTGTTTTTTGGAAAAAGGTGGTGACCATTGAAAAACCAAAAAAGGAAGGACAATCAATCCAACTCAAGCAAAAAATTCAAAGGCTGAGGGAAAGGTGCCACTTACTAGGCTTGTGGAGGGTACTAGAGCTGGAAAACCTCCTTTTTACACCAGGTGTTAATAAACTCCTGTCTAATGAGGTCCTATCTCTCTTCACTACAACTACTGAAGTAGGTCAAAATATGGCTCATGTGAGCCATACTAGCGAGGATAGTGTCTCCGCAAGCAAGCCTGCTAGCTCTATCCTTCTTGTTGGACCTTTCTATTGCGAAATGCCCTCTTTGAGCATTGCTCTAATTATACAAAATTCATCTAGTCACCATTATTGTAAGCTTGAGAATTGCAATAATGGCAATGCATTTATGGTGTGCTTCTATTTCTTTTTGCTAATTCTAGGATTGGATATATTCATGAACAAAAAGTTGTAAAGGAAGAAGTTTTGGCAAAACTTCAAAGATTCTTGGTTGACTATTCTTCCAAAGGAAACACCAACTATTTGATACCATTAACTTAGATGGACTTACCAACACACAAGTGTAGCTCTTCACAAAGGTACGAGGTGGTAAAATAGTTTTTAATTTTAATTTTTTTAATTTACAATTTCAAACACCCTCTTTTAAATTTTTTCATAACTTTGATCAAAGACTCCAAATCTCAAATAGATTTTTGGATATTAAACTTAACTTTATTTTACAACTTTCTTTAGTTCAAAATTTTTGTGAATTTTTTTCTACTATGCCTAAATGAGGTTTAGAATTCAAGTTCTAACACAATTTTTGTTTTTGACGTCACTATAAGTTGTTGAACTCCTACTACTTTTCATTACAAATCCCACATTGTTTGTTTTACCTCCTACCATCCCACATATTTATATATATACCTTTAAGATGAAGGTACCTAGAGAAAGAAATGCATAGAAAAATTTACAAGATAGGAGAACTTGAAAAGTGCCAAACCTCAAGAAAATAGGTACTTGGATGTTTAAATTAGTTAAAAATAGTAAATATTAGTGGATACAAAAAATAAAAATTTGACATTTGTAAAAACTTATAGAAAGGGTCATTCACTAAAAAAAACACCACAAAAATAACATTTTATATGTTTTAAAATACAAGCAGAAAGAAATTCACTTTGTAGACTTCTACACCACACAAAATTAATTATTTTAAATATTCCTTTGGCCATTAGCTACAAGTCTCTTAGAAGACCACCTCATCCAAATTTCACCTCAAAATTTATTTTTTTGGATGTTAAATAGTACTAAGAACCTCCAAATTGGCAATTGTGACATTCAATTGGGGTTTATTATTTAAAATTATGAAAAAAATTAGGTAAGGTGTATAATAGTTATGAATACCTATCCTATGAATCTTGAATCATTTGGAGCCAACATGCAAAAGTTATGGCCAAAAAACAAATTAGCATGCAATGTGTGACGAAAAATAGTACAAGTGTTCCTTGCAATCACCCGTAATCATTAATTAGCATCATAAATCTCAAAGAACTGGATGCTAATTATTGACAATTTTATTCAAAATTACTTGGTTTGCTACTAAATACAATGTGCAAGTGCAACCCAAACACCCAACCAAGCATGCTTTACTTCTTCGATACATATTGACGCATGTATTTAGTTAGTAATGTAGGTGTGGGATATACCACACCATTCCATTTAGGAGAGACTAGTTCCACTTATTCTTGTTGAATGTTATGCACTAGACATTCACTATCGTATTTAAATTAGCCCCTTTTTAGTGGATCCTTGTGGAGTAGTGTTACATATATCATGAAGGTAAAACATGCCCATTGAGGTCAAAATTAGGAATTTGTCCTCATACCATTGTTGAATTTTTTTTAAAAGCAAAAATAAAACCCACATAAAGACAAGTATAAGAAACAATACCAACAATTGAAATTACATTTTTTTGACAAAGTATGAAATTGCTATGAATTTTTGAAGTACTCAACTCATCGTGGCCCCAAACATTGCTTCTAGACTATTGCCTAGAACCAACAAAATTTGCATCCATAATGCTCACTTATAATCTTAACCCTTGAACAATGGGCTAGTGATTGTGAAAATCATCAATTTTAATATTATGAGAATCATTGGATTAAAAAAGTCCAAAAGCATGCATTAGAAGTCAATCTATTGTGAAAGATTTTCTTTTTCCACCCCTAATTCCAAAGATGAATAATTGCACTTTTTCACATACAACAAGATGCTCTCTCATTCATCAACCAAAAATGGCCTTGGTGTCATTTATATATTAAGAATTTCTAATGTGGAAGGCCTAAAAAAAGTCACATACTACAATGAAAATTTAGAAGTTCCTAATAAGCACTCTATTATTCTTAGGTAAGACATTGATTGTGGGCCTAATCTCATTCATTGAAAAAACCCATAATGAGGCAATTCCTGAAGTGTCTACTATAGAGTCTTTTGATCGTAATGGGCTCTTCCTACTTTAGCAACTACAAATTGTAATAAATTGTCACACTCATGTCCAAGTTTAATGCTCACTATTTGCAACGATGTTAGTGTGTGAGCATGAACATGCAAACATGTGAGCTTCTAACTATATATATAAGTAGCTATACTACCACCTTTGAAGGTGTTTGTAGTAAAAATACCTATAATATAGGTATCTATAGTATAAATATACTCTTATCAAAAAAGATTTCTATAGTATAAACACCTATACTATAGGTGCATCATCTTTGAGGCTCATAAGCTCACACTTCTATACTCACATATTAGCAACTTTGTCACTATTTGTACTCTAGATTTCCATCAAGAATGTTAGATGAAATAATAGGATGATATTTCTCTAGGATAAAATTGTGATGGATTTTGTTAAATGAAATATGATAGGGGTTGTGACATTACACTGGGCATTGCACATTTAATACAATAGATTGCAACATAATTATTGAGTCTATTTATTTTTCTATTTTTTACTCTAAATAGATGGATTTTAGATTTATTCATTGTTTTTTTTATTAATGTTTTCAAATTGATGACCAAACATTCAATTGTCCTCTTCAAGTTGGAAAGGTATTAAGATAAACTTACCTATAACCAAGTAGATTTGATGTCTAAATACCTTGAAGAAGTTATTTGTCAACTCACATATTTTTCACAAATTGAGAAATTTGAAAGAAGCCATTTGCAAGTAGAATTAAGACATTTCAACAATAAATGAATTTTTTTTTAATGATTTTAAAAGTTTGTTCGGACTAAATTGGTAAAGTATAGGTGCTAAGCTACACATTGACATATCCCTTCCTTCTCCAAATGCATTGTGATGATTTTAGTTATGATGCTAAAGAATTTCTAAGATTATAGTAATAGGTAGGTGACTAACGTAATTTGGAGGGTTCAACTACTATATGTCAAAATTGGATTATCAATGGCATTTGCTTGTTCTACTTTATGCTTTGTTAGATATGCTTGGTACAAACTTGTCAATTTATTCAAAGATTGGGGCTAGGTTGAGAAGTCATTTAAAGACAATTTTATTTGCCATAGGATTCTTCTTTTGAAGAATGCAAAAGGGAACTTTGCTTCATTGGTAGACATATGTTATGTTATACGTGTTCCGTAGAAAATAAAGCAAACTATCATCTACCACAAATAATAAAATTTGAACAACTTCAATTCATATTTGGACTCAAGGAAATTGAATTATTTTGAAGATGTAAAGAAATACAAAAGTATTTTCTCCTAAGTTGGATGTATGTTTTTTTTGCAATGATCTACACATGGTAGAAAAAATACATAATTGTTCCCCTCCAGCCCCCTATTATGAAATACTTATGTCAACACTACTCTAACTATGATGCACTTGAGAAGACATCTTGCATTCTTCGTGAATGATTTTTAGAAATGCAATGAAGATAGAAAAGAATATTTGTTCATTCAAATTTTTGAAAGGGCTTCCTTTAAGTCATTTCCAATTAATGATGTTGGATTTTCCTCTTTATGATATTTTTTTTTGACTTCCTTGCATGAAGAAACAATAAATTTATAGATCTCTATATAGTTTATTTTAGTAACTTATGTTCATTTCTCATGATTTCAATTTTAGCCATAAGAACTATAATTTTTGAATTCATCTCAACTTTTGAATGAAGCTTATTAGTTATATAGGGACAAACTCGTCACAATAGCAAAAAAAATTTCAATGTTTTTTGGTGAAATTCACTACAAGAGAATGGGGTCTTTTGAGTAGTGTCTTAGACATCATGTCTTTTAAGTAATGTCTTTTAATGCATCTTTTAAGTAAAATTTTACTGAAAAGACTATTTTTTTAGTAAAATTTTACTTAAAAGATGCATTAAAAGACATTACTTAAAAGACCCCATTCTATTGTAGTGATTTTGAAATTACTTGTAATTTTTAAAGGGTTTTGTGAAATGCATATCAAATGCAAAATATGGTCAAAACTCTAAAATACTATCCAACAATCACTATCCATCAACCCACCAATCTATCTATCTATCTATCATAATGTATAACATCATACACTAGAAAAAAATCACGTTTGCCGCAACTCACTGATATGCAACTATGTGTCCTATGCAACTTCCTTGCAACTACAACCCTTTGTATTTGCACCAAATTTAATGTTTACACTACTATAGTTGCAAAGTAGTTGCAAAGTAGTTGTAGATTGAAGTTTCGAGTTGCATGTAGTTGTAAAGTAGTTGCAGGTTGAAGTTTGGATTACAAGAATCTAACAAAAGAATTTCTATGATGTATTCTACATCCAAAATTCATCACACTTGTCGACATGGACCACTTTAGGTTTTATAGAATTGAGTGTGTCAAACTACAGTTGGGAATAATCTAAGTTTGACTACAATTCAACTAGAATGCAACTACTTTGCAACTAGAATACAACTAGAAAATAATAAAATGAAGTTTTATATCAATTGTCCCATCTCAATTGTCAAGAGTACCATTAGATTGGATGGATAAGAGCTGTAAGTTATACCATCTTTAAGTAATAAAGTTTATTATTACAATTGTAATATTTCTACACTTTGTAGATTTTTACAACTTGCAAATTTATACAATTTATAGAAATCTACAAATATTTAAAGTATAAGAAATTTTAAAACTTTTGAAATTTAAAGTTTTGTAAACTTGTGAAATCTATTCAATATCAATATTTGAATTTGATAATCTTAAAAAAGCTAGATCTGAAATTCTAAAATCTACAAATCATTGAGATTCAATTTTTGAAATCTACAATCATTAAGATTAAAAAAATCTATAAATCTATAAATCTACAAGTTACAAACTAGTTGTAAACTAGTTACAAAGCAATTGCAAACTAGTTGCAAGCAAGTTGCACAAAAGCAAGTTCCACGCAGGCTATCTAATGCAAAACAATTTTTTGGATTTTGCAACTAGTGTGACTTGTCCATTGCAACTGTAGGCTCTAAATTATCACCCAGTTGTAAATGTGTTATGCAACTACAAAACTAGTTGCTAACCGCAGTCGCAAAAGCCCTGATTTTCTTCTAGTGATAGTAGAAATAAAAGTTATCATATCATTCTAAAATTAGAAAGAAAAATTCCAAGGTTATTGGTTAAGAATTTAAATTGCAAAAAACCCATTAAAATATTAAAATATTCTTGTTGATATAGAAACTACATTTGATAAATTTTATTTCATTTATTAGACTCAGATTCATAAAATATCATTTTTATAGCTAAAACTCACATGAAGAGTGTACAACAAGAAGTGACCATGTACACTACAATGGAAATTTGTAGACTAAACATCTTCTTCTAATGAAAAGTCAATAATGCAATATTGAAGGAATATCCAATGCTATTTAGTGAAAAAAATTATCTTTCCTCCCAATTGGATGAAAAGCTTATTTTTCTATACTACAACAACTCTTGAAATCATCCAAAGGACAAAAAATGTCTTCAATGTCAATTCAAGGTTAAGTCTAGTTTCTTCTTCAATTTTGAAATTTTGATTTGATTTTAATATGTAATACTTTAATACAATTTGAACTTTGAACCTATAATTATGGAGTGTTTCTTTTTTAATTTTAGAATGACATAGGTAAATCAATTTTCACAATGACTTTCAACACTATAATATAAATCTAGGGAGAAAAATTCATTTTTTAAGCATGTTTCGTATTTGATATGATTTTTTCCACTTTCATTCAAAAAC
The DNA here is from genome assembly GCA_947034885.2 of Thuidium tamariscinum. NCBI lineage: Eukaryota > Viridiplantae > Streptophyta > Bryopsida > Hypnales > Thuidiaceae > Thuidium > Thuidium tamariscinum. Next base: position 1,632,761 of record OX344755.2, on the reverse strand, counting down.
TCATAGTAATTTCAAATTTTCACAAAAATCTAGAATTCAATGACTTGTCAAAGATGTGAAATTACTTCTCTAAAAAATAAACATAAAAACTTCATTCATACATTCTTGCAAAATGGAGAGGAGAACTTTGAAATTTGAAAATATGGTTATAGGTCTGTCCTTTAGGACTTAACATCTTTTTTTTAAAGTTAGGATCTTTTATTTTTTTAAATTTTGGGCCTTGGGGAATAGAAACAATTTCTACTAAGGTAAAGGTTATTGGTCTATTGTGGGTAAAATAAGGTGTTTGGCTTCATGCTATTGTCAAAAAAATTCAATTTTTTCCCTACACAAAGATAAGTGTGAGAAACAACAACTGAGTGCAATTGAAATATTTTTTTTGACAAAGTATGAATTTGTTACAAATTTTTGATGTGTTTAGAGGATTATGGACCAAAAGAGTCTTTAGAATACCCCCAAATCAACAAAATTTGTATCCATAATGTTCATCTCACTACCTAAAGCAATTATAATATTTTCTAACATGAAAGGCCTAAAAAGTCAATTTTTACAACAAATTTCACAATGATAAGTTAGAAGTTCTTAATGAGATCACTAAATACTCCAATAAAATCATGTAAAACATTGATAATGATTCAAATCTCTCATACTTAAAAACCCATAATAAGATCATTCCCTAGGTGTCTATTATAGGTCATTTAACTACAATGGATTGTTCTACCTTATAGTCATGAAGCTTTTTACTCTCATGGACTTACTAATAAATGCAGTATAAAAATATATATATGAAAAATGAAATATTTGTTCACAATGCATGCATTCATTAAAAAAGAAGAAGTTGTAGGTTGTACTCAGAGTGGATAGTGAGGAACCATGTCAAAAACAATGAAAACCATACATGATTTCTAGAAAGGGTACATGTGTCAATTTTGTAAAAATTTTATACATATTTCAAAAGGTATACAGTATCCAGTTTTCTATTGAACGTAAAACTTTTACATTCAATCTAAAACCCTAATTTCTTCAGCAACTTCGTCTTCAATCTCATGTCTCATTCTCCTTAGTTGTCCCTTCACGCTCCTATATTGTCTACAAATGACAAAGAAAGCATCATAAATACAAAAACAAGTGAATAAAAAAGCATTAACAACAAGAATAACGAAGACAATCAAATAATAAAAATAATAATACAATTATCATAATATGTCAACATTCAAAATTTCAAACATACTCTAATACTAAATTCCTTATTCAAAATTCACAAGCACTTCATTCTACTACAATTCAATTGAAAGAATCAACATGCTTACAAATCGAGATACAAATTGCCAAACCCTAAATCTTCTAATTCACCTCCAAATACTACATATAGTGATGCAAATTGCTTAACATGACATTGTAGTGCAAAATCTTTTTCTACATGCATTAAGTTGGTTTTCTACTTTCGAAAATGATATCAAAATCACTTAATTTCAAGCAAATACAAAACAATAGGTACTTGGCTCTTCCAAAAGAATATAATAGCTAACAACTTAGTGAAATACTTAAGGTCTTATGTTTCATCGTTGGCCTACTTTTTGTATCTTGGTTTGCTTTGTCTCCTTCCATAAAGAGCTTAGCGTTGTTGGCTTATTGCACAATAAGAAAAAATAAAAAATCATAGGTCTTAGCATGTTGCATTAAAAATAGCTTTCAAAAATTAAAAACTTCATGGGTCGTTGCAAGAAACACTTACTGGTTTTGGCTCAAAATGGCTCAAAATCAATGAGTCCTGTGAGTCCTATGACCCTTTGAAATAATTTTTTTTTAAATTGAAAAAAATATGGATAATTTGAAGATCAATGAGAATATTATGTCTCTTGAAATTCAGACCTAAGAAATTTTTTCTCTAAATGTTATAGACAATGGAAAATACAGTGAAAATAGCTCTTTTTTCACTAATTTGGTAAAAATAGTAAAAAAATTCAAAAAATGAAAATGAAAAATCCATTTTTTCTTCAAGTAAAGGTCTTTCTTTTCCAACAAATTTCATATTTGAAAAAAATAAATTCTATTCTCTACACTTGTGCAAAGTCAGCCACTTTGACGACATGTGGAGGTTGAACAGTATAGTATTTTCAATAAATCTCTTTGTGGTCTTGTGTAACTTTAGGTGAGGTCCTTGCATGCCAATTTTCAGCTCAAAATTTGCATTTTTGGGTCAAAAATAGGACTAAAACCCCCCAAAATGGCCAAGGTAGACAACCAATCGGGGGCAGTTTTAAAATAGTAAAATAATTTTTTTTAAATTGAAAAAATTACACAACATATAAAACTTTTTTTTGCACCTTCATTACAAATTTTAAGTTGATAGGGCAAACTATGCAAAAGTTATGAGCAAAAAACTACCTATTGGAGGTCAAGGGGACAAAAAATAGGACAAGTGTTTCTTGCAATCACCCTCATATAGTACTTGCAAATATTGCTTGTTCAGAGGATCATTGCCATGACATTTGAACTCTCTTTAATGATTACAAAGAAGAACATATTCATCACTCAAATGTACTCCTCATTAAGTAGCAAGAACAACAATAATTAAAGCAAGAGCAATGATCATGTACTAATAGGGAAGAAAGATGTTAAAAAATATTTGAATGATCAAATAATGTTAAGGAAAGAATGTGCATCCTTTGAACATTAAATAGTATATTTGTAAAACCTTTGATTAGTATCCTCCCACCAAAATCTTTTCATCGGTAAGAGGGCCCCATGCACCATGGATGGTAACCATCAACGACCACCAAAATCTTTTCATACTTTGCAAAGAGGGGGGGAGAAAAGACGTAGTTTGTAAACACCATAGATAGTATGCATTCATTAAAAAAAGTACCATCCCAATATTAGTTTGTAGCAGTTTTAGCAATATTAGGCACTAAGAATGCAAATGTCTTCTTCTATTGAATATTTTATTGAAGAAATTTTGTACCCCTTTGAATGAATTATCTCTTTCAATCCAATTATTTTCTCTTCAGTATGACTTTTTATGACTAGTTTGCCTTATTGTTATTTATATACAGTAGATGTATATTTTGGTTGGCCTATAACAAATGTAGACAACAATTATTCAAAATTGTCTCATCCATCATTATAAGTGATTATTTAAATTAGCATTTGAATGCTACTAAAACGTTACAATGAATGAAATAAGATGATTGAAGCCATAGAGTAGTGAAGCTACTATTATTTAATGTGCTATTCATCCTTTCAAACTCCATTACTTTGAAGCTACAAGAATATTAAGATGTATTAAATCACCAGTTGACTTCCATTTTCTAGAGACACTTCTATAATAATTTTTTATGAATAACCAAATTTTTACATGGACATTTGAAATTGAATTTTAACATCTCTAAATTTGAGAATCTTCATATAGTCATTACCAACATTGTAGTCAAAAGCAAAAGCAAAACTTTTGATCATCATATGTAAAACTAAGATAGGTAAACTTAAAAATACCATTTTTCTAATACCAACACCTATTTTTTGATGAAATGTAGGTTGAAGTGAGAACCATCCTATATTAACCTCCAAAATGCTTCTAGGCTTTACGAGTGAATAATGAAAATTGAAGAGCTCATTCAGACAAACATTGGGAGTTGAAGCATTTCTTGCTTCTAGGATGGCTTGTTTAAGAGGTGTCTAGTGACATGAATAGATTTCCTATGCTTTCAACTTTGAAAAACTACAAAATATTCTATGAGTGCCAAAAAACAATAGCATGACTCAGATTGAATTTCTTAATCTTTCAATACTTAACGTGGGCACATCCAAATGTGGCATTGACCCACTACAGTACTGCCATCATTACTCTATGTATATCCCCCAAAATCAATATGTACCTATATAAAAGAAACGATTTAATTTATAACTTCCATGAAAATAAACTTTGTTCCTTCATAACTTTTGCATCCAAATGTCGCATTCTTTGGTGAATTGGAACCCCCTTTGCTCTTGCACTGAGAAAATCTGAAAATTTGACTTGTATGGTAAGAGGTCATAAAATGAAGCGGGCATTAAAATGGTGCCCTATCTTAAATATACAACGTTTGTACATGTTGCTTTTTCATAGCCTTTAGCACTGTACTGACAATGTACATTTTAGCTAAGGCACATTTTAGAGCCCTATACCCTTTCAACTTAAAAATTTGATAACTAATTCAAAAAAGTTCCAAAATATATGAAACGACTTGGGTTAGATATCAATTCCACTTGTCTTTCTAGGAAAATATACTGAAAATTATTTCAAAATGTTTCACCTCCCCCAAATTCAGTTTCAGACCTTAGATGGTCCATTGTAGGACCTAGAACTACCTTAGCAAAAAAGTGGCGTTTTTCAGTGCATCTCCTAAAGTGCCGAAAGTGGAGGGAAAATTTAGCGTGGGCCAACCCCAGTGGCGAAAAGCGCCGGTACCCACGCCGGTATCTCCCCTCAATCCCCCACTCATCAGTCTCTGACACTCTCTTGCACCCTCACCCCAATTGCACCAAACCTTCAAACGCACTCACAAATGAAAGAAAATGATTGCCATCATAATTATCTTCAATCCAAGGAAAGATTCCCAATGTATGCCAAAAGTGAGTGTAAAAGAACATTTCAAAAGTAAGTTATATAAAAAGAAACCCATTGAAAGGCCTGACTCCGGAACTCCGGATTTCGTGGTTGCCAGGCAAGCACTCAGACCACTGCAAGGCATTGACCCAGCCTTGCTCATCAGGCTTGACTGGTCCCACGCTAAATTATGCTAATGACGGAGCCACGACAATGTCCACAAAGTATGAAATTCACTCAATTATTTACCCCAAATTATGTTCCTGAATTTGTTCTACAACCGACAGAAAGAAAAGAAGAAATTGCTCATGTCCTACAATTCAAAGACTGCCGTGATCGATCTGTTTGTGCTTGAGTAAGTTTCTATTTTGAGCTGGAGTGGGATCCAAATTGTTGTCAAAGCCAGTGAGCGAGAACATTGAATTCAATGTGTTACTTGGCTGTTATGTGTTGGTGTTGTTTTGCAATGAATTTCCACTTGTTTCAAAAAAATAGAATAAAATTCAATGTGTTACGAAGTACTACTGTATAGTACAGTACATTATGTCGCGAGCATTGCAATTTTATCCACCGGAAGACTGAATGAATGGATCCCAACAGCCAGGTGAAGAGAATTGCAACAGCAAATTGACCAGAAAATTGAGGGAAGATTGGATTCGCAGAGGAAAGGGGAGACCATGGTGTATGATTGCTGTTACATTTGCTTGCAATGACTCCGGAGCGATCATTGCAATTTCTCTACTGAGTGGAAGATTGGTGAATGAATATTCAAGTAGAGTAGACTTTTAGGGTTTTTCTCAAATCGCTCATGTGGCTATCAAGTGCAAGAGAAGGACGCTAAATTGGGCAATTCAAAACTGTAACAATTCAAATTTTTTCAATTAGGTCATATAGTGTACTGTACTAAGAAAAGATTCGGCGAATCTCTGAATCTGTCTTGGACGGAATTCACGCAATTCCTCAACCCTCGACCAGCTGGGTGGGGTTGGTTTTTGACGACATATCGCCCCCCCAAATTTACCCCTGATATCAATAGGAAGGTAAAGAGAATTGCAACAGCATATCTACTGAGTTGACCAGAAAGCGGAAACGGATCGAATTTGTGCCCCCAAAACAAACCCAGATTGAGTTGGTGGCAGAAAAGGGAGACCGGGAGTGGTGTATGATTGTTGCTAAATTTACTTCCAATAAGTGCCGACTGACTGGAGCCCTACGACATCATCACCATATCCGCGCGCTTGCACTCAGGTTACCAACACAGCAGGGCAAACTGATAGCCATGGAGAACGACGAAATAGTCGAAAATGGCAGGAAAAGTTGAAGAGACGCAATCATGCGTGTGACTGAAGAGAAGACCACATCAATTGCAACTGGGATATGGGAGAATGGGGCCATGGGGGTAATGTAATGTAATGTAATGTCAGGCTGAAGTGACAACAAGGGAGCTACCAACATGCACTCAATCATAACAGAAGGTGCCCTTAGACAAGCATCAGACGGAGACAGGACAGCCTGGGATCCGTCCACGACGGCAACCTCCAAGGGAATGATCATTTATTACTGATCATCACATAGGCCACATCATCACGTTTCATACCCGGGAATGATGGGTTCAAGGGGCACTTCAGTTGTGAAGCTTCATCTGTGTTGAATTGAAAGTTTTTTCTCGTGATATTGGTCGCGCACAGACAGAGCACATGGTTGTATAGGTTATGATTTGCGGAATTTTGTTGGCTTCTTTTGTGATGAATTGAGAGTTTTTCTCGTGAAATTCATCTCGCGCAGACTGAGAACATGGTTGCATAGGTTAAATTTTCTGCAATTAGTCTCTATGAGATCGTATTAACTGGTTTCGGTAGTTGGAATTGATCGCTCATAGACAGAGCACATATTTCTGCTGGACGGGTTTTGAGGGTTTGGTCTCGTTGTGTCGAATTTGACTGATTTCGGTAGTTGAATGGATGCCGGTCAGTTACTAGAGCTTCTCGAATGACAGTTGCTATGAAATCCGCTTGAAAGACGAGTGAGTGAGTGTGTATGTGTGTGATTATTTTATTACGGGGCTTGAGAGCCTCGAGGGGAAACTGGAAACGCAGGGGGACTGTGGTCTGATAGAGGGGTACTTGCAGCCTTTTGAGAAGCTTATGTTGAAAGTGACGAAGAGCTGGAGTCGGGCAAGCAATTGGGTGTAGAATTTCGTGTGTTAGGAGGCTTGGGTGCCCGGGGGACTGTGGTCTGTTAGAGGGGTACTTGCAGGTTTTCGTGAAGCTAATTTTGAGGGTGACGAAGCGCTGTAGTACCTCAAGCAATTGGTTGTAGAATCCCGTATAATAGGTTTTGGAATTTGACGACGGCGCTTGCAATCTCTACTCTGGAGACGATGGGTTCGCAATTCCTATAATCAAGTGCCATCGCCGTGTTGTTGCTTTAAGAGATTGTTTTAGCAGCCCCACAATTGAAACCCCTTCACACTTACATACCCCTGTCGTCGTCATAACGGTGGTCACGAACAACGACAAAGTGGCTCTTCTCGTTTGGAAGAGCCCGTTATGAGGCAACTTTCTTTAGACGGATTCAGAATTTAGACCTATTGCAGAGATGGATATGGATACTTGTAGGGTACAAGAAAACAATGAATCATGGAAAAGAAAATATTAGCAGCAGCGAAACCACCACCAGTTCGGGTGTAGTTTTGTTGTAGGGATTACCGTGTGTGGCCACAAGAGCTCCGAGGAGATGGACACCATCGCCATAGCGCAAGTGAACAGCAACAATGCACCTCCACGGCATTCTACACTTGCTGGGGAAGATTGGGACCACACGTATCGCCCTTTGCCGAACCTTTTCTTTGGGCTGGCTGTGCTATGGATGCTTTTGGTAGTTGTGTGGACGGCTAATACTTGGTCTATGCGACGATGGCAGGTACTCACTTACTTGCCTTCGTGAAATTTTGCAATGAAAACGAAAATTCTCCACACAATGTTTCTCTTTCTTGATTCTCCCAGCACCAGATTTTCTGAAAAAGATGGTTTTCAGAAGAAGATTAGACGAGAGTTTGCACATTTTGGGGGGTTAGTTGGTTACAGAGTGGTGAGTTCGTTCCAGCTCGTTTATGTATGATCATCAATGTATTGGTCGAAGAGAATGTTTTACTTGGTTCTAGGGATCTGAGAATCGAAATTTTTTGAAACCGTGTTCAAACCCTGTTGCGGTTGATTCTTTGCTAACGTGTGTAGGCCTTGGTTACATGGCAGACGAGCAATTTGCAGTGGGTGTTAACAGTCATTCCAGCGATGAAGTCCCTTGTAATGGGCCTTTCCTTCGTCTTTTGGTATGAAGGTCTTCCTTCATTGCCCCTCTCTAATTTCTGAGCCAATTGATGTTACTCGCAACCAGCCTTCAGTGGGAATGTGAGATCAGGTTGATCTTGGAAGAATGTGGTGCACCTCTTTTGAGATTATAGTTGTCATGTTTGCATGTTTTGTGAGAGATTGAGCATGGTTTATGTTGTGGCAGGTACTCTTGCTTACATTTGAAGACATGTTCGTTCTGGGTTGCGTTTGGAGTCTTCGTTTCCCGAATCTTCTTCGAAACAGCATGCTTCGTGACGTTCTTGTTAATATCATATGGATATTGCATCATGCACGAGCAACTCTCCTTGACGGAGAGACGCAGCGTTGCAGGCCTAACTTCGCTCTTGTATTTGACCCTCACGGGCTACAAGGCTGCTGTCCCTCAATTTGCTGTAAGCACCAATTACCTGAACATTGAAGAGAGGATTCTAAGCGTATCACTTCAAGGATTTTAACATCTGTAGGAGTGTAGTTTGGAGAGATGAATGGCGCTGTGGAGAGATATCTTGGGGTACAAGAGCCAGAGATAAAAAATTTATCACTTTGTATGCATGTTTTGTGCAATTTCGAAGTGGGAGGTTGTTGACCACAAAGTTTTGACAGTAAGCAACTCCATTTCATTTAAGAATCTGTGGCCATAGACATTTACCAAAGCCATGCGTAATTACACCACTTGAAAATAAGTCCAACCAAGTGTAAGAATATATTTGAGTTGCTGTTGGTAACAGGGTTTGGTGTAAGAGAAGGGATAAAGTCTCTAACGGTTTTAAGATCCGCCACCTTAATTCCCAACCTAGAGATTCCAGCTGAATCCCACAATATTGCTTCTGCAGAAGTTAAGCCAAGAGAAAACTCTGGTGATAGTGGTGTGTTTCTCACGGTGAGGTACTTGCCTGATCTTTGAACTATAAATGAGAAGATTGCTCAGTGCTGTTCCACTCGTGTGCAGGTTCTCATAATATTCATTTATGCGGTTCTTCTCTATGTGATTATGGCACACATTGCGCGTAACTTGTCACTTCTAAGAGAGCAACTACAGCAAATACAGGCCGAGGGTGTGCACATGATGCAGAACGCTGTTCATACCAAATACACTATGTTCAGGTTAGTGCCCTGCTATCCACCAAGAGAGTGTTGCACTTTGTCTTTGACCCTTGCACAAGACTGTTGACTAGTACTGTACGCCACAAAATCAAATTTCCTGGTGCTGGGTACACCCTGATCCTCTTTAGTCTTATTGCCGGTGGTTTCAAATACAAGGACTGTGACATGGTTTTTAATGTGTGACAAGTATTTCTGCAGTCAATGTAGTGTGGACATGTGTGTAGGGTATTCCATAATTTTATCGTAGGAAAGGTCGTATTTTCAGAGATCCAGGTGTACAGTTTGTAGTGCAGTGGAGGTTAACAATGTTGGTTTTCAATAACTCTGTCTAAACTGTCTCTGCAGAAAGTTTCAAGGAGCGGTGTTGACCATGGTGATCGCTGAAATTCTCGTACGTGGGATCTTGTTGATTTGTCTTAAAGTTGGGTACTCTGAGCAAGCGAGTATATTTAATGTCTACTCTTTATACAACGATTGTGTTAATTATGCTGGGGGCATGTATTCTTGGGGGCAACCTTTTCACCATTTTCATAATACTTCAATGTGTGGGATTTTCTCTAATATTTTCCAACTTTGCCTCATCTGATATATGCATGACTGATATTCACCTCAATGTAGTTGCTGAAGCTTACCGTAAAGTTTACCGATGATATTTGTGTTTCAACAGATGCACGCTCAAACAGAAAGCGTCGTAAATGAGTATTGGGTGCGCCTCTTAGTGCGAGAGATTACGGAAGTCACCATCTTCTTTTTCATTGGGTAAGATTCCTCAAGGCATTTCTTTTACCACTTCCCCCCTCTGTGATTTTGAGGTCTCTCCTTCCAAGTGAACATAAAAAGGTAACTACCTTTGTTATGCTATCAGTATAGAGGATTGTTGTGATCCGTTGTGTAAGAGCCACACCACTATCATTGTAGACGAAGTAGAGTAAAGGGTCACTTTAGACTGCACAGTTTGAAGCAACAAACACGGTAGTTATCAGTAGGTGTTACGAAAGCAAAGGATTATTTTAAGCTTTGCTCAAGATGGTTCAAATTATAAACATGTTATCTGAAGCTTGTTGCCTCGACCTATGCAATCTGAATAAGTCCTAATGTAACATAGCACATAACATGTCAATACGCGTTACTCATAACAGGTGGACCTTCAGATCAAGGGAACAGACTCCTTTCTTTAATGTCATGCCAACGTCAAATACTTCTGGACAACGCACCTTGGCCCCAATTTACAGTGTGGTAAGCTCTTTGAGAACCAAGTCTCTTTCGCATGCTGTTGATAGATTCATCTCTTCCTTCCTCTCCCAGATATAGTGTAGACTCCTTCGAGCTACTCTATCGAGATTTTAACTCTAATTTTTACTTTGTCGTTTGGCACATCCTTCACATATTTTCAAGCAACCAAATTGAATTCAAAGAGTTACAGTCACCCCCTCTTTGGTAGCCTTCACCTCGATGTTTATTTATTCATGATTCATATTGATGAAAGTTTGCCATGCGAAAGTGATGACTACTTTCACCCACTCCCTCCAACTGATTGATTTTGCATGATGGGGCTTTGTATGCAGGAAATGAATGAGAGGCAATTCAGAAAGTTGGATTACAAAGAATGGCACATTGGAGTGGTGAGCTCTCATTTTTTTCCATCTACTATACCGATGCTCTTCAATATCTATGCGTTTTGACTTGGAGAGGCAAATAGTCGTAGAGATGACTTCAAAACTTTCAAATGCCATCTGCTTTATTTTCCCTTTTAGCCTGTAAAACAGGGTAAAATTAGACTGTTTCATGAACTTTTAGAGGATATCATTAACAGCATTGAATGGGCCCTTAACAATTATTGTGATCACAAAAAGTCCTCTTTGCATACTGTGTAAAATCACTGTGACCATTGGGAGACCCCATGAATTGAAGAAGATTCTCTGTTATGATATATTCTAAAAGTCCCTGAAACTGTCGTAAGTTCACAGAAAAAAACCCTGCTATATAGTTCATCACCTACAAATGTTGAGAATCGTACTCTCATGTTGTGTTGGACTATGCAGCCCACTCCCATTTCAAGAACAGGTGACAGGACCCGTCCCATGCTGGTGATAGTGCAGAATCCAGGTGTGTCCGACTTGGACAATGATCCAATCCCCACTAGCCTGTTTAAGATGTCCGCCAATTTCCAACACTCGTGGCCTGATCCCTCCTCCTCTCATGACGAAGGTCTGCAGCTCCGGCTACGAGCGAGCGGGGAGCTTTCCTCAACAACCACAGACTCGGAAGAAAATAATAAGAAACTATCTCAATATTGTCATTGGGATACGAAATGTCACAAGGAAGACAACCCCGGAGTACCAGCAGCAGCAGCAGCAGGGTACTTGGAGGAGGTTGCTGTGGACGTCAAGGGGTTGAAAAACTACGCGTTCCCTCCATTTGAGAATCCATCATGCTGCGACGTTGCACGACCTTTGCATTCAAGGTCGAACTCAAGCAAAAGCTTGCAAGCCTCTGTACACTACCAATCATACAGCAAATGATATAGGTATCCCCATTTTTTGAATTTTGTTTCCTTAGAGAATTCATTCAGAAAGTAGTAGTAAGCCCAAATGGGCAAATTCCAGATGTGATTATGTAAACCACAGAGAGAGCCCTGATTGAACTTGTACCCATTATTCTTCAGAGCCGGAGGCCACCGTCTTGCTGACCATGTGTGAGACTAGCATAGACTGTCATTGTAGAATGTAAATTTACCCAATTAGTTTTTGAGGCACCCAACAGACTCATTTACGATTCAGGAGGATGCTCTTTTTGGTAGTGTTCGTACCTTTGAGGGGTGAATAAGGTGAGTGCACATTCGTCTGAGGTGCTCAAGCTGCAAGAGTGAGTGATGCAGCTGCTACTCCAGTGGAAGGCCGTAGAACTAACCTGGCCAAGATTGAACGGTTGTACCATACCCAAGCATACAAAGTATGCATTGAAAGTTGAAAAATTTCACAGGCTATCACGACATTCGTATGGTGTTTTTTGAGTGCACTCATCATTTGATAATACATAAGTCAACAGGATATGATCTGGGTTCAATCAATATGCTTGGGATTGATGAGCAACAGCGTACTCCTTGTGCCTGCTCGCATTCGGAATCCAAGCGACATAAGCAAGCAAACACAGACAAGGTTTGAACAGGAATTGGGAAATTGGGAGCAGATATCAGAGAGGTATTTCTGTGATAGATGTTACGGGTTTCCTCTTCAAAATTGTTGAATACGAAAAATTAAGAAGATATCTTGGATACCCTAACTGTTCCCAAGGAGATAGTGCCAGGGTATTAATTAGGTGCTACTTTCAAGAATGCTATGATCTGCACATATCAATTGGTCCTTCATTCAATTCAATCAGAATCTTTGGCGAAAAGACTGCACTGTTGCACCGATTTGCATGCAGTACTGAGATCCATATTGATACTTCTGGCAACTAGGTGAGAAAAATTTATTATCATCCTATGGTCATCAACTCACCAATGACAATCTGAAGACCTAATATCCTAAATTTGAACAAAGCGATCAAAGACAGAATTGACTGTCGGAATCTGGTCTCTCATGAGATAGCAATTGCTAGGGAGAGACTGCAAAACTTTTCTCTTGCAGCGGACTTCATTTCTGTTCGCTTCCCCCGAAGAAAAGATTTGTTTCTTAAAGAGAACTTACACCACTTCCGCCCAATATTCAAGGTCGAACGTGACTGAATCCTAAAGAATGTCTATTCCCCATACCTCCATTAATACATGCTTGCTACTGAGTTGATTCACGATGTGATAGGGCACCCATTCAGGACCTCTCACCTCGTAGTCAGCTTTATGAGACGACTCCAAGATAAAAGTAGATGCACCACGCCACGCATCCAACGATGGACCAAGTCCTCTTACCAACTTTAATGTTAAAAAGGCAATTTTTGAACTTCAGCAAGCATTCGCAGGCCCAGTCCCTCAGAGTAAGCGGGAAATTTCCGTATAGATTGATCTCGACGTCTCGACACAGCAACAGTAACAGCAACAGCTCCGCCCAGACCTGCCCGATCAGCTCTAACCATACCTGGAGTTGCATTATGATTTCTACATTATGATCGAAGCCTTTTTGTATCTGATGAAATCCGGAAGGCTTCAACAGTAAAAGGTCGCTGTCGCAGCACACCTAAAGTTGAAGCTCGTCTACCCGGATCGGAAACAGGAGCTTCTAGGTAAACTTCAAACCAAGCGGGTTTATTCCTGAAGACCGAATATGAAGGCTAAAAAGGAAACTGCAGTCTCAGGAAGAGTTGTCTTTCTGTTAACCATGCAGTGCTAAATAAACAATAAGTTCAACTACACTAAGATATACCCTTAGTCGGTTGGTGAACCAGGTAACCTGTTAACCATCTTCATCATGATCATCTGCACACTTGTTTAGTCCCAGTATTCATCATGCATAACAGGAGTATCCTAAATTTTCTTACTATCAAATGCTGCTTGCTTTGTCCCAACTTGGCTGCCTGTTCTGGCACGCAACAACTCCGTATCCAGCCCTGGATTTGGTCTATTGAGGGCGGAGTCATACAAGGATATTAGACGGAGTAAATCAAAGATGTGCATAATCTTGCTTATTCCCGCGAAGCAAGAAAGCTAGGAAAACCGATGAGTGGTCAGTGAAGGAGTTCACTGGATCTCGAAAGTTCATGTTCTTTCAAATCCACTTTCTTTCGAAAATTTGAGGAGAAAGGCTATTCTTGATCAGTTACTACTATACCAACACTGGTGACGTATAAGAGTTAAACAGTACAAAGAGTTCAGGCGCTTACAGACGACTGTCCTGTTCCAGCTGTGGGTCACGTTCACGCTGTAAGCTCGGTGGTCTAGCACGAATACAGCCCTTTGTGGTCATCTTCAAGAACTTCAATTTCATGTTCTCCTTAATCTACTCATCCAAACATTTCACCACTTTAGAATCATAGAAACCATGCAAGAACCAAGTTGCTCACCGACAAGTAAAGGTGCAAACACTTGAGCTGCCAGAGCAGGCTCACTTCTTGACATCCAGAAATCACGATTACCCATTTTTCTGGTTACAAAATTAGGAATGAAATACAAACAAAAGTCAGAATTGTATTAAAAAAAATGCTTTACATCAAGTATCATACTTTACCTGCCCTAAAAATACGCAGATTTAAATGGTGAATGCACAAACTAAGAACTTGTTTCATAGACGGCATTGCTGGTGCATGGATTGAGTTACTTCAAGTGCACGGATATTGTTGCTTTACTTCCAGAGCTTGAGATTGAACCCGGCGAAGTTGATGAAAGGCGCCACGAATTACAAGTTGGATCCACTACAGACAAAGGTCGCGTCCAAACAATTCCATGGTTATGGCTCTTCATTGTAAGGCAAAATTAATGAGGGTTCCGATGTAAAAGCCCTAAATAGTGCTTCCATTCCTACCTCGAAGATGTATATCACAACCTCACCCAATGAAACTGAAGTTCTTATGCCATGAGCAGGACCGATTTCTCCTCTCAAAGATTCTCCAAAATCGAGAAGATGCCTCCTCAGCCGATAGTAATAAATCCGCAGCTGCTCCAAAGCAAACTCTGAAACCCTTTGAAAACCGATCAAAAGAGTATCTGAAGAAACATGCCTAGGAAAGAGGCACGTAATCGTTGAAAATCTTCAGGCAAAAAACGATCAGACGAAACACGCCAAGGTTTATATCTCATCAATGCGGCCTCACGATCCTACGTTGGAGTTCGTGATGATCGACAACTTCAATCCGGCGAAGATTGTCCTCACATACGAAGAACCAAAAAACATTCGTGCTCATAGAGAAGCCTCCAGTTCGCAGTGAAAGAAAAACCAGACTAAAACCCTGTCCAGTTGTATGTGACAAAGGCCTTCCAAAAGTCCCCCCAAAGCTTCGGAATCATGAGCATGCAGAAGTCTCAATGCTCTCCATTCCAAAACACAATTAAAATGAAGTTAATCAGCGATCTCTCCTTCCTCCTCCATCTCCCCGTCCTCCTTCATTTCCCCTTCCTCCTCGAACTCTTCATTAATGTGATCCCTGTAACCCCCCTTCTCAACCCTACTGTCCCCAACCTTAGTAACCCCACGAATTGGACTATCTTTAGCGATCTCCCCTTCTTCAACAAGATCCCCGTAGCTCACCGTCATCCGAAGCCTGTCAGATACAGGTCTCTTGGGCCCTTTCCCATCCGAGGGTTTAGGGTTTAAGCCCTTCTCCCCTCTCTCCGCATTCTTCTTCAATCCTTGAATCCACGCGTTCTGCATTGCCGCGGGCGCACGCACATTGTCCACTTCTTCTCTCAAGGTTCCTCTCGGCAATCTCTCTCTCGAAACTGACCGATCAAAGTCCATACTCGTTCTACGCCTCTTGCTATTCTGCCTCTGATCAACTTCCACGTCCTCATGCATCCGTTTCCCATTCCCTCTCTCATTCTCTCTCTCTTTCGCCCTCGCTTTCTGCTGCTCAATGTGTTTCCGATTACCCTCTTTCATAATCTCCTTGTACAACCCAGCCCCTACGTGATCTCGAAGCAAACTCCACAAGACACCTCCTGCAGACCGACGACGAACCCCGTCAGCTGTCATTTGGCCCCCGCACTTCTCAATTACGTCCACCTGGTTCAAAAGCCCCTTCATGGCCGCAATGCCGATCCGCTCCACGGCTTCTCGGAACAACGGATACTTCGGTTCATCGATGCGTCGGCACGTCTGCACCACAAATTGCTCGAGGCTTATCACGGATTTCCTCTGATTACTCGAACCCTTCCTTCGCTTCTTTTTCTTCTTCTTCGGATTGTTATTCTTCCCGGGCTCAAACTCGCGAATTTGAGAAGCTCCTTCGTCTGCTGCTTCATGGGGAGAATGTTCCACCCTGAGATTAGGGTTTCGTGAGCTTGTAATGTCCATAGCCTTGAATTCCGACTGCAATTCTCCGTCGTCTTCATTATCGCAAGCATCGTCCTCGTAATCGGAGTCGGAATAGTCGTAGATCGCGTCTAAGACGCTGTCATGCTCCATCGTCTGGACGACGAGGGATACTGCAACACCCTAATTTCGTGCTCTCATCGTCCAGCTTCGCAAACCTCTGCGAAGGGAACCGGAACAGGGAAGGAGAGTGGGGAAACTACTTAAACCCTAACAGATTGACTTGCGTTGCTGTTAAGCCTTTCAGTTAGAGCTCCCAAACAAAGCCAAGCAACCAGGCAGCCTCGAGTTTCAGGAAGAGCTCCCTTCATCGGGGCCCTTCAAGGCATTGACGGACCAGATGGAAGGGTAAGTTGCTTGGGGCCAGTGGGGTAAATCTCATTTTATTAGGGGTTGACAAGGGTTTGGGGTTTATATTTGTGTTGGGTTTTTTGGTGTGGTCAGGGTCCTTCAGCTAATTTGCGGTCTTTGATTCTGAATTTTGAATTTGAAAAAAATAAAAAATGCGAAAAATAAAAAAATTCAGCATTTTTCTTGAAGGATTTGATGGTATTATTTAATCATATCATGTCATCATTTATTGAATTATTTGAATAAATGAACCAAACCTGACATGCCAAGCCCGACACCCAAGCAACTCACCCTTGCATCTCGTCGTCAATGCCCTGAACGGCCCCAATGAAGGAAACCCTCCCTCGAACTCGAGACTGGATGGAGACGAGGCAAACAAAATATGTAACTTACAGGTAACTAAGGTAGAAGGCTCTTAAATGGAGCAGGTTCTAAAATGGTGCCCTACCTTAAATGTATAGTATTTGTACAAGTTGCTTTTTTATAATCTTCAGCAGTGTACTAATAGTGTACATTTTAGTTAGGGCACCATTTTAGAGCCCTATGTCCTTTCAACTTCAAAATTTGATAACTAATTCCACAAAGCTCCAAAAAATATGAAACGACTTGGGTTAGATGTCAATTCCACTTGTCTTTAAGGATATATTCTTTCAAGGAAAATATATCGAAAAATATTTCAAGATGTTTCATCTCCCCAAAATTCAGTTTCAGCCCTTAGATAGGTGATTAGTGAGCCTTCTACCTTATTATTATACCTAAAATTGTATAAATAAATAATTCATAATAGTTTCCATTATTATATTGGAATTTCTTTTTGAAATTGTGTTGGTAGTTGAAAGGGCATTCTGATTTATCTTAGAATGCATTTTTTGGACACCAAGAATAAACTACAAATTTTCAAAGTACTGAAAATAGGTATCTCTAAAATCAATCATAGATTGTCTTAAATAGTAGGAATACATTGTCAGCAAAAATATGTAGTGTATGATTGTAGATGTAGTTACCTTATGCAAATTTTTAGTTTAGGTTTTAAAGGTCTATGTCATCCAAAAATCAATTTTGAGAGGAGAAATGGGCAAAATAATTTAACTCTAGGACGAGGGTTGTCACTAAGGAAATCTTCTTTTCTAATACTGTGTAAATCATTTGCTTAAAAAAATCCAATGTTGGATCCCTATGGGGTTAACGTAGAAGGCTCTAAAAGCATCCAAGCTCTAAAAGTATTGTCTAATATAGGGGTACATGTTCCTTTATTCAATGTACTAAGGATGAACATATTAGGGAGGAAATACTTGTAGAGTCTCAAGAGGTTCCTACTTCAAAATTCAACACTAATTTTTCAAAGGTCAAAAAATATGAAATGACATGAGTAATGTCAAAAAATGTATTATCTTGATACACACTCTACTATAGTACATTTAATGTAGTTCATTGTAGTTACAAAACCATTTAGGAATTGGATTAAAATTCCTTGGATCATTAAGAAAAGAGGGGGGAGCATTCAATTTAGAATCAACATGTGGGTAGAATATAGATAAAGTTTTATTCATTTTGTTTGAAATTTATAAAAAACTTACAAATAAAGTAGAGGCCGTTGAAAATGAGAATTTGATTATAAATAATGCATGTAGCCTACAAATCCATGTCATTAATATTTTGTACATGTAATTTAGTGTTTGAATTCTTGAATATTAAGTATTGTCTTTGCTACAACCTATATGTACAACTCAATGCACAATTAGGTGTACAATTGGGTCAAAGGTACAATGGATGAAAAATCAAGCAATTTAGTGAAAGTTGCAATAGTGGGAACCTTTAAAAAAATTTGATTTGGATAACCCCATCTTCAACATTGTGAGGAACTCTTTTCTAAATGCAAGATTGTATATGCATTGATGCAACAATGTAGAAGTGGAGGTCTTTAAATTTTGACAAAAGTATTACTTTGTATGAATTGCAAGTCTTTAAACTTTGATAGAAAATGACTTTGTGTGAACTTCAAGTCCTTAAATATTGACAAACATATGACTTTGTAAGTGCATTCAATTTGCAATTTACATTGACATTGAATATTTTGTTAGCACTTCCTTTTTTTTAATATAGAAATGACAATTTCTTAGCAAACATAGTTTTTGTTGTTCTCAAATTGCGATCAATTTTTTTGCTATAGTGTATCAAGTTTGTTGATAAAATAAATTTCTTTGGAAGATGAATGAAATTGCCATCCAATCCAATTTATTTTAGACATTTTGGAGTTTTGTAGAATGAATTATGACTTTATGAGTTGATGACATGTGAAATGGCATTGTTAGGTCTTTATGTGTTTGAATTTTGGATATTTTATTTTATTTTTTCTTGTCTTATCTTTGTCTTTTCACCTTCTTTTTCAATTATATATTTTTTTCTTAATAAAGAATATAGCTTAGAAAAAATTATATTAAGATGGGAGATATAAGTAATAATAGAGTGCCAAAATATAAGCCACTTTGCCAAATTGCTTAACCATAGGCCCATAGGGATCCTTTAATTCTTGCCTTAAAAAATAGCCCCCTAAAAAATATCCTCTCACTGCATGTGGTACTCAAAATATACATAGAGTGACCCCCCAAGTAAAGGGATACCATTCATCTTCTCTTTCTTTGATATGTGTTTCAAACCTCCCTTGAAAATATATTTTTATCCTTGCATATTTTGGTTTTGTAACCTTTTGTAGTTTTGATGTCTTTTCTATTTTCAAGATGTTATCAATATACTCTATGGTGATTTTTTTGTTTTGAGGGAGGTTATTAGCACACTCTTTGTAAATCTTATCTTGAATTTTGATTTTGTTTCTTTAAAGGAAGTTTTACCAACTCTATGCTTGCGGGTTCCTTCATTGTAGCTTTATTCCCCCAAGCTCTATCCCCTATGCATGTGCTGTCATTCCCACCACTCTTCTCTATTCTTCTCGTTCTCTACCTTTCATCTACCTTCTTTCTTTCACACTTCCTTCTATGGTTCACCCCTTCCTTGTTTGTTGGCCCCTTCCTATTTAGTTCCAACTTTTTTTTGCCATCTCTCCTTTTTTTAAAGTGTACTTTCTATTGTAGCATCTTTTTTGCTTCGACTCTTGATTTTTTAAATCTTTATTTTTATTATTATATTTATCTTTTATTTTTATTTTTACTCTTATTTTTATTTCTACTTTCTATTTTATTTTATCTTCATCTTCATCTTTATCTTGGCTTTATCTTTATTTCTATTTTATTTTTAAGTCTATTTTTTCAATTTCCTCTTCATAAATCAATTCTTCTTTTTATTATCAATATATTGATAGCAATTCCAATGGCTACTACTAATATTGAGCCAGCAAGACTTCAACTTCTTCTTTTCCACAATTATCAATTGATGGAAATGATTATTTACTAAAGACAAAACTATAAAAGTATATATTATTGTGGAGCAATTATCTACATGTAGTAGTTTTGACCATCTTCCTTTTGTAGAAGATTTTGTTTTTATTTTTACTTCTTTAGAAAACATTGTTTTTGTTCTATTGTCATCTTATTTCTTCTTTGTAAGATCAATATCTAAAACTTGAAAATTCAAATGACCTTTGGTATAAGCTCAAATTTCATTTTGATCATAAATCCATCTTCCTATGTTTTCAAATTCTATGCTTGATGCCTAAAACCTTCACAATAGAAGATTAAAAACTGTAGTTCCACTTAGATAGGCAATCTACATTGTATGAGAAGTATTTGATTTATTTTTTAGCAAAAAATAATATAGACATGAGATCTGAATGATTTTTAAGATTCATATGTTGTGCTTATGTACAAATACAAAAAATATTGATGGAAATGTTGAGAGAGTTTTCTAAATCATCTCCTCTTTAATAATAGCCTAATCACACATCTATAATTGTGATATAATATGGTATAGTTCATTATTGAAAGCGGGATTGAAAGAAACAAGTGCTGGAAAATTCAATGTTTGTAAATGAGTTCAATTATGAAAGGGTCCAAGATAGAAGATGGTTTTATGGTGACCAAAACAAGATTTGAGCTTATACCAAAGTTCATTTGAACTTTCAAGTTTTAGATATTGATATTAGAAAGAAGGAATAGGATGGCAACAAAGAAAAAACAATGTTTTTTAAGAACTAAAAGTGGAAACAAAAGCTCTTCCAATAGGAAGATGGCCAAAAATGATACATATTGATCATTGCTCCATGTAGTCATCATTTTTATGGTGTTTAGCTAGGTTCCAGCAATGGAGTGCTAATTTTTAAAAATTCTTTGAGTTTTTGGATTTCTATAGACTAACATGTTATTTCTATATAATAGAAGTTGATAGTGCAACTATAAAACATTACTAATATACAAATGAATGGGAGGAGTTTAATTTAGAGTGATAGCTAATATTTGTTTCAACTAGCAAGGGGAAGGAAAAAGGTGGTTTTCTGAAGTTGGTTTGGTTAGTCTAAGTAGATGTCTAGAACTTGTGCTTGGTAAGGGACTAGTAACCATTTAAACATTTTGAATTTTCTTGTGTATTGATTTTCATTAGAAGTTGAGTTGATGTATATAGATGATGAATGAATTTGCAAATTAATGGGCAAGCTATTTACTATGATGGAGGTGGAGTCAATTGAGTCAATGTGAGAAAATATGTATAGTAGTGTTGAGATATGCCAGGCTATTGGATTTAATGCATGGATGGATGGGAAAGTATGTGAAGGGCAATGATGTAAGTGAACAAGTAGTGATTTTAATTGGTGAACATTATTGGGATCAATTGTAATAGTAAATTTCTATTGAAGTAGAAATTCTTTGATGTCAAAATTGACAAGTATAATTGAATAGCATCTCTAAGATTATTTTTTATTGATGTATAAAGTGGTGACTAAAAAAAGGGATTCTAAGTTGGTGAACCAATCTTGTAAATTTTGTCATGGTAAATATTATGTGAAGATAACTTGTGAGACAAAAGATTTGAAAATCAAATTGGTGAGTAAAGATTTGGCTTTACTATAAAAAAAAAAGACCAAACTATTGTGTGAGTCAATTAAGAACAAGAAAGAAGTTAAAGAGGTTGATGGGTGAAAGAAAACAAAGCTAAAGATTGTAGAATGATACCACCAATTAATTTGATATGTGTATCAATCTTGGATTTTATTATAACAAAAATGAACTATTATTTTATCCTATTTGTTTGAGGTTGGTATTCCCTATTTCTACAATTGAACATAACCTTGGGATTATTCAAACATCTCTTAGAATATCTTTGTGCATTTCTACCTCTAAAAATGAACTCTACTATAGGAATTTATTAATTGTCAATCATTGTAAATACTCTACAATAATATGTGATTTTGTACTTTTTGCCTTTAATAAATAGTCATTGCCATCAACTAAAAATTGTGGAAAATGAAGAAGTTGAAATTTTAGTGGCCTAATATTAGTAGTAGCCATTGGGATTGCTATAAATGTAGCAACAAAAAAAATCAATGTATTCATGATAGAAGGAAAAATTGATTTACAAAGAAGGAATTGAAAAATTAGGTTTAAAAATAAAATAGAAGATTATAAAAAAGTCCAAGATGAAGATGAAGATGAAAATAAAACAAAAACTAGTAATAAAAATTAAAGATAATGATAAAAAAAATTTAATTAAAAAATATATATAAGGTAAAACTTTAAAAATTTAAAAAAATGCAAACAATAGTGTTTTTTTTAATTCTTTTGGTCACAAATTTTTCTAATAGCAGTAAAAAGTTTGTGTAAGGACCTCCTACCTTAGATACTTTGATCATCACTTACAATTTTAGTTTATCATATATCTACTTTCATTCAACATTTATTTATTTTTATAGAAGACTTACTTGCTTTCCACCCACTTATTTATGTTTTTTCATCACTTATAAACTTCCATTTACCACTTTTATACTTTCATTTTGCAATTTGAATTGGTATCAACAATTCTTCTAAAAAATAAAATATATTCTACTCAAGAATATTAAATTTTCTAAAATATTTTGAAGTATTCATGCATTAAACCTTATTTTTTAGTATAAATTTTGTTAGAACCAAAAGCAAGTAAAATTATAGACAAATGCTCTCACTAGCTTTCAAAGTTTATATAGCATGCCACTTATTTTGTCCCAATTAGAACATGATTGTTCCTTGATTGCTTAGATTCCTCATTTTTCTCACTCTCTTCCAAAACTCAGAGAAACACCTTCAAGGTCTCTCTTGTTCACCAAGATATCTCCAAATGCCCTTTGTTGATATCAAAAAGAAAATTGTTCAACCCAAATACTATTCTTGCCTTTCTATAGGATCTACAATTGTAGATGACTATGGAGTGTGTTGCTTGGATTGGAAGCTGGCCTACTTTGTTGGAAGTGCTTAAGTACTTCATTGTACCTTATAATTCATATATATGTGTATCGAATTTTTTTAATTGGGGGCTATTTAGCTATTATTTCACAATATATGCCTTTATTTTATTTTTGCAACTTCTTAAGGATAATGTCCTTCAAACTATCATGCAAAAAAGTTGCCCAATCATTGTAAGCTATAAATGACAACTTACAATTCTAAAACCTTGTAGACATCTCTATAATATAAAGAAGATTTCCAAAACTATCTTTAATTCCATAATCCTAAAACCCACATTAGATGCTCCAATGGCTAGACCTTGTCCAACCCTCTTTACAAAAACTTGTCCTTCAAAATCCAAAACCACATAGTTCTGTGTTAGAATAAAGAAATTAATGAAAATGAGACTTTCATTATTTTGTCTATTTACAAATGGAAAATGAAAATTCCTGAGAAAGGTTGGTCCCCGCCCTCTTAAATTGTCTCTTGTGTAGATTTACAAATTTTGCACTATAAATCGTTACAATGTACTCTTAAGTAGTTATAATACAATCCACTTAACAAAAATGATGTTGTAGTAATTTGAATACTTTTTAAATTATTAGCTTTAAGATTCACAATGTACTTGTAGCAAGTCTCAACTTGTTCCTAAAGTAACTACAAGTGAAATACTTGGATAATGGTGCCTATTCAAGTAGTGATTATTTAATTTTACTCTTTTTAATTAAATTTTTTTGCATATTCCCATATAATTTTTGTAATAAAATTTGTTGTATACGTGAAGTATGTCTCAAGTCATTAATTTTCCAAAATTAATAATTTTTTAGTAGACCAAAAATTCATAATTTATCCATGTGAATTCCAAGAGTTGCATTGTAAAAAAAAATCTAAAATCCCTTTTGAACTACCAACTGTAAGATCAACAAAAACTTTTACAATTGAATAGGTAGTTGCAAAAGGATTCATTTGTTATTATGTGAGCTTAGGAATGTCAGCCCATGACCTTAAAAGACTACACACTTGTGATATAAGTATCTTTATTAATGAAATCTTATATTATTATAGTATATTTATATTATAAATACCTATATTATAGGTGATTTTTTTATTAGAAGCACCTTCAATTGTTGTAATATATATAGTTATATACATATTCAAGGCTCACATACTAGCATCATTGGTCATTGCATTAGAAGAAGTCATGATGCTTCTCCATCCTAATGAATGATACAAATGGACTACTTTGGGTGATGAACTTGGTGACCTTTATAGAATTCAAAAACAACTTTTACACAACTCAAAGAAGGAATAAGGTAACAATTCCTAATTTTGACCCCTTTCTAAAACTGACCCTTGTAGAATCTTGTCTTAATTGTACTCCCACTAATAATGAGAGTTTAAAGTTGATTTAAAAAATACCTACTTCTAATACTTTAAAATTTTATAATTTATTTATATGTCATTCAAAAAATGCATCTTAATGAAATTTAAAATCCAATGTTAACTCCCAACAAGACCCTACAAAAGCTTTTTCAATATAGGAATAAGAACCATGCTGAATTACTCATTTGGCGGTTCTAGGTGTGGTTACCTTACCATAACCCCTACAAATAACCATACTCAAAGTTCTCAAACCCGAGGAGTCTTCAGGGTGGGATCGTGAGGATTGTGCAAGCCCAAGATCGTCTCCCTCTTTCTCACCATTCTCGCTCCCGAGCTTGCGCATTGGTCGTCTTCGAGAGATTTGCTGCTTACACTTCACGGGATTGTGTCTTTGTTGCGTTCTGACTTGTAATTCCTCACTTGCAGAGCTCTCACTCAGTCCTTGAACGCCCACATTCCCTGCGCCATGGGGATCTTTCTGGATGAGCCCAAGTTCCCTGTCATCGAGCGCAACCCCACGGCCTCGTCTACCATCTCCAATTTCAGCTTCAGCGATTACGTCCGCATCACGGCCATCACGGGAGCGTCGCTCCCCGTCGGATTTCTTGCTGGTCAGTTACTGGGGTCCAAATTCCTTACCCCCCAGCGCAATCCCTAATTCGATTGCATTTGGCTTGAATCTGACCACAATCGAACTGTTTCTTTCTGTAGTTAGGTTCAGGAGACTCTTTGCGCATTTAAACCAATGTGTAAGAGTGTGCATTACTTTGGAGAGCTTACTGGAGAGGTCGCTTTGGGTCTACGAGAGCCAAACGCTCTTAAGAGCAATTATTTCATACTCATACTGTGATGATTTCTTATGCAATCGTTCAAAATGTGACGTTATGGCATGATGCGGATGACCATCCGCATCACGCCCATTACTGTCGGTTCACTCCCCGTCGGCTTCCTCGCTGGTCAGTTAGTGCGGTCCAATTTTTCCATATCCCCGGATGCAGACCCTAATTCGATTGTATTTTTCGATCGAATCTGATCGCAAGCGAATTGTTGCTTTTTGTAGTTAGGTGGAGGATAGTCTTTGTGCATTTTAACCAATATGTAAGAATGTGCTCTCATTGGGGGAACACTCTAGTGAGCTCTCTACGAGAGTCCAAACCCGTATCTAAACCCTCATGCCTTAGCATTTCGTTTGAATCTGACCGCAACAAACTGTTGATTTCTGTAGTATGGTGGATAAGGGCTCCAAGCATTTTATTCATTATGTAGGAGTGTGCTTTCATTCGGAGATTACTGGAGAGATCTCTCTGTGTCTTCAAGAGCCAAACCCTCTTAAGAGCAAATTGTTCTTATCCAGGTGTGATGCTTTCTTATGCAATCATTGAAAATGTGAGGTTGTATACCACTATTTCAGGGGCAGTGGACAATCTCTGATTTATGTTCAAAGATGAGAGGCCACAGACATTAGCCAAGTCATTCTTCCACCCAACTGCGTAATTGAAACTCAATCGAATGTGTTGGAAGAGATGAGTTTTTGTTGGTTGTAGTATGGTAGGCGGCATCAGGTTTTAGTATCCTATACATTACTTAATTAAGCTTTTGCGGTGATGGCATTGTGCTGCAGGTGGCAGTGTAAACATCCGGGGACCGTCTATGTACACGGCTGGAATTATCGGTCTGATGGGCGGGTTTATGTACGCATACCAGTGCTCTGCTGGAAGGCTAATGGGAATGTTCCCGAACGAAGACGAAGTTGCCCGTCACACACGTTAGGTGCATCTTCTCATTTGCTTTGGTGATCTTGGATGACTTAAAGGTTAGAGGATACTATTGACGTCACTTCAATCATTTCAAGATAAGTTGTAGTGTGATTTTTAGGAGGATCGGTATGGACCTATGGAGAGATTTTGTTTACAAAGTCAAAATTGTTAAGATCAAATTTTTATCATTGTCGATGAATTTTATACAGAAGATTGGAGACTACTATAAATGACTATTAACAACTCCATTTTCCATTAGCGATGAATGGCCATAGATAGTTTGGTAATTCATGCTTATACCACTCACTAATAAGTTCAACTAAGTGATGAGTTGTTGTTGGGGTTTATATTGGAGATGGGATTAGGTTGCTAACATTTTATGTTGTTTACATTTCAGAGACTCTTTATATTCGCATTCCACCTTCAATTTGTAGTGATTAGATCATTGTCTTCATCTCTTTGTTTTAATGGTCTTTGTAGACCATCCACTTTTCCTTTGATTTGGGATGATTGTGCTTGCTTTGTTCTACTTATAATTGCAAATAGTTGTGGAAAGTAAACTATTGTTGTTGTAAAAGGATTTGATTTCATCAAGTTGCATGACTTCATTGAGAAGATGTTTGGATGTTGTAAAAATTTAGTAAGAGTGTTTTAAAAAAAAAGAGTGGACAAAAAACATGACAAATGAAATTGTGACACAATTTGCATTTCATTTAAGAATTGAGGCTTCATTGTTGTTTTACAAATTATTGTGATTGTATCAAAATATTATTATTATTATTATTGTGATTTTTTAGAATGTATTTTGGAGGAGATGTAGAGAGACTACTATACGTTAAGAGACCCCACCTCCATTCAAAGATCAATGACTCAACATATATAACCAAGTCATGCTACACCACTTGGTATCAAGTCCAACTAAGTGTACAAATACTTGTAGATGAGCTATAGGACATAGGGGTTAGAATAAAATTGAATCTTTTAACTTGCAGAGTGTTTGTTGCTCAACAAATTACCTTTTTCTATTCTCATCAAGTTTCTAGAGTGATTGAGTCCACATTCTTGCCAAGACTTGTCATTTGCACATGTGATAGTGGTAAGCTATTAGTTACAATCTAGGTAATGGTAGTAAAGAAGAGCAAGTAGGCTTGTAGGATTGTTTAATTAGATTCTAGGGCAACAAAACCAATCTAATAGGCCATCTTGTTCATATCTCCAAACATTTTCTATTGTAATTGGCTACAATAAGAAATTTGGTCGACATTAAGGTGGTGATTTGTGTTTGCAAATATTTTTGTTTGATGCCAATTGGATGCAAAACATCTTATGTATTTCATGAAAATGAAATTTATGTCAATTGATTATTGATAAGGTTGTAGATTGAGTTATGTAATTGATATGATTAGGACTAGTCTTATCTACTATATTTAGAATTTTGGTCATGGCATTTGTAGGCACGTTTAAAATATTAGACTCTAGCCAAATTAGGTAATGTTTGGAAACAAAGTCTTAGAGAATTTTTGACCTTCAATTGAGTCTATAGTAATTTTTGTCTTTTGATACTAAAAATATTAGTTGAAAACATGGATATAGACTAATTCATTATAAAGTCTATCAAAGAGATATTCAATACTTTCTTATGAGAGTTATTATAATGAAGCAAGAAATCCAAGCTCTTCCTTCTTTCACTTCCACAATCAAAAGGTAGAAGCATCCAAAAAATTAGAAATTATTCTACTTCCACTTATCAATGCCATTGGTTGCTCTTTGAAAGCTTGCAGTGGCACATTTGGATGAATATACCTTTCTTGACTAAACTTTATCCTTGCTACCAATCAAAAGGGATTATACACAAATATTTTTTATTCTCAAGGAAAAAAGTGTTAAACATTCCTTATCAAGAAGAAGAGACAAAATGTCATTATGCATGGTCTCTATGCACTAAAGACCATTATTGTTCTTTCATGGCAAAGTGTGCATGAAACTTACAATGACATTGTCATAAAAGGTTAGCATTCAAGTAAATTATTGAATGTGTTTCCCATTATTAAAGTGCTTTAATTTTTTGTTGGGTCTTATTGGCTACTAATAAAGGGTTCCAATGTGTCTTAACAAGGTTTATTAGGATATTTGAATTGATTAATATTTATAAAATTCATTTGTAGAATTTTGTAAAATTGTAAAACATAGCAACTTGAGAATGTGTAAAATCCTCAATACAACAAGGATATCTAGCTCTTGTGTTGGGTCATTGCAAGAAACACTACACTAAATAGGGTATTTAGTGTTGGATTACATTTAGTGTAATTACCACCCTACTTGACCCTACACTAAATATCAATTTTAGGATGATTAGCGTAGTGCTAAACTTCAATGTGCTGCCTTCTTGTTGTCTCATAAGAAGATTTCTGGCCCTGAAGAAGACTGTTTCAGGGGTGTTCCCAGAAACTGTTCCCATTGCTGCAGACCAGCCCCTTGCTGGTCTGGATTTTTGAATTTTGAAAAAAAAAATAATAATAATTTTCAAAAAATTTCAGAATGTTTAAGAAATAAAGAAAATGATTTAAAAAAAATATTTTTTTCAAGAAAATATTTTTAAAATATTAATTAATTAAATTAATTAATATTTTCTGACGTGGCAGTCGCTCTACCACATCAACACTGCGTTCCCAGAGTTCCCAATGCGTTCCCAGCGTTTCGGAACTCACAATCTTGAAAATCCTCTTATGTCACTTTTTACCTTCTAACACTAAATGTAAACCTCTTCATATTTCAGATTTGCCATAGAGTACTTTTAGTGTTAGAAATTACATTTAGTGTTACTTACTTTAGTAGGGTAAATGATATTTAGTGTCATGGTTCGCAAATAGTGTTGCCAACACTAAATACCCTATTTAGTGTAGTTCCACTTTTAGTCATAATGTGGGTTACTTTTCTGTTGTCCACTATAACTTTTGAAGCACAAGTTCAATGAATATGAAATTTTTATAGAACATGTCTAACTTTACGTTAATTAGATCACTTATTTCTTTTAAATAAAAAAATCGTTTTTCTTGAGTAGTCACATGGTGTAGTTTATAGTTTTTACTATGTTATGAGTGCCCAAATTTAATGATTTGTAGACAAAACTTTCATGGCCTATTTGCATAGGTGTAAAACATATATCTTCAAAACAAAATTTAAAAGTATGTTATTTTATATCCTCTACATGAGTACAAATAGAATACCCGTTGCATACAATTTTTGAACATTGGAGATGGTTCTAAGATCATTCTTTTGGAAAAATCTCATCAACATCAACTCTTCCCAAATGAACAATTTTTAGTTCTGAAAAAAAAATTAATTTTCCTATTTTTTACAAATCAAAATGTGAAAGTACCAATTTTTATGAGATTTTGTACTTTTCTAATTTTTGAATTTAGAGATTTTTTCTATACTTTTCCTTTCTAGAGTACCTTTTTTCTTAAAATTATATACATAAAATATATTTTTAAACTTTTAAAGAAATTATTTTTCTAATTTTAAAGTACTCTTGATACAAAAAATACTATGAAAATGCTACAAAAATCCCATGGTGTTTCTTGCAATGATATTGTCAATTGACACCTTTTCATTTCTTTTGCATGTCATTTGTACACAAAGTCAATCTTTTAAGTCATTCTCTTTGCTTTTTGCTTCAAAGGAATTTGTCTTTGGCTTAAAAGTTGTAATTCAAGTCCAAAAGTTGGGTACATAAGAGGAGATTTTGGGGTTCTAAGAAACTGTTTCAGTCCCATTTCCCATGCAATTTGTAAACCAATCACTGTTGGTTAGATTAAAAAATAATTAAAAAATACTTAAAAAATTTAAGATTTTTTTAAAATATTGAAAATTTGAATCTTTTTCAAAAATTATTTTTTGGAAAAATATTAAAATATTAATATCTGATGTGGCAATCTTTTGGCCACATCAGATTGTTTATTTAGCAAATTTCACCAAGTTCCCATAGTCCAGGAACTTATGGTCTTCTAATACGGCAAAAAAAACCTCTCATGCTTTGATAAACTTCTGTTAACTTTATAAATCAAAATCACCCATTGTTAATTTGATTGGTCAAATTAATCTATTGATGACATATCTAATTAACACATACCTTCCAACAAGTATCTATCTATATTGATTTCTAAATTAACCTAGTTGGATAAACTAAATTATCTGCAATTTAGAATGTTGAGTCATTCTCTACTTCTTTCTACTTGATGTTTTTTTCCTATATGTTAAGCTTATACAACTCCAAATGATTTCAAAAAATTTCAAGTGTGTAGCAAACTTCCTTTGAAGAATGAATCTAAAGAAGCATTGCCAATGTAGGCATTTTTCATGCAAATGTGCCCTTGTAAAGTGCAACTAGCCTATTTTTTGCAGGGCCAAAAAATTGATTTCTATTAATTCAAACACTAAAATCTTGCCCATAGTGGAAATTTGTCAAAAAATCTCTATATTTTTTCTAATTAGTATGCTACAAGATCCTATAGTTACATGTGTTCAAATTTTTTTTCATTATTAAATTTGGTACTTGTATTAGATATAGCAATTTTAAAGTGTTTTTGGAAAAAATGTAGTCAAGGAACATAAGGTATTAAATATGTCAAAGTCTTTGTTGAGACTATATTTTGGAAGACTTGAATTTGGCAACTTGCCATCATTAATGTCACTAATTTAAATATCATTTCTTAATAACTAAAATTGTTATAGTATAATTATGTATATTGTACAATATGATTAAGAAGATTTTAGAGAATTACTTAAGAAGTCAAATTTGGCAAAAACAATGTAATTATATTCTCCTTTATTTTTTTGTTCAATATTTCTTAAATTTTTTCACAACTAATAATGAGCCTCAATAGTGTTTCATTTTCATTAGTATTATACTTTTGCATTCTATATTTTAGGGATCTAAAAAAAGTTGAATGCACGATAGTGTACAATTGAAATTACTTTAAGAAAGTTTAAATTAAATCCATAGAATGTTGAATAGGATCAATTGAAATTATTCATATAAACAAAGATGTGCAATCTTTATAGATTTTTTGTAAAACCAATATCAATGCATTCAATTTATAATATAATATTATGTGCTTGTATTTCATATCTATTTTCATGATTTGATTTTTTGAAATTGGATAAGAAAATAGTAAATATTTTTTATTGCATTTAGGCTAGTATTTAATAAAAGAATCATATTGGATAATTTCTATTTTATTCAATAATACATCAAAAAAACTTTGATTGTAGCAATATTTTTTTGATATAGGTCAATGCAAATGAATATTGTAATTTAAAATGCAAACTATGTATTTTTTAATGTATAATCATTTTCTTGAATGAAATTCCTTGGAAGATACCAATAAATACTAATTCAAATTTGTGTGGGTTGATTTATGTAAATTTTAAAATTATTATGTTCATTTCAATGAGAATAGTCTATTCTTTTATCATTAGTTATTAGCTTCTTTATTATAAAATATTTTCAATCACTAGTACAAAATTACCCTCCCATTAACATTTTTGGGGATTTTTCCTAGACAATTTTGTACTATATATAATTTGTTAAAATGTAATAAGCTTATCACAAAAATTTCTAACAAAAATTTGTTGAAAATGAAAACAAACATTGAGTTTGACTTTTTTTTATATATTTTTTTAAAAAATTAGTTAAAATTAGTCCTCTATAGTGTAATTTATAAGTTTAGATAGATATGAACAAAATCTAATCTAAAATACCAAAAGTAAAAATCTTATTAAACATAAATAAGTAAAATTTGTATCATTTCAAATCATAGATACTCAATTTTTAAGTAGTAGAGATGTTTCTATAAATTCTTTTGAAGTAGGTGAATATATCAAGCAATTATATCTATGGAAATCTATAATTTTAAATTAAAATATTCAAAACTTATATATAAGTTCATTTTTATATTTATCAAGGTTATCTTTTTTCCATTATAGTTCCTAACATCAACTTTTGATGTTTTGTAGAGTTCTAACAAAAATCATGCTTATCATCCCCCTATGAAGATATGTTGTTTGTTTGGATGTTTGTTTGTTTGTTTGTTTGTTACATTGAGATCTCCTAGACCATGAGTCCCCCAGCTGTGTGTTTGGTACCGTCGAAAAGCCCTTGGCGAGGAGGGGTGCACGGGCTTTGATTCATGGTGTTCCAACCTACGGCATGAAAGTTATTGAATTTTGAAGTTTCTATATGTTACATTGAGATCTCCCGGACCGTGAGTCCCCTGGGTGCGTGTTTGGTACCGTCGGAAAGCCCTCAGCAAGGAGGGGTGCACGGGCTTTGATTCATGGTGTTCCAACCTACAGCTTGAAAGTTATTGAATTTTGAAGTTTCTATACACTAAAAAAATTAGACCATGGCAATGGCACGGGCCACCCTAGTATCAATGAAATCAACATTTTTGTAGATTTTGTATTGATAGTAGTTGTAACAATATAAGATGCACTACAAGAGAAAGGGGTGTTTTAAGTAGTGTCCTAGACATCATGTCTTTTAAGTAAGGTTTTAAGTAAAATTTTACTAGAAAGACTTTCTTTTTAGTAAAATTTTACTTAAAACCTTACTTAAAAGACATGATGTCTAGGACACTACTTAAAACACCCCTTTCTCTTGTAGTGATGTTGATACTGTGGTTGTTGTTCTTCAAAAGTCTACACATAAATCAAAATATAGGTAATAAGTCCTCTTGATTTTGTCTTTTTGGTTTGTTTATGATTATTGAATCTTTTATTCTTTGTCTAACATTTTTTTATTATATCTTTGTAGTTGTTATGAATTGATGTTATAAGTGCAAGATTGATTTATAAAGAATTGAAGTCTAGTAATTAGTCTACAAAAGCCTTTCAAATTGTTGGTGTACATATATAGAATAGATGGCATTGGCATTTGAAGATTTGAGTTGTTTCAAACCAAAATTTTGTAGAGATACTTATGCCCTTAATGTTTTAGAGGTTATAAATTAGTCAACATCAAAGAGTGGAGAATTGTTAGATGCATTCAATAGCAAGGATTATCAATTGAGTCTACTTGACTTGAATTCATCAAAGTAGATGATTCTTACTATTATGTATTAATTTGCATTTATTATCAAATTTGTATATTTATAGTTATTTTGTTGTCGTGTACACTTTTTAAAATATTATTTGATTCATTCATTGAAAATGAATTACATTTGGATGTTGTAGCCAAGACTTTTATTAAAAATTTCACATTGCTATAAATCCTAAATCTATTTTTTTATGTTGACTCTTCAAAATAATTTTATCCACAATCATAGATCCTTCACTCCAAAAATTCTAACTTTTTTTATACTCATAGACGTATAGACTTATTGGGTTGCTTGCTAGCAATCTTGGACCAAGTTCAAAGAGTTTATTGCCAAATACATTAGGATTAATTCCCCTTCTTCTTCAACCGAAATCAACTCATTAAAATCTAGTTCTTTTCATTTAAACAACTCTTTAAGATTTTGTATCCAATTAAATCATTTTACCTTGCTGCAAGTATTGAAGAATATAAAACTTCAGTGTAACTAAAAATAAAATTTCATAAAGCAAATGGTAATGTAAAGCAATGCCTATGTTATATTGATCATATGCCTAATGTAAAGTAATGTTAAACATCAAAAATCAAATAAACAAATTTCACCTTATACATTTAAGCTCTTATTATAAAATTCAATTTTTAAATTGTCTAATTAGACTATAGTTCTCATTCCTATATCATTATGACTTCAATAAAGCTTTTATTAGAAGTAAGAGAAAAGAACATATAATACACCAATATTGAACGGTGTAGATGTATGTAGGAGTTTTGTTTCTAAATATAATTCAAAGTCTAAAGTATATTTTTTATAATTTTTTTCTTTGATTATCTAAAACCTGGAAGATAGATGCAACTTCATCTAAAGTCACTTCATTGTCATTGTGTGAAAACCAAAAAGGTCTATCAAGCCTTACAATTTGCTTTTTTATTATAAAGTTGCCTTCTTTTTAATCATATAAGGTCATGACACTTAAATCTAATTAAAAGTGCTAAGTTGAAAATGATAAAATAATTTGTTAGCCAAATAAATATATAAAATATAAAATTTCTATTCATCAACTAAATTTAAATATTATTTGAACATGTTCACAAGCCTATACATACATGTCTTTTTCATTATTGAAACAAGACGTGTGGGCTCCAACGAATCGCCTACAAAATCATACACTGAAGAAAGTTGAATCTCTTTTAAAATTTTATTTTTTTGATTTATAGTCTTCACTTAAAAAAATTGAAAAGAACCCATGATATAGATAGAATAATATAGATTATCTTTAGACTATTTTTAATGAATGTTTAATTTCTAAATTTTTGAGTGAGGTGGAATCTCTATATCTTCTTGTAGGTAGGAAGAAATTGAAATATTTATCATCTCTAATGAAGGTTTAACCAAAAGAATTCTACATTTTTTGAATTAAAGTTTGTTTATGTTTAAAGGATAGAACTTTCCAACCACCATTGTGTAAACTAAATATTCCATAAAATTTGATGAAAAGAAATATAGGAGTTTTAAGAGGAGTTAATATGAGCACAACATCATTAAAGCTAGAAATTAGATTGTTTTTTAAAATGAAAAGGCAATCACCTCTCAATCACTTGCCATCTAACAGAGCAAAGAAGGAGGCAACCAACCCTAAACGATCGACCATAGAAATTCACATTTACACTACAATGCGCCTCCCTCCTTGCATTTGAATCATTATTGTGGAATCATTGCCAAAACGAACATCCACGCCTACTGCCAAGACAAACATCACCACCACGCACTCCTCCTCCAGTACTCCCGCCCTTGCCACCGCCAGTTCACGACGACACACTGCTAGAACGCTCCCTGGCGTTCTTCGATTTTACGTTCCCC
This sequence comes from Thuidium tamariscinum, assembly GCA_947034885.2. Lineage (NCBI taxonomy): Eukaryota > Viridiplantae > Streptophyta > Bryopsida > Hypnales > Thuidiaceae > Thuidium > Thuidium tamariscinum. The sequence goes on along the minus strand of OX344755.2, from coordinate 1,597,947 downwards.
ATCACGTTCTACTCATTGAGAGTGCTTGCGTCCCCTAGAGGGACCCTTAAAAAATCAAAATTAATAGTAGGACATCATAAATAAATAAAACCACATTACTCTTGATTCTTTATTTTTATTTCAAGCGAGGTTCAAATTCATAAATAATAAATAAATCTAAAATATTTAATTAGAAAATTTAATATTATTAATTAAATATAAAATATAAAATAATAGACCTTTCTCAATACTTCATTAATGATCATATATACATCTATCTTACAAAAATGACTCTCTTGCAACTGAAAATCTAGCATCTATATTAATATACTATAGATGATACCAAAAAACTACAAAACTAATTTTCACAAGTTTCTTTTACAAAAAAAATGATTAATTTAACCAAATAGCATCTTGGATTTATTATTATTAGTACAAATAATTGATCCTACTATATTGATAATCATATTTGTTGAATAAATATTACTCTAAATTTTTAGCAATAAAATGTATTCTTTGAAAACATACACAATAATCTTGAAACCTTGCTTTTATCCAATAAATATTGATGTAGGCTCTCATGACAATTCTCAATTAAAGACATTTTAGTTAAAGTTGAGCTAAATTAGAAACGAGATTTCTTAACAATGTACACAATATAATGTCATTTAGAATTTTGACATAACATCAATGATGTCTATAATTAGAAGGGATTCAAGGCCTCCAAAAGATTGTTTTAGAAATGTTCCTTGCAATTGTTTCCAATATTGTAGACTAGACATTGCTAGTTTGTATTTTTGAATTTTAAAATGAATTTTAAAATTTAAAATTAAAAAAATTAAAAACTAAGACTAATTTAAATTTAAATTTTAAAAAAATGTTTTTAAAATAATTAAAATATAATTTTAAAAATTCATATTTTTGAATGTGACACTTTCTTGACTATATCAGCAATTTCATGTGGCAAGTTCCTATAGGCTGAGAACTCAAGATAATTCATTGCCTTCTAATACCTTCAAATCCCTTCTAAAGTTTTTGACACAACAATTTGAGTTGAATTCTAACATTAATAGAGCCACAAGTATTTGAAAAAGTTAATAGAAGATTAATCAAGAGATAGTAATATATAGATATTGAAGGTGATTCCAAGAAAGGGTTGTCCTTTTTGCCGTCATAGTAGAAGTGACTTTTGTCCCATTAGTTATAACTTTGGGGGCATGAAGCCGATTTATTTGAAATTTCTATTGAAAATGACCAACTTGATAGTAATGAGATTCCTTCTTTTTTTTAAACTTCTAAAAACATTTTCTAATTTGTCACACTTTGCAATTTAGGGTCCTTTAGTACTGTAGAATATCCATAATTAATGATGGAGGCTTGAAATTTGTGTGGTCTATTTCCACACTAGAGATTCATGAATCACCAAAAAGAATTTTAAACAACATTATTTTAAATCCTCTACATTCATACAAATAGGGTCCCCTTGTACGCACAACTTTGAACATTGAAAATGGTTTCAAAATCATTCTTTTGGTGAAATCTCATCATCATCAATTTTAACCAAATTTTAGATTTTTATTTTTTATTAAAATTTCTTTTCCTATTTTTTACAAATTAAAATGTGAAAGTACTAATTTTCATGAGAATTTACACTTTTCTAATTCTCCTAGTTAGAAAATGTTTCTACATTTTTCCTTCATGGGGTACCTTTTTCTTCAAGGTATATAACTAAACATATTTTTCACAATTTAAAAAAATTACATTTCTAATTAAACAGTACTCTCCAAAAAAATCACAAACAAGACAAAAAACATGAGGCCTTTCTTGCAACCACCCTACATAAAAATTCAAGCTTTAAAGCAATTCAACATCATCAAATAGCTCAAAACAAATCTCATCCACAATTGTATTTCAACTAGTTACCAATATATTCTCTACATCAATCATAAAGTACTAAGGTGTTCTTAGGTCAATAAAAAATCTACTTGCCCTAAATAGAAAGTTTCACACTTCTCTCTAATGCAAAGACTAGAAATTAGTCTAATTAAAAAAACATAATTATCCAACATCTAGAGAATCCAATAAGAATTAATTGAATTAAATACTAATCTATCATTTGACCATCTACTATCAAGATAAAATTTGATGGAAAGTTGAAGGAATTTCTTCATTGACATTCAATGAGAATGTAGGATTGAAAGGTTGTTTTTGTAATAAAATCCATTGTTTAAGATGAGTCTTTGAAGGGTATGGGATAGTTTTGGCCAACTACTGTCATCCCTCATAAATATGGAAAAAAAAATTTGGTCTTAGAATTGAAAAAAAAATCAAAAAAAAAATTTCAAAAAATAAAATAAAATTTTGATGTGGTTGTCTCCCAACTACATTAGATTTTAGCAATGATGTAGTTTCTAAAGTTCTCTACCATGTGGGAACTTAGAAGCTTCTATGGAACCAAATTTCTTCTAATGGAATAACTTTTTAAAAGCTTTGAATAAAGAAAAGTTGGGAAATCAAGCTAATTTGGATATTCAAAAATCTATTTGTGATTTTGAGCCTTACAAAAGAAGTTATGGACAAAATTCAAAGAAGATGTTTGAAGATATCCCTTCTAGTCTTTTTCATTAACTTTGTCCATTACTTTTTATTAGAGGCCTATATTGACTAATACATTTAAAAAAATGAAAGGTTAACTTGATTTTATGCATTAACTAAGTTCAAGGATTTAAAAAGAATGTTATTCTATAATGCCTAAATGAGTTTTGAAGTTCTATTTTGAACACAATTCTTAATCTTGACTGACTTAACTATGAATGATTGAGCTTTTACTGATTTTAATTGACGTATTCTACATGGGTTATTTTACCTCTTACCACCCTTCTTGTATAAATATCTTATCTTCTTATTTCTAAGCATAGAAAATAAGAGGCTTTTAAAGTTGTATAAGATAGCTATCAAATATTTTGATTTCTTTGAATTTGATGCCAATTTTTAAAAAGTATACATTAGGAGGGATTTGAGGGCTCTGGGAGCCTGTGAGTTCCCACAACCCAAAATCGCAAAAACAGCAGCGGGAACGCAGTTTTGCAAGAATCCGACGTGGTCAACCGACTGCCATGTCATCGATTTTTTTTTTGACTTTTTTTCATATTTCAGGACCCAATTTTTTTTTTTTTTTTTTTAAAATGCTGACCAGCGGCCAGCCGTTCCCAGACCCTGTTTTGGGAACTGTCCCGAAACGGCCCTTTGCAGCCCTCAAATCCCTCCTAATGATTTTAAAATACCAAAGTTTATTTTGATACTTTCTATTGCAACAAAGAATACATTAATCTTTCTCTAATGTGTTCAAAGTCTTAAAATTTATGTAGCCATCTTCCAACAATTTGATAAGGTAGAAGTATCTAAATATGACACTTGCTTCAAATTGACAAATCTTGAGGGGGTAGTTACAAAATAAAATGATGTGTGTCCTTCTTTGTTTATAATGAAATTTGCCACTAACGAAGTTGATTTTGTATTTTCCTTAGATTCTACAAATATGTTACAAACTTTTGAAGAAAATTATGGAGATGCACCTACTATGGACACGAAATGGGCATGAAAATACCTGAAAAGCAATACATTGTAACCTTGAATCCCATATGGTTGATTAGCCATTTCTTTGAAGAGTGAGAACTTCTTGAAACCTCACTTGTTCTACTTTAGAACTTAGATTTAAATTATTTTCTAGACGTCCAAGAACAACTCGTGTTACATTTGGGTGCTTCTATTTTAATCGGTTCATAAGGAGGCGACCGCTGCTGGCCGCCGACTAGATGCAATGACGCTCAAGTGACGCCAACAGACGCCCGTGGCCCCCACGTCCCCGCGTCGTTTCAAATTCTGCCACCCACCGCGCTCAGATTCAAACACGTTCACTGTTCCCCTGACTTCTCAGTTCATCCGTCCCCATCCACATAATTCATCCATCCATACCTAGTTCTGTTCACAAATTTCCGAGGTTTTTAATCTCACCCATCACGAAACGCAGAAATTTTCGTACTCTTCGGGCACCTCTCTGGGGTCCTGTTCACACAGCGCTTCTCTTTTCATCTCATTCATCCACGAAATTTTCGTTTTCCATCCACACTATTCATCTAAAGGGACGATCTCCAAAGGTAAGAAAAGGAAGGGTACTGTGGCAACAAGCGGCATCGAGAGCCTCCACTGCGAGGATTTGTGGCGTAGATCTAGGCTTGTGCACCATGGCTGGCGCTTTTGCTTCAGACTCTGGAGCCATCCTTCCTTGACGCGTTCATTTTTTTTAACTTACCGTAAGGAATCCTTCCTGTAACCGAATCTCTCATACTCAGTTTGATGTGCATCGCAGCCACCAAGCGCTGTGGAATCCCCTATCCATCCAATTTCGCGGTCTATGATTTCTTTTAAGGTTTGGTTTTGCTGTTTGGTGGTGGAGTGAGAGAGAGTCCAAGGCAGAGAGTCCAAGACTCCAAAGAGGAAGTCAACAGGACGTTCCTGCTTTCAAGCGTAAGTATAATCGCCGCATCATTCTGTCTGGGCCTGCCTGCCCTGCCTGCCAGCCATGGCTGCCAGACTAGGTACTACCATGAGCGTAGCGTCCATCCCGCCCGGCTGTAAGTACTGAGATCATCAGGGCCGCCGCGCTAATCCCTAATGGTTGGACGACTTGGACCAGGAAGAACCAGCCATGGGGGGTTGTACCGGGTAGGTCTCGTTTTGATTCCGAGTTTTGTGTTAGCGAGTTGATGACAGGGAAGAAGCCGAAGCTGCCGTTTCTGTAGCATCGGACGGCGTTAAGGGGACGCTTTTACTACCAGTTTACGGAAGCTCTGCCCTGGGGGGTTTCTTTGAATCTTTTGTGATTTAGGGTTATTAGGGTTTCGCGCTCTTTTCGTTTTCGGTTTTTTTCTTGGGTTTGTTTGCGACTTGGGGAGCAGTGTCGCTCTTCTACCTGGGGGGGGATTTGTGCTGGGTGGTGGGTTTTGCCGATTTCTAGTTGCGAAGTCGGATTTCGGGAATCTGAAGCGAATTTGATGGCATTTGTTAGTTCGCGAGTTTAGATTTGGGATTGGATTTGTTGAGGTGTTTAATTCTCGTGGCTGTCGTCTTGGTTTGGCGGTAGGGTTTGTGCGAGAGATTGTGAACTTTGGGGCTTCGGGTAGGGTTTGAAGGTCTCATGGATAGGGTTTTGTTATCTCTCCTGGGCATGAGGTGGAAGAGTTGGTTCCTCGAGCACATTGACTGTGCGCTTTACCTTGTTTGTGGTTCGAAATTCCGCGGTCGAAACAAAGTCGTCGTGGGGTTTGATCAGCGTGTGACAGGCATTGCGCATAGGTATACTGTCTGGTTTCATTGCTTTGCGAAGAGTCGGGTTGAAGAAATGAATGTGTATTGTTTAAAATATGTGATATCATGATATTTCAAAATGGTAATTTGCTCCTATGATTATTGTCTTCGACAGCTGCACCACTTTGGGATACCCGTATGAGTAATTCAGTTTGCAGAACTTGGCTCATGTTTTAAAATCAGTGGTGAATTGAGCTTCATCGTATGTACCTGGCATGCGCCCTGGATCCTGAAACTCTCTCATTGGGTCCTAAGTTTTTTTTACTCTGTTCAAAGGCCCACAGGAATGGGGTTAATGCATTGAGATTATATTTGTGGCATTGCCTTAGTTGAGAAGCTTTGGTTGGTGCAGCAGCTGCTGTCTACCTTAAGTCTTACTATCGAAATGTTTAGGTCATGTATTTTTCTATAAGAAGGCACTGAACACAATCCTCGCAAAGGTTTGTATCTCAATCGAGAATTCGGTGACCAAATGAAACTTTCTTTACTTCAAAGACTGTGATGGGAGAATCGTACGTAGACGCAATCTAAAGAGTAGGAGCTGTGTGCACTTGGATGCCCTTTCTACGACTTCAGAGTTTAGGAGTATGAGTGCCTGTTCCCGTAGAAACTGTGATGTAAGGAATTCAAATTCTCTTCTTTGTCTCTGTGTTTCCCTGTTGGATGACGGGGTTGTGTGTGTGTTGATGTCTTGGCTCACAGTGTTGAGGTACTTCTGATTTTGCAGGGTACTTCTCGGTAGATTCGACGAAGTGGAGATAGGGCTAATGAAGCTTACCAGACTTATTTGGAGGAATGGCCAATTGAAAGAGGAGCTCACTTGTAATATGGGAAAATAGAATAGACTCGATCTCATTGCATTGCGATGCAAAATGCATCCAATAATCGATGGGGCTGCTTAAACGAGCTTCAAGTATAGGTTAGGACTTGGAGAATACCACAAGAATTGCAGGAGTTCGAGATTTAAGGAGAGAGGAATTGGAGGTCGTATGTCAGCATCGCCGGTATTAGGGGGACCATATAGTGACAGGAGAGAAATAGGATATGGCGGACAAGGACAAGAAACTAAGGGTAATTCTCAAACTGCCAAACAAGTCAAGCAGCAGTGGCAAGACTGGGATTGCTGGGGCGTCTGTATCACCCGGAGTAACATCTCATAGAGTACACGCCTCGTCAGGGACAGGGGGTGGTGCACCGTCAAAGCTAAGCGCTCAGGTTGTGGGCTCCAACGCCAGCAATCGTGTATCCACCCCTCCTAAAAAGCGCAAATTTAAGACTTTAGTAGAAGGAGATGCAAAAGATGACCGAGGAGGTGTTTACGGAGCTCCAATTACCACTCCCCCAGTTTTCAAGGCCCCCTTGCCCCCTCTTGCTAAGAAGCCTTCCCATAAGGTACTGCTTTCTACTCTCTGCTCAACGGTTTCTTATTTTGTGGGATTGCTTCTCTGGACGTGTCAGTCAGATCATAGGCATGGCTTTATTCTCAAGACCATTTACAGGGTTTCAATCTTCCAGCAAAATTCAGTTTGTGCCATGCGTGAGCAGGAGGGCAAGTCCTTTGTCGGGAGCAATTTTCCTACGAGGCATTGTCGTTACGGCACGAGAAGAAATGGATGATGCTGGTTTGTTGGTCTCTTAATTCATGTATGGATGTGAATAGATGGCTTGTGATCTGACAACTGACTGTCTCGTCAAATTTTCAGAAAAAGGAGAAGCCTTTAAATGGTGAAATTGGAGCCTCTTTTTCAGGTCCAGGTAAGGTTGATGCTGTTGCTGTCTCAATTACTTGTAATCATATAATTGTTATCCTCTGGGTTGAATGTCCATGTCTAAGAGGATACTCCTCTTTTCTTTTTCTTTCTTATGTATGTAGTATCCATAAATTGGTCATGTACTATGATTTAAACGTGCTAGGCGCCGCCACTGATCACTTTTGGAATGTCAATAGGAATAGGACACGGTGGTACACCAGCGCCTGAAAAGAAGGTGCTTGAAGGAGTTTTAGAGAAGCTGAAAAAGTGAGTGCACAAGTCATGCAATCGATACATCCGTTTTGCCTTGGAAGATGGTCCCAATATTGAAATTTCAATTTTTGTCTGATATTTTGAGTGATTCCTAGTATTTGGAATGGAAGGATTGCATATTAAGAAGTATTAAGTAACTCAATCGGTAATTTCTTTATTTCCTTACATCCGTTAATTTTACAGAAAAGATACATATGGAGTATTTTCGGAGCCAGTGGACGCAAGTATGGTATGTCTTTTATTCTAGCCAAGGCAGATTCCAACTCTACAAATAGGGAAGTATGTATTTGGAAAGAGATTGTTTACGTCAGAAGAGCTTTGCTTCTCTCTCTAAGAGTGTGGAGCAAAATTGTAACTTGGAATGCTGCATATTAGTTGTATGCATGTATGTTTGATTGCAACCATAACGATACTGCATTTTCTTGCACATTTCAGACATTTTGTGAGGTTTTCATCTAGTTGACGTATCTATTAATTTCAGGTTCCAGATTACTACGATGTCATCAAAGAGCCTATGGACTTCGGCACGATGTACAAGAAGATCTCAAAGGGGACGTATTACTCATTAGGCTTATTTGAGGTGAGTCGGACGGGTTTCTTGCTAGGTTCTTATCTATTCTGTAAGCTGTGTTGAAGCAGGCTTTATCAGGTTTTACAAATTGTTTGCTTTAGAAGACATCCTCCTGTAAGTTTGATTCTTCTCTCAGCATTAATTTACGGTGACTAACTTGCGTTTTGCCATACTCCTCATGCAGAAGGACATAATGCTCATTTGCAACAATGCCATGCGATATAATGGCCCAGAAACTATTTACTACAAACAGGTGATTTATTCATATCCAACTTTTGAGCAGTTGATGCCTAGGCACACACTGGAAAGTTTATCTGTAATGGCGTTATTTTTTCTGCACGTTTCTTTCGTGTCGATTCGAGCATTTGTATCATTGGATTCAGTGATTATTTACACGGGGAATTTCATCTATATGTATCCAGGCACGTTCAATTCAGGATGCTGCCCGGAAGGCATTGGAATTGGTTGCTGGTCAATCTGGAGCTTCAGAAGCTGGAACTGCCAAGCCTGTATTGCAGAAAAAGCAACCATTTCCAACAAAGAAGGGATGGAAAAACACAGCAGCTGTGAAAACCCTATTGGACCCCGCAAGTTCTGACTTCGCTTCTGGGGCCAGCCTAGCAGCTGAGGGAGATGACCTACCTCAGTCAAACAAACATGGTTCCTTCAATTCCAAAAGGGGGGTCCCATCAGATAGATCAGGAAGTGTTGCCGGAGAGGAGCCAGGGTATGGGGTTCAGTCAGGTGGCATGGAACCTGAGGCAGATGCGCAAGATGAACATGGTAATTTTCGAAATTTAAGAGGCACATTCTTTGTAACTGCATTTGTATTCTTGTTGCCTTGTTTGAGGCCTCCTCAGACATAATGGTGAAGTTTCTGTTAAAATTTATCGTTTGTAATGGGTACATAAACGTTTGTGTTTTTGTGTTTTGGGTCTGTTTTATGTGTTGTTTGTAGTCGTATATGAATTGATTGTTCTCTGTTTTGCACGGTTTAGGGGCCCAGCTTAGGCCTGCTACTCTTAAGGACGGGCGGAGGCCTTTGTCAACGGAAGAGTATCACAGAAGCTCTTACAAACCACGGAACCTCCCTGCTCATGGACGAGGACCTCCTCTCGCTGGAGTCGGTGGCGAATTGCATCACCTGGTGCCAGTAAGTTTGCCTTCTCTTTTCAACTTTGAATTGATTGTCCTCGGAGGGGATAATTCTGGAAGTCGAGTTCTGTTTGGGATTATCTTGTTAGATCCAGTATTGAAGGTTTAATCCCAGTGTTTGAATTGCAGACAGGGTATCAGTCCGAAATGGCCTATGCAAAGAGCTTGTCTCGATTTTCGTTCAGATTGGGACCAGAGGGTTGGAAATTTGCAGCTCAAAGATTGCAGAGAGTAGTACCCCTCTCTGTACCTTTTGGGCAAGGATGGATTGGTGAACATGAAGCTCCCCCTGGCACAATTTTCAGGAAGTTCCCTACGGATGCGAAAGTTCCAAATTTAACACAAGTCAATCAAAATTTGACCTCCGCTAGTTTACCTATCCTCCCGGGAGTTTCATCCACTTCTCATTCTGTAGTAAATTCCGCTTCATTCGTGCCTATTCCACCGAAGATATCTCGCCCATTGATGGTAAACCCTGTCGCCCAGACTGCAATGGATTCTTTGCTGACTACGGTCACTAGTGCGATGCTCGCATCAGGAGCCGCGAGTCAAGCTTTGTTACCAGGAAAATCAACAATGGTGGGTACCTTATCCATCTACTATACTTGCATATTCTCTGGTTGTGAGAAGCCGTATATGAATGTTTTTTAAGTGCAAATATCATTGATCCAAAACTGACAGAAACAAAACAACTGTGGTTACAAAGTTGTAAGTTGCACTGCCGTGATTAATGGAAGCTCTTGCTGTGGGTATGAAATCATCAGGTCTTATTTTTTTTAAGGTCCTCAGAAGCTGTGTATTAGGTTAAGAGCTTTTGAAACATTGTCCACTGAATTCCTTGCCAGTTTTCTGCTGCCATATTCTGAATTCAACCTTGCTGTAGCAGGAACCAGCCACTGAAAAACCTCCCCAACCAGTTTATCAGCTAGAGCACAGAAGTCAAGGCATGCCGAGTACGAGCGATGGATTGAGTACCTCAACGGGTCGTCCCTTATGGAGTTCAGAGGCCCCAGCTAATCCACCCACCTCCGCCATGATAATGCAAACAGCATCAGATTCAGCGAATGGTGCGCTATCCAGATGGACTGGCCCGACTTCGCAAGCAGCTCCCACTTTTGTATATAGCACTGCCGTTCGAACCGTTCCTACCTCAGCCAGTATGAGTCTTGCGCAGGACGAGGCAGGGAAGGCACAAGCACACAACCTAGGACTATTGCAGGCCGATGCAATTGCAAGGGCAAAGGTGCAGCAGTCCAATGCTCTTCTCTCTCAAGCGCCAAGGCCCATGCAGTATGTGCAACAACCAATGTACACTAACATGCCAAATTCTTATGGTATGCAGCCTCGTGCTCCATATGGTAACCAAATGGTGTCATCGTCTCAGCCACTCCCCAGTATAAAGCAGGAGGGGGGAGGGAGGTCATTGAAGTCGGCGACGTCGCAACCTTTACAACTGCAGATGGGTGCTCTTGTCAATTATGGACGACCTTTGTCGAATCCAACTGCGCTCCAGCAACAAACGCACAGCTCCAAACCCCCGCCAGACTTGAATTTGCAACCGGTTGATTCTCCTTCGACCCCGCAAACTAGTAACCAGCTTAATCCGTTGGGAATCCCACAATCAAGTCTGTCGCTGCAGTTGTGAGGCCATTCTTCCCATCTTGTATCATATTCTTTCAATACAAATCTTCCGAATCCAATGGTATTTGTGCCAAGAACACTAACATACTGGTGGCTAGTTCTGTTTGTTCGTGTAATGAAGCGCGAACTGTTTCAACCCAAGGTTCAAGAGGTAACTGACCTCGTTTTAAAAACAAGTTGTAGGTTCACTTGTTTTGTTCATGAGTACCGTTAGTAACATTTCCACCTGCACTGCCGGTAATGTAAAATATTATTACTTCGGAAAACTAGTGTTGACGTGCTAATAGGGACGTGGTAGTAGGATAAATCTGTGTAGCGTAGGATGACCATTGGTGGACCCTTTGCAGTTGTCGCGCATACTTACACTAATTGATTGAGGTCAAAGAAAAGAAATGGCCTTTAATTGTGCATTGAATACAGGGCATATTATTTCTTAACCTTTTAGATGCTAATGGAGCTCTTAATTTTCAAATATGTTGCAATGATCATTTAAAAGTTCCTGTAACCCTGGAAGGAACTTGAAGCCATCCCCAAAGTGACTTAACGCAAGGTTTTTTTCCATTTCTCATGAAGTGCTACAGTGGCGATATTAAATGTTGTAATGGAGCTCCTAGTTTCAAACATATTTGATAGGAATTAACACATTAACAGTCATCAGGAAAGTAATTCCCATTGAAATAGTATTGTTTTAGTGTCTATGCAGTATAGTCTTGAAAGTATACTGTTGCAATACAAAGGCAGTACTGCAACAATTTTGTTTCAACAAGAACACTAAATTCATTAGAACAAATTTGTTGTAGTATTGCTTTTGTTTTGCAACAGTATACTTTTAGTGCTACATTGTGCAAACATTGAAGCATTATTGCAATAGTATTAAGGGAATGTGTCTAGGTATTTTCCAATGGGTGTGAGTATTACATAAGTATCAATAATTCTATTTTCATCCACAATTCGATGATTTCATCCAAGATTCTTTTTAATTTAAAGTTTTTTGGCAATTTCATCCAAAATTTTACTAATTGTTTTCTATGGGCTTGGTGCAAAGTCCATTATATTAGTGCAAAATGATGACAAATTGCTCTAAAAAAACATTGGCTTGATGGATGGTTTATAAGATTACAAATGAAAAAAAACAAAACCTACTAGTCTAAAATTGGATCGTTTTGATAAATTACCTTGGTAGTAAGTCTTATCCTTTGAAGATTCAAATTATTGGGAAACAAATGAATTGTGTGCCCTATGTACTAACCTTGTAAGGATTCTTTAGCCTATACTAGTGTCTAATTAAAGACTTTGATGTTCAATGGCAATATTAGGTGATTGCATTTTCATCCAAGAATTTTGGGGAATCAAAGACAAAATTATTAGAGTTTAGAGAAGTTGCAATTATATTCATGGAGTGTTATTACATTTTATGTAATAAAGGATTGTTAGAAAATGGCAAATGACTTTTCTAATACACTTATAGGAAAGGTCTATAAGTGGGCATTTACAAAAGTTTCTATTAAAACATTGTCATAAATGCTTTTGGATCTTTTTAGGAACTTGTAAATGATTCCCAAATATTTTGTTGTATACTTTTTGGATACCACATATATTAATTATGATTTTGTAAAGTCTAACTTAGATTATTAAAACCTTGCCTTAAATTTGATGTATATGGAATGTACATTTCAAATTGAGCATCTTAAAATATGCTATTAGGTAGATGCTTGGAAATGAAAATGTCTACTTTATAATATATTCATCTCATTTTGATCCCTAGGGGATTGAGGTCTTTCTTTACCCCCAAAAACACTCAAAATTGCCATTTCTATTGCAAAGAGTAAAAAATTTGAAAGCTATTATTTTAGGACATCTAAATATAAGATCTTACATCTAACTAGCATGATATTGTATGGAATAAGTTTCAAAAATTTTGATCACATACATTGCAAGATATTTGTGTTTAAAGTGAAGAAAGCAAGTTGTTTTTGGACAATGTGGGATTAGATTATTTGACTTTGAACCAAGCTTTGAATCTTCTTATCCCCTCAAGTCCCAATGACTTCTTTTTGACAATGGAGGTTTTCAATAAATTGTACCATTTTGATATATTTTTGCACATAGATGTCTTTGAAATTTTTATTTTAATTGTACAAAAGTAAAGAATACCTTCTCTAGTATGTATGGAATTATTTGTGGAAAATTTTGATTGTTGGAATTTTAGATTATAATAATTTTGAAAGATCAACTTTACAAACCAAAACAATGCAATTTTTAGAGAATTTTTTTGTAAAAAAATGAAGAATTCTTTTTTTCCCCAACCCCTACCCCCACCCCACAAAAATGTCTTGAAATCTAAAGCAAATGTAGTATTTTTTTAATTTAAAAATGTGAAAAATAAAAATTTCTCTGAAGCTTGTTTATATTTTCAAAGAGAAAGAATAAAAAGCCAAACAAATTGGATCCTACAAAAAAATTTAAAATTTATATATTCTTTAATTTTTAAAACTTTATAATTGATATTATTATCATATTATTTTCAGCAGCTTCAAAAAATTTGGATTCATTTTAATTATTTTTTATACTTAATCACACTACATTAACCCCTAAAGGACCACAACTATGTTTCCACCAAAACTGCTCTAAAACTGTCATTTCTAGAACAGCTACCAAATTTCAGAAAAAAAACATTTTTTGACATATAAAATCGTAGGATCTTTTAGTGCACTAGTTTGGGAAGATATAGAAAAAAATTCAGAAATTTCCACCATGTAGATTGCAATATATTAGTGTTTGAAGTTACAAAAATCATTTTTTTTCCACTATGAAAATCCAGGCAGCTGCACTTCACAAGGCCACATTTGTATGAAAAAATGTCCAAAATGGTTGCAACTCTTTGGATTCATTCTCAAATAAAAGTTGGTTACATGCTTGAAAATTTTCATATCATTTGGAATTGTACAACATGTACAAAAAAAATAGTAAGTAGAAAGAAGTAGAGAATGATTCAAAATACAAAAATGGTAACAATTTATTTATTGAATTAAAAAATGCCAATCCCAATGGTTCAAATGTTGTAATAAACAACCTACAGCCAATGTTTTTAATTTTTTTCAAAATTTTTGAAAATTGAGTAAAATAAAGGACTTCAAAGTTTATTTTAGAGAAGAGAATCCATAACTACCCGCAAACTAAAATTCTTCATAACTTTTGACTCATTAATCCAAATGGAATGATTCAAAGCTTTCCATGTATATATAAATCTATAAAACCAATTTTAAATTTTTATTTCTGAAAAAAGTGATTTTTTCTGATCTGCCCGAATTGCCCGAGTTGAGAAACAAACAACATTTTATGCGATAACTTTTCAACCATGTAGTCAAAAGTCACAAAAATTGTTGGGCTTTGAAGATACTCCTTGTTCACACCTTCTCTTAAAGTTTGGTTCTAAAATATGGAAATCTCTAGCCACACGTACCTGCCCAAAATCGCTATGTTGCCAAAAAAGGCACGTTGGTCCTTTAGGGGTTAAACCTTTTATTTTAAAAATTTCTAAAAATAAAAATTCAAAAAAAGCCTTCAAATCTTTTTGTTTTGTTTTTGTTTGTATAGAGTACATAGAGGCTAGAAATGCCCAAGAATTTTTTTTCCATCTCTAGTACTATCATTGAAAAAATATTATATTTATTCCCTTTTTCTATTAGAATATATTTTTTAAATAATTTTTAAGTACTTCTCTCATTTAAAATTTGAATAGTAGAAAATTCAACAAGTATGCAAACTTGTTATTCTACAAGATCCTAGTTTATAAAATATTGAGATTTGTTTTACCATGCCCAAAATTCGCCATTGAAAATTTGAAGAAGACACATTGTGTCTTCTTGGTCTTTGAGGGATTAACTTTAATTTTTTGCACTACAAAGTTTTGAGCTTTAATCTTAATGATGTGAAATTAAGTTAAGAGTGTAGGAAACAAATGAATTCAAATATATTTAATTTTCATTCTAAAAGAAATTGCTAAGTAGAATAGGTACAAGCACTACAAGAAAATGGGGATATAAATGACTTGTTCACAATGATTGCACTGACAACAATGACTACAAAATGACTACAAAATGAATGTTTTGTAGTCATTGTGGACAAGTCATTTATACCCCCATTTTTTTGTAGTGAAGATTGAAGGAAAATCTAAATTTTTATATCTTTAGCATGGAATTTAAAAGCATTGATTCCAATGGTGAGATTGTTCTAAAAATCAAGCTAAACTATATGGAGCTTTTTTTCTTGAAGAATTATAAAAATTGCATTAAAAAATGAATTTTACAAACTATTTTTTTCAAGAAGATGCTTAGACTGTCCCCCAAACTAGATTGTTTTAAACTTTTACATAGCTTATTCAAATTAAATGAATCAAGATTTCCATGGAAACATAAATACACAATACAAATATATTTTTAAAAATTAAAAATAAAACATTTCCCAATTTTTTTTTGTAGAAGAGAATTTCTATGACATAATCCAAGGGACACTATATGAAACAAAAAGAAAGTTTATGTTGGCTTTGGCACAATAGCATTGTACTTAAATGGTTATTTCTTATGGGTGCATAATTAGCCCATATAAGAATTAGGATGCCCAATCTAACAATTCATTGCATACTCCTAATGCTACAATGCCATAGCTACAATCAAGGTTGAAGGAGGTTTTTGAAATCTTTTTTTTTTTGAGAAATTTCCTAAGCTTGAAGAAGTTGCTTGAAAAATATGTGTTTAGTTATTGCGAGCTTCTTTAGAAGCACTTAATGAAATAAAAGTTTTCAAAGAAACTTCCAAAGTGTACAAGGGAGTCAAAGTTGAGGTGATCATCACTCTTAATAGCACACCTTTTGGAGTTTTAGCTTCTTCAATCTTCATTGTTCTACTCTTTCTTGAAAACTAAGATCAAACAATTGTGTTCAATCATTTCTTGAAGAACCTTCAATGGTCTTGTATCTAGTGTATTGATACTAGTTTGTTGGAACTTTCTTCAAATTTTGTCTTTTGAGATTTTAATCTTAATTTTATTGTCATAGCGTATAGATAAAGTTTTAGAATCTTTTGGAATTTATTGTGTAGATTTTCCTTGGCATTAATTAGAATAAGTTCATCAAAAGTTATGATTGTTCAAAGTATAAAAGGAATTATAAAAATAAAGTTTTTATTCATAGATCTTGAATGACTTGGGTATGCAGGCAGTAGTTCAATTTTTGAGTGAAGGCCTACTTGAACTTTCAACATATGCATTGACCTTAGATGCCACTAGTTAACACTTAACCTCCTCTTCCATCTACAATAAATAAATATATATAAATAAAAATGACTTTAACCCTTCTACTTTACACAAGTAATCTTGGTTTGTCTGAATGATGAAGGCAGTCACTATTGACACTCAGAAAGATGCAATGCAAAAAAAAAGCTAAGCCAAGCTTTTGTGCATAATACGCTTGATGGGACTCAGAAACAAAGTTTGTGGTATCTATCTTAAAATAAGCATAATCTCAATGAGCTCCTGATTCCATCACATTCATGATTTAAGAGCAAGGCAGTCGATAAAGGATGAAACTTACAGGCAAGCCATACTAGAAGACTGGGTCTCCTCTCCTTTGCCGACCGATGTTACCTACATCTCATCAATTCATGTTGCGAGTTGGGTGGAAGCAGGACTTCGGCCACTGATCACTGACAGCACATGGATTTGTGAACTGTCCATTCCGAAATATTCTTCAATCTCCCACTTGGCATAAGAAATTAATACCAGTGCTCAGTGATAGAATTCGATCTCGAGAGAGTTTGGCTCCGGTAGTACGCAAAGGGAATTTTCCACAGATCTATACTCATCTCCCGAAATAGCACTTCTCCAAGTGCTGATTGAAATGCTTGAGGGGATATGCGGTAGAATCTTAGAGCTACCTCAGTTGCCTCGTTTATGTTCAGCTCCATCACCTCGACAGCTGTTGCCTCTTCGGGACCACCTCCATAGTCGACCCCAACACGTTGGTGCTTTCTTGCAGCTTTGGTCCTTGGAGCCTCGTTCCTGCGAGTTATGATTCTCGGAGCTCCTTTCCGGTGAGCTTTGGTCCCTGGACAGCATTTCCAGTGAGCGCTTGATATCACTGAATCTGGGCCTTTTCGTAGGTTTTTCGTCCCAGCACTCATTTATGAGAGCCACCAAGCGCCGATCTAGACCATGCGGGAGCTCCGGCCTAACTCCTCGCAACACCAGTGCAGGAATGTCTGGTTTCCTAACAGCTTCGAAGGGAATGCGTCCTGATAGGATCTCATAGCATGTCATTGCAAAACAATATATGTCGGCCTTGGCTTAGTAGAACTCTGTGGGTCTTCTTAGACGAGAGCCTATGCCATTACTAAGAATTTCGCGGACCTTAGGATATTCATCATCCACGCCATAATGCTCAGGACCACGGTAACCAACCGATCCAACCATAAAACACGCATGCTTAGATTTAACCATCACCTTTGATGATGATTAATCTGGGGCTTGATAGCCGCGTGTTCCTACAGCACCCTGGAAGTGCCTCATCCTACAGAACTTGCTCAATGTTTCAGTACGATCGAGCTTCACCATCTGCGACACACCGAAGTCCGTGATTTTCACATGAATTTCGCCATTACGACCATGTGACACGAGTACATTTGAGGCTTTTAGGTCACCGTGGAAAATCCTCTGGCCATGCAGGTACTCCATCCCTGCCACAATTTGAGACAGATTGTTCATAGCTTGTTTCTCACTGAATGGTGATGCATCTTTGGCCTTCTTCTTCAACAAGCGCTTATTCATGAGGTGACGGAGGTCACTCTCCATCAACTCCATCAAAAGTATGCAGCGACTTGGATCCCGAGAAGTGTCCACAGAAAACCCTAAGCAACCTGCGATGTTGGGATGACTGAGCTTGGAGAGGATCACCACTTCTTGCTGCATGACGCGCACATTCGCAGTATGTAAAACTTTAGCAGCACACTGCTTACCACCCCAGGTGGCCTTGTGGACTGTCGAGAAGCCGCCTCGTCCGATTTGGTCGCCGATCTTGATGTCCGATGGAGGAATTCGCAGAAATTCAGGCATCTCGACTTCAACTTGTTCACCATCGCTTGAGCTCCTCGATAAGATCTTCATTCTTCTCTTTGAAGAAATTAGGGGTTGAGTTCCAAAATCTTCCCTTGTTTGCAACTACTCAACAGAACCCCAAACCCTAGACCAACTATGTCGGTAAGAATGCCTACGAAGGGTTCTAATTCTACATGCGTCCTTCTATGTCTACTGCATATGGGAGATGGCTAGGAAGATATCTGGGGCTTTAACATGGATCCAACCGCTTGATGACGTTAGGGAAGCAAGGCAGCAAAGTGGACAGGCTACTCAGACGAAAGAGCTCGCGTGAGTTTTCTCTGCAAGAAGGCGTCCAAATTCTCTCTACAGGAGTACAAACTAGACTACTCAGCTACGTTACTGATGTATTTCGAGAACTTCGATCAACAATAGTGACTGCGCATGCTCCTCTCGTCCGAATGCATTTCGGATGCACGAAAAGCGAAATGCAGGGAGATTCTCACTGGTTCTAGAATTGCAATTCCCAGGTTCAGTATAGTATTCTACCTCGAGTTAGTAGAATCCTAAGGGCGTAATCCTAGCGCTTTCAGAGTCATCCGACATTTCCATAAGGATAGTCCCCCTGAAAAAAAGACAACAGAATGGCGTCGCCTATGGACACAACACCACTTTCTTCTACCAACAGTTCTATTAAGCAAAATCCAAAGGTTTGATCGAATTCCAGCGGTGCAGAATCGTTGGCATGAACAACTAAGAGAATCCTCCATGTACTGGCAAAGGGTTATCACACCTTCTCCGAGAATGAAACTTCTATAAAGAATGAGAAGGGCTGCAGAGAAAAGAGGAGCCCTTCTCCATGAACAATCTCTATGAACCAGGTGTGATAGCCATTTTGTGTCTTATGCACAATGAGAATGGAGAGTGAGATTTGCAGGAGCAGCAATGTAACGCTCTGTCGGCAAGTGACCGTCGTTTGTCTCCTGCAATCGACACTGAAAATAGACTCAATGCATGAACCCGACAAAAAACCAGTTTCCAAATACTCAAGGAATGAGAAGCATACCGTAATCCCATAAGACAAGCGCAACCTTTGCTTACTTGAAAAGAAGAAAACAAAACACGCAAGGGACGAACCCTAGACTTGCAGCATTCACAGGCAGGAGGGTTTTGAGTGCACGAACCTCAAGATCAGCGTCAGGAAGAGACGCAATTGTTGGCTAAACGTAGCGAGATGTAAAACAACCCCATCGAGCTCTTTCCGGGTCCAGTTGTCTGTCTCCATGGCCGTTCGCCGGCAACAGTGTCCAGCTCCTGGCCGTCCGTTGACCTCTCCTCCGTCTTTTGTCCGTCCTTTCTCCAGATCGCCGTTCAAAAATTTCACGCGTCTTCTTTCTGAAACTCCTCTCGTTGCTAAGATTGAATCCGAAACAACCGAGGGTTTAGGGTGTCTTTCACCCGTATCAACATCAAATGCATCACAGGTGCCTCTCTTGCTCTTGTCCATTACAGCGTTCAAATATTGTGTTGTTTTGGCGTATGATGTTCCGATTTTGCTGAATTCTGGTGTACGTTTTTTGTGGCTTATCACCAAATCTAATTACCACAAAATTTTCAGATTAAGCTCTACGAGACGGATCCAAGTCCTCGATCATGAATGGAATCGTTGGTGCATCTGCATCTACACCTTACCAGACCAGGATTCAGCATCGAATCAACTGGACGTCCTCTCTAATTGACAAAACGAAGCGCAGTCTCTCGTCAAGGATCGAAACTCCTTGCAAGAACTGAGCACGGTGAGTCAATGCAATGCAACGCCTACTGAAGGCTGGTCTATTTTGCAAGATATTCAAAGGTCAAAGCTAAAGACTACACCTGTACTTCGAAGATTATTCTACAATGAATAAGCGAGAGGCTGTTAGTAAGTTTCGAGTACCTGAAAACAAAATTGATAATTTTCATTGGCGCTGAGAGTAAGGAACACACCAATACTGAATCCCAACCTGAGCCGCAATGGAGCTTGATCTTAGCTAATCAGATCTATGCAACCACAAAGTTGAAATTAAGGGATCTCTAGTTCACAATGCAAGTTCTTCGATCTACAAACACTGATCGCCGACGACCTATGAGGCGGACAACCCCAGGCCGGCCTGACCCCATGCGAGTAAATACTTCACAATGTTATGTCGGCAGCACTTGTCCTCTGACGTCGACAAGAAGCATGCACTGTCGAGGAATGCGAATGCCGGTTCACCTTCATTTTCGATTACACTAGAAAATGAGTCTCTTTGCTCCGTTGCAGTAAGAATAAGTGGATGAAGTGTTCATCACATCTGCCACTGGAAATCAATCACCTTCCACAATGTCCCACTTCCTCAAATGGTTAAAAACTGAATGTCTCCGTGTTGCTTTGCAATGGAATTCCACTTGCTCTATTCAATTCTGTTTCTCTTCCAGTTCTATAACGTGCGCTTTCAACCACAGTACGATACAGGTCGTTCTGAAAGTTGGGTTGTTGATGAGCTGATTGATATGTCTGAAGAGCTTGAAAATAGTGTGGATGTGAATTTGGTGATCGTGAACTCCAAGTCATCATATGACACGGTATTTTATTACTACAATGCTGCTTACTGATCCTGGTAGTAGGGGCTCGTAGATGTAAGGGAAATTTTGGGAGGTATATGCGACATGGTGGATGAAATGAAAACAACTCTAACTTGAATCATAGATCAAGTTGCCTTCACTTCTGTAACTGATGCCTACATTGCAGGTGAATCTCCTGAAAGTGAGTCTTTTGGCATTACGTGCTTTCATTTTATGTCCACCAGAACATGATTGAACCCAAATAAAAGTTTGTATAGCCATAATTTGTGAGCAAAGAATGATTTCAACAATTTTGTACTCATCATTGTTGTGCTTTCTCTTTACTTTCACCTGCTATAAGGTAGAAGGCTTGAGAACAATTTCCAAGACATTAACCAAGACATTAAAAACGCCCACCTCCTCAAGTGTACATTATTTGTATATGATGTTTTTTCATCTTCACAAGAATGTCTAAACAATGTACATCTGAAAAGGTAGATACTTTTAAAGGCAATGCCATTTCGACTTCCAAAATTCATAACTAATTCCACAAAGCTCTAAAAAATATGAAGTTGGATTAACCCCTCAAGGATGAAGCTACATTTTTTTGGTAACATAGTCATTTTGGGTAGCTCATTATAAGTAGAGTTTTGTTTTGTTTTCTTTGAAATTTTCACACAACATGTGCCCAAGGAATAGCTTTGAGGCTCAATGATTTTCATAACTTTTGACTACACAGGTACGAAGTTAGTGCATGATATGTGATTTTCTTTGATCTTTAGGTAGCCTAAGTAGTTCCAAGAACTTCTTAGAAATCATTTTTTTGAAAAAATAAAAAGTTGAAATTAATTCTTTAGAATTATGTGTACGTGTGAAGCTTTAAATAATTCAATTATGATTAATGAAATGACAATTATGAGAAGTTTTAGTTGACGGGTAGGTATGGAGTCTCTTAAAACGCAAATTATCATTGGTCCCAGCACACTTTGGTTGGACTCCAATATCT
Source organism: Thuidium tamariscinum (assembly GCA_947034885.2). Lineage (NCBI taxonomy): Eukaryota > Viridiplantae > Streptophyta > Bryopsida > Hypnales > Thuidiaceae > Thuidium > Thuidium tamariscinum. The sequence continues at coordinate 1,576,532 of OX344755.2, read as the reverse complement.
GAACTCCCAGTACCTTCAAATGAACATCCTCTACAATCCACTTACATCATGAAATCAGCTCCAGAGACTCTTGTAGCTTTGAAGCTGCACCCGTAAAGAAGCGCAACTTCCTAGCATGGATGCACGTATACTGATAACTATCAACTACCCTTCTGTTACATCATGGAAACAGGAACTGAGAGGTTTGGAGTTAGAAGCTAGTGTACAAATGCATTTGAGCATCAGAAACCTTTAGGCGCTGGTTGAAGGCCGAGAAGTTAACTAATTACACAGGAATTTCAAGGTGCACTGTTTGTCACAAGAAAGCTTCTTCTCAATCAGATTGCCGTGGTCTGGCTTGGTTGAATTGCTGACGACTCGTGCAAGTCGGATAACATCGCCTTCGTGCCAAGGTAGTGATTCTCTCAATTGGAGGCCGGGAGCGGGGAGCTTCTTGCACGCCCTCTTTTCTTCTCAATCCAACCTGGACAATGAACTCAGAAAAAACAAATTTATTCCAGGTAGAGGATAGCATTAGCATTAGGAACTGGATCTCATACTGCTGTACTGTGCAGTACAGAGAGGTACAATATTGTTGCATTGTTATAAACTGCCTATTGTGCCACTCAGAGAATTTTACAGAAAATGGAATACAGTTGGCATTTTTGGTCTTTTTGGTCTGGCATAAGTTAATCCCTTAGCATCCAAACTCATCTCTAGAATCGATGATTTAGGAAAAATCATCATAAAGGACTATTTGGAAGAATATTTTGGAATTGAGATGCAAATGACAGTTGTTGAATTTGAATTTCATATTCCATCTATATGGTTGGATTCACCAATACTCTCACTAGTGTTTTTCTATAAATTTTGAAAGGGAAAATTCAAAATAAGAGAACAAAGAGACAACCTCTATGATCAAGAAGGTCTTGATTCTACATTTCCCTACACAACAACAAAATTTCCTATCTTGCTTCTTTGAGTTTCATTTCTACCTCTACTATTTGGTAATTGCAAATTGAGTGACTCCTCTACAGGAAGTTCATGAAAAGTCAAGAGGACCGTGACTTAAATAGTTGATGTATACTTTGGCAATATACGCTAATATCCTGAGCTGCAGGTAGAAGTTGCCCGTAGATTTCTTAGCAACAGATATAAAATGAGAGGCATTCGACTTTTACCTCTTCGTCAGATGTCCATCAGCCAAGAGTGATCATTTTCCAGACTCGGTTGTCCAGCTTGTCCCAATCCGAGGTGTCCATGGTCACCAGTCCACGCCTATATGCTATGCCATGATTATCCCAAGAAATGAACAGTAAAGCGATGCGACTTTTAATCCACGAACAAGAGGAGTCTCTCCCAATGACAACGAACTCACCAAGCTCCTGGTGACGTCGATATATAGTTGGCAAATGCATCCATATACCAGGCACAGGCTTGCCATTGTGACTAAGGGATGGCTGGTCATCGTCGTATGGATCTATCCCATGTCGGACACAGACTAGCAAACTTGCAGCGCTGCTCCAAAAGCATAATATAATAGGAGCAATGGAAAGTGAGAAGACGGTTTTGGGTATGTCCTGGCGAGTAACAGTGGTCCTTGAGTGATCCATCCAGATGAAATTCTGAGAACAAGTTTGAGTAGCAGCTGCTGTCTGAACTACAATGGGTGTGCCACTGTCATCGAGATGGTAGAAGATCAAGTTGAATGCTTCCACATTTTGGTAACTGGGCCAGTCAGGGTAGAATATCTGTCCCACCCATCCAACCCAAGACCAGCTTGGAAAATGGCATGGATCGTTTGTCTTGTCTTCTAATCTTTTTGTACAGAGTCTTCTTACAGCCGATGGTACGCAACTCCATGTCAACGCAATGCTCAGGAAAGAAGCTGGTAGAGCCCAGAAGAAACGCTGATCATATTGCCTCTCAAAATGGTTAAGAATCCCTCCAAAAGCATTGAGACCGTCGTTCCAGAAGCTCAAAGTCCGAGCAGTATATACTTCCACCAGCTTTCGATAAGTCCTTTGCAAGCTGTCCACATCTTTCTCCCAAGGATGGCGAAATTCCTTCCCACCCAAAATCTGACGATAAATGGTTGGAGATTCGGAGGTCTCCCAAAGACCCTCTTCACACCAAGAAGCCTTCTGGCACTCCCAATACACTTGCTCCAAGGTAAATATCAATGCTTTCCCAGAGAAAAGCTTCTCTTGGAAAGTCCAAGCTCGCGTATTCCACACAGACTCTCCAAGATAGGACAGACGACGCTGATGGTTAGTAGCCTCCTGTAGATACTGGTTTGACCCCTCTGATTCAAGTGATGCTAATAATGATACGCCCTTGATCCTGAAAGGCATTTGTTTGCGGGTTCGTGGACCCTGATTGACACCAGGAAGACCAGCCCATACATCAACTCCTGAAGCTGCAACGATTGTGACCGACGCAAATCCATAGATCAAATCCATTTGAGGAATGAACTCATGTTTATCATCATCATCATCTTGGATGATGCAGAAACAATCAACCCAAAGATATTTCTCTCCGAGACCTCGAGTCAATTCCATAGCATCATCGATGGTTAAGGGGAGCGAAGGAAGTTTCGTCGTAGTGAGTGATCCCTCTTTTCGAAAATCTTCCACATTAGATTTTTTAAGCTCAGGAAAATGCCCTTTTTCAATATCAATACCCCAGACGTAGCTTAGGGCCGTATAACTGCTGTGATCATTACTGTCTACAACGCACCTCTTTTCCACATCAATGAGTCGAAGTCGAGGGGGCCGACTCCCAGTGAAGATTAACTTGCAATGGCTACCGTGCCTGTCACAACAATTCTCTTTCCATTTGCGAAAAAGTCGAGTATCCGCCACTAATGGCCTAAAACGGGCACTATATGCCTGATGCTCTTGTCCTCTCTCCCAATCCCATAGAGACTCTTCATTACAAATATCTGTGACATTCAGGGGATTCTGGCTGCACCTTCGAAATCGGAGTGAACGACGAGAAAACCCTTGCGAATTCTCAACAATCAACAAGACGTCGATGTAGATGAGATGGCCCTTAGGCATACCCTGATCGTCGACCTCCAAGCTCGCTAATTCACCCGAGGTAATGTAAGCATAAGCATCTCCAAGATCGGGAGCCTCCTCTGGAAATTTTCGGATCCTCCAATCATTAAAGAATTCAGCAATCTTTCCACAAAAAGAGCAATGCTCCGAATTTTGCAAGACTTTGTCAATAGTAAGTTTCTTGAAAAATCTTATGCTGTCATAGTCGAAATCTAATCCATAGAAGCCAGCTGCTCCGAAATTGATAGTATTACAAATATCGCATAAAGCTTCCGAATCCATGGCCGAGCTATTGGATAGGTCAAATATCTACAAGCCTTAAAGGTCACTCTTCTTATCCTCCATCTACACCGCAAAAACGCCTACCAAGCCACACCCTCCCCCTCCAACACTTATTATCAGTCGATGCTCTAAACTAGGGACGGCCACGCCTTCACCGAACCAAATATCCATCATTCACAGCTCACTACATAGCATGCTCTTCAAACTACAACTGGCAAGGTGCTCCAACTCTCACTGCATTTGTTGGCCATAAGAAAATCTGCCAAATGGATGTTGAACTAACATCCAGATTTGGAACGCTTCAAATTGAGAGGTGGGACATATTCTAATTTGAGTTTTGAAATACCTTCACTATCTCGATCACCGCGATTTTTACGTAGCAGCCCTAACGAAGAAAGAGGGACATGGCATCCTCGTAAAGGCCAATAGCATGCACGGCTATAAGATTTAGTCCCGCAGGATGTTTAGTCCTACCAATGCCCTGTAGTACCTGAAGAAGAAGAAGAAGAAGAAGGGTTTTTGATAGACCCTTTCTTGGCTTTGACTAATGCAATCAAATCTGCCGCAGTTAGAAGCTCAAGTAACGCATCAAGCCCAAGCTCAGAAATAGGTGGCTTGTTCTCAAACTGCAGAACACATCAAGAAATAGACACGATGATTCTACTCAATATTGTGTGCAAAGCCTGATGTGCAATTAAGAAATCAAAAGATCCTGTACTCAGAAAGGAAGTACAGACGGGATCAAGAAGTGTAGGCAATGTCCATTTGTCGAAGTCAAAAACTATCCATACTGTAATATACAATTGACTTTTTTGTTTTACACAATCAACATTGCATTCTTATGTAATCTCCATCAATCGTGCCAAATTTCACTTATTGAAAATATAAGCTCAATTCATGGTGAATTTTAAAAATTATTGTTCATGATTTTACACAATAATTCATCAAAAGTTATTGGTGATGAATTTATAAAATTTGATTGAGCAAACATGTAGGAGACATGCACATCATAACTTTAGCAAAACTTATAAATTTTTTTGTAGAATTCACACTATTGCCAACTCAATATAGAAGCAACACCTACCCAAAATTCATGAAATAGATGACTTTCAATTGTAATTAGATCTTACTAATAAATCTTCACATTATAGACTCACAGAATCAATGGACTCACAAAAATTGCATAACTTCTCCCTTGGCTTCTTTATCTTCTCCTCTACTTTGTCACCACCAAAAATATGATGTCAAGAATGTGAACACTTTGAAGCACTTTACTACCAACAATCTATTGCATTTGCAACAAAACAAATCCCCCCAAAGTCCTGTAGAGCCTTGCTACAAGTATGTAGAAACACATAGACAAATTGTTTGAAAACTAGGGAGAGAATAATTGGAAAAACTGGCAAGATTTGGATGTGATAGTTTTCATGGATAGATATTGTGTACTTAATTTAAGATTATTAAGATTGCAAACATTCTCCTTGCACTATATGATAAATTCTTTGCCTCAAATTAATGCTTAATGCTTAATACTTCAATTTTATTATCAAATTGGTATTGAAAATAAAGTCTTTTTGACTTTGAAATATAGACAAATCTTGATCTTGAATTAAATGCAAATAAATGACAAGTGGAACATCAAATTATATACCAAAGCTGTGTATAATTTCAATTTTTTTGTAAAAGCATGTTAATCATTACTTAAATTTGAACGTGCAATATTAATCAAAGATATGAAGGAATAGTACCTCTTCAAGTTCACTATACAATCTCAAAGAAGATGCTAAATCTGTCATACAATACAAACAATAATATTCACAGGTATTCATCCTTCTCTTCCCAATCTAAGCACAGAACTGGGTTTTGAAGCTACACAGATCAAATAGTAAATATCTAGAACTCCAAATTCTTAAATCCCTAACACACAATAATTTAAGTCCACAAACAAAAACGCATACCTTACACTTCTGACGGCCAAATGAAGCAAGACAAGCTGCCCAACCTCCACTGCAGCTTCACGAGGAGCAGCTCCGTCCACAGGATCAATCAATTGCTGAGGCAAGAATTCAAGATCCACCCATTGATTAGCATACAACCCCAGTCAATTAACCTGTCACACCCCTATTCTAACATATGACAATACCTCGTATTGGGTAAATATGACTGGAATCAGCATATATGGCACCGACTTGGCCGTTTCCAGCACATTATTCAAATGTAACGCAAGCAAAGGTGATGGCGGAGTCGTTTTTGACCCTATAACAACAATTGTTTCTGCCATGAAGTTGCTAGAAACCAAAATGTGAAGAGGAAAGCTTCACCTGAGATTGAATTGCTACTCTGGCGCAATCCTACGAGAGCAACATACGCAGACAAATTTCAAGCACCAAATGGAACCCCCCTTCTACTTTTTCCCTATCTGAGATACGAGACGCCCGTCATCTTCTAACACTTTGCTACGCCACATAGTCTAAAATATTCTGAGGCACAAATTTCTAAGATTTCACCACGCCTTATCCCCAAAGCAACCTCTCTACCCTCACGCACTTAAATTTTTAGCTACAAACAGCATCCCACACAAAATCATTGCCCTAGACGCTTGCCCAATTTGCAAGCCCCCACAGTATGAATCAAATCCTCAAAAGGAGCAACTGAGATCACACAAAAATCTGCAGTACTACTACACCTACAGCTTCTACTACTACTACGGTGAACGGGAGGCCACTGCATGCAGCACGGACAGTTACAGCTAGTGCCAGCTTGATTTGAACTTTTGCTCGTCCTTGCAAAAGAGAAATCTCCCCCCCCCCCTGCAACCTAGTGGCGAGAATTCGGGACCAAATTGGATGAGCAACTAACTACAAACAGTGGAAAGTGCACATGATCCGTGCAAACCGCAAAGCTCCTTGCGCTATCATCACCAACCCTACGTAAATATTCTAGGTTTGGCCACAAGAAGATCCAAGCTCCAAGCGTGCATTCGATTCACAACTTCAAAACGGAAAGCAATCTGGATCCCAAGAATCTGTCCAGATCCCGAACCCTAGTCCAAATTCCGCATCCCCAAGAATCATCCCCAAATGAAAGCGTACTCGCCCTTTGCAACAAACGTTCAGAGAGTGTGTGTAGTACCAGCGATTCCTTGCAACGAGAATCCCAGAAAACTAATGGACGCAGCAAACAAGGAGCAGGGGATTCAAGGCAAGAAGAAGCAGCAGAGCAGCCCTTCATGTGCGCGGGCCTGGGCGGACCAACTGATCCCTGCTCGGCATTGAACGCTTCTTTGACAGGACTTTGCTACTTAGCAGCTGTGAAAGTTTTCAGCTCTACAGGATGTCTTCTCGCAAAGGAGAAGTCCCGCGGGGGCCGCCAATAGCAAAAATACCTGACTTTCACCTGTTGTTCCGTTGTTCGCCTTACTTAATTCGTCCAGTCCAACTCTGTTTTCTCAGGGTTTAGGATTTGATGTTGTTGCCGATCATTCTGGCTGCTTGCTTCTTGTCAACGGAGCTTGCATAGTTACGATTGTCTCCCACGGTGGTAATTGACCAGTCGAGGCAGGCAAATGGTGAGTGATATTTAACTGTAAGTGAAACTTGTAATTCTAACATATCTATATTTTAAGTCTACTTTAAGTTAGGCTGATTGGTTGTTTGTTTGTTTGATTGTTTGTTTATCACATTGAAATCTCGCAGACCATGCGTCTCCCGGTCATGTTCTTGGTACTGTTACGCTTGATTTTTCCGACGTAAATTAATCGATGTGGAGTCTAGGGGAAGTCTAGCTGGACCCGTGGCTTACCCACGTGGTATCTTCAAGTAGTTATTTTCAATTCCCTAGGCGTTAGGTAAGAATAAAAACGAAATGAAAAACCGGTAGGAAGGTGAGGATAACGGCTACGCAGGATCGTTAAGGAGAATGGACGAGAGAAACACGAGGCCAGAGAATGAGGGGTGAAAAGAGAGAAATCCGAAATTGAGGTTGAGGGAAGGAATCTGATGTTGAGAGATCAATCGATGTTAGCGCAGGAGATAATATAATAAGAACTTGCTTACTGCCAACATGAACCTCGATCTGGATTGATTGAGTGTGTGTTGATCGACTGTGTCGGGTATGATCGACCCGTGAAAATGTAAGTGATTTCAGTACCATTGGAAAGCGCTTCGCAAGGAAGGGTCTGGACTGTGCATCCCCCTAGTCACTTTTCATAGTACCATCAAAAAGCGCTCGGCGAGGAAGGGTGCACAGGCTTGGTTTCGTAGTATTTTGACCTATGGTGTGAAAGTTATTGAATTTTGAGTTATTTTTGGATTAAAAAAATTAAAAAATGGCTTATACTTTTGCTTTGACCGTGGCAACAGCATGGGGCACACTAGTCCTTTTGAAAATATCATGTATTTTGCTTGTGTAGTTGCAACCTTCATTAGTTTTCACATTTCCTAGTATTCATGTTTAGTGGATGCTATTAAAGAATCACTTTTGAACCTAGGAGTATTCTATGCACAATAAGGAATCATTTTTTTTATCTAAGCATGGAGTACTAACAATGTTTGGTCAAATTATTCATCAAGGTGATTGCAAGAAAGACCTGTACTATTTTGCGTCACACTTTGAATGATGGAGTTGTCATTGACTAAAACTTTAAAAGTATGAACCAGATTAACTTGAAATTTTGATTGGAGATGTCTGATATGACAACAATCAAATTCCTTATTTTTCAAAAAATTTCAAAAATCATTTTATAATTTATTTTCAATTAAGCTAATTTGTCACATTTTGTGGTTTAGAGGTTTTTAATACTGCAAGGAGCATCCAAAATTAATGATCTAAAGCTAAAATTTTTGTGGTATATTTCCATACTAGGTAGGCATATTTCTACCAAAGGAAATCTCAAAAATCATTATTCTCTTTCCTTTACATGTGCCCTAACAAGCCTCCCTTGCGCACGTACTTTTGAAAATTTAAGATGGTTTTGAGATCATTCTTTTGGTGAAATCTCTTCATCATAAAGTTCTCACAAATTTGCAATTTAAGAAAAAATTATTTTCCCTATTTTTTACAAATTAAAATGTCAAAGTACCTTTTTTCATGAAAATTTGCACTTTTTTAGTTCTCCTTTTTAGAGAATTTTCCTATAATTTTCCTTCCTAGGGTACCTTCTTCTTAGAAGTATATACATAAAATATATTTACAGTTAAAAAAATTGTTTTTCTAATTATACAGTACTCCCGAAAAAATCAACAATACTATGGAAAACGCTACCAAAACCAATTGCTCTTTCTTACAATGACCTATCACTTATAAATTTGATTTCTGTGTTTTGTTAACAATAATGATTGTGAAAAGCAAGCAATAAGACAAGCTCATCATACAATCTACACATGTAGTCATTATTTTGTGGTTGCTTTGTTTCATCTTTTGAAATCTCTTTGAATTATTAATAGAAGGATATGAGGACTAAAACTCACCCAACCTGAAATAGAGTGCCAAAGAAACAAAGTCTTGACTTTGCAAAAAACAAAGTCCATTGAAAGTGCCACTTAAAGGACCTATTGTACATATGCGCGCAATAATGGCATGTATTTCATCTTGTCTCCTACAACTACCACTCGCATGAAAGACGTCCCACCAACTTTCCGATCCAACAACTTCTAGCAATGGAATCAACGTCTTGCCACTAATCATCAACAAGCGAAATCTATCAAGGAACTATTTAGAAGCTGGGGGAGTGTTGTGTGGTGAAAGGAAGAGCAAGACTAGTTGCCGATGACACAAGTCACATGACGAAAAAGCCATCCTTCAAACAAAAAAACATGATTAACCACCTACACACCAACACTTAGGAACCAATATCTTAAAATTTAGCCATAGCTATTGCAACACCAATTGACTTGTTAGAATCTCTACATCTTATTCGCAGCCAAGCTACAAAGATGTGGGACGTGAATTGCTCTAAATTCAAAGACTAGAGTTTCGCCTCATTACCTCCATTTGCTTGCAAAAAATGTAGTAGTACTATCAATCAAGAGTGCACTTTGTTCTTAACAAAATAATCTGATGCAAGTTAGAGAACATAGCAATTGTGTACCATTGCAAGCAATGACTACAAAAGATCTACAACAATATAGAATAGACAATAGCATTAAAAAAGATGTCAATTTTGCTCCAGAGGATTTAGGACTCAATTTTGTTGGTGGTTTGTAAGACCCTAAAGGTAATGCCCACAATCACATATCCAAGACAATGACTAATGAAATTGCCCAGTTTCAATTTTAGCAATGGCTCCTCAATCCTTTAACCTCTAAAATGCCCCCAATTCTAGTGTCAAAAATACTTTGAAGTTAAATAAATCCTAATCAAGTTGATATTATTAGTAGATTATATTTTTGAAAAATTCTTTTTGAAGTCTAATTTTAGAATCAAAAATCCGATTTTGAAAATGATTGATTATAATTTTTCTATTAATCAAGATTTTGTGCAAGGGTGTCCATTGCAATCTTGACTTTCCATAGTGTTGAGAGCTCTTGGATATGAGCCTCAAGTACACTAGATCTCGGAGAAAAATTTGAATTTGAAATTCATTTAAAAAATTGTAGAAAAGATTTTGAGAAGCTATAAATTGAGCAAGGTTTTACATGTTATGTCCTTTAACCTCAAAAACTTTTTTGGTGACCAATTTTGTAGATTTGACGTCTAAAAAGAGGTTTGAAAGACTTCAAATCACTTTCATAGTTTTTAACACCATCATAATCAAACATTATGATCTTTCAATCTATATGTAATATTGTTGTGCTTGCTTTTTCCATATGATCTCTAACATATTTATTATGAATTTGGATAGTTATAATTTTTTTTAATTGATAAAATTCATCTAAATTTTAACTTTTTGTTTAGTTTAGAGCAAATTACTAGAAGTTCAAAAAAGGCCTTGGGTTTTAGAAGTTAAAGTCCAATTGATCAATTTCTAGTCAAATTGGGAGTTTTGTTTTCTATAAAGATGGATGGAGAACATATGTAGTTTAGGTGCCCAAAAAATTGATGTGGAAAATTTTATTTGACCTTGGATGGAATAAAAATGGATTCATTTCGAGCTACCATGCGTAATCTGGGTTAATTTATATACTAAAATGGGGGCTACAAGGTGTATTGGAGATTAAAAGAAACACAATAAATCAAGAAAACAATTTATAGGAGGTGACTATTATCAAGTACTTTACATAAAAATAGCCAAAATTGACATACTTACAATTTCTTGAAGCTTGACTTTACTAAAATGAAAAATATGAAAAAAAAACAATTGTACATCCAAAATCGACCATATATATTAAAAGGTTAATCTTGAATCAAGTATTTTAAGTAAGCTTACATGTAAGTTGGAAGTACCTATTGCTACCTATTTAGGCAAAATTTATACATAGAATCAACACACGACACTATATTTTTAAACATAGGCAATTGAAAATTAAAAAAACTCGAAAAAAATATAAGTTTTTGGATAATCCTACACATATATGAATTTCTTAAATTCAACTTCATTATGTACCCTAAATCATTTTTGGCATCCATATACACGTTTAGAATGTTTTGGACTACTTGTATCTAAATTTTTTTAATAGTTACTATTATGTGAGCTTAGATACATGACCCCAAGAGCTTTAAAACATAGGTATATAGTCACCTTGGTTGCTTTTAGTTTGCAAAGACAAAGTTACTTCTAAATCATATAGTTTTTCCCTACTTATATATGTGGAACTTGACAAAGGTAATTGTAATCTTAGAAATTAAAAGGAAATTCTTAGATTTCATCATAAAATAGAAGTTTGCTCTAAGTGGTTTTGCATCTACAAAAATATGCTATGGAAAGAAATTTGAATAGTATCTTATTCAATAGCTTAATTGTTCAATGAAAAAAGAGTCACTATCCTACATTTAATGTTTTATGGTGAAGTTTGTTAAAATGGCAATATTCCAAATACCATTTTTCAGATTGCACAATCTAAATTGAAAATTGACATCTATGACCGGTTTAGATTTTCACTCATCTAGGACCCATATAGATTTCCAAAATCTATAACAAATTTAGATTTCAGACCGTGTGGATTGAAATATCTTAGACTAGTATAGATTTCAAAAATCTACAACAAATATAGATTTCAGACCACACAATTTGAACTATGAAAAGTGTCAAACTAATGGAATATTTCCATTTTAACAAAATTTGCCATTTTTGTGTTCTTAATTTGTAGTGTTGAAAAGAAAAGCCTCTTGTTTGTAATCTAGTTTAAGAAAGCTACAAAATAAATCCTAATACTTAGCAAAATGATAACACTCAAGGTAGAAAGTTTAGGATTTGGACTTGAAAGTTGTACTATAAAACTGTACTACATTTTAAACAATGTAAGAAAGTTTTTAACTCAAATTAATTTGATGTTTGTATGTAATTGGATCTCAATATGGAACATTCCATATATTGATACTCAACTTTATAGCCACAAGTAAAATCCTTGACTCAATACACTTGATTGGAATTATTAGCATCTAAGAAATTTTCTAGAGCTCCTAATTATCTAATATGAAATATGCTACATCTGCCATATAGTTACACTAAGGTAGACCCTCTTAGAAATTGTGTTGTACCTTAAAGTGCTACTTTTTGAAATGCTCATGATGTGGACATCTCGTAAATCAATATGTACCTATTCTTGGACATCTTTTGAAAAAAACTTAGACCCTTCTTAATTTTTGTACATTGTATCCAAATGATGTATTCTTTGATGCAATTAAATCTCCTCTCTCTTGTGAATGAGGGAATATAATAATAGAAACTATCCATAGCAAAAAGAAAGTGGCAGTTTTGGATGTGCTTACCTAACAACATGAACATTAGAGCCTCCTAATATACCATAGCCATTAGATTGTATTTTCATGGACTATTTATAACCCTATTCTTACATTCATCGTGAATAAGCAACAATTGATGAATGGGACATCAAATTAGCAATTTATAATAATCTATAAAGTCATACAATTTAATTACTTTAATTAGTTAAGGATTTAGGTCATGATCTCACCTCCTCTAAATGGCTGAAGTGTCCACTTGTAGGCCCTCAGATGTCACACAAACAAGCAACCTATACTAAATAGTGAAATTAGGTTGCTCTTACAATAAGGTTGTCTTATTCTAAGAATGTTACGGAGTACTATACAAGCCATCAAAGTCAACGAATATTTCTACAAATACTAGTTCCATTTGTACACATAGGGGTTCATGAGTTCCAACTTCTAACAACACCAATAACTAATTCAAAAGGAGGGCATTCTTGTACAATACTGATAATTATGTATATAGTGTGGAGTGTTGAGGAATTGGCAAGGGGCAACCTAATTTCACTGTTTAGTGTAGGTTGGTTTGAGTGATGAAGGCAGTCGTTGCTGTCGACAATCAGAACGATGCAATGCAAGAACGCTAAGCAAAACTTTCGTGCACAGCACGCTTAGTGGGATTCAAAAACGGAGCTTGTGGTACCCAACTAAAATAAGCTTCATCTACAATGCAGGTAAGTATGCACTATGAAATGAGCTCCTGATTCCATCACATTCATGATTTAAGCGCAAGGTAGTCGAGAATGGATCAAACTTACTAAGAAGTTATGCATGCTAGAAGAGATTGAGATTCATTCGTAGTGCAGTTGCAAAGCTACACGAGTCTGTGGAACTAAGAAGATTGACGGTCTTGTCAGTGCACCTTAACCTTGAGGTAATCAGTAACATCGAGAAGTGAAAAAATTAACACACAAAGTTAGCGATCCAGGAGCTGCAGTGTCAGGTGCACTGTGTGTCACAAAAGAGATTCATTTCAATTCTCACCCAAATTGAAGTGGTCTGGCCTGCTTCAGTCGCTGATGACTCTTGTGAGTCGCGCAACGTTGCCCTTGTGGCAGGTATGAAATCTTTCAAGCGGACGCCGGGAGCTCCTTACCACTCTCTCTCTCTCCAGTCTCCATATCCATCTATTCTGGATAATGACTTGAGAAAAAAAAAAAAAAAAACCCTCTGGGTAAAGCATTAGGGATCTTTTCTCCTCTGCCGACAGCTGTCACCAACATCTCATCTATGCAAGTTGGTATATATGGCCATTGATTACTGAATAGACATGGGGTTGATTCATATATACATATTATATATATCATTTCCAAATGTTCTTCAACCTCCCACTTTGCGTATGAAATTACTCCAGTGCACAGTGATAAAAAATGGATCATGAGAGACTTTGGCTCTAGTACACAGAGCCAAAGTCTTTCCACAGCTTTATATTGATCTCCTCACAGAGCACTTCTCCAAATGCTGAAATGCTGAAAGTGATGCAGTAGTATCCTCTACCTCAACCTCAGTGCTTCTTTTCTGGCCAAAGTAGGACTTAAGTTGCTAACTGAATACCGCCAATTCTACCGGTGACCTCTCATCCTGCCAAGGGTGATTGCAAGAAACACTTGTCCTATTTGTTGCGTTTTACTACAATACTTGTGACTTTTTCTAGAGTACTTTAAAATTAGAAAATCAATTTGAAAAAAATTTGAAAAATAAGAATAATGTATACACCCATAAAATGAAGGTTTTCACCGAAGGAAATTGATAGAAAAATTCTCTAAGTAGGAGAACTTAAAAAGCGCCAAATCTCAAGAAAATACATACCTTCATGTTTTAATTCGGGAAAATTAATAAAAATAAGTAAATACAAAAAATAAAAAGTGGTCATTTGCAACAACTTTATGGAGATGGTCATTCATCAAAAAAATCACTAAAATAATACTTTATATGTTTCAAAATGCAACTAGAAGGAAGCTGACTCTGTCAACTTCCACTCATCATAAAAATAACTTTTCTCAAAATCCCTCATGTGGAGAGCTATAAGTCTATTAGGAGACCATCTCATCCAAATTTCATCTCAAAATCATTAAAAAAAGGTACTCCTTAGTGACTAAAAACCCCTAAACTGCCAAGTGTGACATTCAATCACTAGTACTATTTTGAAATCAAACTATTTTTGAAAATTATGAAAAAATTAGAGAATGTGTATGGTACCTATGAGTATCTTCTCTATAAATTTTGAGTCATTTGGAGTCAAAACATAGAAGTTATGGCCAAAAAACAAATCAGCACATGAGGTGTGACGAAAAATAGGACAAGTGTTTCTTGCAATTGCCCCCAACTGCTGCTACTTCCGATTGTCTCTTCGGAACCTCCTCAACACACGACCCCAGCACTTTGGTGCTTTCTTGCGACTTTGGTCCTCGGAGACCCTTTTCAGGTGAAAGCTATTGATTTCACTGAATCTGGGCCTTTTCTTAGGTTTTTCGTCCCAGCACTCAGTTATGAGAGCCACCAAGCGCCGATCCAGACCATGCGGGAGCTCCGGCCTAACTCCTTGCAACACCAGTGCAGGAATGTCTGGTTTCCTAACAGATTCGAAGGGAATGCGTCCTGACAGAATCTCATAGCATGTCATTGCAAAGCAATATATGTCGGCCTTGGCTGAGTAGAACTCCTTAGGCTTTCTCTCGTATACCTTCAATTTTCTCTTATAATCTTCAGGACCCCTGAACCTGGCCGTTGCACTTATTTTAGCAAAATCAACCATCATGCTCGATGATGATACTTCTGGAGCTTGATAGCCGCGCGTTCCTACGGCACCACGGAAGTGCTTCTTCCTGATGAACTCCTCCGACTTTTCGGCAGGGTCCAGCTTCACCATCTGGGACACACCGAAGTCTGTGATTTTGACAAGAATTTTGCCATCACAATCATGCGACACGAGTACATTGGAGGCCTTCAGGTCACCATGAAAAACACCCTCACCATGCAAGTACTCCATCCCTGACGAAATTTGACGAAGGATGTTCACAGCCTCGGCCTCACTGAATGGCAATGCATCCTCGGCCATGTTCTCCAAGCGCTCATTCATGAGGTGACGCAAGTCACTCTCCATCAACTCCATCAAAATCATGCAGCGACTTGGTTTCCCAACGTGGTCCACAGAAAATCCAATGCAACCCATAATGTGGGGATGACTGAGCTTGGAGAGGATCGCCACTTCCCTCTGTATGGCCAGCACATTCGCAGTTTGTACAATTTTAGCAGCACACTGCCTCCCACGCCAGATGGCCCGGTGCACTGTCGAGAAGCCGCCCCGTCCAATTTGCTCACCGATCTTGATGTCCGATGGAGGAATCGGAAGAAACTCAGGCATCTCTTCATCAATTTGTTCTCCACCATTAAAACTTCCCGATGAGGTCGCCATGGTGCTCCTGGAACAATTATCTAGAAATATTATTACCACTATTGGAGTTAACCCTATACCCTTCACCCTAGACGATTCCTGCGTATAAGAGACCGATATGAGGATACTAGAGACTAGGATGTGGATCCAACCGCTTCACGCAATGGGAACTAAAATGAAAAGTAAGCTATACAAGAGAGCTCACATCAGTGCAAAGTAACCTGCCCGGGAATAAAAAAACAAGTGAAATCTTTGAACCCCATTTTAGAGCAAAGGCAGCACCAGGTTGTCGGTAGAGCGAGACGAAGATGAGCTCAAGCAATGCAGGCGTATCCAACATATTTAAAGACCTTGAGCATTTGACAGTTTCAATTCACGGGTCAGCTTGCACGGCTCTTCTGATTGTCTCATGAACACTACTCCCCCCGCTCCATGTGGTTTGCAATTCACGCACATGGCTTCAAAGAAAATCTTGAAGTTGGGATCCGAGGACTTCATCTAAAAGGGAGCATTGATTCCAAAAAAAGAAAACCCACACCTAGTATGTTGGTTTTCCTCTTCCAAGTCCTCTACCGACAGTAATGCAAACTCGCTTACTCTTGAAGCTCCTGATGCAGTTAGAAGTTCACACAGAGCTTGAACTATAGTACTCTTGGTGAATTTTTCAAACCTCCAAATGGTTACACACGTACTGGGAAGCACAGGAGGACTGTCTCTGCTTCCAGAATTGCCATTCCCAGGTACATGCAACTCTTCCCCCTGGAGCGAGTGGAGTCCTCTCTCTGCTTGGGTTCATGGGCACCAATTCTCCTTGTCTACTGCATGTCACGGATCCCGGTTCCCAGTGCAAAAGCATCTGATATCCTCACTAGGGAAACGAGGGTAATCACTATCGTGAAACCATCAGAGAAGTCTTGTACTAGTAGGTCGTGTCCTACATAGTTACGCAACGAAGGTTTCTTCTTCTACCGACAGTCCTTCCCAACCAAGACCAATCTTGCAGAATGCTGACTTGAACCCAAGCAGTGCAAAATCTTTGATAGGCAAACTCAAACACTGATCCCTCCGAGTGTTGGCGGAGGCCTCGCACAACTGCAGTGTGCTACCGACAACACGGGTATGATCATCAACACATAGGCACAAGGTGTCGCACTAAGAGTTTTACGACGAGCGTCCTACTCGGTCAGGTCGCCAGCCGCCGAAGCAGAACCTCCCCCGCCCCACTGAACGCACTGCCCTCTCGCCGGACGCTCCAGATCCGATTTCCTCGGTCTGGCTCAGTAAAAGGGTGATTCTGGTGGGGTTTTAAACCCTCCTCGTCGCTGTGTGTGCAATTGGTGGGGATTGTCGTGGATCAGTTTGCAGTATGTGGGTAATGCAGGTTTTTGGGAATTTCTTCGTGGAATCCTTCTATTGGGGTTTCTCGCCATATTATTCCCATAGCGCAATACGGAAGTGCTGGTGCTTGTGTTGATTCACTTGCGCCGGAAGGCACGCTGTTTACCATGACTTGATGTCCACCAGCACTACAGTAGCCAAACATCGTGACGGACTGGCCAGCCTCATTTAAGTTTAAATAAGGGAGAGGCACCCAATGGCGTCCCAATGCCGTCCTTTTCTACAGCACACAATCATTTCAGGCTATAAATGTAGGTAGACAATACATGGCTTATTTCTTTTGACCTAAAACAATAACCAGTCTACAATCCCGCTACATTTCTGTTCTAGAATGAATGACTGCTGTAGAAACGGACGGCATTGGGTACAGGGACGCCATTGGGTGCCTCTTCCTTAATCCTCATTCCTCAAACTTTGACACGGACGTTTGGCATCCTAAGGATGACAGAGAATCTTTCTTTGTAGGACAAAAGTGCAATTATTCATCTTTGAAATTTTGTGTGAGAAGGGGAGATCTTCTATAGTATTTTGACTTGCAATGAGAGTTTTTAGATTTAAAAAAATAATAATAATTCCCATGGTGTCAAAATGGATGATTTCACAGTCACCATGGTTTGTCCTTCAAGGGTTGAACAACCCATTAGAGTTAATTGTACAATGTGTGCAATATAAGTCCAAGAATTACAGTATGGAAACAACATATGACAAAATTCCTTAAAGCACCAAAACTAAATTTTGATGGAGTTTGGTGTTGTATTTCTTTACTACTATTCTTAGTTAGATCTTCCCCAATCTTCCCTTGATACCCGTTCAAAAATCTAGGATGAACTTTATAATTAACTCAGATATTGTGGTGAGGATTAGGAGTTTGTACATATGTCATTGCTCAAATTTCTTAAATTTTTCCCCACATAAAGACAAGTGAGCAAAACAATGAGAGCAAATTGAAATTTTTTCTATTTGACAAAGTATAAGTTTGCTATGAATTTTTGAAGTGTTTAGTCCATCATGGCTCAAAAGAGTCTTTAGACCACTCTTGAAAAACAACAAAATTTGTATCCATATTCCCTACTTTTTGCACCTCTAGTCGTGAGTTTGTACTCACATGTTCACTAGAATGTCTCTATTGTCTTGTGGTCCTTGTTGATGTCTTCCAACCATGACATTTATAACTAGCCTTTGCTACAATGAAGCAAAATTTTATTTGTTTAAAAAAAATGTATTCAAAATGCTCATCTAACACACCCAAAGCAATTACAATAATTTCAAAAAAAATCACTTCCTATAATGAAATTACACTAAGAAGTTAAAAGTTTTTAATCAAGTCACTAATCACTCAATTATTGTTAAGGGTGATTGCAAGAAAGGGGTGTAGTTTTTGGCATCACATTTTATGTAACAAAATTGCCATTGGTCATAACTTTTGGAGCACGAAGCTAATGTACTTGAAATTTTTTATTAAAGATGACTAATTCAGAACTTTGGTAGTAATGAGATTAATTGTTTTTTAGAAATATCCAAAAAAATATTTTCTCATTACATTTCAATTTAGCTAATTTGTCACATTTTATGGTTTAGATTTTTTAGTATTAAAGAGTACTCAAATTTAATGATGTAGACTTAAAATTTGTATAGGCTATTCCTACACTAAAAAGGCATGTGTCTACAAATGGGCATTTAAAAATTGATAATTTTATAGCCTCTATGTTTGTGAAAATAGGATTCAATTGCACACACACTTCTAAACATTAAAGATGGTTTCAACTTCATTTTTTTGGTGAAATTTGATCACCATCAAGTCTTCATGAATTGAAATTTTTATTCTTGATTTTCTATTTATTATTAATTTGTACTTCATTGTATCTACTATCTATGGAAACTATAATTTTTTTTCAAATAGTACTATTTTTAGACTTACAAATAGTCATAGAATTCAAATTAGTACTTTCAACTATTGTTTTTTTAGATTAACAATTAAGATTGATGTATTTCATAGTACTTGTAGTATTCCTATAGAAATTGCACTTTTGACAAAACAAGACATAAAATGTGAGGCCTTTCTTAAAACCACCCTTAGGTAAAACATTGATTGTGGCCTAAATCTCAATTATTGAAAAACAAACTATTATAGGGACATTCCTTTGGTGTCAACTATTTGATTGAATGGATTGTTCTATCTTAGGGTAGGAGGCTCAAAAACCACGCATTTCATGGTTGATCCATCATATTCATACATTTCCTTTAATGAAGATATTTTTAATTCATTTTTCAAATAAAAGAAAATAGAAGCAGAATGTAGCACACATGATTTCAAATTTTTTGAAGTAGTATCAAATTACTTATGAATTTCAAACAAATTATGTCATAGGTCTTTCATAAATTGTTAACTCACAATTTATAAAGAACCTAATGGAAAAATCAAGGAAAATGATTGTTTCTTTCAATAAATAATGTTCTTTCATACAATCCATTCTCAAATCCATTCCACGATTAACAAGGTCAATTTAAGGACCAATTCATATCCATTTTATAGCTACTTATAGGGGTAATTTTAAATATCTAACTAGATTCAAGAGTCTTTTACCTGAACCTATAGATTTCCTTGACTATAGCTTCACCAAAAAAGCTCCAAAATTGTTACTTCTAGTACAAGTACCAAATTTTAGAGAAAAAAACATTTTTAGACACATTTAACTATAGGATCTTATAATACACTAGATTGAAAAAATGTAGAAAATTTCAGAAATTACAAGTGTGTTGGTTGCAATATATTAGCATTTGAATTGACAAAAATTTATTTTGGGTCTTCTTAAGAAATGGGCATTTATACTTCACAAGGTCACATATATAAGAAAAAATGTCCATATTGGTGGTGCTCTTTAAGATTCATTGTTCAAGGCAAATTGGCTGCATGCTTAAGAAATGTTAAATCATTTGGAGGTATTAAACATGAAGGCAAAAAGTAATAAGTATAAGGAAGTAGAAAATGATTCAAAATATTAAATTGCTATGAATTTAGTTATGGAATTGAAAAATGCCAATCCCAATGGTTGTAATAAGCAATCTACATCTTATGATTTTATATTTTCCAAAAGTATTGAAAATTCAATTAAATAAAGGACTTCAAAGTTTATTTTTGAATGGAGAATCTATAGGTATCCACAAACTATAATCCCTCACAAATTACATCTCATTAATAAAAATGAAATGATTCAAAGCTTTCCACTCATACTAAAATCTTAGAAAAAAAAAGTTCATTATCATGACTGTGTAAAAAATGATTTTTATTTCATGGGTTGAGACAAAATCTATATATTATACAATAAAAATTTTGGCCTTGAAGAAAAACCTTGTCCAAGCTATGTTTTGTAAAATAAATATAAAACAAAAATCCCATTTGTAGTGACTTGCCTAGAATCTTTGTGCTGCCAAAATATGTAGCTTAGTCATAACATTCACTAGCATTGGTTGGCATTGCCTTTGGAGGGTGTGGAATATTCGACCCCCCAACAATGTTTCATTAGTAACTAAGTATTAAAGGAAGTAGACAAGTAGAGGATGGAAAAGCTGTTGGGGTGTGGAATATGCCACACCTCTCATTGTACAAGGAAGGCGGTGCCACAATATGCTATTGAATGTTATGGTCCTTTAAGAGTTAAGGTAGAGTATTAGACAAGCCTCTCACCACCCTAATTATCAATTTGAATACCTTGGGGCCAAATATATGAAAATCACGTATTTTGCAGAGGTATGTACATATTTCATGATTCAAACCCAAGTAGAGTTATTATTTTTTGATGAAAGTTGTAAATTTTATGAATTTTTGAAGTGGTTTACCCTAAAATTACATAACCACTTATAGAGTAGATCGAGCTATAATTGTCTTATAAACAACCAATATATGCCAAATCAAATACTAAATATTCACCATTAATGGACTAACTTGTTATCCCTTGTTGTCATAAAATGCTTTGATTTTGTTCTAAAAATAATGGACTTGGATGTTTTTTGGATGGAATTGGGCCAAAAGTAGAAAGATCACTATCAATTTTTTTTTAAACTACATAAATTAATATAAATAATTCATTTAATTCAAATGGGTACGATTTTATATAGTATATAGGGCTACTTATGGATTTATAAAATTTTACATAATCAATATATGTATACATATATATACATATATATAAACAAAAATTATTTTGAAAATGAAAACATCATGTAGTAGGAATTTTTATTAATGAATTATTCTTGATAGAAAGTAGCTTTGCAATTTTTCATATGTAGTACGGTAGGTTTAGTGATATAAGTAGATAATTAGATGAGATTCATCCAAGTAGGTAATTGCAAGAAATACTGTTTGTTTTTCTGTCACAATGAAAGTGGCTCTCTTATCATCTTTCACAACTTTTGAATGATAAATCCTATGGAAAAAATATCTATTTTTAGCTATCTTGATTGTTAATATATTCCTTATATTTTTGGAAATTCTTTAAAATAATTTTTTATTTAAAAGTCAATTTTGTTAATTTGTCACATTCTTGAATTGAAGGTTTTTCACTACAAAAGTGGTCTGAATTATTTATTTTTAGGTGAATTTTTTGTGATACATTTATATAGTAGGTAAAGACATTCCTATCAAAGGGCATCTAAAAATACATTATTCTATATCTTCCATGTTCTTGCAAGTACGCATCCCTTGTACATATACTTTTAAACAATTCAAATGGTTTTGATGTAATTTTTTTGGTCAAATCTCATAACCATTAAGTCCTCACAAATGGTAAATTTTTTGATTTTTTGAAAAAAAATTTCCTACTTTTTGCAGATTAAAACGTTAGAAAATGTGTTTTTGTAATGTATTGTTGGACATAGAAGTTTGAATAGAAAAAGGGATACTTTGAGGTTTTAATTATAATAAATCAAAAATAATAAAATTAAAGAAACTCAATTTTTTCATATGTAAAGACTTGATGGTGATAAGATTTGTCTAAGAAAATGAGGTCAAAACCATTATTATTAGTTGGAATTGCATATGCAAGGGAAGCCTACTTGTATGAACATGGAGGATATAGAATAATGTATTTTGATAGAAATGTATATACTCATTGTAGGGATATGCTACAAAAAATTTAACTAAAAATAATTAATTTAGACTACTTTTTATAGTCAAAAATCCTAAATTTAAATGTATGACAAATTAACAAAATTGACTTTTAAATATAAAATGATGTTTTTTGAAAAATAATAAATAGAATTATTATCAAGACATCTAGAAACACATTTTTTGTTCCTTGCATTGAATTAATTTCTAAAAGTTATAGCGTTTTCCAAACCAATTTTAAAAAACACTATGCAAAAAAATCAATGTTTCTTGCAATGACTCTACTAAACAAGACTATGAGTTCCTACTTTCTAAATAGCACAAAACTCTTAGAATTGTGCAAAATTAGCATCCTATGTGGTTGAAAATGTCTACATCAAATATTTGATACAAAATTTGTATTTGAAACTTATTCTTGAATTTCTTGAATTTTTTTTAGTAATTATTATTTTGATAACCACCAAACACTCTTTCATTGCATTGAAAATAAAGGAAACAAGCTTGAAAAAGCCTTCCCTTACTTCAAATCCCTTCTAATGAATATGTTGAGATGAGAAAATGGATATAGTCAAGAAAATCTATGAAAAAAGATGTTTGATTGAAATTATGCCATGGTACTAGTAAATATGTGCATATGTACTTACATACATACGTACATAAGTGTAATTGTAACGTAAATTGATTGAAAATTTACCCACATAGCTTATTATGCAAAATATGGTCATCTTAAATACATCATGGCTATTGAGCAATAAATTGCGTTCTTTAAAAAAATTGCTCCTAGAGTCATGGTAAAAAAGATTCATTTTTCATTAAGACCTTTCTCCATGTATTTAAGTCCATATAAGAATTTAATCTCGTGACACATCCTAAAAGTTGCCAAAGATAGACGAAAGGAATTAAAGAACAAGAGGAAGTGTTTAAAAAACTTAAAAAAATGAAGTTAAAATCAACTTTTGAAGACTCCAAAAGTTGTTTTCTATCCACTATTGGTCTACTACCAATTTGATAGGCTAATGTATGGCACTTCCAAGAGTGATTTAGAGCCAAAACAATGTTTATAGATGTTAATCATAAAGTTCATGAGCATGGCACATTGTTTGGTAATTGTAGGTGCAAAATTATGTTTGGTTAGAACAAAAAGGAAGGTGTAACATTTGCCTATACCTCAATTTTTGATGTATTTTGTCCTACTTTCTCACCTTTCAAGTTATGTAATCTATCCATGAAGATGGGTAGTTTGATTTATTTGTTTTGTATGATGTGTCTAACAAATCATGAGGTGACCAACAACGTTGTTGTTATTCCTTGAAAGCTTCTTGTAAGGAGGGCTTCAAGGGGTGCACAAACTTTGTTCTATGACTCATTTGGACCTACAATGTGAAAGTTGTTGAAATTGGATGTTTTTATGAATCAAAAAACTGAATTGAATTGTCTTTTATTTTTGAAAATTCATAACTTTTGCATTGCAATAAAGCCCTTGCACTCCTTTATACATTAAAGATATTGAATTTCAAAATTCTTATAAATTAAAAAATTAGATAATTATTTTTATTGCTGTTGTGGTTATGGAATTGGCACAAGGCACACTAGTTAGTTTTAAATTTGATGGAGGAGTGACTGCTTGAAAAAGGTCCAAGTGTAAAATAGACTTTTTGGTCCACAACTCTAATTCAAATACTTTTCATCCATTTTCAATTGCCGAGGTGCTCCGAAAGCGCCGGCTGCACTCATTGCGGCGTGCACAGGAAAGAAAGTCGTGTACAGATCTGTTGACACTTGGATAATGTACTGTCTCGTACTACTCTACTCAGGTTTTGTACATTGCACATTAGTCATGGTGTCCATGTGCTTGACTTCGGCGTCAAGATTCTCTTCTTCTTTTTTCGTTTTCTGTGTGATTGGGAGATGCAAATTCAAGTTGAAAACGCGGACCCCTCACGGAGATAATTGAAATGTTGACAACTCGCACCCTTGAATGCTGGTTTATCGATTAGAGCAACGCTTGCTTGTAGTTCCAGCTGCGATCTGAGACTCTGGTGTTAATCGGAAGTGGATTCGCTCTCTCAACCGGAAGCGTCACATTAATGGTTTGAAACAGGTTAGTTTTTCTCTCTTTCGGTCGAGATCGTAGAAAATGGTTGTTGCTCATTTTGGAGGAAGTGAGTGACGAAAATTTGGAGGGATTGCAAGCATTCGTAGACAAGTTGCACGCGGTTTTGAAGCATCGATCGCTGGCCGACATTCCTGTTGCAGCAAAGTTTAGATGCAGTGTGGCGAGCATGGGATTCGAGTGGAGATCGTTAAATTGCATGCTCTTTCGACGAGCAGCGTATTCTTGAGCCCATGCAATTGGGAAGTTGTGTGTATGTTGTCGGTAGAGATCGTAAACAGGGTTGCTTGCACCCCTTGTTCGATTGCCGCAAGTGGTTGTAGGCTCCCTGTTGTGCTATAGATGTTGGAGTGAGTGGAGGAGCTGAATTGAAGTTCAGTGGTTGCAGAGTTGCACACGGTTTTGAAGCATCGATTGCTGGCTTTGATTTTGCAAGTTCGGACTCGACAATACGCGACAGAGGACGTCGCGACAAGTACCGTTATTGCGGCTCAGTGAAAGATAACCTCATTAACATGATGTTCGAAACGTATCATGGCGTCACCGGCGCCACTCACGAGACCAATTACACCCGCTTGAAGAGTCAAGACTTCCGTCTCATCAGTCTCAGCTCCTACGGCGATCACTTCAACCCTCTCTACGCCGCCGTCTGGGTTCACCGCGACGGGTCTCCCTGGGAGGGTTTCCACGGCTTGTCCGCCCCCGACTTCCAAACCAAGTTCAACCACCTCACCAAACAAGGCTACGCCAACACGCTGCTCTCCGTCGTCGGCACCTCCTCCACCAACGCCGTCTTCTCCGGCGCCTTCGAGAAACGGGAAGATTCCGCCAAGAATTTCATGACGCTTTCCGGCCTCCACGACGGGGAAGAAACCGATTACAAGTCGTTCCAGTGCTGGAACAGGTTGTGTCGCAAGAAGAATTTCATCTTACGGTGCGCTTCAATCTACGGGAGCTCAACCGGGTCGTTGTACGCGGCCATCTGGGAGGCTAACGCCGATGCGACGCATTGGCTTGCCAAAACGCATGACACGGAAGAGGAGTACTCGAAGTGGTTCAACGCTTGCATTCAGCTTCCTTACCGACCTGCGTTCGTCACCTCCTCTCAACATGGAAAATATCTTTCGATTTTCAAGAATGACGACGTCGGGGGGAATTGGATCTCCAAGCATGGGTTGAATGGGACCCAGTACCAAGCAGAAGTCGAGAGTCTGAGAAGCCAAGGATTGTACCCGATTTGCGTCCAAGGCGGTGGACCAAGCACATCACCATGCTATACCGCGACCTTCGCCGAACAAGACATTCCCACTCCGAAAATCTTCACCATCAAAGGCAAGATCGTCTCGGAGCTTGACCACATCGACGACGTGATGTCCACTTTCATGAAACGCCATGGCGTCCGCGCAGGGCAGATCACGATCTCCAAGGACGGCGTGACCAAGTTAGAACGAGCATACACGTACGCTTCCCCCGGTTACCCCATCACCCACCCCAGCACGTTCTTTCGTCTGGCGTCAGTTAGCAAAGCCTTCACATGCGCGGCCATCTCCAAAGCCATGAACACAAACCTCCTTACCCCTTCCACCCCCGTCTTCCCCCTTCTCGAAATAAGCTCTCCAGCTCTTGATTCCCAAACCCCCAGCCCCTTCATTGACACCATCACAATCCAACAATTACTCGACCACGCTGGGGGGTGGAAAATAAAAGATTCCGGATTCGACCCCACAGGCGCCTGCCGTAAAATTGCCATAGATTTGAATTTACATTCTCCCGCTACGAAATGGGACGTCGCGCGGTACATGTACGGGGAGCCCCTGCAATTCGAACCTGGCACGGAAGATTTCCACTCAACCGGTGGCAGCTCCTACTGTAAGTAATCTTGACAAGCTTACCTTTCTCGGCCAAATCTCTGTTTTTTAATAAGTACAGCGAGCGCTCCAGTTATGTGTTCGGGTATGACTTTTAAAATGAGAGAGTCTGACTGGTTTTCAATCTAGATTGTCTTCATTCTACTTTCTACTTGCAATATGCTCTTTACGATCTCAACTTGCGATCTAATTGCTACGTGTTGAGCTTTTAAGCTTCATAGTTCGTCTATTCTGTGATTGCAGCCAACTTCGGCTACCTCCTCCTGGGCCTCGCAATTGAGAAGATCTCAGGAATGTCCTTCATCGATTTTCTCAAGGAGCGCGTCATGGCACTCTTGGGCAACACCGATGTGGAAGTCGGCAAGACGCGTCGTGATGAGCTTCTTCCTGATGAAGTCTCGTATGATCATCCTGCATTCGGCTTATCTGCGATTGATTTCCGTTCCGACTTGCTCACGCCGCTTGCTTATGGTGGCGGTGGCTTTATCACGGAAGAGATGGACAGTTGTGGGGGATTAATCGCGACGGCGACGGCGGTGGCAACGTTGATTCAGAGATATGCTGTTTGGGGAATCGGGGAAAGGGCAGCTGGATATGCACGGGCAGGGGGTCTGGCCGGGACGAGCTCGTATGCGAGGTCCAGGGGTGATGGCGTGGATTTTGTGTACATTTTCAATACGAGGGATTTTCCGGGAGATTATTGGGATAAGAAGGTGTTGGATGGGCTTAGTGGGAAGATTATGGCGATTCTAAACGAGACGCCCATTTTCAGTTGACTGATGAGCGGGAGCGATTCGCGAGCCAATTTTAGAATCGGACAAGGTCTTGGAATCAAAGTCTGAATCGGAAAGTTGATGCCATTCTTAATGCCTCGCCCCACATTCAGTTAGCTGAGAGTGACCGATTTTCGTTCCAATTTCAGAGGCTGATTGCTTGCAAGTGAGGTCTGATTTCATTCGTCACACATATGGGGACATTGGGGTTGCCTACTTGCCTACTTGGGTGTAGGTCAAGTTCTAGAATGGCTTTTGGACATTACCCGTTTAAGAAGTGAAGAGTTTAAATGCATAATTGGTAGAATATACGGAGTATCAAATTTCTGTGCCTCGATTTCAATGTCCTAATTTTGGACGTAGCTTTTCAAGTGGTGCCAACCTACTCAAACGTTCACTGGGGGGTACGATGAGCTGTTTCTGAGCAAGTTCTTGTGAGTGACTAGCGATTTTGTGTGCGTGAGGTTTGATTTCTTTGATCAGACATGGATACAATGAGGTTGAGTTTAGGCAAAGTCGAAAATTGGTGTGAGCAGAAGAGGAGGTCAAAGCTCAGTTGATGGATTTTTCAAAGCCTTGCATGTAGTGTAGAGTCTTGAGTCGCACCTAGATGAAGTGCGACTAAGCTTATTTGAAGTCTAAGAATGACACTAGCATAAGGTATGTAAAAGTTGGAAGAACTCAAAACTCTATTGACGGTTTTTTCAAATTTGTGCCTAAGTTCAGGTAAAGTTCCAAGCGGGATGAATTTTGTATATAGCTGTTGGAAGAGGTACAAGTTCAATTCAAGGATTTTTGAATCCATGGTTGCATGCACTTGAGGTTTGCATTTAGGGTCACACAAGTAAAATCATGACTGACCTTTACTAAAGTCTGAGGAAGGTGTTTGAATTTTGTGTGCAGTAGCGACGACTGTTCAAAGTTCATATGAAAGGTTTTTCAAGTTTGTGCCTTAATTTCCATACCACGTACTGAACATTTTGTAATGAGCATAACCAAATTGGATGTAAATCCCTATCTTTGCTCCCAATTGAGGGTTCTATATATGAATATCAAATTGAGATGTATCTACAATGCAGTTGCAACCTAAGTTTCTCGAAGTGATGAAGGCAGTCACTGAACACGCAGAAATATGCAATGTTACATTGGGTCCGCAAATTCTCATTTGTTCCCAGCACACTTGACTGGACTCAAAAACTGAGATTTTCATACCTTACTTCAAATAAGCTTCATCTCCAATCCAGGTAAATTATGAAATAAGTTCCATGTGCAGACTCTTGTAGCTTTGAACTTGACAACAGATGAAGCACAACCTCTCCTAGCATGGTTGATGGTTAGTTTGATCAACCTTCTCTTAAATTTTTGAATAAGATGGAAACAGGAACTAAGAGGTTTGAAACTACTGTACAAATGCATCTGCACACCACCACAATTCTCTCAATTGGACACCGGGAGCTCCTTGCCATGCTCTCTTCATACCAATCCATCCTGGACAATGAACTCAGAAAAACAGATTTATTCCAGGTAGAGGACACTGGAACCCTTACGGACGACCTCGTCTCCCCTGCCGAATGCTAACTGTACGTTACCAACAAATGACTTGGCAAAATGACTATGACCCCTGATCGTTGAATGGAAATGGGCTTCTTTTCAATCCCTTCCAAAATGTTCTACAACCTACACACCAACCTGCACACGAATCTGATAACAGCGCACCGTGAAAGAAATTGACCACGAGAGAGTCGCGCTCTAGTTCCCAAAGTGATTTTTCCACAGCTCTGTACTCCTCTCCCAAAATAGCACTTCTCCAAGTGTTGAAATGCTTGAAGGGATATGCAGTAGAATTCTCTGCCTCAGTGCTTCATTTCTGGTCAAAGAACGACTTACTTGGCTGACTTAATTTTTCCGATTCTAAATATATCGGTGGGCTCCCATCAGGGCAACTGATGCTACATCCACTTGCCTCCTCCACTTGCCTCCTCCACTTGCCTCGTCGGGACATCCTCAACAGTCGACCCCAGCAACTTCTTTCCTTGTTGAAGTTCATGGAACACCATGCCAGGTAGACCTTGATTTCTGTGAATCTGGGTCTTTTCGAAGGTTTTGGGTCCCAGCACGTATTTATGAGAGTCACCAAGCACCGATCCAGATCATGCGGGAGTTCCGGCCTAACTCCTTGCAACACCAGTGCAGGAATGTCTGGTTTCCTAACAGACGCGAAAGGAACACGTCCTGATAAAATCTCATAGCATGTCATTGCAAAGCAATACGTGTCGGCCTTGGCTGTGTAGAACTCCACAGAGTTTCTGTCACGTGTCCTGTAAATCTTATGATCTTCATAATCCTCAGGACCCCGATAAGCAGCCGTTGCTTGAAACGCAATCCCCGCTAGAGGACTTAAAAAAAGGCCTGATGATGATACTTCTGGGGCTTGATAGCCGCGCGTTCCTACGACACCCCGAAAGTTCTTCTTCCTCATGAACTCCTCCGATGTTTCAGCAGCTTCCAGTTTCACCATCTGGGACACACCGAAGTCCGTGATTTTCACATGAATTTTGCCATCACAATCATGAGACACGAGTATGTTTGAGGCCTTCAGGTCACCGTGGAAAACACCCTCACCATGCAAGTACTCCATCCCTGATGAAATTTGACAAAGGATGTCCACAGCCTCGGCCTCACTGAATGGCCATAATTTCCTGGTATTTTTCTTCAAGCGCTCATCCATCACGTGGCGCAGGTCACTCTCCATCAACTCCATCAAAATTATGCAGCGACTGGGATCCCCAGTACTATCCACAGAAAACCCTAAGCAACCTACGATGTTGGGATGACTGAGCTTGGAGAGGATCACCACTTCCTTCTGCATGACGCGCACATTCCCAGTACTTACGATTTTAGCAGCACACTGCTTACCACGCCAGGAGGCCTTGTGAACTGTTGAGAAGCCGCCGCGTCCGATTTGGTCACCGATCTTGATGTCCGATGGAGCTATCCGCAGAGACTCAGGCATCTCTTCATCAATTTGTTCTCCACCGTTCCAGCTTCCCGATGAGGTCGCCATTCTTCTCCTTGAAGCAATCAGGGACTGAATTCCAAAATCTTCCCTTGTTTGCAACTACTGAACAGAACCCCAAACCCTAAACCAGCTACGTCGGTAAGAATGTGCAAGGAGGGTTCCCATTGTGTCTACTGCATGTGGGAGATGGTTATGAAGATTCCTGGGGCTTTAACATGGATCCGGCCGCTTGATGTACGCATATGACATTAGGGAAGCAAGACAGCAAAAAGGCCAGGCTAAATACACGAAAGAGGTCGCGTGAATTTTTCTCTGCAAGAGGGCTTCCAAGTTCTCTCTCCAGGAGTGCAAACTAGACTACTCAGCTTCGTTACTCATGCATTTCGAGAACTTCGATCAACTAAAGTGACTGCGCATGCTCCTCTCGTTCGAATGCTTTACGGATGGGCTATCAGGGAAACACAGGGAGATTCTCTCTAATTCCAGACAGAATCACCATCCCCAGGTTCAGTATTCTATCTTGAGTGAGTAGAATCCTAAGTGCGTAATCCGACATTTCCGTAAGGATAGTCTCCCTGAAAAAAAGACAAAGAGAATGGCGTCGCCTACAGACGTAACACCGAGACTGCTAGTTTGATCGAACTCAAGCGGTGCAGAATCGTCATGGCATGCAAAACGAAAAGAATCCTCCAAGAACTGGCACAACAATGCTACCGACAACAGGTGTGGTGAACTTGTAATCTGACCAAAGCGCGTCGCTCACAAAGTCCTACGCCCATCAGGCCAAAGCCAGTGCTTGATGGCGCGGCTTGTGACACATGCTACACGCAGTCGTGGGTAGTGGCCAAAGGTCCAATGCAAAGGATCGAAAGGGCGGACCTATAACCACTGGTTCTTGGCCTCATTGCCCATCACTCAATTTGTTACCATTTTGGAACTATATGTATGAAAAATTTTATATTTATTTTTCAGAGATGAAATTACATGCCTTCTATACTTCATAGATTTTTTTGGAGGAAAATTGATTTTTTTAGAATTTTTGAAGAAATAGCGAAGATAAAATCACATCAAATAGAAAATTATTTTTAAAAAACTGAAAATTTCACTGCATGTGGGTACATTACAATGAAAAAAATCATGGTTTAAACTCAATTTTTGTGTCCTTCTATAATTAGGATACAATGGACATTGAAAACACATTCAAAGTTCAAACTACAATAAAATATTCAATATTACGAATTTAAAAAACAATTCAATTGGAGTAGAAACTAGAGTAGATAGCCTTCGGTTCATTAGTTGGGCTCAAACTCAAAAAATGTCATTTTCAGGGAGAAGTTTTAGATTCAAAGCAAGGAGCAAAATACATTGAAATTGCAAATTTTACCAATTGATTTTTTTACTTACTTCTCATTCATGTGAAGACAAATACTAAAAAGACTACAAACTCAATTAGGTACTCTTCATATCCCTCCATGAAAGATGAGCAAGCAAAAAATGAATGAAAAAACGCTTTAAGCCTCCCTCCAAAGACCCTTCTAGTCATCTTAACCCTAGAGAATGGTGTTGGTGGCATTTAGGGGTTAATCCCTAAAGTACCAAAGTGCCTTTTTGGCAACATAGCGATTTTGGGCAAGTACATGTGACTAGAGATTTTAATGTTTTGGAACCAAACTTTAATAGAAGGTGAAGACAAGGAGTATCTTCAAATCCCAACAATTTCATGACTTTTAACTACACTAGTTGAAAAGTTATTGCATGATATGTTGTTTGTTTCTCAACTCGGGCAGTTCGGGCTGATCAGAAAAAATCACTTTTCTGGGAAATAAAAATTTGAAATTGGTTTTATAGATTTATTTATACATAGAAAGTTTTGAATCATTCCATTTGGATTAATGAGTCAAAAGTTATGAAGAATTTTAGTTTCCGGGTAGTTATGGATTCTCTAATCTAAAAAACTTCAAAGTCCTTTTTTTTACTAAATTTTCAATATTTAAAAAAAAAATCAAAAATTAGGTTGTTTATTGTTTATTACAACATTTGAACCATTTGAATTGGCATTTTTCAATTCAACAAATAAATTGTTAACATTTTAGTATTTTGAATCATTTTCTACTTCTTTCTACTTACTATATTTTTTGTACATGTTGTACAATTCTTAATGATTTGAAAATTTTCAAGCATGTAGCCAACTTGAATTGAAAAATGAATCCAAAGAGTAACAACCATTTTGAAAAGAAATTCATACAAATGTAGCCTTGTAAATTGCAGCTGCCCAGATTTTTGCAGTAGTAAAAAAAGGACTTTTGCAACTTCAAACACTAATATCCTTCAATCTACATGGCGAAACTTTTTGAAATTTTTTCTACATCTTCTCAAACTAGTGCACTAAAAGATTCTATGGTTATATTATTCCAAAAATGGTTTTTTTTCTA
Organism: Thuidium tamariscinum; assembly: GCA_947034885.2. Lineage (NCBI taxonomy): Eukaryota > Viridiplantae > Streptophyta > Bryopsida > Hypnales > Thuidiaceae > Thuidium > Thuidium tamariscinum. The sequence goes on along the minus strand of OX344755.2, from coordinate 1,544,225 downwards.
CAGTTCAGTAGTTATCCTAGAAATGATAGTTCTGGAGTAGTTTGGGTGAAAACTTAGTCAAAAACCTTTAGGGGTTAAGGTAGGCAAATAGCAACCGTTGACCTAATACCACCCAAATGTAGGTCCATCATTGATTCTTGAGAATCTACTATAGTAGTACATGCTTAAACTTCACTTATTGTAAAGCTGAGGCATTTACTATTGTAATAGATTCTCACTCTAAAATCAACAAAGGTCCTACATTTGAGTGGTATTAGGTCAATGGTTATTATTAGATTTGTGTATCTGAAATTTACAATGAATAGTGAAATCATGTTGCCTTATCCTACAAAAATTAGGGCAATAAAAACATTACTCATTCAAGCAATAAAATAGAAATAATTGATTGTCTTACAAGGGTGGGCTAGCAAGAAAAGAAGAGGAAAAGTTTCAACAATTTTAGTACATATGAATTCCTTATTGTCTCCCTCTCTACCTACCAGGTACACATCAAAGTACAAAGACTATTATCAATTGTAGTACTCTATGTGAAGTTTCTTTATCCACCGAGATCTTACAACCGAACAATTTCTCCTTTTATTTTCTTTTTACAATGTGCAATATAATTGGTATTTTTTGTAAGCTTAATTATCATCACATCCTTACAAAATCACCAAAAATAAAAAATTTATGGTTTTATATAATATTATATTGAGAATAAATAGTGATGAATTCTTTTAATCCAATTATATAGGTAGGTAGGGAACATCCATACTCAAATCTTTCATTTTTAAAAATAACCCTTAACTTACCTATGTTTTTTACTATGTTTTCATCAAAAATGTTCTACAACTCCCATTTCTAGTACAAGTACTAACTTTTAGAAAATAACATTTTTGGACACATGTAACCATAGGATCTTGTAGTAAACTAATTTGAAAAGATGTAGGAAAAATTGCAAGATATGCTAGTGTTTGAATTGACAAATATTATTTTTTGACCTTCCAAAAAATTAGGCAACTACACTTTAGATGGTCATATTTGTATGGAAAAATGTCAAAAATGGTGGTTACTATGTGGATTTGTTCTTCAAAGCAAATTGGCTAGATGCTTGAAAATTTTCAGATCACTTGGAATTGTACAACATATAGGAAAAAAATAACAAGTAGAAAAAAGTAGAATATGATCCAAAATACTAAATTATTAACAATTTAGTAGTGGAATTGAAAAATACCAATTTCAATTGTTGTAATGTTGTAATAAACCAATGATGCTAGTATGTGAGCATAAAAGTGTGAATCTATGAGCCTTGAGCCTAAGTATAAGTAAGTATCCTATATTCATTGAAGGTATTCGAAACATAAACACCTATAATATAGGTGTTTGCAACATAAATACATTGTAATCATTGAGGTGTTCATAATATAAATACCTGTGCTATAGGTGTATAGAATTTTAGGCTCATAGGCTCATACTTTCTATACTTAAATACTAGCAACCATGTGTAATAAATACACTACACCTATGTTTTTTTAAATTCCAAAATATTAAAAATTGAATTAAATAAAGGATTTCAAATTTTTTTATATAGTAGAGATTCCATAAAAACTTGAAAACCCCCCCAAACTAAAACTACTCATAACTTTTGACTCATTTATCAAAATAGAATGATTCAAATCTTTCCACTTAGATATAAATCTAATAAAGCAATTTCAAATTTTTATTTAAAAAAAAGTAGTATGTGAAAAAGTTTTCTTTGTCCCAGGCTACTTGTTGAGCAATGAAGAGTATATATCAAAGAATAACTTTTTAACCGTATTATCAAAACTTACAAAAATTGTTGGTCCTTAAAGATAGTCCTCAAGATAATATTGTCTGAAAATTTCAAAGAAAAATAAACAAACAAACTCCATTTGCAGTGAGTTGATTGAAATTGGTATATTGCAAAATAATGCAATTTAGTACTTTAGGGGTTAAGTATCAAAAATATAATCTAGAAAGAAACCAATGTAATGCATTATGTAACTATATTTTGTCAAAATAAACATCTTTACATTTAAACCCCTAAAGTTCTTTAACTATGTTTATACCAAAAATACTCCAACGTTGTCATTTCTAATATAAATACCAAATTTTTGAAAAAACTATTTTTAGAAAGACATGACCATAGGGTCTTGTAGTATGCTAGTTTGAAAAGATGTAGAAACATATTTGGGAATTTCTACCATGTAGACCGTAAGATATTAGTTTTTGAAATGACCAAAATCTGCATTTATGGCCTTAGAAAAACTTGGGTAGCTAAACTTCACAAGCTCACATTTGTTTGATATAATGTTGAAAATGGTAGTACTTCTTTGGATTCATTCTTTAAGGCAAGTTTTCTATATATATAAAAAAAATTTGGATAATTTCGAATTGTATAAAATATAGGAAAAAAATAATAAACAAGAAAAAAATAGAGAATGATGCAAAATTCTAAATTGTTAAGAATTTATTTATGAAATTGAAAATTTTCAATCTGAATGGTTCAAATGTTGTTAGTAATGAATAATTAGCATCCAATGCTTATATATTTTTTCAAATATACTCCAAACTAAGTTAAATAAAAGACATCAAAGTTTATTTTAGGGTAGATAATCCATAACTACGTGCAAAATAAAACTCTTCATAACTTTTGACTCACTAATCAAAATGGAATGATTCAAAATTTTCACATATATATGAATGAAGAAAATCTATTAAAAATTATTTTTTTCTAAAAAAATTATTTTTTCAAATTTGCTTAAATTGCATACATTGTGAAGAAAACAACATATCATGCATTAAATTTTTACTTATGTAGTCAAAAGTTGTGAAAATTGTTGGGCCTTAAAGATATTTCTTTTCCACACCTTCTATTAATTTTTGGGCCAAAAACGTAAAAATCTCTAGTCACATGCACTTATCTAAAATTTCTATGTTGCCAAAAAATCCAATTTGGTCCTTTAGGGGTTAATAAGATGAAATGTACAAAATTATTTACAATATGAGGGTCAAATAGAAAATTCTAGTTAAAATATGAAGATATCTATTTTACAAATTTTACAAAGTGGTCATATGATGTCTCACATTGAACCCTTCACATTGATCATGTTTTTTATAAGAAAGATGTGCATATGGACGTTTCCTATATATCCATGGAATCAAATTAAAAAAACCCATCACCAATTTTTTTAATAAAATATTATGTAAAACTTAAGAAATTGACTTAAAAAATTCACCCAATTTTTTTAATAATTTCTAAATTGAAATTTGGTATGCTTGAATTAGGATTGGATGAGAATTGAATGATAATTGTGCAAGACAAAGAAAGACAATTTTATTCTATATCATATACAAATGTTTGAATGGCCTGAAAAAGTAGTTTGTTAGATTTTAATACCTCATTATACACATTGAGTTTCATGAGTCCTAATTACAACAAGACATTAACATTAATCGTGTAAGGATGAGCCCATGGCCATTGAGTTCAAGCTTTACCATCTATCACTTTGTTTGCCACCATTTTCCAACTAGATATGAATGAAAAATTTTATATTTATTTTTTAAGGATGAAGTCATATGTATACTACAAGTTGTAAAATTGTCAACTTTCTTTGGAAAATTTTGAAATCACTATGAATTTCCTAAGGAAAAATGAAGAAATCCATATCAAAAACATAATATACTAAAAAAATCTGAATTTTTTTATGGTGTATAATATTGTGATATAAATCAAAGTGAGTATGTCATTTTATAATTAGAAAATAAAAAAAGACCATGGTAATAGGCCCCAAAACCATATAAGTATAAGATATTGGAATTTTAGATTTAAGAAAAAAAAAGTTTAATTGGAGTGCCAAAATTGGTATACCTAAAATTTAGCCAATTTAAAAATAGGACTAAAACCCCCCAAAATGGCCAAGGTAGCAGTTTAAAAATAGTAAACTAATTTTAAGAAAATTGAAAAAATTACACAACATATAAAACTTTTGTGTGCACCTTCATTCCAAATTTCAAGTTGATAGGGCAAACTATGCAAAAGTTATGAGCAAAATCCTACCTATTGGAGGTCAAGGGGACAAAAAATAGGACAAGTGTTTCTTGCAATCACCCGTATAATAATAAAAACTAATTATATAGTATCAAATGTCAAGAAATGAGTGAAGGGCAACTTAAATTCACTATTAAGTATAGACAAGAATGAAAAATTTTACATTTATTTTTTCAAAGATGAATAGACATATCTATTACAAGTCAAAAAAATTTCAAGTTTTAGGGCGAAATTTGAAAACACTACTATTTGTATCTCACTAAAAAACTTCAAATCAAGGAGGATTTTTGTCCCACTAAAAAGCTCCATTTCCTGATTTCAACCATTTTGTAAGTGTTTGTTGTATTGAACAACCTTGTGGGGCAAGCCAAACAATCTTGGAGCATTCCTTTGGCCTTGCAAGCTTGATCTTGCCCATGTGAGGCATTTTGTACTAATTGCTTCTTTACACAATAGTATTGACAATGCATTTAGTGACCACTTTGGTGCTATGAAAATTGAATCATAAAGTGAGCTAGAAATTTTTTGGGGTTATATAGGTTGGAGAACATGTTTCTAAAATCCCAATATTGCCACCACATTTTAAATCATCTAAAATGATAGAGCTAGCGGCATTTACAAAATGTGCTCAAATACCACACTTTCCACATAAATTTTAGATGTCTACACAACAATTCTTAAGCTCAAAATTTTGCATAGATCTAAGGGATGGTTTACTTGTTCTTCAATGCAAATATTTGTGGCACTATAAAGGAAATTATAGTTAATCCTTTAAGAGGAATGTTTTTTAAGCATTTAGTGGGATGGAAGTAGTATGAATTTTTTGAGGAAAACGTAAAAAGAAATTCATATCAAATGCAAAGTATGCTAAAAAGAACTCTGAAATATTCACCAAAGATGTAAATTATAGTGTATAACATCATGGTATAAACCAAAGTAAGTCACAAACCATGGTTATAGGCATGAAGTTCATATTGCTATAAAATATTGAAAATTTTGAATTGGAATACAAACTTCATTTGATATACTTTACTTCATTAGTTGAACTCAAATTCAAGAAATATCATTTTATGAAAAATTCACATCAAGAGTAAATAGCAAGAAAAGGTCAAAATATACTATAGGGTGATTGTAAGAAAGACCAATCCTATTTGGTGTCACATTTAGAATGACAAAGTTTTTTTTTGTTAGAACTTTTGAATATAGAACCTAATGAACTTGAGATTTTGTTTGAAGATGGAAAATTGATTGTAATTATGTTCTCTATTTTTTTAATTTTAAAAATCATTTCATATTTAAGAACTAATTTTGCTAATTTGTCACACTTTGAGGTTTAGAGATTTTTTCTATGTTAGGAGTTCCAAAATTTTAATGATTTAGAGTTGAAATTCTCATGGTCTATTTGCACAATAGAAGGACATGTGCCTACTAAAGAGCACCTAAAAATATAGTCTGTATTTTATAGCCTCTATGTTTGTGCAAATCAGAGTTCCCTTGTGCATGCATTTCTAAACATTGAAAATGGTTTCAACTTCATTTTTTTGGTGAAATCAAATCACCATCAAGTCCTTCCAAACTAATAATTCATAGTTTTTTTGTTCATCATTTTCAATTTATTATTGGTTCATTAAATTGTTGATTCAACTTTGACCACTTATGTACAACTTTTAATTGTATATCACAATGAAACATGTCTCTTGGATTTCATTCACCCAACTTTAATTGCAATTTGTCTTTATGTGATAAAGAATAATAGCTTCTCAACAACACTCAATAGTGCTTTTTACATAAACTTGCTTGATTTGAGCCTAACAGAAAACTTATACACAAGTTCCTCACTTCTCAATGCCTTTGTGCAAGAGTAGGGAAAAGATTAGAGAATATTATTGTGGTCTTTCATATGCAACTAACTTCTAAAATAAAGTTAATGTGTTTTTCTTCTCCTAATTGTGCAATCAAACAATGACTATGTGACAATGTTGCTTCCAATAGAGGATTATTTCAATAAATTCTAATACCAAATTGAGATGAATATAGAATGCAATTGCAACCTAGGTTTTTTGAGTGATGAAGGCAGCTGCCCCACTGTGGACACATAGAGAAATGTAATGCTACGTTGGGTCCGCAAATTATCATTTGTTCCCAACACACTTGACTGCACTCAAACTGAAAGTGAGCTTTTTCGTTACCTTGCTTCTTTAAGTAAGCGTCTCCTCCATACGAAACACCACTTTCGTTCGTATCAAGCAAAGGCCAAAGTTTTGGACTGCTAGTTTGAACTTCAACAGTGCAGAATTGCCATGGCATGCAAAATATTGAAAGAATCCTCCAAGAAAACATACCTTCAGAGAACATTTGGCATCTCCTCCATACGAAACACCGTTTTCTTCTACCGACAGTCGTATCAAGCAAAGGCCAAAGTTTTGGACTGCTAGTTTGAACCTCAACAGTGCAGAATTGTCATGGCATGCAAAATATTGAAAGAATCCTCCAAGAAAACATTCCTTTCGAGAACATTTGGCATCTCCTCCATCCGAAACACCGCTTTCATCAACCGACAGTGGTATCAAGCAAAGGCCAAAGTTTTGGACTGCTGGTTTGGACGTACTCCAGCAGTGCGTAATCGTCATGGCATGCACAACAAAAAGAACCAGTTTTCCAAGAACAATGCTACCGGCGACAAACAGGGTGCATGGTGAACTTGTAATCTACAGGGTAAGAGCCTCCGTTGGTGGCTGATTGATTCCGCCCATTTGAAGGCACGCTAAGGAAGTAGAATGTGTTGCAGGGAGCGGAGTGTGTCAATTTCGCCACCGAATCAACAAGGGTGGCCAATTCTACAGTTTGCACTGCGTTCCATTGAATTCCGTCTTGGCTCTCGACGTACAAGAATGTGTCGGTGCAAGTGCAGTTTGGACAGAAGCTCACCCAAGAGCTTGCCCTGGCCAAGCTCATTCCTGTGTAAAATGTGCCTACACCAGCACATGTTCTAGTAGAAAGCGTCTCACTCACAAAATCCTATGCACATCAGGCCACAACCATTGCTTGATGGTGTGGCTTGTGTGCCGAGCATGCCAAACGCCTAGTCATGGGTAGAGGCCCAAGGCCAAATGCAAAGAAACAAAAGGAAAATCAAGAGGAAATAAAACTAACAAAATATAGAATGGAGTATTTTGTACATATTACATGTCCATAATTTTATTTTCATCCACAATTTGGCAATTTCATCTAAGATTTTTTTTCAATTTGGAATTTGTGGCAAAAAATTTGGTGCTTCGCTACCAATCATTAGAGGAGATCTGAGGTCTTGGCAGGACTGTTTCAGGTCCATTTCCAAAAGTCCAAAACTTCTAGTTGCAGTTAGGCTGGCAATTATAAATTTAAAATAAATAAATTATTGGTCCTAAAATGCAAAAAAAGGCTAAAAAGATTTTCATTTTTTTTTAATGATGTGGTACACTCTCAACTACATCAAATTCTTGCATTTCAGCATTTCCATAGTCTAAGAACTTGTAATCTTCTAAAGGCTTCAAATCTCTTCTAATGTTTTAGCCAAATTTTAATTTGTAAGGTGCAATTTGAGACTATAATGCCAAATAAAAAAGACTTTAATTAGTTGGTGGATGTAGATAGGGGAATACTTTGCCATTTTTCATGAATACAAATGTACAACTTTATACGCTAATTAGGGTCCCTTGCTTTTGAAGAGTTGCTTGAGGCTCTTATAAGGTTCAAATTTTTGTTAATGGAGGATTGTAGGTGTATTTATTCCATATGATTTGTACAAATCCCTTTAGTATGATGATATCAATAGCCCAACTTTAAAGATTACTTCATCTCAAAAAACAATAATAGTGACTTTCTAGTCCTTCATTTTCAATGTCTACGTAAATGATGCACATATTTTTCACAATTGTAATCATTTACATTATATACACTCAAACCACTTTGTTGTTTCTACAACAACATTCTAGAATACTTTGTAGACTTTCGCTGCCACACTATCATTGATTGTGCTACACATATTGAAATAGTTGAGACCCCAAGTGCTAAAATTAACACTTCAAAGTTTATAGGGGACCATGCATATGTCAAGTCCACACCAATTACTTTCTAAAATACTAATTATATTAAACTAAAATATGACAAAACATACAGTATCGGATTGAGATTCCCACAAATAAATAGTACGAAGAACCTTCCATTTGACTTAGTTCCGAAATTGAGCCCACCACGATTCTTCTGCCATGGGTTTCCTTTCTTCCTCACCGTACTGTACTCAGTTTGACAGTTCTGTCAGCGATTTGTACGTTTTATTGACAAATTGACTCCTCATCCTCAGTCCTCACGGTAGCATGATTCCAAGTCTAGTCGTAACTCACCTGCAAAGTTTTGACGTCAACGGTCTTCCTTTTCAAACAGTGACAGAGTGTCTGAGCGACTTCGTTGGCACCATGGATACGGTGAGAGTAGTTTTTATTTCTTCATTTTTGATTGATGTTTGAAAAAGTCGGTATGAAGATTCATGAGGATCATCGCTTGCAATTACCCTGAAGCGCTCCTACGTCCAATTTCTGGACAATGTACAAATTGAAAATCAGATTTCTTTTTCTATCTCATTACTACTAGGATGAAAGTCCTCCTAATGTTTAGAGATACTTTATGAAGCTGTTGTCCTATCAAAGGGTTTAATTTGGTGTTTTAAGAGTATCCCCATGCCTACCTGGCCAGACTCAAACTAGGTATTTGGTTAGGCTGGGTCGAAAGCACTTCCCCACAACATGCGAAATGAGGTTCACAAAATGACCAGCCATGACCAAATTTTCCAAACAAATAGTGAAATGGAGAGTGCTTAACTTGGCGAGGTTTGTACTTTGGTGCAACTTCCAAGGTACAATCCACGCACAAGAAGTCTTCCTTCTGGTGATGACAACAAGCAAGAGGGCCCTAGCCGCCTCATCCCACGTCACGTTTCTCCTACGACGCCTTGCTAGTCCCCCTCCAGTCCATTCTGCTGAGTCCCCGACAGTGGAGCGATCTACCTCCAAACTGGCCCCAGCCACCTTCCTTCCCCGCGCTATACAGACCCAGGCAGGGCGTTCCTTCTTTCCCGTCTGAGGCGTGGTGATGCTCTAAGGAGTTTTCTTGAATTCCGACTGCTGGTCCCTCGTTTCACACACATTGCGATTAACACTATTGCATTCTGCGCACTTTCGAAACAAAATTCCCACACTGCAGAGCTGGAGACAGTGTTGATCGAAATGGCAGCCAACACCTCCCTAGCTTCTCCTGTATGGAAACCCATTCTTCCCGTTTGGAAATTCACAAGTCTTGAGCTTGCCACACTCGCCTTTGCGCTCCTGGCCTCCTCGGTGCTACTGTATGTCGTTGCGCAAGCGCAGGAGCGAAAACGCCGTCGTCTTCCCCCGGGACCGCGTGCATGGCCGATCGTCGGGAACCTCCTCGTACTGGCAACCCGTCTGCCTCATCGAGCTCTGAGGAAGCTTTCGAGCCAGTACGGAGGCGTCATGTACCTCCGCTTAGGTATGTTCAGTGATCGAGCCCTCTGTGATTACTCTGTGACTGTCGGTAGCTCCCTTAATTTTGGACATATATATTGCTGTTGAAGTATAATTAGGAGAGTGATTACTCACACGTATTCACAAATGTAGTCATGAAAATCTGTTTGATTCTTCTGAATTTCAACCCTGCACGATTAATTCTGAACCCGAGTTTCAAAACTGTCCATAGTATTTTCCATAACTTCATAGTTTCTGTGTGTTGCAAACTATGCTGCTGCGGGGTTGGAATGAGGTACACGGAATTGCGCCCTTTTGTCATTGAAGTGTAAGAGTGTGAATACGCACGGGTATTCACGATTTCAGCAAAGGCGAGTGTGGCAAGCTCCTCGGTGTTGCTGTTGGTTTGCTTATAATTTCAACCTTGTGGGACTCTGAATCCTTAGAATCTTGGTGTAGAGTACGAGAACTGCAGACTTGGAATTTGCAACTCACGTTGCACAAATTATTCACGGGTCTCACGAGTACAGGCTTTCTTAATCTGTAGGGGAAAATATGCGCCAATCTCAGACTCTGAGCAGAGAGTCTCACGATTAAGCTCAACATTAATCTTCAGAATGTCAATGCAAGAGAGTTTCGCAATTGTGGCATGTTTCAATTGTTTACGGAGAGGCAGATTAAGATTGATAATGCTCTCTGCTTCCCTTGTGCAAATCTTCAGCAGGGTGGATATGAAATAGAAATTTCATTGGTCTGGCAATGAATTCTGAAAAAAATCTGTAGCTACTACCAGCCAGTTCTAACTTAGTGAGTGAATCGTCCTAATACAATCGAAGTTCAAGAGACTTTCACCATTGTTGCATGTTTTGATTGCTTAAGCAAACAAAGAATTCAAACGGTTCAACACTCCTACTTTGACATAATGTCCGGTGATTGCAAAGTAAGCGGCCAAGTCATCAACAATAAAAGCTTGCAAGTCCTGTCTGCCCACGGCTTGGCAGGTCCTAACCGGCCATTTTTTTTATAACTTGGCTTGATTTGCAATTACCTAGTCCAAAATCACTTACACCATCACTTACATAATGACGAAGTGTGTTCACTCTTGGAAAATGAAAGATCGTCAATCGTCTTGTTGTGCGTTCAATTCCCGGGTTCAATTTTGAGGTACACAGGGAATTGAGAGAGTAGATCATAGGGAACCACACAAGGAAATCTCTATGAGAGATTGTCTTGAATCGGTTCCACGTCTTGTTGTATAATATCAAGAGGAAATGCCAAGAGTGCAGCTTTCGTTTTTCCGGTTTAGGGTATAGCAATTGGATCTGCAGTGCCGCGGAGTTGAGAGTCATGTAGTTTGTGTTTCTGCCTGAGTGCCAGGATCCAGTCCCTGCGTGGTGATTTCGAGCGCGGCAGCGGCCAAGGAAATGACCCGGCCGTCCAATGACGCAAACTTCTCCAGTCGCCCCAAAGGCCTGTTCTTCGCAATCTTCTCCGACAATTACCAAACGCTCGTGCAAGCCCCCTACGGTCCCTACTGGCGGACACTGCGCAAGTTCAGCAACAGTCAGCTCTTTTCGCCCATGCGTCACGCCTCCTACCAAGGTGTTCGCGAACAGGAGCTTCGCAACATGATGACGGTGCTAGAGCAACAGGCGGACAAGGGAGATGCCGTTGATCTGAAATCCTGGCTTTTTGAACTCAGCGCCAACGTCATGACTCGGATGCTAATCAACAAAAGGTTCGCAAATTCTGGGCTTTCCTTAACTTACTTGTTCATGAATCACTGACAAATCAGCACTATCATTTGCTTCCTTCCTGAAATTTCTGAAATATTTGCTTCTTCAGAATGCGGAACGTGTCCGACCCCAAGTTTTACTAGAACTTAAGGTTGAATAGTTGAAAGATCCTTGAACCAATCCATGGTCGCAGAGCAGAGTCACTCACCCCAGCAGGAAGTAGCGTTTGCAACACACCATTAATTATTTTTTGGAATGGTTTTGTACAATGGAATGGTTCCGTAACTTCCGTTATGGTTTCGTAACTTAGTTTGCCTTGAACTTGTTCAGCTAACTTTGTTATGGTCTATCGCAAACCAGAAATGCTGCAAACTTGTTGCAAAAGTTTTCTTGGGCACAGATCCAGTGCATATCTTTGTCTAAACTGTTGCGGAAACTATTGCAATCTCGCCCTTCCATAATAGTGATTGGAGGCGAGGGTTAGAAAGAGGACTCGTACGCTCTAGAAGTTAGTCTAAGTCACTATGTGAATCGAACATTAATTTCCAACACCAGTATGAAGCTGAGTAGAAGTAATACACATGGACTCAATCAAATTCTTCGGTCATGCTTGGTAGAACGAACTTGTGATGAGTTCAAGCTTTCAAAGTTTACAACGAAAGTGCGCCACGGAATCCATGCTGCAGAGTCTTCGGAAGGGAAGGTGCGTCGCAGGCGGAACGGGATGAGGTGCACCAGTTATTTCAGATGGTGCTGAGGGTGGGCACGTCCGCCATTATCGGCGATTTCATTCCCAGTTTGAGCTTCGTGGCGAAACTGCTAGGCACAGACAAACTACTGGAGAGTCTCCGTGACGACGCTTTGAAAACTGTTGGCAAGATGATGGAGTTGGAGAAACACCGAGAACAAGCGAAGGAGAGGCTGGGCGACGATGATAGCTACGTGCCTGACTTCGTGGACTTGATCTCCACGGCCCAACTGGTCGATGGAACTCGGCCGTTGCCTGACCGAATTCAGACCTTGATCATTTCCGTAAGACCCCGGTCAATATGAATGAAAATTGATGTTTCCAAGCAGGTTTTTGTTTGATAACCAGGACAGGTGCAGCTTGAAATTAATATGATTGTACAAAACTTGCCTTTTTGACGAAAATTTTCCAGTTTGACGAAAATTCCCTTAAGTACAAATATGTGAATTTCCTTAGATCATCATTAAGCTCATTTTCCCACTCAGAGACTCATCGTAGATCACAGCTAGCTAGCTGAATTTGGTCGTTTCAGTCGCAAAATCTCATGTTCGTTGAACTCACAAATTAATTTGACTAGGCGTCTAAAATGCAAGTCAGGGTGGTATGTGGCACATACAGTTAAAATGGCAAGTTTTAAAGTACCAAAACTCTGATGTTCTTATGCACAAAACTCTAAAATCTACCAAGGAGTATAGGTTTCAAGTTTGGACAGGTGAATTTGAGGTTTCGGTTGGGCGACTGCATGCTCCAATTTTCGTGCCCAAACCTCTAAACTCTACTAATCGTAACTACGAGGTATAAAGGTTTTGAGAGGTCAATTTTAGTGGTTGCTGGATACTCCAGTTTCGTTAGCCAACCTGAAGCTCCACAGTCGCTCAATTCCTTGTAAGATTTTACCACGAGTACCATAATTTTATAGACTTTCCGCCACTGCATGTGAGCTGCAGGAATTGCTCGCCGGCGGAACAGAGTCAGCCTCCTCAACAGTCGAGTGGGCGATGGCGGAACTGGTTGCAAATCCCGACATGATGAAGCAGGCGCAGCAGGAGCTCGACGTCGTGGTGGGACGCAACGACGATGGCCGCCTCATGCAAGAATCCGATGTGCCCAACCTTCCGTTTCTTTGCGCCATCGTGAAGGAGACTTTTCGGTTGCACCCTGCGGCTCCTCTGGCGCCTCAAAGGGCATCCACGCAGGCTGCGGAAGCTTGGGGCTACCGAATGCCCGCCAATGTCCGGCTCATACTGAACGTGCACGCCATCCAACGGGATCCGGCTTTGTATGACAATCCTGACGCGTTCAATCCTGGGGTAAACTTACCGTCCTACCAATTCACAATCTCATTTTTCATGCTTATGAGCACATTCAATGTTCGTCAATTTGCAAATCAAAGCACATGTTTTAGAAGTAATAAACCTTCGAAGGACGGACTACAGTAGTGACTGTGGAAATCATCCATTTTGATTCTGTGGAAATTATTGGTTCAAAATAATCCAAAAGCGCTCATTAGAAGTCTTCAAAGTAGAGTAGAAGATCTCCCTTTTGAGTGTAGATGAAAAGATGAATCCAGTGATGTTTTGGAGTTTTCAAATAGGGATCCAATGAACAAGCGGTGATTTCACTGCAGTATGTGTGTGATGGACACATGGTTGTTGACCATGGGACTATGAACTCTGTCAACAATCCTCTGGTAATTCAAAATGATTCAAAGATTCAAAACTGGTATAGCTAAGAATATTCTACAGTAAAATGCTTGAAATAATAAGAAACACATCGTAATATTACCTTCTTGTTTTTGTCATATTATTGAAAACAACTCCAAAACATGTTTATAAATTGCTAACCAGGTCTATGCTCATTACTATTACTATTAAGGATTTAGGGTTTTTAATGTTAGGGTTAAAGTTTTTAAGATTTGGTTGCTAATCTGGCATGTCAATCTGCAGAGATTCATGGAGCATCCCGAAGTAAACGCATTGTCAGGATTTGATTCCTACGAGTTGATCCCGTTTGGTGTAGGTCGACGCATGTGCCCCGGAGCACACTTGGGCAACACCATGGTGCACTTGATGTTGGGCAACCTCCTCCGTAGCTTCCAGTGGTCTCTTCCAAAAGATAAGAGCATGGAGTGCTTCAAGCAAGACAATCAAGAGGAAATCTTTGGCATCGCTGCAAGCAGGAAAGAGCCTCTATTCTTGATAGCCACATCTAGAGACAACGTCACTACTTCGTCAACTTGATAATTGTTATGATGCATGAAAGCATAAACCTAAATTCAATACATCAAAGAAGTATAGCCAGTGTATCATATCAATGATGTTTTTTGCATTGAGTCCAACAAGAGACCTAGGCTTTCTTTGACCAATAAGTTTAAGATTTGGTATGCACATTGTTAGATTGTAATTAGCTTAGCATTAGGTATCTAGACTTAAAGTCACACCTAGAGTCACACCCCTTTGTTTAATGAACAGTCACAATTGTTCCCCGGCTATTTAACTTCTTGTACCTTCTCTTTCATTATAATATATGAAAAATGTTTTCTCCTTGATATGCTTGATTTTCGTTCTTCATGGTATCAAAGCACCATGTCACCATGTGCTATCCTCCGACTCTTCTTGCTGAAAATTCAAGTGAGGATATCTACAACTTTCTAATTTTTGAGTTGAGAGAGAAGCAATGGAAGAAGTACTTCAAATTGCAAATAGAGCCATTGCAAATGCATTCTTCCAGATATTGTTAGATTCTATTCCAATTCAAGAAAGAGAACAAGAACAATAGCCTGTAGAATTTGCTCCAGAATTTGATGGAACTGAATATAAAATCTTTAATGCACCTGCCAATTATCTCACTGTTTTAGTAGACTACAAAAGTGTCTTCGATGAGTTATATTCACAATTTTTTGTAGATGATTCTTTAATAACAATACCTTCACAAGTCAATCAAGAACTTAAAAATAATGGCTTCTTGTGCTCATGCTCAGCTCTCCGAGCTTATTCCATACCAACTCTCACTGCAAGGAATTTCACCTCATGGAGTATCGTACTCAAAATGCTTTTAATTCTCTCCAAATTATAGAGCATTGTAGATGGCACTGAAGTTGCTCCAAATTCCAACGATCTCGCAAGCTTAAAAGCCTCAGCTTCTAGCAATCTTGCAGACTTAACAACATGGAAATAAACTAAAGGATTCTAAAGCTCAATCACATATTTTGCTTCACTTTGTTGAAAAGCAGTTAATCGCTCTTCATCCACTCACTACTTCTAAAGTTGTTTGGGATTGAGTCAAGTAATTATATGAAAAATCCAATGAAAGAAGTCAAGTTAACTTACATAGATAGTTATGCCACCTTCAAATGTTTGAATCTAACAATATTTTGAGTTCTTAGAAAATCAGTAATCTTTACTACAAAAAACAATTGTTGTTGGGTGTACCTTTATATATTCATAGCAAGTTAATCTATTGTTGGAAGCACTTCCAAACTCTTAGAGTGCTTTTATTACTATACAAGATGGTCTTGCAAATCTCACTTTCCCAAATTTGCTTTCCAATATCCTGCAAGAATATGCGATTAACTCCTCCAAAATTGCTTATTCAAAGACTAATGCATTTTATGCCAAGGGTAAGTTTCATAAACCTCCTCATAGTAAGAAATCAATAACTCATTTTCAAACTCCCACATTTCTAGCTCGATTTCAAACCAAGTAACCTTCCATCATTTGCCATTATTGTGGCATCTCTTGACAAAAAAACCCTAAATGTCGCAAAAAGAAACATAACCTCAATAATAACAAAGGAAACAAATCTCATGTGAATTACTTCACTACCAATGATCCTATCCACTTATTCTCAGCTATTAAATACTAACATGACAACTATGTGTGAACATTGGTATTTGGACTTCAAAGCTAGCCAACATATGTTGTTGTTGCAACATTTCTTTAGAGATTATCAAAAATAAGATACTCCCAAGAGAATTGTAGTATATTTTTTAGAAACTAATCTGATTTACTAAATCCGAGTTCGAACACCAGGGAATGAACTATGTAAGGCTAGCGTAATGTGCTTAAAGGTCACAACGTGCAAAATTTAGAGACTGATTCATTCTTAATCCCACTAAAATCCAAGGTATCACTCAAGTTGTCCATTAGTAGATGCTATTGACTGATGGATGCAGTCACAGTCCTGTCTAGTGTGCTACTGGCTCGTGACAATAGTTCTAGGACAATAGTTCAATGTGGACTGACTTGTAGTGAATGCATGTGCAATGCAGGACTTATAGACTAAATAAATAATAGTATTTTTATTCTTAGTATTTAGCAAAAGAATAAGAGTTAATGTTTTAGAATAACTCACAATAAGTCCGCGCACACACGACCAAGGACAATATGGCAAAACACGTGCAAATCAGTATGCTCTACCTAAAATCCACACAAAACTCCTATTTACAACATGCATATGTAATTTCAAAATTGACACTCTAAACTTATGTTCGAACCTATACCCAAACTAAGGATACGGCCCAAAGGGCCATTCGAAAAATCTGAGCCTTATTTTAATTTGTTTTATCCGTCGCTACCCTATGGCCGTACGATACCCGATTGATACCCTGGACTGTTCCAATACCCGTACCCCGAGCCACCAAGACCCGCGGAATATCCGGTTTAGACCTGCGTCCGATATCCAGCACTTATGACCGTCGGGTCTCAACCCGTCAGTATTGATGAGGACCTGTCTCGATCCCAGTCCCGTCTTCTTGCCGCGACCTGTCTCGCACCTCCGGCGACTTCTCCAACGACTGTCTAACTTGTCAAACTAACTAGGGTCGCGACTGTCTTCGTTGAACTTCGGCGATTAATTTTTGCTTTGTTTTGGATCAATTCACACAAATTCTCACCACATTCCCCCTCCTACCCTTGGTGATCGAGTGGTTGCACAAATTCTCCAATTACAATTCAATTTTTACTCAGTGGCATTCCCAAATCCCTAATTCAGTTATCACCTCAGATCACTGAATTGGCAATTTGCACACGAATTCAAACAAATTTCACGAGCATTTCATCCACTCAATCTACCTGATCAGTTACACTCGTGAATCCACACAAGGTTACAAGAAAAATTGGATTTGAATTTTCTGTTGGCCTGATTTGGCACTGCAGTTGGCTTCCGGCAGCTTGCTCCAATTAGCTTCCCTCATCGCACTGCTCCAGGGTCCTCATCAGCGTCCAATCTTCTCGATCGCTCACAATTTTTCACAATCTCCTTCTCCGTCTCATGCGCTTTTTTCTTTGAATGTGCAATCTTCCATACCACAACTCTACTCAGCACCGATGCAATCTTTCCACCCACAACCTTCACTGATCCACACCAGAAGTTCACCCAACTTCCCCAAGATCTCCAAATTCACAATCAACTCCGAATCCACAATCGGTACTTCCAGAATTCAAACAATTTTGCCACAACTCACAGAAATGCAAATTTCACATAACACAAATACATAATTTTCAATTTTATTGCAATTACACAAATGATACAAGCAAAGATTTACAGCTCTAGGAGAGAGTCAATTTTTAATCTGCACGGGGGGGAAAATGAGAGGAGAGAGAGAGATTAAAAGCAGGAGGAGGGGGGTGATCGGAAACGACGAGAAACTGTAGCACAATGTTCCGCAGCCAGAACTCCTCGAATCTTGATTTTCTCTTTTCTTTTTCTTTATCTCCTTTATCTTTATCTTTGCCTTTTGCTTTAATCTTTATTGTTCCCCTCTTTTACAATTACACTAACTACAAACTAAAGTATCTTTGGACTTTTCCAAACTTTACTGAAAATAGACTACTTTTTATACTAAATATTAGATATAGAATAAAATAATGTATATAAAGTCTTTAAAAATAAAAAAAGTACTTAAAAAACGAAAAAAACTAGACTACAAGAATTCTATTAGGTGATAATAGTTCATACAAAGCTTTTATTAGGATTTGGTTCTGTTTTAAACAAATTACAAAATGGACAAACATTACTTGTTCCAAATATCTTCTTTGTCTTAGGCTTGACAAATAACTTACTCTTAGTAACACAAATCACAAATACTGGCAACACAATCATAACTTTCACCAAAGATACTTATATTATTAAGACAATGGATTCAAATACTTGTCACATCATAAACTTTTGTATCTCCAAATCCAGTAACCTATTCTCTTTGGGAATTGGTGTTAATCTTGTCATTGAAAGTAATGCTATAACAACACTTGTTGCAACATCAACTAAAACTGACTTGCTCACTTTAAAGTAGCATTGTTGTCTCAAACATCTTAATATTATCACGAGATTTGGATGTCCCAAAGAGACTGAAAGAGTTAGTCAGTGATAGGGGAACTGACTTTATCAATGACACTATTACCAAATTGATTGAAAAATATTTCATTAAATATAGAAAGACTAGTCCTTATCATCCTAAAGCAAATGGACGAACAAAAAAGACTAATGAGATTTTATGTAAGATAATCACTAAAACTGTCCAAGATTCAAACACAAATTGGGATGCCCGAGTATTTGACGCCTTATGGGCTTACCGGACAACATATAAGATTACCACCAAAAGTACTCCTTTTCAATTAGTTTACGGTCAAGAAGCAATTTTACTAATTGAATTAGAAGTCCAATCTTTACGAATTGCAATGGAATACAAACTAGAAGATGAAGAATCTTTAATGGAAAGATATGTTATATTAGAAAAATTAGATGAAACTAGAAGACAAGCCTATCTTAATACCTTGGCATTGCAAAAACGTTGAAAAAGCTATTATGATAGCAAAATAAAACCCAAGGATTTACAACCAAATGATTTGGTGTTACTATATGATAGTTGTTTTCAAAAATTTCCCGAAAAATTTAAAATGAGATGGTTTGGTCCTTACAAAGTCCTTAATTCTTACCCTAATGGATAAATTGAATTAAAAGATTTTGAAGGAAAAATCCATCCAACCTATTACAACGGGTATCCTTAAACCCTATATAACTTGAGGACAAGTTATGTCTAAGTAGGGGGTAGGTTTATAAATTAATAAAAAATAAAAACATAAAAAAATATATTAAAACCAAAACCAAAACAACAACAACGTTGATTTCAAAAAATTAAAAAAATAAAATAAAATAGAATTAAATAGAATTTAAAAAAATTAAATTAAATTGAATCAATAATAATAAATAAATAAATTTGCACAATTGCATGTATATGTTAGAAAGTCAAGTGAAAAATTGTTAAAACCTAGACATTATCTTGTATTCAAGAGTTGAAAATATGACTAACAAGTCTCTATATTATCTTGCATCCATTGTCAGGGTTGATCATCATATCTCGCTACATTGCATATTGCAATCTAAGAATAAGCATTCTGAGTTGCTGAGACCACGCAAGGTTCTAGTCATCTAGAGCATTCAAGTATAGTTCATCTCAATAGCAATAAACTTTTTCTAGTCTTATTATACTGATTATTGTCTAATCACTATTGTCATGTTAAGTGGTAAAAGATAAACAAAATTCCAAAGAAAATAAAAGGATTAATGGTTAGAATAAATATATATTTTTTAAATCTCTAAGTGAGTTTTAAGTAAAATAAGAGAGAATATAATAAACTTTGAGAGAAATCTTCAAATAAAAGTCTATCACTTCACCTTTTCAACTAGTTTTCAATTTCATTTGCCAAGACAAAAGAAGACCTAATTGTTACTAACTCAAATCTAAGAGTGTAATCTCATAAGTATGAAAGAATATGATAACTTTAAGAGTGACCTATGTATTAGCCATAAATTAAAAGTTTAATTGCTCATACTTAAACACCAAAAGTGTCATTTTTAAATCTGTCAATTCAAAACCACTTTTTAAGGAAAAGATAACAAGAGAACATGATAAAATTGAGTGTATTTCTATTCTTCTAAAGAATGAGAGTAAAAAAACAACAATGCCAAGAGTGTAAAAGAAAAGAAATTATAATTCAAAAGTGTCGTTTATAATAATTAAGTAAATGAGAGAATAAATGAACAAACTTATTGAGAGAAAATGAGAAATTAAAGAAAGGCAACTAGTAAGAAAAACAATTTCCTAGTCAAAATAGAATAATCTCATCTCTCTAAGTGTTTATTCTGGAAAAACATGATAAATAATAACTTCTCTAAATCTAAATCTATGTATTAGTCTATGTATTATAGTATTACACACTGAGTTAAAACTCTAGATTATGTCGATATTCATAGTTCCGTAATTCTCCATGTCTTAAGCAGCTTCCCATGAAAGGTGTCTACGTTGAGTTGATTACTAGTGCGTGAAGCAAAATAAAGCCCAGTAATCAAGTAAGATTGTAGATACAGACATTGAAGAAATAAATCTATTTATAGTATTGTCTATAAATTGCCAAGAGATGACAAGATAATTAGTTAAGTCTACAAGAAATGTAAAAAACAAAAACAAAAACATAACAGAACTTAAAACAAATTCAACTCAAAATCTTTATATAATAAAATAGTGTAGGGAATGATTCTGAGTGTGTTGAGGGAAAAGTGAGAAATTGAATGATCTTCCTGTAAGAAGTGAAAATTGACTGAATGTGAGATGAAAAGAAAACCATATCAAGAGAAAATGTGTGGAAAGAAAAAATGAGTATAATAGTAAGTTTGAGTGTCTACTAGTCTATTCAATGATAAGGAATTGAAGCACTAAAGGAAGAAAGTAAAGAAAGACAATAGATTTGGGAAGAAGAAATGCCTTAATGTACATATTTTGAACCTTAAATCTATGTGTCGAGTCTAACAACTAAAATTCTACAGATCAATGAGTAAGATTCACCTAATCGAAAAGAAAAAGCAATGCAAGGTGATGTCAATACCATTGCCAAAATTTCCCTCTGCACTTATAGAAGAACTCAATGAAAATCAAATAAAGCTCTTAAAGAAAGCAAGGATCTAGGAATATCTTCATCTTGTATAGCCTCCCCTAGATATGCAATTGGTCACCGATTTTGTTGTTACCATCAACTATGGTCAAATGAAAGAAATTGTATTATAAGGCAGAACTGTGAAGTTTACACCAAAAGGCATAGTTGAAATCCTGCATATGCCACTAAAGGGAGACAGAGGCATATTATTTGAGCACCTCATGTTTGAAGAGAAGACTGAGGTATTTCAAGAAAACCTCACTAAAGCCAAAGTTGCTAACGGTTGGGATTTCATTCATATTTCATATAAGATTTTAGCAACTTTCTTGATCTTCATCAATCACCACTTTTTCTATGCTCCACAATTTATGATGGCAACGGACAAAGTAATACATATTGGACTAAGGCATGGAAGGGAGAAAGAATTGATTGGGCATATTTACTTATTTAGCCTACAACTGTATATTGAAAGAAATGGCTGTGAAGCAAAATCAGAAATCCATTTTTCTAGTATCAGCCTATCTTATTTCAGTATTTTGTCAATATAGTTTCAATTGATTGATAGATGTCAAAGAGAATGAGCCATTGTTGGAAATCCAAACAATTGGTACTATTTCAACACTAATCCTAGAGAATGTAAAGGAGAAAGGACCATCTATATCAAGTTCAATATCCAATGAATCCAAACTTGGAACTAATGAAGGAAAATCTAGTTCATATGATTAGTTACTCTGAGTTCTTAAAGAATGCTAGAAGAAACAATGGCTTATGAATTTGGATTTGGCCTCTTATAAGACTAAAGAGATTGCATGGCAAGACCAAGTACGGAAATTAGAGGTTTCAAGAATCAAATTATAAAATATGTATCGAGAAACTGACCTTCTCTTGAAAGCAAAAATAAAATAATATCAAAATTTACAGTCAGAAAATGAAGATCTTCAAACTCAAAGGAACAAATCATATCAACTTTGCCAGCTCTTGGAGTCACAAGCAGAAGAAATGCAAGATGAGATCACAAACCTTAAGTGCCAATTAGAAGAAGTCAAAAGTCAACCTAAAATTCAAGAACCAGAGACACTAACCACTACATCAAGAGTAAAAGAGCTAGAGCAAACTATACAAGTATTAGTTAGTACCAATGATGAGCTATCCCAAGAGTTGGACACTGCAGTGGACCTGGTTGGTGGAATCCAGCAATGCATGTGGCAACACCAGCATGATTCAACACTGTAGTTAGGATACTTTTACTTTCGAGTTAAAATTTTGTTTTTTTAGTGTGAAATGGGTTAAATGTTTGAAGTTTTGAATAATTAAGTGTGAATGTGGTGATATTTGAAGTAAAAATGTAAAAAGACTTTTTGACATGAGCGGTTGTGAATTCTTACGAGTTTTTACCAAGAAATTAGAAGGGATATGTGTGAAAAGATTATGATAAATAGTTTTTTTCCTCTCATTTTTTTTAAAAATTTTTAATTCTCTTGCATTCATGTTATGTGTTGACGTTTTTTTGTGTGGTATCAATTTATAGATTCATTGTGTTATTTTTAATTGTTACTCACTTAAGTGATAGTGATCGTTGCTTAAAGCATGAAATTTAATTTTGTTGATAGTTTGCCTTGAGCATTTTAGAAAGAAAATCTCTTTAAGAAAATTTGGATATATTTTCTCTCGTAAGAGAATTTATGTATAAATGCTTAAAGCATGGAGTTGAAATATTAAGAAGAGAAAAATATTAAGTTAATAATTAACTTCATAATTCCAGTGATTGGAATTATTTCTAAACCAAGGATTGGTTTGGAATTATGTGATCCAGAGATTGAATATTATTTTGAAATTGATGATTAACTAGTGATTGGTAGTCATTTTTAATTTTTTGGGATTAGAAATCTTTGTATTACAAATAGACATGTATGTTTGAAATAAAGTTAAGAATTGAAATTGATTTGAGTCGGGACATGAGTTTACAATTCTAGTGATTAGAAATCATTGAACAATTATAAATAATTGATGTACATTCTAAACATTGAATGATTATTCATGTGATTAATAAATGGTATTTCAATTGAAGTTATGAGCACATGTTTGAATGTTTAAATGCGTATCTAAATTCTTTCATCATAATTCATATGTAGTTGTGCAAAATTTAGAAAACATAATTTAGAATTAATATTACAATTAAAAATAAAATATAAAAAAAAGAAAGCTCCAAGATATTATGGTGATGCAAATGGAGAAAGCTCAAAGCCAAAGATGAAAGGATACATAAACGAATGAAGACCGGAGCTTTGAAAAGGAAAGAATTGAAATTCTTTAATTAATTCAACAAAGCATACTCTACATCCCTCAAGGGAAATTTTCAAATTGCTTAAAGCATTTATGTGTAATTAATGCGTTTGCTTAAAGCAATGTCTTTGGTTGTTTTTAATCCCTAAAAAGGGTATGTGTTTTATCTACTTAAAGTAATTGAGTCATTAGCGTTTAAAGCAACTTACATGTTGAAATCATATTTATGAAAAATGATTAAAGAACTCTCGGTTAAACCGAATTTTCAAAGTTCAAATATGTATTGTGAAATGCAGGTTGCAAATGGATATATGTGTATTATATTCTGTGAATTCAAAGTATGAGATTTATGGATGCAGGTTCCCTTAATTCACACCTTCAATTTCTTAATTTATTTTATGATAGGACCAAGATGGACTTAGTGGTTAGAAATTGTTATTTATAATTGGACGGAAAATAGAGAGAGAATTCTTTTCCCAATCCTAAATAAAAGATGAATCATACCTAATATCCTAAAATATTAAGGTTAATGACATAATTTACCTACAAAGTGACATTAGCTAATTAAAACACTAAGCTAACTTGAGTTTTCCCACGAACGAATCTATTAGGAATTGCTTTGGTTTTGTTTTAAAAAATTGTACTACAAACACCTAATTTTTCCTTATTCCAAGCATATGAGTTGCAGTGTAATATATGCCTAAGTATACTCACTTTTGAAAAGAATCAAAAGATATCAGAGGACCAGTTTGAAAAGGCATGGGAGACTGCAACCAAGTCTGATAATATGCAGAATCTCCTTTGTGAGATGATTGTATAAGGAGATTTCATTTTGACCCATTGGTCAACCCTTTTTTACCTATTGCTGATTTAGGGGCAAGAGCTTTATTATATTATGTAAATTTGGAAAAAGAATTGGCTCAACATAGATGTGAAGATCTATGGGACATACCCAGGAAAATGGTTCGAATTACAGACCAACACACTCTAATCAATCCAGATTTATTGGCCGAAAGAGAAACCAGCCATAAGTGGAAAGTAGAATTGATCCAATTACGTGAGCAACTGAGCATATGAAAAACCAAGGTGATATCATTTCTTTGTTGACAACGGTCACTAACCGAGAAGCTATTGCACAAAGAAGTGAGCTGATTGCTAGTCATTACAACTATAACCTTCAAAATAGATATATCAGATTATCCAAGACTTTGGATGCTCTTGGATAAGGAAACTTACTTATAAGTAATGTCCAAGAAACATCTATGTTTGGGATTACCGTCTGCCACTTATAAACCTACGACTTGGATTTCATTAAAGACTCTAGTTCAAGGCTCACCACTTACTTGCTACTTTCTTGGACAATATTATCATATATTTGATAATACAGCTATTGAAAGACCAGGTCCTTCTTGGAAAGCCCTAGAATGGCTTGTTGAAGACTACGGATTGTTAGTCACTGAAATACTTCCATATGATAAAGTGTATGAGCATCAGTCTTAAGGATGGCAAGAGAATCTACCAATAGCAGTGGTAACTCATAACTACTTTTGTCCATATCCAAGGCAATATAAATGGAATCCTCATGCTACAATTGATTCTGTAGAATACAATTGGCCAAAAATTCCAGGAACCTTTGAGACTTCGGCATCTTGTGTTGAAGCCTACAGGACATTTCATACGGAGCATATTACCCACATTGACCTTGTATGTTTCTGGGTAGTTGTATTCTGTAACTTTCTCAGGATGCTATGTGAAGATCACCGTGTTATTATAAATGTCAATAAGTTTGACATGTCTCGACCTGAGTTCCATATCATGATAAAATTGCAATACAAAAGCACCCATTGGCATAGAGTGCTGGAAGTTATGTCTCTCACTCATTTTCTGTGAGGCCCTCACCTTTGCTTTATAAATGAGTTTAGGATATCTCGTTACAACCATATCATAAAATGATTATTATCCCAATGCACCCACAACCCAAAATTGCTAGAATGTGACGATGAAGTCAAAAAAGTAGCAGCTAAAGTTCATATGAAGAGAATTTGTCAACAAGACAACAACAGGAACAAGAGACCTAAGGGCCGGTTTATATTGGGCCTAGGGCCGGATGGAAGGTCGGCCAAATTGGCCTTCAATCCAACCTTCAATCCAGCCCTAATTTTTCCATCCGGACCCAATTAATATAAACCCCTTGGGCCAGACTATAGGGCCCAATTTCTAATTCATGTGCTCTTGGATTTTCTCGATTGATGCTCAATAAAATCAATTAACAAATTAAAAATAACTTTAAAATATGCATGTTTATCTCTTCACATCCTCTAATCTTTATTGACAAAAAATTTCTACAAATTTTTTACATTGCAAATTAGTGGGAGGTATTACAAATCTAATGAGTCCATTCAAAGATATATAAGATGGAATACTAAGGAAAAAAATTCATTGAAATTTCATACAATCTAGCCGTGACTAAAATGGCTATAGAAAGAACTTTCATATGTTTAAAGGGAGATGGAGGATTTGATGTGCTACTAATTCATAGAATTGATTTATGCCAATATATATAATGACTTGGATTAAATGCCAAATTCTATTCTATTATTTCTATAATTTTTTGAGAATTGTTTGAAAGAGTTCAACTTACTTAAAAAGTCAATAAAATCTTAAATGGTAGCTTGAAAAGGAGACTACCATATTTTGCTTAAACTATTTTGGAATATAGAAATATAATATAGTATCCAAATGCCCCATTCTTTGATCTATAAGAATTTCTTTTCACATCCAAACAATGAAATAGAGAAATATAAACTATTTTTAATGGTAGATTTTAGCAAGTAAACAATTAAACTTATTCAAATAGTTAAACAATTTTTTTTTTTTAAATTAACCATTTGAGGTTAACTTAGTTTTTTAATTAAAATTTATTATTATGCTATAATTATGTGAATTAAAATTATTTAAATAATTATTTGAATTATTTGAATTAAATTCATACTCCTTGCTAATTACTAAGCCTCTAAACAGAACCAGTGATTAGTTGATCATTACAACTGACAAGTACCAATCAAAACATACATGTAAGCTTATTATACCTAATACTGACTACAGAAACAAAAAGCCGCTTCAAGACAAACAAATAAGAAAAACAATAGAGATTTTAAGAAAACAAAAGTGAAGTTTAAAAAATTGAAGGTAGAGATTTCTTTGATCCAATGGAGGAGCCTAATCTAGCCCTAGATGGGAGTTCCGGCCACCCCAAACCTTGTCCCGATTACTCCCTTGGGGCCGGATGGCTTGGCGCCAAAACCATGCCACCTAAGATGACATGTAGGATGAGTCATAGTTCTAGCCGGCCCCAAGTATAAATCCCTTGGGTTATATTTGGAGAAATTGGGTGATCCTATTGGTTCAAACTTAGAGTGTTCCGGCCAGCCTTCAATTTGGCCCCACGTATAAACCACCCCTACGTACTATTGATGGGGACATCAATAGTCCAAGTAGGGGGCTATGTAGAAAGAAAAAAAATTTAAAATAGTGAATTTAGACCATTTTAAGCCTATTAGGGGCCCCTTTGTAGGAAAAAGTGAAAGTTAAATTTAAATTAAAGTTAAAATACATTTCTAAGTGTAAATAGGTCTATATGCCTAAATGGATGAAAAATTTAAAATTAAATAAAAAATAAAACAATTGGATGAATGAGGTGTGACTTAGGTCACACCTCTTCAAATCCCTACCGGTTTGTTTTAAAAAAAAACAAAAAAAACAGTAAGAAACTAAAAACTAAAAAACTGATTGGCAATTTGGCATTATAAGACCCACTTATATATATATATATATATATATATATATATATATATATATATATATATATATATATATATATATTTATTTTATTGTGAGTTGTATTGTGTGTAAGTTTCATTGTGTATGTGTGATTCTTTTTGAGTTTTGTAATTGTTTTGAGGAGATATGCATTGTGTTATAAATTGTGTTGTGCATTTATGTGAGAATTAAAAACAATGAAATAGGGACTTGTGATTATATTTATTAGAAATTGTTATTGTGAGAGTGGAAGGAATCTCTAAGTGAATTAACAAAACTAATTAATTAATTAATTACATCCATGGAAAAGAGTTGTCGGATCTTGAAGCCTAAGCAATAAAGATTGGAAGACCGGAAGATTCGTCGCAGCTCTGGAGTAGATGCAGATTGGTGAAGCACTAGTCGGCAAACCTTGCTCTAGTGAGTAATTCTTCATTGTTGTTGTTTTTGACGATTAGAGCGACAAGGCAGCAATGAAATTCAACAAGCAATTCAAGAAACTTGGCAACCTGGAGTGCGAATAGCGCAACTCATGTGATAGAAGCAACGGATCAAAATTTTCTTTTTCCTCTTCTTCGATTGTTGGGAATTCTCAATGGTTGTAGTTCAAGATTGATTGGGAAACCCCACCTCTCACAATCATGGAATTCTACAAACCAGAGCAAATTTGGATGCAAAAATTGTGAAATTTTAGACAAAAAGTTGTGCCTGATCTTGTTGTGTGAAATGCAACACGACATGCAACACGACAGGAAGTCGAAGGTTTTGTGTTACATTAATAATAATAATATTACAAGAATAATCCTTCTTATGAAGGACAAAGACACCGTTTGGTAAAACTGAACGGTGTGAGTCTAGAGACACCATTATGACAGAACGATGTGAATTGTAGCTGTTGAGTCTAAGACTCTAACATAAATGATTGATTAACACGCCCCCCTTCAGCCGTATGGCTGAAACAATAAATTGCTAACTTGCGGTGGAATCTAAAAGCTCTTAGTACATGTGCAGCTTACTAAAGCGCCCCCTCCCAGGAAGTTTTTGAGAAAGAAGTAACATTGAATTGGTCTCCCCCTTGCTTTAGTTCGAAAGAAGCGGCACAGTAAGGGTGTGAATGCAAGCTCGAAGCTTATCTTTCGGAAGAGACTTCATCAATATGTTGGCCCACATGGAAGAGGTGGAAGTAAATTGAAGTTTCAAAATCTTGTCGTGAACTTTTTCACGGAGAAAATGGAAGCGTAGGTCAATATGTTTAGACCTGTCGTAAAACTTTGGATTCTCACTCAAACTAATACAGGATTGATTATCACAGAAAATGGAAGCGTAGGTCAATATGTTTAGACCTGTCGTAAAACTTTGGATTCTCACTCAAACTAATACAGGATTGATTATTACAGAAAATGGAAGCGTAGGTCAATATGTTTAGACCTGTCGTGAAACTTTGGATTCTCACTCAAACTAATACAGGATTGATTATCACAGAAAATGATGCTTGGTGAACTCAAAGAGTAACCAAGTTCCTATAGAAGAGCTTGAAGCCAAAGAAGTTCTTTGGTGTTAGTGGCGGCTGCAATATATTCGGCTTCTGTTGACGACAGAGCGACAATAGTTTGCTTGCGGCTCTACCAGGAGAAAAGACAAGATGAGTCCAATTGAAAAATATATTCCGAAGTAGACCGGCGGGTGTCGAGGTCACCTGCCCAATCGGCGTTGCTCCAACCACTAAGCCGGTAGAGAGAAGTGGAAGCTGAAATAGAACTAGAATAAACAAGTCCTTGCTATGAGGTTCCATGCAAATACCGAAATATACGTTTCACACCAAGCCAATGGGTTGGAGTTGGATCCTACATGAACTGGGCCAGATGATTTACAAAAAAAGCTAGATCCCAACGTGTACATGTAACAAGGTACTGAAGACTCCCGATGGCTTGCTTATACGGAACCTTGTCCATAAGGTGGTGTTCGGAAGAAGAAAGATTGTCAGGTTGGGAGTGGGAGTATCGTATACAAGCTTCAAGAGGCGTGGCAACTGAACGGGAAGTTGCCATATTAAATTTAATTAAGAGATCATTTATATTTTTTTCCTGGGACAATAATAATGTCTTATGAAAGCGATCCCATTGGATCTGGATGCCAAGAATATAGCCAATTTCATTGTTATCCGTCATGGAAAATCGTTGATTAAATATTGCCTTTGTAACTGTCAAAAACTAAAACTTATTGGAGATGATAACTAGATCATCAATATAGAGACCCAAGAGGAGAATTGAATTATGAGATCGTTTAAAGTAAACGTTTAGATCTGAGGTACATTTAAAGAAGCCTTGACTCAATAAGAATGTATCAAAGGTCTCATACCAGACACGAGGTGCTTGCTTCAAACCATAGAGGGATTTTAACAAGTGGCATACTTGATGTGTAGTGCCGGGTTTAATATAGCCCTCAGGTTGCGTTATATAAATTTCTTCATGTAAGATGCCATTTAAAAAAGCTGTGATCACATCCATTTGATGGATGTGATATTTGTAAATAATAGCCAAGGCTAAAAGAAGTCAAAGTGACGTCATCCTAATAACAGGAGAAAAAGTTTCAGTATAATCAATTCCGGCTTGCTGAGAGAAGCCACGAGCCACAAATCGTGCTTTAAAACGTGATAAAGAGCCATCAGAGTTGTATTTTCTTCGAAAAATCCATTTGGTGCTTATAATAGATCTATTGGGCGGTGGATCAACCAGATCCCAAGTACGATTGTTAATCAAGGAATTATATTCCTTGTCCATAGCTTCTTTCCAATCTTTAGAATGATCGCTAGAAAGGGCTTCAATGACCATAAGAGGTTCAGACAGCTTAGCTAAGAAGCCAAAACTGTACAGATTAGTGTCATGAAACCGAGGAGTATAGCGTTGTTCTTTAGTCGAATGTGTGGACCTCCTAATTGGCGGAGGAGAGCTGGATTGAGTTTGACGAAGATGAAAGCACTGATGGGCAAAAGTTGGAGAGGCGGGGGGTAGATTTGCAAGATCAGGAGGAGGTGGGGTCTTTGGTGGGTCTTGGTTCGGTGGGTCTGGTGAGGCCTGGTTGGAGTTGGCTGATTGGAAGTCAACATTCTGATTCAGTGGCAGGGAGTTAGAAGGGCTCGGTTGATGGATGGAGAACTCAAGATCATGAAAATAAAAGCCACTAGGTTCGGCAGGAGATGAAATAAGCGGTCCAGCGGAAGAAGAACCGCCACCATATAATAATAAAGGATCTTCAAAAAAATGACATCACGACTTGTAAAAGCAAGTTGGGTATCTGGATTACAGAGGCAATAGCCTTTGGTTCGAGTAATTGACGAATAGCCGATAAAGATACATTTTGAAGCTTTAGAGTCTAATTTCTTGCGATGTTCTTTGATAATGTGAGAGTAGGCTGGACAACCGAAAATTCACAGATCACTAAGATCAGGGTGTAACCCAATCCAAAGTTCATATGGAGTTATATTGGTCAAAGAGGTAGTATAAAAACAATTTTGCAAATAACAGGCAGTGGCCACAACTTCTGCCCAGAAATGTTGCTCAAATGAGCAATTTGGAGCATACTTCGTGCAGCTTCAACCAAGGTACGATTCTTTCGTTCGGCAACCCTATTTTGAGCAGGATGGTAGGGATTGGTAAGGTGATGCTAAATTCCATAATCTTGACAAAACTTTGTAAAATTGTTGGATGTAAATTCACCACCGTTATCTGAGCGGAGAATGATTATCTTGTGTTTGTCATGGTGATTTTCTACTAATGTCTTATAGGTTTGGAAATGAGACAAAGTAGAGGATTTCTTATTTAAGAAATATACATGGGTAAAACGAGAGTAATCGTCAATAAATAAGAGAAAATAAAGAGCACCACCTAGTGATGGTGTGCTCATAGGGCCACACAAATCCGAGTGGATTAAAGCCAATGGTACAATGGCTCTTGTAGGAGGTGGTGTTGGATAAGAATTTTGAGTTTGTTTACCAAACACACAGCCCTTACAGAGAGAAATAGTACTTTTTAATGTAGGAAGTCCATTAACCATGTTATGTTGTAGCATAAGATTAATGGAACGGATATTAAGATGGCCTAATCGATAGTGCCACTTAAGTGTTTCTAAGTCAGATTTAGATAAATTTGTAGATATATAATTGGATTTCGAAGGGGGAATACCAATGCCTAATGAAAATAGGTTGCCTTCTTTGGGAATTCGAAATATCATTTGTTTATTTGAGTCTGGAGACTTGGTCTTAATAAGACATTGAATTTGAGTAAATGTAATAATTGTATTTCTCGTAGTCATAATTTGACTAACGGAAATTAAGTTTTTTGCAAATCCAGGGACATATAAAACATCAGGAATTAAGAGACTTTGCCTTGTTGGTACCTTTAAAAGAATAGAACCATAGCCAAGAGCATTGTGTGAGCGATTGTCGCCGAGAAGTATAATTCTTGGAATATCGAGAAGTTGATAATCTCGAAAAAGTTCTTTGTGAGGAGACATGTGTTGGCTAGCACCTGAATCTAGGTACCACAATGAGGATAAGCTTGAATTATCACATATTGCTGAAAAGAGGTAAGCTGGCGAATTAGTAAGGGCATTATTAGATTGAGCAAGAGGAGCATTATTGGGTTGTGTGTACTCATTTTTAGCCTGGTCACGCTGTTTCTTACAATATTCAAGAGCTTTGTGCCCTAGAATCCCACAGTAATGACAAATAATAGTCATGTGAGTAGATGAGGTAGTATTATGATTGGTAGGTTTTTGTCCCGACCAAGTTTTCTACTGTTCCGAAATTGCAAGCGGGAGCTTTGCTTGTTCTTTGAAAAGTATCCAGATGAAGAAGACTTATTTGGTGATGGCTTAACAAATTCACCTTTGACGTAGAAGGCATTGGACTTTGATATTTCAGGCTTAGAAAGGTTGATGGAGTTTTGCTGGAGAATATTGGATAGTAAAGCTGAGAATGTCAAATTGGCAATACCACCTTGCATGGTTATAAAGGCGCTCCAAGAATCTGGTAAAGCACTGAGCAACAAATTTACTTGCTGATCTTTTGTAAATACACATCCAGCAATTTCAGCTTCGTTGAGAAGCGACTGCCACGTCTCTAAGAAGGACGTAGTTTCGTCGGAATCGGTCATGGACAAGCGGCACAGTTGCTTATGCAAGTTTACCTGCGACGCTTTATTTGATTTTTTGTAAATTTGTTTTAAACGATTCCAAACCTGCTTAGAGGTTGGGAGAGATCGTAAGGAAAGTAACTGCTTCTCACTACAATGGAGCAAAAGCTCCGATCGAGCTTTAACATCTCGTAATTTCCAGGCTATTAAACCTGCTACGTCACTGGCAACAGGAGCTACATCGCTGCCATCCACGACGCCCCATATTTCAGAGCGAATTAACAATAATTCAAGTTTTATACTCCAAGACGTTTAATTATCTGCGCTTAGAATTGGAATCACATAAGCTCGATTTGCGGAAGTTAATCCAACGTTGGCCATTGTGCTATTGATTATATACTTCTTAGGAAGCTAGTTGAAAATATAGAAGTTTAAAGTTCCTGGTACATGTAAGAGGGCACATTGTCATAATCATTGTCTTCAAAATAAAATGGAATGATCTCATCGAATTGGCCAGCTTGGTTTTGGGAGTTGACATAGTATTCAGGTGCGTCATTAATTCCGTATGAGCTGATTTCGAGATTTGAATTCCAAGTTAGTCCGACATCTTCACCATCTTCAACCGCTAATTCGTCCATATCTTGAAAAAAATCACCTTGAAGGTAATGTTGAAAGAATTGTATCTCAGGAACCTGATTTTCATGTTCAGTCCGCTCTTCTTCTATTTCTAGTATTTCGAATATATCTTCGCTGGAACAATCCTGTCACTAGAAGAAAAGCCTCAAAATCTGCGTTTGTTTCAACATAATGTGTTAAGTGAGTTATGTTGAAACAAACGCAAAAAACGCAGTGAAAAAGTGGGAAAACGCAGAAAAATGCATTTTTCTGCGTTTTCCCACTTTTTCACTGCGTTTGTTTCAACATAACTCACTTGACACATTATGTTGAAACAAACGCAGATTTTGAGGCTTTTCTTCTAGTATGTGGAGGAGTTGGTGCGAAGCACATATTGAACTTTTAAGTTCGCTGCTTTGATACCATGTTGTGTGAAATGCAACACGACATGCAATATGACAGGAAGTCGAAGGTTTTGTGTTACATTAATAATAATAATTTTACAAGAATAATCCTTCTTATGAAGGACAAAGACACCATTTGGTATAACTGAACGGTGTGAGTCTAGAGACACCGTTATGACAGAACAATGTGAATCGTAGCTGTTGAGTCTAAGACTCTAACGTAACTGATTGATTAACAGATCCCACCTCATCGCAAAAGAATCAAATTATAAAATTTTGGGTGAATTCGAGTGTTGTTGGCTTCCAATGCACTGATAGATCGGTCGCGCAAGCAAATCCTCAAGAAATTGCAGAAATTGCACCCAAATTGGAGTTCTTTTTGTTGATCGGGAGGCATCGCAGCAGTCTGTGGAAGCTTGCTGCGCTGAAATCAAGGTTCACACGGTCTTGGGGGCTCCATCGTGTGGTCATAGGGTCCCGATCTCCACGGCCATAGGGACCGCAGTCCACGGGTATAGGTCTTTTGACCATTGATTTGTAAATTTCAGCATTTTCAGGGACTGTTTTCAGATTTTAAATTTATTTGCATGTTTTGGGGGTTTTTGACCTTGGTTTTCGGCTATCTTTTGATTCAATAGTTTTAGGTCCGTGAATTAAAATTCTATGAGAAATATATATATTTGATTGATCTTAGGATTTATATTTATATTTATGTTTATTTATTTATTATTTTTATATTTATTTGAATTAATTATCATTTAATTTATATTTTTGTTATAAGTTCTACATGTTTGGTCTAAAGGTAAATTAATCCAGTGTTATATTTGCATGTTTTATTATAAGTGATTATTTTAAGTATTGGTTCTTAATTGTATTTAAGTTTCAATCTTGAGATTTGTATGATTTGTGATTGTCTAAGTCTTGGTCATAGGTTCTATATATTTAGACAAAGTGCAAGTTGTACGAATGTTATGTTTGTATGTTAACTCATGTTGCTTTGGATTCATTTGACCTAATTTGACTAAAGCAAAAGAATTAAGAAATATTTGACATTGCACAATTGGGAATCATTAATTTGACGTAGAATACAGAAACGCTAGATATATTTTGCATGATCGAGATAGCTCTAGATTGACTAGACAAATCTGACCTAAATATAAAAAGGTGTAATTAATGAACTATGTGTATTACTTTATAAGTATTATCTTATTATGACTGAGTCCTAGAGCATGCATCATATAAGATTCATTTGACCAAACCTAATTTATTTCACAAATAATGATTTGACCTCTTTTAGAACACTATATAGGACTGGGACTTTATATATACATTGGTAATGGGCTGGCCAACAAATTTTACACAAGGGAATAAGAGTGCTATAATACTATCCCAAACTTATAAACATAGATCTATTTGTAAGTGACTTTTAGTTGCAAAATGTTAGACTAATTTAACCTTTCCCTAAAACAAAGAACCCTTATACTAATGTTTCCTAGTTGTACAATGTATGATAATGTCATATATTAGATGAAAGAAAATCTAATCCACAAGTACCAAGCCACATATCAATCATTCGAGAATCTTCGGTTGTTTTGCATACGCTTATATCTCTAATGAAAAAAGGGAAAAAATTGAATCTAAAGCTAAGCCTTGCATCTTTGTGGGATATGGTGACCCTATTGATATTAAAGGCTATCGCTTATATGAGCCTTCAATTCAATGATTTTTTACTAGCTACGATGTAATATTTTCTGAAGATTTCTTGCTTATTGTAGATGTTGTTTATGAATCCACTCAAAGTTTTCTTCCAACTCCTACTTTCTATCAAATACCGAATTCCTCTAAAATTCTTTCTACAACTTAGTGGCCGCCACTTGAACTTATACTGGATATATCAGTCGTACGAACACCTAGTCCACCTAAATCTTTAAAATCTCTTATATTCTATATTTTCCCTTACTGTCATCTACATGGTGTTAACACACCATCCATTCACTATCATTCCCCTCTTGTACGAAGCTCTAGTCATTCCAATAAAGGACAATGGTGATCTTCTAAATTTCATGATGAAAGCCTATTTGCTTATGCTTTTTCAGCTCAAGTTACTGAGCCTAATTGTGTTCCAGCTGCCCTCTCTAGACCTGAAGCTATTCATTGGTGTGAATCCATAGAGAAAGAATATGGTTCTTCAATGACCAATAAAACTTGGACATTGGTTGATTAACCTTCCAATTCCTCTATCGTTTGAAATTCCAATTGGTTGTTTCACTACAAGTATCACACTAACAGTACCCTAGCATGTTATAAAGTCTACTTTGTAGGACATGGATTTTTTCAAAAAGAAGGTATTGACTATAGAGAAACCTTCTCTCCAATCATAAAAATCACCTCTTTACAACTACTCCTTGCCCTTACAACACTCCATAACTCGTATGCTCATCAAATGGATGTTACAACAGCCTTCCTCAATGGTATTTATAATAAATAAATTTATATTTCCCAACCCAAAGGATTTATAGCCCTTGTTATGAAGCTAAAGTGTGTTGATTGCACAAATCTTTATACAGACTAAAAAAAGTCCTACACATTTGGTATGAATTATTTGACAAATTTCTTCTTAGTTAAGACTTTTTCAAGTGCAAATCTAACACTAGTGTGTACTTCAAGGCCTCTTATTCTACTTTTATTATTCTTGGCTTCTATGTCAATAACCTCATTTTAGTCTCTGACAACCTCAAATATTTATCATCTGATAAAGCTATTTTCTCTCACCAATTTTCTATGACCAACAACCACAACATCAAATATTTGATAGGAATTCAAATGCATTGCAATCACACAGCTAAGACCATTGCCATATTGCAGGACAAGTATATTATTGATTTTCTAGTGAAGTTTAATATGACCAATAGTAAACCAATTTCAATCTCATTTGAAGATGGCATTCGCTTTTTTTGCACTCAAGTTGAGAACCCCATGCTTCAAGAAGTATCTCTCATCATGGCATCCATCCAATATGCTCAAGCTATAGGCTGTTTACAATGGCTTATCACTTGCTAAAGATTTGATCTCACCTTTGTAGTAAATCATTTGGCTTAGTTTATAGCCAATCCAGGACCTCGTCATTGGACAATGATAAAACAAATATTTTTCTATTTGAAATTAATATACATGAACTTGGAGTTTAGTTTACCATTGTTCTTCTCCCACAAGTTTTGGTCATACCATTCTTATGCTGACTCATTAGGCAACATTGATACTCGTAAATCTACTTCTGGTTATCTCTTTCAGCTCAATAGAAAATTGATATCTTGGCACACTAAGAAGCAAGTTGTAGTTGCTTTATCATCCTCAGAGGCTGAACGCATTGCTGTAGAAACTGCCACTAAAAAATTGCTATGGCTTCAAATATTATTGATTGAATTAAGATATACCATTCAACTTCCCAATACAATTTTTTGTGATAATCAATTTTGCATCAGCCTTGCCAAAAATCCAAAATATTAAAACCACTTTAAACATACATATTGACATCAAGTTTCACTTTATTCGTGAGAAAGTTGACTCTTAAGTTTTATAATTGGAATTCACCCCCACTTTACATATGTGGGCTAATGTTTTAACCAAGTTGCTTCCTCTAGGCTCAAACCAAGCATCTTACTCGTACCGCTACTCAAGGACTTTTTACATTGCTTTGATGAAGGGGGAGATGGCACAATTCATCAATTATATTCAAATTCTTAGAGTTTACAAGAAAATTTTATTATGTTTTTCTAATGCAATTGCAAGAGGAATGTTAGATTGTAATTGGTTTAGCATCAATTATTTAGACTTAGAGTCACTCTTAGAGTCACACCTCTTAATTTAATAAATAGTCACAATTGCTCCCCAACTATTTAATTTCTTATATCTTCTCTTTTAGTATAATATACAAAACATGTTTTCTCCTTGATATGCTTGCTTTCTATTCTTCATACATATTCTCTAAAATGAATCTTTAATTTTTTTTTAAATTGGCACAACAAAACTACTAAAAAAAGAGGTGCATGATGAACTTGTAATCTAAAGTAAAATAGTCCATTGTATTCAAAATGAGGGTTACTATCATATAAGCCTATAAACCTAGAAGTCTATACACATTAGTGTCTTTATTAAAGAAACTTTCTATTATTATAGTTTATTTATATTATAGATACCTATATTATAGGTATTTATATAATAAGCACCTTCAATGGTTGTAGTATATTGTAGTTACATGAATTTTTCAATTGTCTATTCGCTTTTCCTAGTGTAAATAGGAGTAGCTAATAGATTGTATTTCCATTGAACCATGATAAATTGGCTGATAATCAGTATAAAAGGACAATTTATAAGATTAGATATCAAATAGGCTAAATGAAAAGATTTGAAGTAGGGCAACTTAAATGAATAGACATGTCTTTCTATTACTTCCACTTGACTTTAAGTCTAGTTGATTTTCTCTTTTCTCTCTCTTACGTATCCATTGCAATTAGAGTCATAGTTTTCTTGAGTCAACTTGTATATAGACATTATCAATAAAAATATTTATAAAAAATAATTTGTGTGTCTTGTTGGTGTATTGTAATTTGTGTCAATTTGTTAGCTCATAAGTGGAGAGCAGTGTAGCAAATTATCAAGTAGTTTGCACAGGCGGTGCAATCAATTTATAGTATTGGCTTGCAGGTGGCGAGTCATCTTCTTATCAATTTGGTACATAGTAGTGTGCCGTAGTTTAGGAATTGCTTGTCGATTTTTTTTATAGGAAGCAAACACTCTAGTTACATTAAATTTGCAAGGGATTATTTGTCAAGTCATTCTATGGTTGGTGTAATAGTGAAATTAAATTGTCTACATGTCAAATTAATACCATTCAAAGTTGTGTAGCTTTAATTATGTATAGCTTAAGCTACAACTTGACACCTTTTGAGTCTTCGATGAGAGAAGAGTTCCTGGAATTCATTCTAAGAAATCAACTCATATATAAAAAAAATAATTATAAAAAATTTAGATCAAATTGAAAGAAAAAAAAATTTGTAATAGTCACTATATAATAATACAAAGAAAAGAATATTGAACTCAAAGGAAAAATATTGGTTGTATTCTAACAATCATTTATTCACTTAATACTATAAATAAAACAAATTTAAGAAACAAATCTATGCACTGTGTTGTTTGTGATGTTTGCGGGGTCGTAAGCAATTGAGTTGGGGGCCATGTAGTCTGATTTTTATTTTCGTATGTGTTCAATTGGTAGTTTTCCAGTTTATTAGTAAATTTTGCCAATAGTTAATGTGATTCACTAGTACGAGTTGTCAATCAAGATTGTTTTGGACTATGGTGGTAGTGTAAATGGAGGTTAATTTCAATTGGTAGTTATTTTGGTGAGATTTGGAGGACTGTTAGCCAATAGGTATTTAGGTGGTGAAGTCAATTGTTTTTGTAGTTGATCTTATTGAGAGAAAGTAGGCGCTCCTTCCCGATTGAGGAAGTAAAAACAATTGGGTCATTGCAAGAAAGACCGACCGATTTATGTAGCGTTTTTCACAGTACTGCTGAAATTTTCGGGAGTACTGTATAATTAGAAAAACAATTTTTAAAAAATGTAAAAAATAAGTTTTAGGTATATACCTCTAAAAAGAAGGTACCCTAGGAAGGAAAAGTGTAGGGAAATTCTCTAAGTAGGAGAACTAGAAAAGTGCAAATTTTCATGAAAATAGGTACTTTGACATTTTAATTTGTAAAAAATAGGAAAAAGAATTTTTAAAAAAACTAAAAATTGGCAATTGGGGAGAACTTTATGATGAAGAGATTTCACCAAAAGAATGATCTCAATACCATCTTAATTGTTCAAAAGTATGCGCGCACGGGAGGCCTGTTCGCACATATGTAGAGGAAAGAGAATAATGATTTTTAAGATTTCCTTTGGTAGAAACATGCCTACCTAGTATGGGAAGAGGCCACAGAAATTTCAGCTTTAGATCATTAATTTTGGATGCTCCCCAGTACTAAAAACCCCTAAACCGCAAAGTGTGACAAATTAGCTTAATTGAAATTTAATTATAAAATGATTTTTGAAAATTTCTAAAAAATAGGGAATTTGATTGTTGTCATGTCAGAAATCTTTAGTCAAAATTTCAAGTTAATATGGTTCATACTTTAAAAGTTATAATCAATAACAACTCCGTCATTCAAAGTGTGACGCAAAATAGTACCGGTCTTTCTTGCAATCACCCAATTGTGTGTAATTTTTGTGTTTGCTAATATAATTAGTGTTGCAATTGTGAGTGTGTATATTGTGTGTATATGAGTGTTTCAATTGTATATGTGAATGAAAAATTGATTGAATAATTGTGTCACTGGTTGAGAATGGATGTGTGTTCCGATTGGAGAGATTGTTAAACTGAGGAGGTTGTATGTGACTGAGAGTGGATTGGATAAATATCATATGAATGAGGAATAAAAATGTGAGGAACAATTATTAAATTATGTGTCAATGAGTGAGATTATTGTAAACAACACCAATTGTAAAAATATGAATATGAGTGGTTTGTGAATATGATGAGGGATTGAGATTGAATCAATTGAAGTGGAATTGGATAGTTGGAATGAGTATACTAATTGTTAAATTGAATGGTGATTTTTGCCTTCCTATTTGAGATATCTTACCTCCTTGCGTTGGAATTCACTCATGATAGGTATTTTTAATTAATTTTAAAAAGAGTTTAAAAACCTAAAACATCTATTTGTCTATTTGTCTACAAATGGTCACGCCCCTTGTTATGATCCAATGTCACAAAAATGGTCACATTTTCATCTAAAATGTATTTCATCCAATCCATTTTCTCCTAAGTTCAATCAATGCTACATTGCAATAGGTCTATGCTAGTGTGTGTGTGTGTCTCTCTCTCTATGCTCAAGGCTCACATACTCATCCCGGGGAGATTACTCGTGGTTTTTAGAAAACTATGTGAGTTAAAAGATAGGGTCTATTTAATTCAAAGGGGTTAAATTTTATATAATACGTAGAACTACTATAGGGTCCTTGAAATGCCACATATCCTATTATATATAAATTAGGCTATATAAAACATTATATAGTAGAAATTTTTATTAATAAATTAGCCTTTATAAATAGGGTCTATACAAAAATTTTGTAATACAATGAGTATAAATGTAGACAATTGCTTTTAAGTGAATGATAAAACCTACACAATCTAGCAAATAATTATAGCCTATACATACAAATCTTTCTATAAGTATGCCAACTATGTAACAATATGTAAGACTCTACTATTCCAAGACAAAAGAGTTGAGTTGTAAATTTACAATGAGGTTGTACTATGGAGATTTGTGTACACAAAGTACCCAAATATTAAGAAATTATTGTAGATTTTGGGTACATCACTACAACTAAAGTTGCTATAAGCCTGTAAATGTTGGCCTTGTTGTTTTGGACCATTGATTCTAGACTCAAACCATTGCAAATGCATATATATATATATATATATATGATCTCTATATTACAAAAGAGGTCATATTCATGTATTAATCTACACTATTTTTAGAGTGTTAATTTCTCATATTGTTGATGTTATATTGCTAGTATTGGTGTTTTTCTTAGTTTTAGTATCATAATTATGTTTAATGTTTTTATAATGTTGTTTGTTTCACCATATCAAGTTGTTTAGAATATATGGTATAGAATTTTAAAATATTTAAAACTAATGTTGCATTTTAAACTTTTATTTTGCATTTGAAATTGTACTACAATACAAGTAGTGTATATATATATATAACACTAGTTTTATAGTGTCTATTGTATATAGGTATGAAAAAAATTAGACATGTAAGTTTTGTATATAAGATAGCCCAACTATTAAAATAATATGAATGAATTTATAAAAAAATCATTGGATATTAAAAACATGCCTTTGATATCTTTATATGTAAAAATACAATCATCGTAATTACTATAATGAAGGTAAATAGCCCCATGTTAAATATCCTGTTCACGCACATGTATACTTAAAATTACAAGGAGTGAT
This sequence comes from Thuidium tamariscinum, assembly GCA_947034885.2. Lineage (NCBI taxonomy): Eukaryota > Viridiplantae > Streptophyta > Bryopsida > Hypnales > Thuidiaceae > Thuidium > Thuidium tamariscinum. The sequence goes on along the minus strand of OX344755.2, from coordinate 1,502,922 downwards.
CTCTCCAAGATGCTCACATACCAACACCATTGTATTTGGCCTCATACTATTGTTGGATTTCTTAATTTTTTTTCCACATAAAGATAAATGTGAGAAACAAAAAGTACAATTGAAATTATATTTTTGCAACATAGTATAAATTTTCTATAAATTTATATAGTGTTCAATGCATCATGGCCCCAAAGGATCTATTGATTACTCTTAAACCAATAAGATTTCAACCCATAATGCTCATCTTACTACCTAAACCAATCATAATGTTTTATAATATGTAAGGCCTAAAAATGTCAATTCTTACAATGAATTTCACATTGAAAAGTTGGAAGTTCCTAATGAGGTTATTAATTACTTGAGTACTAATATGTAAGACAATGATTGTGGCCCAAATTCCACATATTGAGAAAACCTACAATGGGATCATTCCCTAGATGTCTACTATGGATCATATGACCACAATGGGTTGTTTTACCTTATACAAAGCACCTCACTCACAAAGTCCCAAGCTCATTAGGCCAAAATCCATTATTCATGGCATGCCTTGTGTGCCAAACATGCCAAGAGCTTAATAAAGGATAAGGGCTAAAGGTCCAATTCAAAGGAATGAAAGGAAAATCAAGAAGAAACAGAACTAAAAAGAAGTAGAAGGATGGGCCCATGACCATTGTCCATTCCTTTGTTTGCTAAGAGTTTGCATCCACAAGCTTACAGTTAATTTTTAACCACTTAATAATTTCAATATAACTCTTCAATAGGTTTGGTGGAGGAAAAAAATTTCTTATGTAGAGGAACAGATTTCAAATAGACTTGAAATTCTTAAAAATAATTTGCCTAAGAAAAAATTATTGTAAATTTTTTTGTCAAGATTTTGTAAATCCTATTCTTGATATATATATGTATGTCTAATTTTGACTATAGGTTGGTCAGGAAATCGATAGGAAATCAAGAGCTCATAATGCATTATAATGAACCAGATACTCTGTTCTCTTGTACTTAATAATTAAACAACATAGACTTTGAAAGGGGGGGGGGGGTGATCAAAAAGGGATCACCTATCTTACTTTGAATACCAATAGTTAAATCATGTTGCTTTAGATTCCAAGAAAGTTATTTTTCCAATCATCAAAGTTAACAAATATTTCTATTAGCACACATAGAGGTTCGAGAGTCTAAATTACAACAAAACCGAATTCAAAAACAATGCATTTTTGTATAGGAATAGTAGATAATTGTTTATTGTCAATTGTTGAAAATAAGTGAAAGGCAACTTAATTTCACTATTTAGTAAAAAAAATGACTGAAAAATTTTACATTTACTAAATTACTTTTTTATGCCTAAATGAAGTCTAAAATTCTACTTTAAACACAATTGATTCATGCTTTTGAGCTAAATATGAGTAATTGAGTTCTTATTAATCCTAATTTAAATACCCCCACATAGATTGTTGCACTTCCTTCATATGTATATAAAAAAACTTGTCTTCTTAATTTTAAGCAATAGTAATACATGACTTTTCAAGCAACTAAAGGTAGTTAAAATCATAATTCTCAATAAATTATGTATTCAGGGATTTTTTGAAATTCTTCTATTAAAGTACTAAAATTTATTTTGGTACTTTAATTATATACTTAAAGTTGCTCCTATCTAATTACAACACTGACAAATCTCCTATTGAATGCCGCCTATTCTCACCATTGATGAGTTTAAAACATTCTACATTATATCATCTAAGGGATGAAATTGTCATGTAGAATATTTTGCATCATTCTATTGGAGGATGGCAACCTAGTTCATTGTTCCTACTACATGTCATAATTTGAGCAAGACAAGACCGAGGACAAGACAAGTACCTATTCATTGACTTAAAGACCTTTCGGGCAAAATGTTTTGCAAGGTGGTAGAGACTAGAGAACTAGAAATATTAAGTTGAATGTTGATATTTAAATCTCTCAAATTTTATTTAATTAATTATTTAATTCAAGAAGCTTGACATTGACAACTAATTAATATCCAATGAATGACTTTCATGAAAGTTGTAGAATTATCCAAAATTCTTGATAATTTTTAGGTCATGACTATGGTAATAAGAGTCTGTCTTTCAAGGATTAACTCCTAAAAAATCAACTTACTAAATTTGGCAACATAGCAATTTTGGGCAAATACATGTAATTGGAGATTTTCATATTTCGGACCCAAATTTTAACAGAAGGTGGGGGACAAGGATTACCTTTCATATGTACAAAAAATCAGGACATTTAGAAATATGAGACAAAATTTATGGCCTAATATATTACTTTTCTTCGTAACAGGGCAGCTCGCAAATTGATTTTTTTTTTAAGACAAAACTTTGAAATTAGTTTTCTTCATTTATGTATATATGGAAAGCTTTGAATCATTCTATTTTATCAATCAATCAAAAGCTATGAGGTTTTTTTATTTGCGGTTAGTTATGGATTATCTACTGTAAAATAAAATCTGAAAAAAAAAATCATAGGATGTAGATTGTTTATTAGAATATTCCAATCATTGGGATTCGAATTTTTCAATTCCAAAATTAACTTTTTGACAATTTGGTATTGTGAATCATTTGCTACTTCTTTTTACTTACTATTTTTTCCTATATGTTGTACAGTGGGGTACCAATCAAAATGTCGTTTTTGAATTCGCAGTGAGAAAATTTTCAGTATTGCCAACTTTGAAAGCCTCTCGAGAGCTCAAAAATTTGTATTTCACCAAGAAACTCTTACAACAGCATCATCTTTAAGTTAATTATATGTATGCCAAATTTCAAGGCCAAAAGATTCACCAAAACAAAGTTATTCAAAATCTACCAACATGGGTAGTGGTGAGAAACATTTCACTACTTTCAACTTTGACACCTTCCTTAGGATTGATTTTTTTTTCTTTTGCCATGAAATTTTTTTCATGAAACAATCTCTATGTTTTCAAAATGTATAAAAAATTTCAAGGTAAAAGAATTTTTTTTAAAGAAGATATTTGAAATCTTCCAATAGGTGTAGTTTTGAGAAAATTTTCACAATTTCCATTTTTGACACCCTTCCAAGGGCTGAAAAATTGGTTTCTTACCATGAATTAGTTTTTGTGAAGTCATCTCTATGTTGATAATATGCGCTACAAATTTCAAATTCAAATGAATTACCAAAAAAAAGAAATACAAAGTCTCCCAACATGTGTAGTTGTGAGAAAATTTTCACTATTGCCAACTTTGACACCCTCCCAAGGGGTGAAAATTTGTCTATTTAACATGAAATTTTTCTCAAAACTGCATTTGTGTCAAAGTTGGCAATTGTGAAAAATTTTGTGGGCTCATGTGTAGTTGTGAAGATGAGTTTTTGAGCCCTTAGTATAGTGTCATTTTGTGGGTCAAAGTTTGACATGGATTTAAAAACTCATCCTCACAACTACACATGTTGGTAGATTTTAGATATCTTTTTTTCGGTTAGTCTTTTGAACTTGAAATTTGGAGAAAACTTTATCAACATAGAGATGACTTCACAAAAAAAATGATGGTAAGAGACCAATTTTTCAGCCCTTGGGAGGGTGTCAAAGTTGGAAATTGTGAAAATTTTCTCAAAACTACACATATTGGGAGATTTCGAATATCTTTTCTTAAATGAATCTTTTGACCTTGGAATTTTTTCATACATATTGAGAATATAGATTTTATTTCAAGACAAATATTTCATGGCAAAAAAAAAAAGAATTCAATCCTTGGGAGGGTGTGTAGTGAAATGTTTTTCACTGCTACACATGTTGGTAGATTTTGAATATCTTTTTTTTTGTAAATCTTTTGGCATTGAAATTTAATATGCATCTAATCAAATTATAGATTCTATTGTAAAAAAAATCCCATAATAAAATATCAATTTTTGAGGTCTTGGGAGGCTATCAAAGTTAACAAAGCTGAAATTGTTTTCACTACAGATCCCAAAACGCCATTTTGATTGGGACCCCACTATACATTCAATGACTACAAGGTTTTATACAAATTTTGACACATGTAGAATGCACACAGGTTTAAAGTGTGCTCCTTTGTATGAAGATTAGAATCAGGGTTGTGCGGACGTCCGCTTTTTCCCAAAAAAGCGTCCGAAAATCGGACGTCCGGATGTCCAGACGTCTAGACACTGGTGGATGTAGCAGACGCTGGGTAAAACGCTCGGTAAAAAAAAATTTACAGGCGGGTTTTTACTAGTGGACGGCTAGCGGACAGGCAGTTGAATGGCGGACAGTTGGCGGACGGCTGGCACACAGGCAGTTTAATGGTGGATGGTTGGCGGACGGGCGGTTTCATGGTGGACAACTGGCGGACGGCTGGCGGACGGAATAGAATTGGCCGGCTGCGAACTTCGAACGGCTATAACTTTTGCAAAAAGTCTTCAAATCGGGTAAATAAGATGTTTTTTGGCATCTACAGAAATTGTAGATGCCAAAAATTGTAGATGCCAAAAAACATCTTATTTACCCGATTTGAAGACTTTTTGCAAAAATTACAGCCGTTCGAAGTTCGCAGCCGGTCAACCCTATTCCGTCCGATATGACAACCATGGCGGACGACAAGTCGGACGCTGGTGGTCGGGGCAGAGGGGCGGTCGGATAGGAGCTCCGATGCCGGCGGTCAGGGCGGACGAGCGGTCGGACGGGAGCTCCGACGCCGGCAGTCGTGGCGAACGGCCAACGAACAGGAAGGCCGTCCGCCTTTGCTTTTACCGGGCGCAGTAAATCACGAAAATGAAATGTCACAGGACGTCCGCAGGGTGCTGGACGTTGGACGTTGGACGTCCGCACAGCCCTGATTAGAATGAGACAAAAAAATCCTTTCAAAAGTATTTGGTGCAATTCAAGGGCATTTAAATGTAGAGAAATTACCATTATTTATTTCATTTCATGATTTCTTTTGAAATTTAAAATAAAATGTTCATATACTTGTTTTCTACCTAATATTTTATGCTAATGCAACAACCCATCAAATGCTATATTAAAATGACTTTATCAAACTCCAATAGGTGCAAAATTAATAGTAGCACAATAAATCCAATTTTCTTATAATGTACAAAAACAAATAAACAAAGACTTTATCAAAACAATTGTTGTAAGCTTCATACTATATAGTTTTTGTCGTATGGGTTCAAAACTTCAATTTGTAGTTGTAGAAACTACAAAGCAAATGTTAGCTAGAAGGGATTTCAATAGGTTATATTGATGTATGATAAAGGCAATCAAATCAGACACTATAGCCAAAGGTAGAACGCACTTTAGTACTTTTTGGTAAACTAGTGCCAAAGAACATTCATGATACCTATAAATGGTCTTGAATGTGTGTTTTTTTCACTTATTGAAGATAAACGTCAAAAATGCTTCATATTTTATAAAAGTCAATTATATATTATATAATTTTCTTGTGCTAATTTGGAGTCTTTGATTTAAAAGAATGTGGAATCAACTTTCTCAAATTAGATCACTTGGTAGTAATTAATTAATTTTTGAATTTTTTTCAAAAGCAAAAATATCATAAGATCATATGAACTCTTTTTGAATTTATCTTTTGTGGTTATAGTACAAGTTTTGTCACTATAGATTCTTTGTCACAATATAGTGATTTGTTGGCTTTTGACCAAAGAAAAAATAACTTCACATCAATTGAAGCTAATACAAATAAGTTAAAATTGCAACCTTACTTAATATGTGAAACAATGCTTCAAGGACAAAGCCTCCTGCATTGTAGTGTGCTACTTATTTTAATACATATATGATCTTGATGTTAAATATTTTCTCTCATTCCTAAAGGCAAACTTTCATGCACTCATCAAACAACCTTCCTAAAAGAACAAAAGAAATTCTTGAAGTTTGTATGAAAATGTGAATTAATTGCTTGAGGAGAATCAATAGAGTTGGGCAACAAAATTAAGGAGGGATAGACTATAGACAAACGCAAAAGAAAATTTCTTGATTTTTGGAAAACTATTTTTGAAATTAAACTTGAATTTTTTGGTTTCTTTTAGTTTGATTAAAAGACAAACAGAATATAATAAATGCATTGTAGGGTGATTGCAAGAACCACCTATACTATTTGTTGTGTTTTGCAACAATTTATTGATGACTTTTCCACAAGTACTTTAAGATCAAAAAAATAATTTTATTAAAATTTTAAAAATATGACTTTTATATACACCTTTAAGATGAAGGTACCTAGAAAAGGAAATGCATAGAAGAATCCTTGAACTTGGAAAGTGCAAAACCTTAAGAAAATAGGTAAATTAGTTAAAATAATAAAAATAAGTATATAAAAAAACTAGCCATTTGTAACAACTGTATAGAGACCCGGGGAGGACACTTCTTGTATATTTGGGGGACCCACGTGCGGCGGTGGGGTATTTTTAGGGGGGCTATCAATTACTTGTAATCATTACTTGGCAACATTAAAAGAGTCCCTATTTTACCATAAAGCGGAAAAATCAGCCATATTATCATCCCTATTTTATTTTTAAAACACTTTGCCTTTTTAATGTCCCCTATTTTATATGTAAATTTTTTATAAATTTTACCTAAGATTATTTAAATGTACCCTATATTCCGCCGTACGTAGGTTATTAAAAAATGGGAAGTGTCCTCCCCTAGTATAGAGATGGTCATTCACCAAAAAAACTACCAAAATAACATTTTATATGTTTCAAAATACAAACAGAAAGAAGCTCACTTTGTGAACTTTCACACCACACAAAATTAGTTGTTTTAAAAATTTCTTCAACCACTAGCTACAAGTCTACTAGAAGACCACCTCCTCCAAATTTCACCTCAAAATTTGTTTTTGTGGGTATTAAATAGTACTAAAAACCTCCAAATTGGCAATTGTGACATTCAATTGGGATCTATTTTTGAATAATATACTATTTTCAAAAATTATGAAAAATTAATTAAAGTGTATGACAGTCATGAGTACCCTCTCTATAAGTCTTGAATCACTTGGAGCCAAAATGCAAAAGTTATAGCCAAAAAAAAGATTAGCATGTGACGTGTGACAGAAAATAATACAAGTGTTTCTTGCAATCACCCTGCAAAATTCAACAAAGACCATTTCAACTTTGGAAAACTTAGAAATTCATTTGATTTTTTTATTTCATCTAAGAATAGGGAACTATTATAGCTTCCTAGCACCTTGGTCAAAAAATAAATAATCACAAGGGTACTTAAATTTTCAGAAAATTACAGATCTAGTTGGTCTCCCTAATTTTCTTATATCTTAATGTTTCAAACAAGCAAACACTTTCTTCCAATGCAAGATCACAACATTACACTCAAACTAGCATAGTCAAAACTCGGCACAAGGCACACAAAACAAAAGAGCAACAAAGCTTCAAAAAGTGGAAAGTGGGACACATGTACTATCAGAGACCTCACCTCCCATCACCAAGAGAATGACCGGGTACCAACAATTTTATTTTTCTTAATAAAACCAAAAGAACTTGGTTGATCAACCTTTAGCCCCTTTTAATCAACCCTAAGGAGTTCTGTAGCTACGTGCCTAACGGCACTTCACAGCAAGCCTAAACCCTATTCGTTTCACTCCATAGGATTTAGGATATTCACGGGATGCCCGGCAATTCAACAGGCGCCATGGTTGAGGTCTCTGATACTCCATTCTACCTGTGGAAAGCAACACAGTTCTGACAGGCCAATTTTCACCCATAAGTTATGGCCCTCCCTTGCCTGGCTGGTACTTTCACCTCTCTTTCTCTCTCAGGCTTGCAACTGAAGTTTAACCCTTAAAGGACGGACCTATTACCACTGGTCTGAAGCTTCTCTACTCATCACTTAGTTTGTTATCGTTTTGGAAGCAGATATGTCTGAAACTTTTTTATTTTATTTTTCAAAGATGAAAGTACATGTCTTCTATACTCCACAAAAAATTTAGATTTTTTTGAGAAAAATTAATTTTTTTGTGAATTTTTGAAGAAAAATTGAAGAAAAAATCATATCAAATAGAAAATTATCTCAAAAAATCTGAAAATTTCACCGTGTGTGTAAATTATAGTGACTAACATCATGATGGAAACTCAATTTCCACGTACTTCTATAAATAGGATGAAATGGACATTAAAATTGCACCCAAATCTCAAAATGTAATAAAATATTCAACTTTACGAATTTTTTCAAAATTTCAATTGGAGTAGAAACTAGAGAGTAGGAACTTCATTTCATTAGTTGGGCTCAAACTCAAAAAATGTTATTTTCAAAGAGAAATTTTAGATTCAGTCAATTTCTCAAAAATACACTAAAATGGCAAATTTTGCCATCCGTTTTCTCTAATTACTTCTCAACTACATGAAAACAAATAGTAGTTACACTAAAAACTCAATTGGAGAGTCTTTACAACTCAATGTGAAAGGTCAATAAAAAAAAAGTGAATGAAAAAACTACTGTTCTGTTGTTCTTCTGCTCTTCCTCAGTCATCCAAACGCCAAAAAATGGCGCCTCAGGCGTTAAGGGGTTAAAAAATTTGAATGCAAACCGTGCATATTGAAATCTAGGGTTACGTTTAAAAATAATAATGAAAATAAATTCATAAATAAATTTTTGAAAAAAGAAGAAGAAAAGAAAAGAAATCTTGGGGCCAATGTTGGGCGAGCGTGGTCTTGGCGGAAAGCTGGGTGGCGCTTTGGAGGATTCAACTTCCCCGGCGATTTCCTTGTCGTCAGGGGCAGTAGACGGGCTCTCATGGATCCACTTATTTATCCCACGAGTGAAATATATCAGCGTCGCCAAGAAAATTACTGTCATCACAAAACTTTTAGCTTTGCACGGCGCAAGGAAAAATCAGTGTAGCTATTCTCCGACGAGTTTGTGAGGTCGTAGTACGTCTGTTTCGCCTGCTGCAAGCAGATCTCTAGAAATAGCTCCGACAATTTGAATTTTGGAGGATCTCTTATTCCCGCTTCGACTACTGTACAACTCGACTGTAGCTGGAATGAGCTCCACCGACTGTGACATCCTCTTCTGTCGCTCGAGAATGAGAAATTTCGAATTGGCAGACTTGGAATATTCGCTTCCTGTAGTCGGTGTCCCCAAGGGTGCGTTTCATGGTCCGACTTGAACTGGCGGATACTAATCTTTCGTCTTGACTTCATTACAGCAGTCTATTTTCATGTTTTTGGCTCACCTGGGCAGATTGCGTTCATCCTCGCAGATCGACCTTGAAGCCGAATTGAAATATATGTAGTGAGAGTCTACTCTATCTTCGCAGATTTCAGTCCCAAACATTGTTGGAGAGAGTTTGGTAGACGACGTCATTCAATTCCAATCTCATCATGGATCATTCTGTGATCTTCTTCAAGTCTGATCGGCCCGCTTCCAAGAGTGCCTTACTCATAAAATGGGTTAACATTCTTGCTGTGGTAGTGACACACTTACAACTTTCTATGCCGTTACTGGCATCGTCAATTTCAAACCTGCGTATTGCTCTTATTTATTTATGGAACTACAGTTCACTTGTTGATATTAAGTCAATGTTTCGAGATCTACTCCAAGTGCTCAGTGACGAATTGAATTATAATTGTGGTTGAATGTGTGTGCAGTTGATGTCGTTGGTCATCATCGCACTGGGGATCTGGCTTGCGACCAGACCTGGCGATTGCGAGAGAAGCCTCATTGCCCCAGTTTTCATTGTTGGCGCATTCTTTTTACTCGTGTAAGTTGCTTGAAGGAGCCTTGCATTCTGATAGCTCTAGTCCTTGAGAAGATGGTGTGGGTATCCCTAATTTGAGTTTGTCTGTAAAAATATTTGGGGACATAAGGTTTTTCTCTCCTGGCTTGGACTCACAGGAGAATCGAAAATCGAAAATCTTTGAAATTTTTGGAGAATTCCATAGCAATAGTGTGCAGTGATGATGGAATAGAAGAGAATAGAGTACACTAGGAAACACTAGGAGTGGAATTTGGAAACGAAAGGACCCTTCTCTGATCCTCATATATTGGATTTAATTCCTCCTGTGACTGACCCCTTGCATGTGAATTGTGCTCCAAGAAGTACAGACATGAATCAGATCGAGAAAATCTATCGTTTGTATGTATTGGAGCGTGCTGTGTGCACTAATTAACGATTAATTTAATTAGAGAGCAACTTGTAGTAGCTACATAATCGTAGTTTGTGTGTATTTATCGATTCCGTTGCATCTATATCACCTCTAATCCGTGCACATGGTGAAATGGCTGTTTCAATTGTGCAGAGCGGTGCTGGGGCTTGTGGGGTCTTGGTTTGCTATTGTTCCTGTCCTATACACCGTATCCTTCTTATTCCATACCTGCAATTTAAACCTATAGCGTAACGATTATTGTAGCTGAAGGACCTGTTCTAATTTATAGCTTGAATTGATTTCTAAATCCTTCATGTAACGGTTCTTGTTATGGCGTCAATGAGGTGGGCCTGTTGTTGAGTGCAACATGAAGTGGCTTTGATTTCAAAGATTTCATCATACTTTCTATATATTTTGAACTTCATTCCTCTTATTAAGCCTTGACTGAAGGATAGTACCTGTTCCTGATGTTTCTTGTGCTCCTCACGTTTCTGATCGTGACCATTTTCATGTGAGTCTACTGCATTGAAGTGCTAATTGATCAATCATTCTAAGCTTCGTGTTTTACTGTTCTCTTAAGAATGAATAACTCAAATGTCCAGGACGGCATATTCGCCTCTGCAGTTATGTAGGATCATGTCTTCTGCTCTGTGTGGACCTGAAGAATTGTCAAGTTCAGTGTATGAGCACATCAATTCAGCAGGAGTCAAGCGACAGGTGTCTCAATGCTAATAGGACATAAATTAAACTAAGTGATGCTTGTTTAGGAATTAATTCTGTGGGATTTGATCAATCTAGATTCGTGGTGACAGCTCCAGGCGGCGGTTACACAGTCAGTGGCCAGATGTAAGCCTCAAAATTATCCACTGAGTTTCAAAACTAAAGTTTATCCACTGATCTGATCGTCATCTTTGTTATTGGATTGGCGAATTGCGATTTCCGTCGTTAACTTACTGTCGAAGTAGGGTGGATTTGAATACTATCGGGATAGTTCAAATGAATTCCAAAGACTTTTCTGCCAATGAAATCTAGAAAATACTGAAGAGTGTTTAATCAAGTATGTGGCTTTTCTTTGAATGGAATGCTGAGCAGTGACCCCCATCTGGTGTTCTTGCACTACTTGTATTTCAATGACACATTGAGCTTAATTTTCGTGCATTTCAGATTTAAGGAGTATAGGCTCAGCGCATATTCAAAGTATGTGCGAGATAAAGTGAGTTGGGTGCCATCTTTTTGCCATGATGAAACTTAGCTTGTTCAGAAACTTTTGGATCTTTGAACCCTATGTAAATGAGCGACTCAGATATTTTATTATTCCAATGAACAGGTGCTAGTTTTTTGTGATTGAAAAAGACTTCTGTCAATCATCATAAGATGAGGTTCAATAGATTGAGGATATGCTTACACAGATACTGACTTTGTAGAGGGTTTGCAACTTGGTTTGCAACTCCATGTCAATTAGCAACTCCAGAAGTATGGTATGAGTCACTACGCAAAACAGCATGATTTGATTTCATAGATATTGAAGTGGGTAACTTATTCATAACCTTGTATTTATATTTGTTTTGGTAAGAGCTATTGTGATTAAAATTGATCTCTTAGCTAACTTCACTTTTTATGCAGTTGAGCAAGCAATCAAATTGGAACCATGTGAAAGCTTGTATTGCAGAGACCAGTAATTGTGCAAACTTCAACACAATCTCGGTATTTGTCCACCTTTCAATACCAATCTTCCAGGAGTTCTAATTCCCAAGAATTGTCAAACCAAACCATCTAGTAGAAGAGGAGCACGGTTGGATATTCTAGTTTGTTTGTTGGAAATTTTAAAACTGAAATTGATGTTTTACTGGGTTTTCTTTAAGTACTACAATTTATATTTTCTTCCCAATATACGGCAACTTTTTATAATCATTCTTACCCATAGATTTATTCCTAAATGGATACATAAGTTTCTAGCAGAATGTTTGACTCAGCAAGTGGTTTGCTTCCCTCCAAGAACATGGCTATTTAATCAAATATATGATTTGAACAATTCTCTAGAAGTTTGTAATAGTTCGTTTCTAATTGCCAAACTGAAATTGGCTAACGATCAGGTTTGATAGTGCCATGCTGCAAATGTTGAACAAGATATGGTTCTATTGCAAATGTTTTCAAAGTTTAGACGGTTCAATTAAAATAAGCACATTAAGAACTTGAGTCGATGATTCTGGAGTGTTTACTGACCTGCTTGCAATTAGGTCTTCATTAATGGGAATTAGTGCCTGGCATATATTAATTTGCAGCCAAATGCCTACCTGTCAACAAGTTTAAATCCAATCCAGTCTGGCTGCTGTCGACCACCTTCAGAGTGAGCCACGGAATACCTTCATCTTTTCTTCGTTGATCAAGTTCTGAATTTTGTAATTGGTGCTAGTTTACAACCATAACATTATTCACCACTTAAGGTGGGTGAACATCCAAAAACACCACAAATTGGTATTGTGCCTAGTTACTATTATTAAGCTGTTCAGATTTGCATATAGTCTTGTTGGGAAGTGAAAACATGTTCCAATGCACCAAAGAACACATCATTCGGATGTAGTATCCAAAAGTTAATAAGGGTCAAAGTTTGTTTTTGAAAGCACCATCTACAGTTTGTGTACATAACTAACTTTGAAAATGCACACAGATTGTAGATGGCATTTTAAGGTCAATTGCACTTTTGGGTGTACCTCCCTTATGGGAGTCTTCTTTTCAAATTGAAGAGAGTTGAGGTATCTAAGAGAAAGAATCGGTTCTTCTTGAAGATGAAGTGGCCTACTTTTGGTCACACAAAGGGATGTCTTCTTCTTGTATTTTGGGATTTTCACCAGTGTTTGGGGTGTTGCAGGTGTGGATATGCAATGACCTCACCTGGTACGTTTAGTACCACTTCTAGCAATACCTCATCAACCACCAACCTTGACTGCCAGAAATACTCGAACAATGTCACAGTGAAGTGCTACGAATGCAATTCATGCATGTGAGTAATAGGAGTGCATGGTTAACCCTGAAACGTCTCAATCCTTTTTTGAATTTTTGCACATTTTTGCTTATAGCTTTGTATAGATATATCATTTACCAAAATTTAATGAATTTGGTCAATAAGGAAGGTTGTCTTTTCTAGATTCAAATGTTACATTTGATAAATGAGAAGTTAATTGGATGAAATAGTGCCTTGAAGTTCTCTATTCGTCGTTCAAAATATGGACATCAGAGTGCTTCAAGGTTAATGCTCTTGCAATTTGGGGGGCCTCATTAGTAGAACTATCTATACAAACTCTTTAGTTTTGGGGGGCAATGTTTTCATTCTTAGTTACTTGTAGCAATGGCATTTGACCAACCCACCAATGTTGTCATCAATGCACATCATAGAAGGAGAGACTATTTGTTTCATGTGGCTATTTGTGTCTTTTTTGTGACCACTATGTATTAGTAGAATACATGTAAAAGTATGAAATGTACACTAATAATTCATAGTGGTACAAATAGAGGTGATTTTTGAACTATGGTATAAATATAGTCTCCTACCTTACCTTAGTATTTGTTTTATGTACCACTTCCTATATATCAATTTGAAAAATATTACGATTACATTAATGATTAAGTAGGTCTTTAGTGGTAGGTGATTAGATTATGAGTTTGAAGTTGATCATCACAAGTTTTGATTAAATGGAACTAATGTAGAACTATTGCTCAATATCATTCTCCATTTTTTTCTACTTAGAAAGGCTGATATTTATACATTGTTTGTAGGGGTGGAGTGGCACAAGAATTGAAGCAAACTGGGAGAGTTGCTGGCACTGTCACTCTTGTCATATTCCTCATTCTGGTAACTAAGTAACATCAAATCAATCACCACTTGAATTAAGCTTATAGAGCATTCTTCTTACATCCATAACCTTATTATCTAGATTTTACAAGCATAGGTTAGATATTTTGATGGTATCAACTTTTTTACTTGAAACAAAGCTACATTTTTTGCTTGCTATGCCAAATTGATGTCAATGATGTATTCAAAGTATCACCATGAGGCCTAGTGGAGGAAGCCTTAAACTAAGGTGATAAAGGAACAACATGAGTTTAGGAACCAATCAAATGCCCTTGTTTTGAAGCCTAGTGTAGGCTTATAAAATAAACTTTATTTTCAAGTTTGTTTTCTTTTAGGGGGGTGGCTTGTTAGGAAGCCATTCACTTTTGAAGTTAAGTGGGGTGAGTATCTTAGGTTGGATGCAATAGGACATGTATTTCTTAAGATGAGTAGACATGCTCTAACACCCTTGTTTGTTGTCATATGTGCCAATAGGTACTCATATACATGGTGGCTTGTTGTGCTAGCCATAATGCAACATGGGAGCACTATGGAAGGGTGTGAAGTGTTAGGAAAACTTTGAATTAGTTCATAAGCTATTTAATGATTGTATATAGTTTATTTGACCGACCAAAATGATTCATTAAGGTTGTTCCAATACTAACATGGGGAAGTTCACATTCCATACAATAGAACAAAGTGATCCAATTAAGAGCATGAGTTATTGCATAAAGTTGGATTGACATTTTTGTACTATATTTTGATGTTATTTTGTTGTTCTACATACAAGAATCTACCATTAATCATAATAGATTCATGTAATCTTCATATTGTAGTTGATCTTCAAAGTTGCAAATTAGAATGTTTCATTTTTCAACTACATGACGCTTTTATGTGATTGGTTGAAGTCACATGTGTTTTAACTTTCAACCATCATGATATTTCTTGTTCTATTGGTTTAATATTTGATTTGATTAAAGATTTGAGTTTTTAGAAGTACAATCATCTATGAAGACAAAAACATTTCATTAAATTTGAAAAGACGTACTTTGGGGGCATGAAGTGAAAACAAAAGAATAGACTTTGACAAAAATTATTACAATAGACATTGAAGAAAATTATTATAAAGAAAAACTCATATTTCTTTAAATGTCAAGATGAATTATCAAGTTTTTTCATTATATTTCCATTCCCAAAATGGATAGGCTTGTGAAAGCAATGATTGAAGCAGATGGATCCAATAAATGCCCTAGCCCAATTGCACTTTGGAAATCTTAATGTAGTCTTAAAACAACATCTGGATTCACATTATGATTGAAATTGGATTAGAAAGTTGTAATTTTATGACTTTAATGAAGACCTCCATGTAAATTTGGTTCATTCATTATCCCATATTCCTAATGGATGTTTTTGGATTACCATTGTAACTATATGTGATAGTTTACCAAAGGGTGATTGCAAGAAATACCTTCCGATTTTGTTGCATTTGGGCCATTTTTCCAAGAGTACTTTAAAATTAGAAAATTGTTTTTTTTTTAAATTTAAAAAATATGACTTATGTATACACCTTTAAGATGAATGTCCCCATGGAAGGAATTGCATAGAAAAATTGTCTAAGTAGGAGAACTAGAAAAGTACCAAGTCCCAAGAAAATACATACCTTGATGTTTTAATTAAGGAAAAATAGAAAAATTATGTAAATTCAAAAAATAAAAACTGTCCATTAGCAAAAACTTTATGGAGATGGTCATTCATCAAAAAAATCACTAAAATAACACTTTATAGGTTTCAAAATGCAAGCAAAAAGAAGTTCATTTTGTGGACTTCCAAATGACATAAAAATAACTTTTTTCAAAATCCCTCTTGTGGAGAGTTGTAAGTTTACTAGAAGACCATTTCATCCAAATTTCATCTCAAAATCATTAAAAAAAAGGTACTCCATATAGTACTAAAACCCCCTAAATTGCCAAATGTGACATTCAATTGGGGTCTATTTTTGGATAGTAAACTATTTTTGAAAATTATGAAAAAATTAGAGAAGGTGTATGATAGTTATGAGTACCTTCTCTATAAAATTTGAGTCATTTGGAGCCAAAACATAGAAGTTATAGCCAAAAAAAATCAGCACACTAAGTGTGATAGAAAATAGGACAAGTGTTTCTTATAATTGTCCCAAATGAAAATAGTCTCTCCCTTAGAATAATATTGGAAAGTTGTATGTTTTTGCTTTGACCACCTATAATATATTATCTCTAAAATTGAATTGATCAAAATATATATGAAAAAATTCTCTTATTTACTATTCAATTGTTAAAAAAATATAAATCTAAATATGTACATCAACTAAAGGAATGACAATAGATTATCCTAGCTTACATAAACCACATTTTTTTGTAAGCGCATCTCCAATGGTGAAGCTATTAATCCTTAATCCTATAGGTTTTTGACTATGTCTCCACCAAAATCACTTCAAAACTGTGATTTCTAGTACAAGTGCATTTTTTTGGAAAAAAACATTTTTTGATATATTTAACCAAAGGATCTTGTATTTAGGTGGTTTGAAAAGATGTGGAGAAAATTTCAGAAATTTTTACCATGTAGATTGTAAGATATTAACATTTGAACTAGCAAATTTTCTTTTTTTATTCCTACTAAAATTCGGGTAGTTGTACTTCACAAGGTCACATTTGTATGAAAAAATACTCAAAATTATGGTTACTCTTTGAATTAATTTTACAATGCAAGTTGGCTGTATGCTCAAAAAATTTCAAATCATTTGGAATTGTACAACATATAGGAAAAAAATAGTAAATAGAAAGAAGTAGAAAATGCTTGAAAATACTAAATTCTGAACAATTTATTTATAAAAATGAAAAATGACAATCCCAATGGTTAAAATATTTTAATGAATAATATTCACCCAATATTTTAGTTTTTTTTCATAAATTATAAAAATTGAATTAAATAAAGAATTTCAAACTTTTTTGTAGATTAGAAATTCTATAACTACCCACAAACTACCACAAACTGAGATTCTTTATAACTTTTGACTCATTTATTGAAATAGAATGATTCAAATCTTTCCACATAGATAAAAATATAATTAAACTATTTCAAATTTGTATTCATTCAAAAAACAATTTTTAAAGAAGTTTTTTTTGCTGCCCAGGTTGCCTGCAGTTCAAACAAATCAACTTATCACTGAATAACTTTTTCTCTACAATTTAAAAAGATAATTTTTTTTCTACTGCAAGATACTGCTTGGACACTCCTCTTCAAAAAGTGTCGTGACCGAATACCTTTTTCCCACCAACTACTAGCCTACCCAAAAAATGGATGTTGTCAAAAAACGCTAGCCATGGCTTTAGGGGTTAAAATTCATGAAGCATGATATAATCAATCCATTTTTAGAATAGACAATTCTAGACTTAGGAATGTGAAAAGTCATTTGTTCTTGGACTCAATTTCAAGAAAATAAAGTTAGCTATAAAGTAGTGTATTCAAATTTAAAAAAAGAGTCAAAGAATCATTAGATAAGGAATTCTAGCCTATAAGGTGGAGAAATTTGTTTTTTTACCTCTTCTTAGTTTGTATCTACCAACAACTACTAGAATACACATCTTGCATCTAGTATTTAAAAAAAATTCTTTTCCTACTGTGTCTTTTCTTGTGTTCTTTCACATTATTATGTATGATCGTGAATTTTGGCTTCAAATTTGTCACAAATCACTTCCATTTATCTTATAACTTACATTTTAACAATAAAGTGGTCACTATTGCAAGACCATTTTCTCACTCTTTTTTTATCTTAAAACTATAAGACTTGTTTTCATACATGTACAATGCTGCTAGTATGTGAGCATGAAAATGTGAGCTTTTGAACCTTGAATATATATATATATATATATATGAGTAGATATACTAGAACCATTTAAGGTGTTTATAACATAATCATCTATAATATAGGTACTTATAATATAAATACACTATAATCATAGAAAGTTTCTTTAACAAAGACACTTATATTGTAAGTGTATAGTCTTTTAGGCTCCTAGGCTCACACTCCTAGGCTTACATAGTAGCAACCCTCATCAAAGTACCATACAAGAACTTGTCTTTCTACAAGATTCTATGGTTTATTTTGCCTAAAAATGACTCATTGCCCTTGAAGCCTCAATTCTTTGTAACTTACAAAATCAAGATCCAAAACACCTTGAAAGTTGCTAAAATTTCAAGGATCAATCCTACTTTGGTATTTTTTGAGTGAAAAAAGAATTAAAAATGTATCGTCCTACCAAAATATTCTCTTTGGAGTAGTGAATTTTTTTTGCAATCCTACCAAATGCTACTTCCTCTATTCCAAAACAATCTTCTTATTGAGCTTTAATTGTAACAATGAGATTAATTAAATTTGACTATTGATTGCTATTTAGGACAACAAAACAATTTTGAGGGATACTTCCCCTCCATCCATGCAATCATCAATCAAAAAACTAATGAAGTGACTAAAAGGATCAATCAACACTATTTGATTTTGTTTTTTTGCATCTCTTACATATGAGTATTGCCCAATTGAAAGAAATGAAGTTGTGAGAGGTGGTACAAGGGCTACACAAGGTGTTTGGCCCATACTAACTATCTACAAAATGACAACCTCACACTCAACAATTAAGTGCCCACTAGTGCTCCTTGAAAATGTCTTAAAAATTCTACTTTTCAATATTCCAAAATTTCAATTTGAAAAGAGTTCCAAAGTTCAAAGTTTCTAGAATGCTAAGATAGCACCATATTCTAGTCCTTACAACACAAAATTGGCTTAAAAATATTATTTTCAAGCATAATCTGAAAACAATTTTTGTCCAACAAGAAAATTATTTTGGGACAAAGGTAGTACTATTATTTTTGAAATAGTACATTCATTTGAAATCATTGATGATGAGATTCTTTTTGATTCTAAACACTTGGAGACATTGGTTTTAAGTTTAATTAGCAATTTTTACACATGGGATACACACAAAAGTGATCCACTTTCCAAATTTTTCAAGTTAGCAAGTGTTTTTATTGATAAACTTTTAATGGACCATTAGAGACTTTGTTATCCCCTAACTGCCCAATCGACCATATATGGTCAATCTGAAATTTTAGGCCCATTTGTGAATAAACAGTTAAATTTCTTTGATTGTTTAAAAAAAATTTCGGGCAATTTTAAGGGTTAACTATTGAAAACTTTCATTTTTCACTGAAAAAAGTACATATTGTTTGATTATTGAGAGGTCTTCAAAGGCATACATGTACCATAAGTAAAGTGTAAAGCTTGCCAATTTTACTTCATTTCCTAGCTTTATGCAATTTCACTTGATTTGAGATCTAAGAAATTGTACATATCCATTTGCTTTGAGAATGGTTTCAATAGAAAGAAGAAAGTGCTTTCATGATATTCACCATGGAAAATTTAAAATTACAACTATTGATTTGGAGTTATTTTCAATTTCTACTTATAAAAAATAATTGCATTTCAACAATTGCAAGGTGCATTGTGTAATGAATTTAATAGCTTTTCATATGAAATTAAGTTTTTTTGAAGTGCATTTTAGTGTGCTAACACTCTTTGTAGTTGTTTATGTCAACTCCAATCTTCAAGAAAATTTATATGCAAATTTGAGAAACATTGTGGGAAAAGGCAATATAGAAAATGTACTCTCCTCTTGATATAATCTCACAACTCCTATGCAATTTTGTACTCAAAATTTGTGTACTTACTAATAAACAAGCTCTTTAAACATCTATGCGGTTAGATGTTGGAAAAATATCAATTTACTTCACTAGAGATGACTACAAGCTCATGTACTTTTTTCATAGTCAAAACACACGTGAAAAGGCTTACTTGCATTGAAATCGGCAAGCTTGAACTTACCTCCACAGTGAACTGAATAGAGCTCCTAGCAGCCACAAATCAATATAATTAGTGCCGGTACAAAATTAGTCTAACCAGTCCCAGTATCCCACTGCCGAGTTTCCAGTCGACACTTCAATCTTCAAAACGTACAGCAATTCTTAGCACTGCTTCAAACTCAAAGCTCGCAGATGCACAATGTTGCCCAATCTTAAGCCAATGCTTCGACTTTCAAACTTATAGCAACTTTGAGCTATGACGGAGCACCATCTCAAACTTCAAGCTTGGGGATGTAGAATGCTGGCAAGTCTCAAAGGAATTCTAGCTTCAAGCTTCAAACCTCCGAGCTATGGCGGATCACCACTTAATTCCTACTTCGAATTTAAGCCTGCAGCTCCAGAATGTTTTCCAGTCTCCAGCTAACGTTTCAACTTTCAAAACTTGCAGCAACTCTGAGCTGTAAGCATATCGGAGCCCTGTTTCAAACTGCACACTTGCAGATGCAAAATGCTGCAAAGTCTCAGGCCTATATATTCTAGCTTCAAATTCAAACATATAGCAATTTCTGAGCTTTGGCGGAACGACGCTTCAAGCTTGCTGCAACAGAAGAGAAGCAGCACTCCGGGGTTGCGCGATCAAGCACAAGGGCGAGCTCCGGAAGCTCATGAACGAGTAATACTCCGACATGTCCAGAGACTCCGCGCTCAGTCCTTTAGGTAGCGACCAGTCGAAGCACTGCAGCAAATTGGCCATCATGGACATGACCATCACGTTTCCGAGGTTGTAGCCCGGGCACATGCGACGCCCGACGCCGAATGGAATCAGCTGGTAGAAATCATGACCTGCATATATATAGTTGCCAATTCAAGTTTACACCAAATTTTGAATCGTAGTACAAAACGATTTGAGAAGCTCACAGTATTAAATTCAAAACCAAAGAATGGACTGAAACATAAAACCCACTCATGTAAGACGTCTCGAATCTAGCCGCGCGCTCCACTTTGAACAGTAATGAGACCAGCAGTGCGGTTCAAACGTTTCGGGTTACGATAAAAACAAGAAAGAGAAACCGAGTGTTTTGGTTAAGAGAAAAACAAGAAAGAGGACGAGGGTAAGGGTTACGATGCAGACCTGATAAGGGATCCACTTCCTTGTGCTCCTCCAGAAACCGTCTCGGCCGAAACTCATTCGGCCTTTCATACACATTAGGATCTCTATGAATGGCGTACGTATTCAGAATGAGCTCGGTGTGCGCAGGCAACTCGCATCCATCTACCACGCAGGGCTCATGGGACTCTCTTCGGAAACCGAGTGGGAGCGCAGGGTGCATCCGGTACGTCTCCTTCACAATGGCTTGCAGGAAGGGCAGGTGCGCGTGGTCGGATTCTTGGACAAGACGGTCTTGGCCCACCACGGTGTCGATCTCGGATTGCGCTTGTTCACGGATGCGAGGGTTTGCCATCAGCTCCGACATGGCCCATTCCACCACGTTGGCTATGGTGTCTGTTCCGGCGTTCATCAAGCACTGGACATGGAAACTCTGATTTGTTAATCCGTGGCTCCAAAAACTGATCAATTTCAAAGCATTTGCCTGTGTTTTAATCCTCTCGCAACGAAGATGAATTTTGTCACAGGGAAGGATTAAAACCAGTAATTCAGACAGGGCTGGATTGGGGCTAATGAGAATCGGTTCAGGGTTTTTTAGGTTTCACGGTTTAGGGTTTAGGTTCGCGTTATTTCTCTCTCTATTCGAGAGCTAGGGTTGTTTATTAGCTTACCACGATGAGGGTGACGATGTCGCGGTCAGGAAGCAAGTGGCCGTCATTGAGTGGCGCTTTCAGCAAGACGTCCACGAAGTCAGGAACATACTCCGCATCGCTTGCTCGTTCTTTCGCTTTCTCCCTGTGCTTGTCCACCTGAATGATTTTGCTCACGATCTTGGCCCCGAGGACCCGCACCCCACGAATCTCCGACAACCAGCCCTGCCATTTCGTAATGAAGCTCAAGGACGGGACGTAGTCGCTGATGATGTAGCTACCAAGCGCAGCGAAGCTGCGTCGCATCAACTCATCCAATTCCCGTTTGGTTTTCTGGTTTTCTGCCCTTGCAGTGCTTCCGAAGTACCTAGACATGGGAGAATGCAACACGGATCATGATTTTTTCAATCCTTGGGAAATGAGCGTTACAAGCGAATGTTGCTGAACTTGCTACTGACCAGTCACAAAATTCAGTGTAACAGAAATTTTGAGAATGTCAAGCAGTACTTGTTGAGTGTTCAACAAGAGAATTCGTTACCTTAATGGAAGAGACGATGAACAACTAATGCACAACTTGTCATTCAGATTCAGTTCAATATGGTTTCATTACCCAAGTGCGAGAGAGGTGAGAAAGAAGTTGAACTTTGCAAACTCTACTCCAGAGTGTCACTTGGACATACACATTCACCATTGAAAGCAATTAGTGATGCTACCCGCGTTCACAATATTCACTTCAGCAATCCCAACAAAACTTTGTTAAACCGAAAACTTCACAGACTGTTGGGAGGTACAGTTTTTCAGATCATCAAAGTATACTAAAGTTTATTGACCTCAAAAATTGCCAAGTAAGTTCGAGTTTTTTTCGCATCAACAATTGAAGAGATTCACCAATGGTTCCCGTCATTCCTTACCGATGGTTGGTGAGCATCATAGTCATATTGTTAGCCGTGGCCCCCGTCAACCAGCTCTTGAGGTTAATAGTCTTCCCATTCTGAGCATCCTCCAAGAGAGCTTTCATCATGTGATGCATCTCCCCCTTGCGGATCGGTTCGTGCGAGGAATGCACGGCGGGGGAAAAGAGCTGCGTGTTGGCCACTCGTCGGAGTTGACGCCAGAAGGGTCCATATGGGGCAAACGACAGACTGCGGTACGAGCCACCCGTGATGATGTCGCAGGCCAACATGGGAGGGCGAGAAGCGAAGCTGGAGTCGTGCTTGCGGAACACCCGCTTCGCAGCTGCTGCCGTAGAAATCACCAAACAGGGCTTCTGACCTGCACGGGCACCAACAATGCGTCGCGTCACGAGCTCTAGAGACAGTTCGGAGTGATCTAGAGACACAAGGTTGCAGGGATCAAGACCCAGAATGTGAGAGATTTGGACACAAGATTTGAGTGATCTGGACACAAGGTTTGGGTTATCTGGATACAGGGTTTGGGGATGTAGAGACAAGGTTTTACGTGATCTGGACAGGAAATTCAATGCTGGCATGAGATCGATCGATAGCGTCGTGGTGATGATCCCCAAAGGGCACTCGAACCTCTTGATTATGGCCTTCTCGATCTAAACTGGCATTCTAGACACTGTCATTGACTGTCGGACATTCAAATCAGTATGCCTTTCTGAAAAGATTCAGGGGTTTGAATGCAAGTACATGGACTTTTCAACATTCATGAGCCTTCCCTACTTTTTGCAAAGCGTCTGCAACCGGCTTAGTGTGGAGTTCCTATATATTGAACAAAGCCGGTAAACTACCAACAATCTCCATCGTGCACTCGATCCTACTGATCATGACCTTCTCTATCTAAAAGAACTTTGTAAAAGAACTGTGAATAAACACTTGAATGCCACAATATCATAAACAGACTATGTCACGCATGCAAAGTCTATGAAAGAGTTGAAACTCCAGAGGCCTGAGTGTTTGAAAGTTAGTACCTAGCTGCAGATACATGAGCCCGCCATATTTGTCCGACAACTTCTGCAACGCCAAGTGCGGAAGCTCATTGTACAATACCAACAAACTACCAACAACCGGCCAAGGCCAAGGTCCCGGAATGGAACGCTCCTTGCGCCGCTGATACACCCCAGCCACATACAACCCAAGCACTACAAACACAACTGCAACAACTACATCCCAGCCTCCCACAACTTTCCCACCACCTCCAATTACAAAAACGTGATGCCAACTCGAGAGCCGGCCACTCGCAAGCTCCATATCGGCAAAACCAGAACTCCAAACTTAGGCTCAGAAACTTGGAAATAATCTCGATCAAAACTTGGGAGTAATCTCGATCTAAACTTGGAAGCTTTGGCAAACAAAACTTAGAAAACTTGGGCAAAGTTTCGATCGAAGTCTGCACTCTTGGGATGATCTACACTCGATCATGAAAGAGACGGAATCACGACGTACCAGCAGGCATTGGAAGTGTGGATCAGTCCGTATTGGTATATATATGGCATCAGAATCCCGGTGGGAAAGGAACCGAATGGGGTTGGACGGAAGACGGAAATTGGCGAGCTGGGTGCGTTACGTTAAGTTACTCGCCGATTGAAATTGTGTGGATGCATTGTTCCAAAAGGAACCCAAAAATATACAACAAAATAAAGTGAAATTTTTAAATTTTGAATTTTGTAATTCAAAAACAGTTGTTGGGAGGGTGATGAGGATGAGTTCCACCTGATGATACGGTCAATGCTGCGGCACATTTGGCAAGCCTTCCTGTTGACAAACGACAACGGCGACTGCGAGCTCCATTTTGGAATGGGGTATGCCTGTCTTATATAATCCTTCAGCCGACAGAAAACCCCGCTTTTCTTCCTCCCTGTTAATATTTTTTTTCCCCAGGATTCGGGAATTCGGGCGTGTCGTCCGGCTACTTGACGGAATTCTGTCATGGGTATTCTACCTGCAAATAGATGGTTTTTCCAGTTACTGGTTCTGTGAGCATTGATTCAGTCTCCCCGGCCGCCAGCTGCTTCAGTTTTATTCTATATCTCTCGAACTATATGAATTTTTTTTCCCAGTCACAGGACTACATGTCTACATTGATGTGCCCTATTCGTACGTCTAATTTGCCAGTCCTATTTTTAAATTTTTTAAATTTTTTTTAAACAAATGAATTCCATTGCAAAGAAAGCACAGAAAGCCCCCGGGGGCTGGACAGAGAACCCAACTAGTGTAGTACCAGAAAAGCTAAGAGTGAGTCCTATTCTCTAAGTGCAACAGTCTGAATTCAATTATTGTATTGCACCTTGTAGCAAATGAAATTCAGTAGTGAAACTAACTAATCCTGTAAAATAGTACTAGTCCCACTGTTAGTGCAAATCAATGTACCGGAATTTCATGAGCTTGCTTGTAAGCTTATTGTAACAGTGCGTGCATGCATGGAATCATCTCCATTGTTTTTAATATGGTTATCAATACTTCGTTTTTCATTCTTCTCTGATGACACACAATTGAGAGAATGGTTTTGTAATTGCAGAGAGAATTGCGGATCAACAGGGATTGAAGCAGAATTCTAGTTTCCTGTAATTGGGGCATTTTAACTGGCGGCTCCTCCTGTAGCAAATGCATGGGAGCATCCCATAATTCCTATTGTTCTCTCATTGGCCTGCCTACTTTGCACTTTGTTTCAAAAAACATAAAATTTCAGATAGTGTAGGTTCGGAGCCTTTAATTTGTCTTTGTATAAGTCTGGAATGTTTTAGGCTGACTAGGCTTTGGGCGGATTCTTGGCAGTGTTCCTCAGTTTTAACCCATTACGATGAAAGGTGTACAGTGGAAACACCCAAAACCGTCCAAATAAGGAATTCAGCATAGTTGGAGGCATATTTATCTGGAAATGATATTTTTCTAGTATTA
This sequence comes from Thuidium tamariscinum, assembly GCA_947034885.2. Lineage (NCBI taxonomy): Eukaryota > Viridiplantae > Streptophyta > Bryopsida > Hypnales > Thuidiaceae > Thuidium > Thuidium tamariscinum. Next base: position 1,477,494 of record OX344755.2, on the reverse strand, counting down.
GCGAGTGAAAATCATGAATATTAAAAAAAAATTAAATTTTTTGGAATCAGTCTGTAATTTCTATAAATTTTTAAAGTGTTGGCTCCCTAGACCACTAGAACCGTCCTATAGGTGTACCCTAAACTGAACTTTGTTGAAATCAGCTGTCAGTGAATGAAAATTATACATGTGTCTTACAACTGCATCAGCAAATTAGAATTAAACATGTGTTGGACACTTTAATGAATGATTATGGACAGATTTAGTGACATTCTAGGGTCCAAGAATAGGTCCAGGGACGAAAATGGGTGTTTCTCCCTTAGGTGTGTCTCTGACATCCAATGTTTTTTGGAAGGCACGATTTTTTGCAATTTGTTTATAGCCAAATGATGTTGGCTATTTCTTTTAAAGAAATTTTTTAATTTTTTAACCCCAAAATGCCCAAAGCCTGTTTTGAGCTTCTTGGAATTTGCTCTAAATTGAACAAAATCGAACATTTTGATAAGGTGAATCAATTTTTTGGAATTGTTACCGTACAAATTCAAAGTAAACATGTTAAAGATGACATAGGAAAAGAAAACACAACAATATCACTATGGATTGAAAGATTATAATGTTTGATCATGAGGGTGTAAAAACTATGAAAATCTTTGAGCTCTCTTTTTACATGTCAAATCTAAAAATTTGGTCACCAAAAAAAATGAGGTTGAAGGGCCTAACAAGCATAACTCCAATCAATTTATGGCTTCTCAAAATCTACTCTACAATCTTTTTAAATGAATTTTTAGAGTGATTTTTCTCTAAGATCTAATGTATTTGAGGCTCATTTCTAAGAGTCTTTAACACTACGGAATGTCAAGATTGCAATGGGTACCCTTGCACTAAATCTTGAATAGGAAAATCATAATCATTCATTTTCAAAATCAGATTATTGATGCTAAAACTAGACTTCAAAAAGAATCTTCCAAAAATATAAACTACTAAAAATAGAAATTTGGTAAGATTTTATTTGACTTCAAAGTTTCTTTGACACTACTTTTGGGGGCCTTGGGCATTTAGGGGTTAAAATCAAAATAGCCAAATTTGTTTTGTGTTTTGAGAACAAATTAAAACTAAATTTTATCTAGGTGTCACCTACTTTGATAAAGATGTCACCAAGTATCACCCAAGTATCACATGAGTATTGAAGAGATAGTTGGTTTCTACTCCAAAATGACTAACAAAAATGGTATCTTCTTTTGAATTCAAGGATATTATTAATAATTCAATGAACTTTGTTGCTTTAATTTAACTTTTTATTTTTGATAAAAATATCATAACAAAGTCTCACTCTTCATGAGAATGACTTACTGTCATTACATGATTTTCATAATTAGTTAAATCTTCATAATTAATGTTCTTTTTGAATTTACTCATTCATTTTTGTTCAATTATATTATAAGATTTTTTACATTTAGTAAAATAAAAATACATTGAAGGTCTTATCAATTAATCAATTTCTTGAATTTATATTATAGTGGATAGAAGATGAGTGGCGATACAAAATACACTAGGTTTAGAATTACAGAGTTGTTAACCAAAAGTGTTTGGACTATAGTATTTGAGACTCAAAATTGCCTTGAAATACTCATTTCCAAATCAAGCAGTTGAAATCTTCATCTTTTTTAACTTTAATGAATTTGAGAGCAAGATCATTTAGTCAACTTGTTTGACTACATCCTTTTTTAGATTTTAGAGTGCAAAATATCACCAATTGCAAGATTATAGTCATAGTGCCCAAACTTCAAAAAGTATATTTCTCAAAGGTAAAGTTTTGTCTTTTGAAAAATTTAAAAAGAAATTTGTTTGTCCTACGAATTGCTCACTCAAAAGAGTGAAACAAATCTCATCAAATAATTAATTAGCACCTTCCAAATTGAAAACAAACAAATAAAACACTTGATTTGCCCACCAATCTTCCAAAATCAAAACCAAAAAAATTGATACCTATAGGTAAAATATATGAAAAACATATGGATATTATACACGGAATATGGTTACTACATATGGATATAAGATATAATTGATAATCCAACATTGATTGCAATCTAGAATATTTAGAAAAACTATACATGTAGAAGAATGAAAAAATATTATATTAATTAACTTATTTGTTAACCCATTAAAGACCATTAAACCATGGATGATTCAAGAAGTGGGCAAGATGCTTATTGGTCTCATGATGAACATGGAAAAAAATATTACACTATGATGCGTTCCAAAAATCTAACCATATCATTCAATGGAATTGGTGTGAATACTAAGGGTTCTATAGAAAATTTTGTGGCAATTGAAGGTTTCCTTGAGATGTAAGATTTCCATATTTTCAACCCATATTCATTTGATTTTTCAATATACAAAGGCACATGAAAGTACAAATTGTCATGATTCTTGTCCCATTGCATTCAATTCCCAATTCCTACCACTTGACCATATCCAAGTTCATTCTAAAATTTTGGGCTACCAATGAAAAAGTGCCATTGACCAAAAAGTGTTTGACTAGTCTTTAACCCTTGAGTTTCTTAATCATGTTTTTACCACAAACACTTCAAATTATTGCCATTTCTAATATAAGTACCAAATTTTTGAGATTTTTTTTGGATACATTTAATAGTAGGATCATATAGAGCACTAGTTTGAAAATATGTAGAAAAAATTTCAAAAATTTCCACTTTGTAGATTGTAAGATATTAGAGTTTGAATTGGAAAAAAAAATTTGAACCTACAAAAAAATTAGGGCAATTGCACTTGATAATGTCGCATTTGTATGAAAAAATGCCCATCTTAGTAGTGGCTCTTTGGATCCATTTTTCAAGGCAAGTTCGTTATATGCTTGACAAATTTCAAATCATCTAGAGTTGCATAACATTTAGGAAAAAAATAATGAGGAGAAAGAAATATAGAATGATTCGTAGTACTAAGTTGTTGACAATTTAGTTATGGAGTTGAACAATGCCAATTTCAATGGTTGTAATGTTGTGATAAATAAACTACATCCTATGATTTTTTTTTCTCCTAAGATATTGAAAAGTGAGTGAAATAAAGAACTTCAAAGTTTATTTTAGTATATAAAATCCATAACTACTTGCAAACTAAAACTCCTCATAAATTTCATCTCGTTAATCAAAATGGAATGATTCAAAGCTTTCCACATATATATATATATATATATATATATATATATATATATAAGCAATTTCAAATATAAGTTTCCACAAAAAATGATTTTTTCTAGTGCACCCATGCTACTTAACCAAGGAAAAAAACTACATATCATATAATAACTTTTTAATCATGTAGTCAAAAGTTATGAAAATTGCAACGATGCTAGTATGTGAGCATAGAAGTGTGAGCCTATGAGCCTTGAGCTTAAGTATAAGTAAATATCTTACACTAATTGAAGGTGTTTATAACATAAATACCTATAATATAAATGTTTAGAACATAAATACACTATAATATGGGTGTTTAGAACATAATACACTAAAACCATTGAGGTATCTATAATATAAACACCTATACTATAGATATATAGAATTCTAGGCTCATAGGCTCACACTTTCTATGCTCACATACTAGCAATTGTGTTGTAGTAAGTTGCCTAAAATTTCTACATTGCCAAAAAAAATAGCTTAGTCCTTAAGGGGTTAATGGATTGATTGAGTGGATAGTGATCCTTCACTAATATACTCTCCACAAACTCTACTTTTCAAATATCCTGTCACTTGTGCATTTAAAGTGTTTGAAAGTGTTTAATAATTTGGAAAAAAATGCGACTAATTTTTTTTTAATATTCATTCTAAAATTTTTAAATTAGAAGGTAGTACAAATTAGTGAAAGAAAATCCTAAATCTCTAATAACTTTGACATGAAGTTGAGTATTGTCAATCTTGATGGTTGGAAAATGTTCTTGTAGGCAATAGGTATCCTGTGTTCTTGTTTTTACTTGAAGTTTTTTAAAATTGAATGTATATGTTACTTTTGCCTTCACTACCCACAAAATAAAATTCTTTACAACTTCAATCTCATTGGTAAAAAATAATAGTTCAAAGTTCTTTGTCTTAGTATTGATCTATTCAATCAAACAAAATGATTTTCTTTTATATATATTTTTTCTTGGTACCTTCTTCAACACAACTTTGACAATGGAAAAAAACAAAAACTTATAACTTTTGCAACATTCACCAAAATGACATGAAATAAAGCTTCACATGTAGAGCATGATGATTGCTGGACTAGTGGCAGAGTTGCTTCAATTTTTTTTTGAAAATATTTTAAAATAAAAAGTTAAGAAAGAATGACCAACTTCTCAAAATAACAATGTGGGTTCAAATCTTTTAAAGGGTTGAGTATTTTAGTGAATATAGGTGCAAAGTCTAGATTCTTGCAAAGCACCTACTAGAAAGAACATGCTTTGTTCTTTATATTCTCTATGCGTAGATAGTGCACTTCTACTTTTATGGTCAATTTCGTTAAAATGGCGGTATTCCGAGTGCCATTTTGACAAATTCCAGTGCCATTTTGACATATTCCATGTGCCACTTTGACAAAGTTCAAGTGTCATTTTGACATATATTGTGTACCATTTTGACATAGAGGCTTAGTGGTAGAGGAAGAAAATGTGCCATTTTAACGGAATATCATGCCATTTTAATGGAATGTCATGCCATTTTATTGGAGTATCGCCATTTTAACGAAATTGACCATTTTTTTGTAACTGTACACATGTCATCTAAGGAAAGGTTATTATATTGACCTCGATTTTAAATTTTAGACATGGCTTGAAAGTAAATTAGAATCATCATAATGGATTTGAGATCTATATGAATAATGAAGAGTAGGGGATAATCATGAATTTTTATTTTTATTTTTATTTCTACAATAGCCTTCCTAAAAAAAATCTAATTTTTTTTAGAAGTATTAGAAGTACCATGGCTTTGTGAGGAGTACCTAGAGGTGGATCCAATGTCTACTTGATCATTATTGTATATGAATAATTTTTGATTAATTAGTATATAAATGTAGTTTATTCAAATATTAATCAAGCAATTGAGCAAACACCAAAAGTTATCAACTTGTATATTGTACAAGTACTTTTATTAATGTTGGAATGACTACTTGAGGGAAATTGGTCATGCTTCTACTCCATGGTTGAAGTACAAAGAGTACATCGAAGTGTAAAAGTTGTTTATGAACATGTGACTCTTAGTAGATAATCAAAATGAAACTTTGAAGTTGCTTCAAAGTTATGTGGATTTTGGTTGGTTCTTGTTACAATAGTTTGCCATCTTCTAAATTATTCTACTTGGTTTTTTAACATACTAGTATTGTGCTATAAATATTAATAGTATCACAAGGAAGGATATTGAAGCATGTTGGTAATGTAGTGATTGTTGTAGTAATCATTGCAACTTTAGCCAATAAAGCTTTGTTTTGGACTTCAAGAGTGAGATTTTTGAGGGATATCATTTCCAATGTATACAAAGACTAAAGTTGAATCTTTAGAATCCACATGAATTTGAAATCTTGGAGCTCTTTGAAATTTTTCTTTAAGTGATGGGAATTTCTTTAAGTCCTAGTTTGATGAAAAGGTGTAAAAAATTTGAATGATTGAATATTAGATTAATAGAACATTACACTAAACAATATGGTTATTTTTCAACCAATTATATGCAATCAAAGATACAAAAGAATGGCACTATAACATCAATAAAGCAAGTTACTTTACATTATAAAATACAACCATACTCTCTTTATCCAATGTATAATTTATATACTTCAATAATGGACTCAATAACTCAAGGATTATTGTCCTTTTCTGACCCTTGAATTATTACAATTGAGTAAAAGGAAAGTCTAAGAGGTCTTAGAAACCATGCCAATATAGAACAATTTACACCATTAGAAACATTACCTCCCACTATAGCTTATAGTGCTCCATAACCTCCTTTCTACTAAAGGTACATCAATAAGAATTCTTATACATTCAAAATTTGTAATTCTATCAATCATTTTAAAATTCGTCATCAAAATTAATATTTAGCTTAAATATACCTCTTTAATTCCTTGACTACCATTTTTAATACACTATCCAATTCAATTTGAAAAAAAATAAATTTGGACATATGTAATTGTAGGATCTTGAAGAAAGTTGGTTTCAAAAGATGAGGGAAAAAATTACAAATTTTTTTACCATGTGGATTGCAAAATATTAAATTTGAAATGACAAAAAAAATTAGTCCTATAAAAACAAGGGAGATGCACTTCACAAGGTCACATTTGCATAAAAAAAATGTTCATATTGGTGGTGCTTCTTTGGATCCATTCTTCAAGGCAAGTTGTCTACATACTTGAAAATTTTCAAATCATTTGGAATAGCACAACATATAAGAAAAGAATAGTAAATAGAAAGAAGTAGAGAATGATTTAAAATACAAAATTGTTGATAATTTAGTTATGGAATTGAAAAATTCCAATCCCAATGGCTGTAATGTTGTGATAAACAATCTAAATCCTATAGTTTTATTTTATTTCCAAATATATTGAAAATTGAGATAAATAAAGGACTTCAAAGTTTATTTTAGAGCAAAGAATCTATAATTCCCTACAACCTAAAATTCCTTGTAACTTTCATCTCATTGATCAAAGAGAATGGTTCAAAGCTTTCTATATACATTTAAGGTAAGAGGCTCAAATTCCAACTGGGCATTACAAGTAAACATGACTTAGAGGAAACATTTGCTTTCTTCAATGAACCAACTCCAACGGTGCTAGTATGTGAACATGAAAATGTGAGCATGTCAGCCTTAAGTGTGTATATAAGTATATATACTATAACCATTGAAGATTTGAAGGTGCTTATAATGAAAACACCTATAATATAGATATTTAGGATATAAATACACTATGATAATAGAAGGTTTCTTTAGTAAAGACACTTATACCATAGGTGTATAGTCTTCTAGGTTCACACTCCTAGCTAAGCTCACATAATAGCAATCCTCATACCAACCCTACACATTTTAGGAGGTGGTTACTTTTGATGACTATTGATGACCACTTTTTCACAACTAAAAAATTTGTAACTAATTGCACTTTGATTGCAAGAAACACTTGTATCATTTGTTGTATTTTTTTAATTTTCACCATTTTAGTACTTTTTGTACTACAAATTACCTTCTATAATATCGGAGGCAACAAACATGAAATCTCGATGGTCAATTGGATTTCAAATCTACTACATCGACAACTTGTAATATTCATTATTGGAAAGCTGGGATGGATGGTATAACTTAATTTTCTATTAAAAAGAAATAGTTTACATTGGCAAATTGGAGGTACTATGGGTCCCCAAGTAGTACTATCAAGTCTTTTTGTGAACCCTAAAATACTATTTTGAACCATAGGCTACAATTTGTGCTAAAAAATGAAACTTCTACATTTCTATTTTTTCAAAATTAGAAAATGAACTTGAAAAATTTGTTTTAAAAGAGGGCATTGTTGCCAACTAAAAACAAAGAAAGCGTAAAATCAAAGTTAGAACTAAAAACACACTTTTGTTTTAACATAAATTCAACTTGGGTACAATATACTTTAAGCCAATGTAAAACACACTTAGAACATGTTTTTGGAGATCCCTTTTTTAAGGTGTATTTCTATTAGAAAAAATAGCACACCAAATTTGATGATGTAATTTTTCAAAAAAGGCACTCAATAGTACTAAAAACCACCAAAACTGTATATATGGCATATATTCAAAATTCAATTTCATCTATTGAATTAATTTTGAAAAATTGAAATAACTCAAGTACATTTTCTATTGATGTAGGAATCTTACATCTAAATTTCATATTCATTCAATCAATTTTGCAATAATTATGGCACAAAACAACTTCTACAATGAACATATGATGGAAAATAGGACATGTGTTTCTTGCAATTACCATCGACAAATCTCCAACAAATATGAAACAACTTGGGTTAGATGCCTATTTTCACTTATCATTCAAAAAAAATTATTGAAAAATACTTCAAGATGTTTCACTTCCCCAAAATTTAGTTCTAGCATTAACTCCTAAATGCCCAAGCCTTTTTTTGAGCTTTTTAGAATTTTCTCTAAGTGAACAAAAAGCCAAAATTCTGATATGCTTAATCAAATTTTTTTAAAATTATAACTGTACAAATTCAAAGTAGACATGTTAGGGATCATGTAGGTAAATAAAACACAACATTACCATGTATGGATTGAAAGATTATAACATTTGATCATGAAGGTGTTAAAATTGGAAAAGTGACTTGAAGTCTTTTGATCCTATTTTCACACGTCAAATCTAAACAATTGGCCACCAAAAAAATATGAAGTTGAAGGGCCCAAGACACATAACCCCAATCAATTTACAACTTTTCAAAAATCTACTCTACAATTTTTTTACATGAATTTCTAATGTGATTTTGTATCCAAGATCTAGTGTACTTGAGGCTCATTTCCAAGTGCCCTTAAGACTATGGAAAGTCAAGATTGCAATGGATACCCTTGCAAAAAATCTTGAATGGAAAAATCATAATCAATCATTTTCACGATTGTATTTGTGATGCTTAAACTAGACTTCAAAAAAAACTCTCCACAAATAAAAACTACTAAAAATAGAAACTTATTTAGGTTTTATTTAGTTTCAAAGTTTTCAAAACTCCAAATTTTGGTGCCTTGGGCATTTAGTGGTTAAAATCCTCAATTTATAGACCTTCCTACCTTAAATTTAGAAAACATATTTCAAAATTTTCTTTCTAAGAAAATCAATTATTTTTTATCTACCCAAATTACTACCAACCAAGGAAAAAAAAACTATGTATTATAATTTTTTAACTATTTAGTCAAGATTATGAAAATTATTGTGCCTACTCCTCAAGCATGTGTTGTATGTAAATTTCAAAGATGAAAAGATGAAAACTCCATTTGTAGTGAACTACCCAAAAGTTTTGTAATGCCATAAAATACAACTTTGACCTTTAGTGGTTAAATAAGTCAATTTTGTAAAATAAAATCTTTTACATTTCAACTCATTTTTGTTGACCAATCCTACCATACACTCAAAATTGAATTCACAACATGTGAAAAAAAATTTGAATTAAAATTGTTAATCTTACACTAGGCAAAAATTATGAATGACTTCTTTTTTCATTGAAAAAGAAATTTGATATTATAGTTGGTACTAGTGTGCCCTATGTTGCCACAGTCAAATCTAAAGTAAAAGATATTTTTAAATTTTTAATTCATTAAAACTTTGAAATTTTCACCATGAGTCCAAATGTCCCAAAACCAAGCCTGTGCACCCCTCCTTGCCGAGAACTTTCCGACAATACCAAGAACCAATCAAGGGACGCACGGTCTGAGAGATCTCAACGTGACAAACAAACAAAACAAAACAAACAAACAACACAAAACAAACTACCTGTCTTAAGGTATGGATATCTACTCGAAGGTGACCTATATCATTTCAACTTGGAAGATAATCAAAGATGCAGATATTTCGGACAGAGCCTCTCTTTGCTTAGCTTCTTGTTTGATTGTCTTTACAAATAAGGCTAGCTCTACAACATCAAAGCATTATTTTCTACAATGACTTCATCAAGTCCATAACAATTTGTCATTACAGCATGCCTACCAGTCTCAAATGTAAGCATCCAAAATTCCATATACCGCAACTTGAGGTCAGCTTCAGCAAAAAAAAAATAATTAAAATTTTGAAGCCAGGAAATTAGTAAAGGCACTTTGCCAAATCCAAGGAAAATTAAACATGAAGAAGTGAAAATTTTGGAAAAGATATTCAAAGCAAGGACAGTATACAAAAAGTAATGAGCTCATCGAAAGTCATGATTATCACTTTCCTATGCAATGAGGAAAACCATTCAACTTCCGAGGTTATTTAAAACGTTGCCAAAGGTTCCAAAAAAAACTATTTAATAATTTCCAAATAACTAATTAATAAAATGAATTGCTGACCCAGCCCTTCCAATTCGTATATTTATTCAGCAAAAATGTGCTGAAGGTGACCTCAGGCTACGGAAGAATGAGATCAAACCACTCTAGAATCGCCTGCACACCCCGGGACACAGTTTGCTCTTTGGAAGAACAAACTGGGCACTCTTAGGAAACGTCTTTTCCAAGATACTAAATTCCTATCTCCTGTAATTGAAGAAACACAACCAGATTGAGGAGTTCACATTCTGAACGCGAACTTCCGAAGGGCTATACAATATTAACATGCCGTAGGAAACTATTGGAGCATCTACCAGCTCACCGATACCAAAGCTTGCATCCTAAACTGCTGACATTGCCACAGGACCTTGGATGCCGCACACCATGTTGGCAGGCACAGCCACATCTATCATCTTCGGGTATGGCAAGCCTAAATCTGTGTCAAAAAGGCATCGCAGAAAGTGAATTCCGAGAAATTGGTACAATTGATAACAAAGACAAAGAGCATAACTAGGAGCCATTCCAAATACTGCAAAGAGTTGACAACACGGGTAAACATTGCTCTTCACAAATGAGGATCGGGTCTAGAGACTTACTCTGCATAATGCGCTTGAATTCTTTCTGCAATCAAATAAAACACAAAATTCAGAAAATATAATTATCAAAATCCATGACTATCAGAAGCACGGAGGCAAGAACCCAAATAAATATACTGACTCTAAGCACTCACCTCATCTTTAGTGAGCCGAGGATTGAGCAGTTTCTCCTCTCCTACTGTAGTCACCTATTGGAGCAAGGTAGGTATTAGAGAAGGACAAAGTAACCTGCAAGCAAATTATGGGTGATTCCTACATACATTCAATTGTTCTTTAAACCTACAGTTCTTCACCCTTCCAAAAGTGTAAACCTCGAGATCATTAGTAAATCTTTCATGGAGACTGCAGTCATCACACGATGTTCAATAATAACCTTTAGGCAAGTTCATTTGTGTGGTATCATTCGGGCGCTCGGTTTGGCCAACACGTTGCCTACTACGACAGGGTGTCATTTCCAACCAGAGTGTAAAAAAACTTACTGTGTGTCCTTTGTAGTCATGTGCAGGATAAAGAAGAGTATCCGTTGGTAGTGAAAAAATCTGCCACGACACATGATATTAAGCATCCAATTGCACCACATCCACCACTTTGCTTCAACTGACATGAGGTTATTCTGGATTGGAATGAAACGACTACTAAAGAGAAACAGTCTCAGAATTAAACAGTACCTGTGAGTGCACTGATTTGTAAAGCTGACTTGCGTCTCCTCCCTAGCACATAGTAAATGACACATGAGGAATTACAGAAACAGCAATTGTTTCTAAGCATTTCAGCCATGCTAGAATTTCAAGTGCCTAAGAAGTGTCTTATGAACCTGGAAGGCGTAATTACGACGGAACACTAGTACCATAAAAATCCATATGATCATATTCTAGTTCGTTGTTGAAAGCGCTCAAAGATGAAATGAAAGCAACTCCTCACCTGAAAGTCCGTGCGACCACAACCTCGAATAAGCAGAGCATCTCCTGTGAAAGCCATTCTTGGGCTCGGTTGGCCAGTACCTTCTCCGGTTACATATGTTACGCAGCCCTTGGTGTGTCCAGGGGTTGGCCTAACCTGCGTCAAATAACATGAGAGACTTCGTGTCAGAACCTTCGAGCAGGAGCAAAGGAACAAAACAAGACCTGGTCACCTCAAGTTTTCAAATCCTGGAATCAGAGAAAAGTGCCTTGTACTCCACCAACTGGGTAAGGACAGCACACAATTCAGACAATACAATCCCATTTTCGAATCCCATGCTGATGTCTATTATATTCAAAGTACGTCTACTAATTTAGCACCCGCTCGCCCCAACCAAGTAGGTCCAATTAGCTAACTGAAATTAGTTACTAAATATATGCACTGCCCAATTTGTGTCAGTTAGCAAATTGGTGTAAGATCCCGCTAACCGACTTGCCATGATTTTGCATTCAATTCCACGAGTTCACTTTACTCCCTGGACAAGTAACCCAACTGTGCCTATACCAATAGTTTGAAGTGCTAAATCTGGCCGCATTAACCAAATAGAGGCAGTTGGATAACTCAAAAACCAAAATTTAAGTTAGTTTCCTTCCAATTGCAGGCACATCATAGCTTACCTAACTTCCAACAAGATAATGACCCTTGATTCCCCTATTGATTAAATGGATGGTGCGGATAGGGTCTAATTGTCCTCAGCTTTTAAAAGGCTACCATCTTATCATTTCTCTCCTTTCATAACACATATTTTGACCTAATGACCACGCTTGTTGAGGCAGAGTTTCCTGGGTCCAGTGTGTGCACCGCTGCTCAATCTCACATAACCCAGCATACTGTGTGCAAAAGCTTACCTCGAGATACAAGTCGCCGAAGTAGATTTTCTCACCGGCATCCAGTTGCAAATCAGCTTTTGCGTCACTCGCTCTTGAGATGGCTGATTTTACGCCTGGTATCTTCGTCTGCGTTGTTTGCAACGAAGTCAAACTACAGTTAGTATATTTGAAGGACATCGTTATCTCTGTAAATTATGTCTCATTGCAGGAAGTATAGGTGGGCTGCGTTCATGTAAGAACAGTAATGCAAAGCAGCAACAATGCAATCGATGACAAAATCACCCTGTGAATGATACCCACCCCCCAGTTTGATTGGGTAAGACTTTAGTCCCCAAAGAACGAGGCATTCACGGCTTGGAAATAACCAATTGATACATCAAACGGGCCAAAATTTATAACACCAGAATTACCGAAGAACTTTGCACATGTTGGTCAAATGTAATTGGAAGAAAGGAATTCCCCATACAACTTCCTCCAAAAGCATGAGGCCCTATTTGGTCTCTTTTGTCCTTTAAAGGATAGTTCACATCAGGTCCTAAACCCTAAACCAATGAACTCATCCTGTTCTACATAAAATGGAATTAAATGCACACATGCAAGGATCTGACCAGTTGGTTCATTACGGTGGCGTACTTTGAGAAGGCCCGTGCCAGTGACGTGATCGGCGTGCACATGGGTATTCATAACATACAACAACTTCAACCCCAATTGCTCCACAAGCGCCACGTCCCTCTCGACAGTCTTGTCCACAGGGTCCACCATCTACTCAAAAACACCCCCCCCAAATAAGTTGCAGAAGAGACAAAGGTAGAAAATTCTAAAAACGCTAGGATTTCTCCTATTGACTGACCCCTGTTACCAACAGCAACTCTCATCTCTTTCTTGGCTTCAGTAAGCATCTCTTGATTGGATTTCAATTACTTCTAAGCATTGGCTAAAGATCTCTACAACCACTCATCTGTGAATAAAGACGAAGTTGTCTACGATCCTTAGTGGTCTACAACCTCCCAAATTGATAAGAAATCATCCAATACATTGAGTGAGAAAACAATTTGATCTCAAAACAATTTGGCTCTCACGTAACCAATGTGATCGCTACAATTCACTCTATTGAGAAACCTGCACTCGCGTACACATTCACTTAAATGTTTGCAAGTTAAATAGATTATGGAGTACATGAAATTACCACCGCAGGTCGATCTGGGTGCGCCATATCTGCCAACAAGTAGGTGTACGTTGACGATTCCTTCTCAAAGAGCTGGCGAAACAGCAACGACGGCTTCACTGTCGCGTCACCTGTCATGCTTCTGCAATTTCGAATCCCAGCTGCTCGAGACGGAAATGAAAATTGTAGTTTCAAAGACACGGGGTTCACGAGGCGAGCTACGCCAAGCGCTTGCATGAAGAGGAGCCCTTCGGTGCACTATTGCGTAACCCTTGTCACACACACACACACACACACACACACACCAACAGTAAGAGACTAATCAGTAGCCACACAATTTCTCTTCCCAAAACACATTTAAAAAGCTCATAAACTCACGTAACAGATCTTGAAATGGCGGGGACTCGAACTGCCTCGGAAACTCCGTCCCACAAGATGTGCATTGCCATAGGATAGCACTTATTAAGTTAATTGTCTCCGAAATGGAAGTCACAATGTCTTCCCATAGAGAAGAAAACCAGGAGTCGGGAGATGAGAAACATTGCCAAAAAAATTCGGAAAAAAATCCGGAAAAAACATCGAGAAAGATGTTTACCAAATAGAGCGAGATAGCACTGACATAGTCATCGCAAGGAAGTAAATACTACTCAAGCCTCAAACATTGGTAACGAAAATCCGTCCAATGTCTTGGGGTATACCTTACAAATCACTGCAAAACTCAAACCACCAAACCAAAACCAAAATGGACAGAAACACTCACAATCAGCGCTTCGCAGTCCGCAACTTCAAACACCTAAAATGCGAAGCCACACTCGACCGATTTCAAAAAATGAAGACTAAGACCAAGGAGGAGCCGAGAAAGCGGTGAGAGAGCACATACAAGGACAGGCCACACCCACCTGATGAGCATGGCCGACTCTTTAGAAGAAGATTAGCTCTATCACGGAAGCTCTACCACGAGTACGTTCTGACATGGAAAGCAAGCGATCCAACACTGCAGTGGATCAAAACACGATGCCAAGCACATAACAGAAGCTTCATGCCTTGATCATATTTCATAAAAAACAAGAAAATTGTGGAAATCCTGAAAATCCTGAAAAATCCTGAAAATTTGTGGAAATGGGCTTGTGAGCAGTGACACACTAGAGGCAATATCCGGGTATTGGGGCAATATAACCCAGGGTATATTGGTGGTGCGGGTATTGAGCGGAATTTGGGGGGCTACGTAAGTGGCGGGCTCCCAGCCTCCCATTTGTTAAGACAGGAGCCAGAAGAGGCTTGTGCCTCGTGGACTTGCTCGCCTTTCAGAATGCCAGTCTGGCTAGTCTTCTTTTCTTTATGGAAGTTCTGGGCTGCTTCGTTTCAGTCTTTTTTAATAATATCAAAATAGTTATGCCTACGGTTTCTTTACAATAATGCCAACGGTTTCTTTACAATGTGCTTGTGGTTTGATTGGTTCCCATAAGTTAACTAGAGTACTAGACTGCACCTCACATTGACCCATTTCTTTCTAGACTCTTGCCTAAAATGTACACCCTTTGTTCATGAGGGCAGACTTCAACATTGGGGAAGTTTTCTAATTTGCCCTACTAATAGTTGTTTGGACTTTGTGAGAAGAGTTTTCATTGATATTTATGCACACAGAATTTAGTCATCCTTTTATTGTACAGAAAACATACTATAGATTAGACAAATTTAGTTCGTTATTGTTGCCACCATCAAAGCATTCTTGTATAAATTTTGACCTTATAGATTAGTGAAAGAATGATGCTTAAAACATTTCGTTTGCACCTTCAATGGTTGTAGAATATATACTTTTGCAAATGCTCAAGGCTCATATGCTTGCACTTTCATTTTCACACATTAGCATTGTTGTTGGTGTGTCTACACAAAAATCAGAAGGGATTTGAAGGCAAGAAAAGATTGTTTTAGGGTTGTTCCCTAGCTCATTCCCTATGTTGTCACAAAATTATAAACCAAGTCTATTGGTAGAATTTTTGGAATTTTTATAATTTTTTATCTATTTTTAAATTCTTTTAAAGAACCTAAAGCTAAATTTTTAAAAAATAATATTTAAAAAATAATTAAAAAAATTTGACATGGAAATCTCTCAAGAACGCCAGATTGCTCATGTGGTACAATCCTACAATCCAGGAACTCAAAAAAACTCATAGTCTTCCATTGCCCTCAAATTCCTTCTAATAGGTATGAGAATTTAACTATGAAGAACTAGAAATGCATGATTTTTAAAGATGAGACAAAGATAAATAGATTTAATTCAAATGATAGGTCATGGTATTGGATTGGAGAAGGCTAATGTGTTGGACCATACCAAAACACATCCATTAGACCATGAAGCATGGTAGTGGATTAGTAATTATTTGGATTGTATGATAATTTTAGGATTGAAAACATAGTATAGAATTGAAGGTATGTACAAAAGGTTGGCATTTTTAGAAATTTCCTTGTGGTCTGCTATATAAAATTACAATTTGGATCCAAATAGATTGTCCTTTCAATGAGTTAATGATTCCAAGCATTGAAGCAAGATTGTGCAATAGTGGTTGGCATTACATCCATTTGAGTTCTTTCAATGGCATGTACAATCTCCAAATTCACATCTTATTGAACACTTTTGGACACTTCTCAAATTGGGGCTTGAATGAATTTACAATGCCTCCAAAAAGAATTAAAGATTTGTGGAAGGGTGTGTATTTTGGATATCTAAATTTCAAAGGAAAGTATTGCATAGAGCTAAGTTATGAAAGCATGCCAAGAAGAATTGTTGTTATATATATGTATATAGAGCAAGGGCTACTAGACCAATTACTAAAGATTTTGTAGTGAACTTGAACAAAACTATATCTATACATAATTTTCTATTCGTATGTATTTTTATAAATGTCATTTGTATTTGTACATAGTTTCACTCATTTGGCTTTGTTGCATACTATCTTTCTATTAATGTAATATTTATAGGCCTTTGCATACAATTGTACAAGATTTTGTAGTATCATGTTGACTTTTTAAATCTCAAAAAGAGCCTACAAATTGTTGATGGTTATATGTTGAAGATGAAAGTATGCAAAGTATATTTAGTATTGTTTGTCATTTGTTGTTGCATATTCTTCAATACAAAAATCATTAAAAGTCATCAACAAGTATTAACCAAATGAGTTTTAAGTTTCCGGCCCAAAGTCTTGTAATAATTGTTCACTACAATTTTTTTTGAAATTACGTTCTAGAATCAACCCTTGAGGGACATTTGAGTTATTCGTAAAGTACCCTAAACTAGGATTTAAACCCATGAGTTTAGTGAAAAAGTCAGTTGAGTTAAAAAAGTCAAATTAAAAGTGGGTATGAAACTTATTTTTCCATCAAAATGGTGCCTAAAAAAGTTTGGTCCCCACTTTTGAAGTCATGTGACATAAGTATTTTGCAAAAAAGTTTGACACTTCAACTATAGTTGCCTTTTCAACTTCAAAAAAAGTCATGCCCAAAGTGGGGGGGACTTTACAAATAACTCAATTGAAGCCAAAAAATAGTTGATTGATGACTATGTTATCCACTATAGAAACAAAAAAATGCACCTATTGGTGGGTGATTGCAAGAAAGACTAGTATTACTTTGTGCCACACTTCGAGTGATGGAATTGTTATGTGCTATAACTCTTGAAGTATCAACCTAATCAACTTAAAATATTTATTGTAGATGGATAACTTGATAATAATCAGATTCCTTATTTTTAATTTCAAAAATTATTTTATATATATTTTATAATTTAGATAATTTATTACACTTTGTGGTTTAAGTGGTATTAGTATTATAAAAGACACAAAATTAATGATCTAAAGGTGAAACTTATGTGGTCTATATCTACACTAGGTGGGCATGTGCCTATTGAAGGTTACTTAAAAAAAACATTGTTTTATATCCTCTATATTCATGTAAATAGGACTCCCTCAAATGCACAATTTTGAACATTGAAAATGGTTTCAAGATCATCCTTTTGGTGAAATCTCTTCACCATGAAGTCTTTCCAAATGGCCAATTTTTATTTTTTTTGAAAATCGTTTTCCCTTCTTTTTACAAATCAAAAGATCAAAGCAGTACCTATTTTCATGAGATTTTGCACTTTTCTAGTTCTCCTATTTAGAGAATATTTCTATTTTTTTCCTTCCTCGGGTACATTCTTCTTAAAGATATATACATAAACATGTTTTTTTTTCATTTTTCAATTTCTTTCCTAATTATAAAGTACTCCTATAAAAATCATGGGTACCTTGTAAAATACCACCAAAAAAAAAAATGTTTTGTTAGTACTTCTCTGATTAAATCAGAGTAGATTCTATTTCTCTTTTGAAAGTCAAGCTAGATTTGTTTTATGAATAAGTCTTATTTTCGTACATCAAAATCAATTTGATGAGTAAAGAGAGTAGAACTAGTCAAAATAAGAACATATCCATTGCTACCTGTTTGGAACCAAATTCAGTTTAGCAGAATATGAAACGAATAGTTCTGTGAGTTGCTGATAATTTACTGTATAGTAATGCAACTTAGTTCTTCCAAACTCATATACGCAATTGTATTTTGCATCCCTGGGGTTTACTTAGCTAGCACTAGGTATACCACAAATGACTACCAAATGTATGCAAAAATATGCAAGCGTTCTGAGATGCTTTGTGGAACCATGAGTGAATTGAAAAAACAACAACAGCTGCTATTATAAGCTACCCTGTTGGAGACCTGGAGTCATGTAACTTCATTAACCTTTTGAATTCAAAATCCTAAGGTGTACATTTGAGCAATTTGATCATTAGTTTTTGAAAATATCCATACTTCTAAGGCAAACAATCATAACAGCAAGATAGAAGGCGAAGGGAACAAAGTGAAGAGTGTTAATCTCTGCCAGATTCGTCCATCACGTCCATAAGAGAACTCATTTTGGAATTTTTGATAACAAAATTCCCAGGAGGTGACAGTCCTCACCTGTATCCATGCCCACCAGCAAACAATTAGTGTGCCAATTGACGTATACAAGGTGTCTGCAGACTGTCACAACTTGTCATCGTTTATTCACCTGAGAAAAATCTCTCCAAATCTACACAAGGAATCCATGTACATAATGCTCAAAAAAGCCATGAACTAGCTTGCAAAGTAAGCCGTAATCACTTAGCACCTGTTGGCCGCTATTCTGGGAGCCCAAAACCATCGTTACAGTTGCAGATACGCTCAATCCTTTTTAGCAAAAGAAAAAGTGCCTGGAAAAACAATGTATCGACTACACAGCAGCAAGAGCTTGGTTCTCCGCATAATCAACTTTGCATATTCCAAAGCTCGTAAACTATCCCTCTCACAAAATCAGCAGCTTGTCTGATTCGCTTGCTCAGAGAAGATAACACTCTCGAGAAAGTTAAATTCAAACTCAAAAAACGGAACCAGTGGTAGCGCGCCAAACAGGCTTCCCCCAACGGTATTTCCGTCTTCACTCCTTACTTAAATTTGACTCATTAAGGCACGAAGCCCCAAAGTACCGTCATTTTTAGACTTTAATAAGGTGTAAAGCTATGATCTGAGAACCGCTGATTGGGATTCCTTTCAGCAGAGTGTACTGCACGTTCCAGGATATCAGCCCTTGTATTGTGTAGTACATGAGCCAGGAGGCTCAGTTTGATGGTATGGCTATTTTTGATCCCAGTTATTATCAGCTTTGTAAAATATATTGGTACGTGTATACGTAAGAAATATGTATTCTACAAGCATGAGATAGCGATAGACTCTTTTGAACACTGAGAAGTATCTTCTGAGAGTATGAATCTAAAAAAAGAAAAAAAGAAAAAAAACACCCACCACCACCCTTGGTGTGACTGCTCTCAGTATGAGTACTTGGTGTACCCTCTACTAAGGAGCACACCAAGTACTGCACAATCGTTTTTCTTTTTCCAACAGGCGTTTCGACCGGTACAGAAGTACCTGAGTTTGCCCAGAAGCGTCGATATTTCAAATTTCAGACCCGGGAAGGTGTTCTCCCACAGGAACTTCGTGATGTTGCTGGTGAGTCTAGGTCTCTGAAAGCCATTTCGTTGTAGCGTGGCAATCAGGATGTTTAATTCGTCATGTGCAGCATCAGCAGAGCTAGACAGGTACAGAATTGGAACCGCCTGAGAAACGGCGATACTGTAGGACTGTCTGATCGGACGATTGGATCGAAACTGGATATACTGAGAGAACTGGAACGGCAGATCTCTCCGTTTATCATATTTGGTTGTTCGATATGTACCCAAGTTGTCCTCCTTGATCGTAATGTCAAGGTTCATGAAATGCGCACCAATTCCTCTGAGAGGGACGATGGTTGAAAATTTAGTTATCTCGCATTTGATTTCCAATATATCCAGCGGGTACACCCAGTATGGATTGTCTGGAATTCGATTTTGGTTAGGATCTAGAAACTGTTTGGCTAGATCATTGTTGATCCAGCACAGGTCGTCAATATATCTGTATGAGTGTTTAAAGAAACTCATAAGATGAGTCATGTTCAGTCGACCAAGTCTCTGGATGAACTTAATCTCGAAGTGTAATAGATATAAGTTGCACCACAATGGTGAGCAACTGAATCCCATTGGGATACCCAAAGATTGAATCCACACACGATCTCCCAAGCCAACATAACAGTGGTTCATTAACCATGTGTGAAGGCTGATTAATCTTTCCTCTGAAAGAGGGAAGCAAGTTCCGTAACTTGGACAGCATGTTCCCCATGTAGCATGGGCAGCGTTACCGTCTTTGTCTACTCGCACCCAGATCTGAGGATTAGATCGTGGGTGTTTGGTACGTTCTTGTTTGAAACCTATCCTGATGATATGTGCTATTGCGTCTGCCAGGTTATCTTTCCCTTGCAGCGGTATCGTTTCGTAGCAGCGAGTAATGTCTGCTACGAATATATTTGAAACTTTGTCTGGGAGATTCAAAGCTACCTCGATAGCTGAATTCACGAGCCAGAACATGGAAGTATCAACTTTGAGAAAGTTGATGTATCCTTTGTGAACAGAGGCCGCCCATTCCTTGACACTCTCCAGAATCACCATTGTGGAGATTGTAAGCATATGTGCCAGATTGGAATAGACAGTCCTAAAAGCATTAGTGAGCCATCGATACTTGTTTTTGTGGAGCTTATAGGTTGCCATGAGGTAAGGTAACGAATTATATGACACATTGAGCTCAGGGATACGATCCTTCAGCGACGATGTGATGATCTCAATTACTGTGTTCCGTGGAAGCCAACAGCCGTTTTCACGACATGGCAAGAAATCACAGCTCATTAGTCGATCTAGTGCTAACAAGCGAATATGTTCTATGCAGATAAAACATACGTTGTTAGAGGCTTTATCTAAGCCTGAACAGTAAAGATTCTCAGTGATCCACTCTATTTCTTTCAAGACTACCGGGTTAGAAACTAAGTCTGGTTGGGAAGACCTGAAACCAAACTTGTTACTGTTCCTAGCGTTTTTTAGGCGCCCTAATGATGTAATTCGCACCCATTCTGTGGCTTCGTCAATGGGAAAACCCATTGAATCTAATCCAAGAATAACAATTACTTGTGATAAGGCATCCAAAATAGTAGAAATACATACCCTGATTGCCGTAGGCTTGATCGGTATGTGATTGAGTCCCATAGCAACAGCTTTGCGTAACTCAGCATGTTGGAGGAGGTCACAGCTCACTGTTCGGACATGTAGTCTTGGAGCTCCCTTACTGGTTGTTTCCTGTAAGGTTAGCGGATCCAAAAACTTTTGTAGCCGTTTGGCTGTCAAGCACACACAATGATTATTTGTGTTTAGTAGATCTCCAAAGACAAAATTCTTGAAGACATACGTAGGTTTATAGAACAACGAGGATAGACTATCATGATAGCGCCATGCAATTAGAAGTTCCTGTACTAGAGGGACCATGTGAGCAAAACCAAAACGAGTAATCATCTCTTGAAACAGTTGTTTCATGTTGATCCATTCCATAGCCCTATTGGGATAGGTAACAATTACAATGCCTGTAGGTTTAGGTTTGTTGACTCTCTGTAATATTTTTCGTCCTACTTGGTCAGTGGCCAAGCATCTCGACACATCTGTCAAAAAACATCATTATAAGCTTTAAAAAACGTTTAAAATGACATTAAGAAGCCAAAAAGCTGTCTAAGTCTATTCTTCACTCTCATTGGCAAAGCTCAGAGCTTTCCTCTTGAGAGGTGATTCCGATACTAGCTGGATTCGACTGACTGTTTGTGCACTAGTATGACCTGAGGAATACTGGCCGCCCGAAGGTGGCAGAGCCCCATTACGCTGTCCAGTTTCAGAGCCGAAAGAGTCGCAGATACTCATGACCGAAAAGGCCGGTACTGTATCAGGAGTGTGAGGTTGCCGCTGTTGCTCCTTGTTCCAAGGGGACTGTCGCTTGTTTTGATTGGAGTTCTGGCCGGAGATATTGGAGGCTTTATTAAACCTTTGCCAATTCGGACTATTCCAAACTTGGCCTGGGGAATTATAGTAATTCTGTCCGCGGCCTCTTCCGTAGCCACGGGCATTTCCTCCATTACCCCGACCTCGTGCAGCATTGTTGCCTCCTGAGGGTGGGGGGGTCAGAAGTTTTTGTCTTTTCAAAGCAGGGGACATCGATGACTTGTCCGGATTTGCAACTGACCAGCTAGCTGGTTTGAGCAATCGTTCGACTTGTTTGTATCCAGGCAGATGCGCATTCTCCTTGAAGAGCGGTGCTGCGGGATTCTCGGCTAGCTGTTTTGCCCCTTCACAAATCCATTTTCTGGAATGCATAAAAGAAACATGACATTTGACAGCTAAAGAACCAGCTTGGTAGAGCCAAATCAAAAAAGCACTGAATTTTGATTTGAGGGACGGATGAGGGATATCTTCAAAAAAACGATCTAGATGGTTAGCCATAAACCATATAGCGTGGTCCCACCAGATCATAGATCCTGCACACCCCATGCTAGCATTTAGAGCGCAACTGCATTTCATGTATGGTCGTTTGCCATTCCATAGTTCTTGCATATGTTTGTCACGTCTGTGCTTATCTGTGGGCGGGTCTATCTTGCACTGTAGCTTAATGCAGTCTGTGGTACACTTCGTATGATCGAAGGAACTGAGACTAAATGCATTGCTGATAGAACTAGCTGTGAAGCTCATAGCTCTATTGTTAATTGCTGAGTCCTTACACTCCTTCATATCACTCGCCTGTAAACCTGCCCAAATTCTCCACACAAACGGTGGGATCGGCGCCAGAAGATTTATGTTCCCGACTTGCCACACGCGGTGGTCACAGCCGATGAGCATGTCTTCTACAGTACGAGAGGGGGTAAATGGAATAGCTAACCTTTTGCCAGAAGCAATGAGTTCAGCTTCTTCCTTTTGTTTTTGTGTCCCGATAATGAGCTCCTGTAATTCCTCGATAGCTGTTCTCTCACTAGGTGCTATGTCCATGCCTTCAAGAAAGGGATGAGAGATAGCTGACATGTCACCGCAACTTTTTTGGCTGTCCGCAAGTTCAAGGTCCTCCTTATTGTTAGCTGCCCTTATCGCCACTTCAACTGAAATTGCGTCTTTCAAGGAGCGAGCATATTCCTCAGCATCCTGTGTAATTTGATCCTCCAGATCTGACTGCAGTTCTTTCAATCGTTCGAGTCCCAGTCCAGGAGTCTTGCCGTTAGCAACCTCGAAGACTCTCGTCCACTGTGACAGGTCAAGCGTGCTCAAAATCAGGGGTGACTCACCATCATCGCCGTTGCTTTTGATGGTTGCAGTATCCGATTCTTGAATGAATGCGTGAATCTCAGCAGGTTTCAAGCTCGCTATTGTAGCTTGGATGATCGGAATGGGAGGCGGCAGTGGCAGCTCATATCCCATCGCTTGTAAATCGGGATGCCAGACCGGATCCCTGATCAATGACTGTTACAGATGTTGAACCACAAATTGTAAGTCCGACTTTCAGCAAGAAATATAGAATCTAAAAGAGACTCACCATCTCTTAAAGGATAGAGGTTAAAAAATGTTTTGTTAGTACTTCTCTGATTAAATCAGAGTAGATTCTATTTCTCTTTTGAAAGTCAAGCTAGATTTGTTTTATGAATAAGTCTTATTTTCGTACATCAAAATCAATTTGATGAGTAAAGAGAGTAGAACTAGTCAAAATAAGAACATATCCATTGCTACCTGTTTGGAACCAAATTCAGTTTAGCAGAATATGAAACGAATAGTTCTGTGAGTTGCTGATAATTTACTGTATAGTAATGCAACTTAGTTCTTCCAAACTCATATACGCAATTGTATTTTGCATCCCTGGGGTTTACTTAGCTAGCACTAGGTATACCACAAATGACTACCAAATGTATGCAAAAATATGCAAGCGTTCTGAGATGCTTTGTGGAACCATGAGTGAATTGAAAAAACAACAACAGCTGCTATTATAAGCTACCCTGTTGGAGACCTGGAGTCATGTAACTTCATTAACCTTTTGAATTCAAAATCCTAAGGTGTACATTTGAGCAATTTGATCATTAGTTTTTGAAAATATCCATACTTCTAAGGCAAACAATCATAACAGCAAGATAGAAGGCGAAGGGAACAAAGTGAAGAGTGTTAATCTCTGCCAGATTCGTCCATCACGTCCATAAGAGAACTCATTTTGGAATTTTTGATAACAAAATTCCCAGGAGGTGACAGTCCTCACCTGTTGGCCGCTATTCTGGGAGCCCAAAACCATCGTTACAGTTGCAGATACGCTCAATCCTTTTTAGCAAAAGAAAAAGTGCCTGGAAAAACAATGTATCGACTACACAGCAGCAAGAGCTTGGTTCTCCGCATAATCAACTTTGCATATTCCAAAGCTCGTAAACTATCCCTCTCACAAAATCAGCAGCTTGTCTGATTCGCTTGCTCAGAGAAGATAACACTCTCGAGAAAGTTAAATTCAAACTCAAAAAACGGAACCAGTGGTAGCGCGCCAAACAGGCTTCCCCCAACGGTATTTCCGTCTTCACTCCTTACTTAAATTTGACTCATTAAGGCACGAAGCCCCAAAGTACCGTCATTTTTAGACTTTAATAAGGTGTAAAGCTATGATCTGAGAACCGCTGATTGGGATTCCTTTCAGCAGAGTGTACTGCACGTTCCAGGATATCAGCCCTTGTATTGTGTAGTACATGAGCCAGG
Source organism: Thuidium tamariscinum (assembly GCA_947034885.2). NCBI lineage: Eukaryota > Viridiplantae > Streptophyta > Bryopsida > Hypnales > Thuidiaceae > Thuidium > Thuidium tamariscinum. Next base: position 1,452,733 of record OX344755.2, on the reverse strand, counting down.
AGGCTCAGTTTGATGGTATGGCTATTTTTGATCCCAGTTATTATCAGCTTTGTAAAATATATTGGTACGTGTATACGTAAGAAATATGTATTCTACAAGCATGAGATAGCGATAGACTCTTTTGAACACTGAGAAGTATCTTCTGAGAGTATGAATCTAAAAAAAGAAAAAAAGAAAAAAAAAAAAAAAAAAAAAAAAAAAAAAATATATATATATATATATATATATATATATATATATATATATATATGAATAACTCATATATATATATATATGAGTTATTCATCAATTCATGACATAAGCTTATCATTGGTTGTAGCTTTCAATTTTAAGCTAAGGTTTCTACAAAGAAGCTTTGGTTTAATCCTATAAAGATGTTACAAACCTGAAAGGTCTAATGAATGACTTTACGATTAAGTGTAGAAACAAAAAATGCACCCATTGGTCCAATAATCAAAGTATTTTGGTGACTATCTTACTCATAGAGGTCAAATCCTTCCACAATTAAATGCTACAATTCTTTCATATTTAAAAGCAAAAAATTGCTTTAAAATACTAGTCACCAAAGCAAGGCTAAAATCTTCATCTATATTTGTATTTCAGCAAATCCAACTATAGGATCCTTTAGTTAACTTGTTAGAGCATGTCCTTCTAAAATTTCAAAATAAAAACCTTACCAATTGCAAGATCATGATGCTTGGATTTCAAAAAGAAGCATTTTCAACTCTTTCCAAATGGTAAGGTTTCATCTTTCAATCTTTTTGCACAAAAATGTGTAGATCCTACAATTTGCAATCCTCTATAATATGTTGAAGAAAATAGTTGAGAATACATATAAAAAATCTCAACAAATCTTTTTTATACTTATGCTTGAAAAAAATAGTGAGTAGAGAGAAGTAGAGAATGGCTAAAAATACTAAATTGTTAAGAATTTAGTTATATGCCGGGGTTATATAATTGAAAATTGTCAATTCCAATAGTTGTAATGTTGTGATAAACAAACTACATCTTTTGGATTTTTTTTTTCAAAAATATAAAAAATTTAATTGAATAAAGAACTTCAAAAGTTATTCTAAAGATTCTATAATTGTACCCTAGCACCCATATGTGCAAACTAAAAACCCTTGTAACTTTCATGTCATTAATCAAAATGGAATGATTCAATTTAGATTTTCAATATATCTATATATCTAGAAAACCAAGCTCAAATTTTCTTTCTTTAATCCTTTAGTGACCGGTTGACCACTTTTTGGTTGATTTTTGCACTCTTGGTCTAATATTGTTCAAAATACATTTGATCACAAAAATCTCAAAGAGTAATGCAATTAGAGTGTCTTCATGTGCTTCAAACAAAACCAATTTCAAGAGAATTGGAGCATTAATGCATTAGCTATGAGGTTGCAAACTCAAATAGTCAAATGGCCTGAACCGTCAAATGGGAAGTGTTCAATAAAACTACGAAAAAATATCAACCAATTTGTGAGATTTTTTGTATCTTGATGTCTTGACAAGGCATAAGTGTTGCTTTGTAATCTCATGAATGCCCAAAGTAAACTTATGCATTGAATTTTATGTAGTACAAATTCTAAAGGGTCATTCAAGTCATTGATTTTTGAGGATTAAGGAAAACAATTCAAATTCCAACAAGGCTCTAAAAGCAAACATGATTTAGAGGTACACTTTTTTTTCTTCAATGTACCAAATTTGCACATTTTAGAAGGGTATTGCTTTTAATGACCTCAAATGACCATTTTTGTGAACTTCAAAAATTTATAACCAATTTCAAAAAGCTTCAATAAATATGAAATGACATGGGTTAGATGCCTATTCTACTTTCTTGTCAAGAAAAATTTATTGAAAAATATTTAAAGATGTTCCACTTCCCCAAAATTCAATTCTAGCCCTTAAAATGATGATTTATAGACCTTCTACCTTATTTATAGCAATTTGTACCGTTGGGTGCTCAGTTTGATTTTTTGTTAAGTTGAAGAATCTCCCTCGTAGAAATACTTTATATGGTTTGATCTAAGATTACATCCTTAGAATGGCCACAAAATTCACTTTCTTGAAGAACTATGTCCACCCCCAAAATCAACCACGGTCACTAAAGAGTTAATCCCAAAATGGCAAAATGCCCAAGGCGTGTTTTGAGCTTCTTGGAATTTGCTCTAAGTTGAACAAAATGCCAAAATTTTGATAAGTTGTATCAATTTTTTTTGAATTGTAACCACAAATTCAAACTAGCCTTTTTAGAGATTGCAAAGAAAAAAAAATCACACCAATACCACTTATGGAGTGAAAGATTATAATGTTTGACTATGAGGGTGTTAAAACTGTGAAAGTGAAGTAACTAGTGTTTTTAGATCCTCTTTTCGCAAGTCAAATCTAAAAAGTTGGTGACCAAGAGAATATGAGGTTAAAGGGCCTAACATGCATAACTCCAATCAATTTATGGCTTTTCAAAATCTACTCTATAATTTTTGTGAATGAATTTTGAATGTGATTTTTCCTCTAAGATCTAGTGTATTTGAGGTTCATTTTCAAGAGCTCTCAACACTACAAAAAGTCAAGATTGCAATGGGTAACCTTGCACAAAATCTTGAATAGAAAAATCAATATCATTCATTTTCAAGATTGGTTTATTGACACTAAAACTAGACTTTTTAAAAAACTTCTTAAAAATATAAACTACTAAACTATAGTAACTTGGTTAGGTTTTATTCAACTTCAAAGTTTTGCAAACACTAGATTCTAGTGCCTTGGGCATTTAGGTGTTAAAAGGTGATTTAAAAAAAAGTTCCCCATGATGCCTAGTCTCCAAAAGAAACTACACATTATTCAATGACTTTTTCATTATGTAGTCAAATATTATGAAAATTGTTTTGTCTAAATCTTGAAGTACTTTGACATCTAATTTTTGGATATTTAACAATTTGAAACCCAAGTTTCATTCTCATTACTACTTGAACAAAAATCACCCTAATTTGTCTAGAGAGTTCGTAAAGATGTTGTCCTATCTAATTGTATGGATTTGATATTTCTTCAATAAATATTTTTCTATAATTACAAATGTATAAGTCTGTAAGATGGTTGATTAAACCAGAATTGCTTTGACTCTAGTTCAAACTCCAAAGTTGACTTTGTAAAAATGAGGTCATAGATTTAAATAACATAAGAATTTTTTAAAAATCATCATGTAAAGATAGCCTCATTTCAAATTCATTCCAACAAATTTATACTAAAAAAATGATAATATCTTTTTCTTGTAATTGAAATTAGAAAGAATTTTGAAATTTTCTTTTCAATATTTATTAAAAAATATATTGATAATAACATTGGTGAATTCAATTGTTTGCATCATAAGAGGTTTTTTCGGGGTATTGAGAGACTATTTCAGCCTCATTCCCCATTTTGTGAACTAGCTAGCCACTGTTGGTTAGAATAAAAAAATATTTTAAAAATATTTTAAAATAAATATGTAATAAAATAAATAAAAATAGATTTTTTTAATTTAATAAAATATTATTATCTGATGTAGTAGTCTTTGTGCCACATTAGATTAGTTGTTAGGACAGTTTTCAGCAAGTTCCCATAGTCCAGGAACTCGTAGTCTCCCAACATGGTAAGAAAACCTCTTATGGGAATCTGCAATATAAAACCTACAACTTTTACTTGTATATCAATTCCAAAGTATTTTTTCAAATGGTACTTCATGATGATTTTTTCCAAAGCATGAATTTTAGATAACATTGTACATTTAGAGGTTTAAGCTACTCTTTGATCACAAGTTGTGTAAGAGCTTCAAAGAACAAAATGAATAGTTTGTTTATAAATGGATGACCAAAACAATATATTGCCCCAAAATGCTACTTGGTCCTTTAAAGGGTAATGTTGTTTCTATATAGTTGATAATTTGAAAATGATTATATCTTCTATTGATATCTATCAACATCCATTTTAGTAAATTGGTGGTATTCCAATACTTTGGCATTGTTGAGAATATTTTTCACAAAATAAATTATATATCTATTTTGTCGTAGATTTTATACCTTCATGCTATTAGAATGATTTCTTGTTTTAGGTCTTGTATTCATAAGTAGTTAGAGGATTTTGATGCTTAGTTTGAGACATGACATATTTAATTTGTATATGAATAAGTGATGGTTATTTGAAATGAATCTTGATAGGACTCTACTGTAATAAAATTGGACAACATTTTTTGGAGAAGGACTAAATCACATTTAAGACACTAATTCAAAAAGGATTTTGCACAAAGATTTATATGTCTATAATCATCATTCACCAAAATGAAACAAGAACATTTCTATAAAAAATGACATTACAATTAAGATATTGATTATGCAAGATGTGCCCAGTCAAAACATAAGTACAAATCTACAAAAAATCTAAAAGAGTTTAATGTTGACTTTTGGTATATCTAAAATAAACAAAGCCAATATGTGACCATATAGTGAGAGTGTGGAATGTAGACCATCTTCTTGGCTAACTTTGATGGTTTTTGGATACCTATATTATAGAGATGTATAACATTATCTATAAGGAACTTTATATTATAGGGTACCTACTTACACCTTCCTTGGGTATCCATGTTTTAAAGAATAACTTCTTAAATAAGATCTATGCTCACCAAACCTAAACTCTATACTATAAGCTTGACATCTTATGCTTATATAGTAGAATTTCCTACTCTAGAATTTGTCCTACCAAATAAACTTCTACATTAGATGAGATTCATCTACTAAATAAGATTGCAAGTTTTTAGATAGTAGGGAATTGAAGGAATTGTGCCACATTAATATTTGATATGGTCGCAAAATGGCCACATGAAATAATAATATGAAATATTATTTTTTAATATTATTTTTGGAGTTTTTGTAATTTTGTAATTTTTTTTTAATATTATTATTTTGACAATAACCACCTACTCTTTCATTTCATCAAGAACAATAATGGGAGCAAGCTTGAAACAACTCTACCTTGCCTCAAATCCCCTCTAATGACTTTTGATTGATTTATGATTAAAACTTGAAATTTTTATCATAGGAAATACAGTCAAAGTCTTTTGAATAGGTATAAGAAAACTCAAATTGTAGTTGTTGGACAATGAAAATAAATTGTTTTTAAGTTGACTTTGAAAAGAAATATTATCTAGAGACCTTAGCAAATCATATTCACCAAAGAATATTTCACTCCAAATTTGACTAAATTGAAAACATTGAAAAATGAAAACAAACCACTTCAAAGTTATATAAACAATAAAAAGTATAGAAGCATAGCAAATAAAGGTCACCAAAGTACATTTCACTCTACACTCTACACTTAGGCAAATTTGAAGTGAAGTGTGTTTAGGTAACCATGATTTGCTAAGGCCTCTATAACTTTCCTCTTTAAAGTACCTTTGAAGCAATTTATTTTCATTATCCAATGTCTTGAATTTAAATTTTCTTTGGGATGTACTTTTCAATATAAAAACTATAATTACAAGTTCTAATTATAAAGTGGTAAAAAAGAGTTGATCTATTAGTTCTCATTGCTATAGAAAATTGCCTAAACCACATGAAAGCCTTTGCCAATTATTTGCTTAACACCTCTAGTGCCAATTCATGGCTTTTAGATGACAATGTGGTGATTTGGAGAGAGATTGCAAGCAATTTTTCATTTATTTTTTGCTTGTTGACTTTTCATGGAGGATTATGAAGGATACCTAATTGAATTTGAAGTCTTCCTAGCATTTGTATGCACGTGAATGAGAAGTTATGAAAAAAAAATCACAAAATATGCTATTTTAGTGTATTTTGGAAAATTATTTCTCCTTGCTCTAAATCTAAAATTTCTCTACAAAAATGACATTTTAAAAAATTTGAGATTCAAGATGCACTGCATAAGATGTTTGTTGGTACCATGTGACCAGACCCCTATTATATAGAGGCTATGTAGATAAATTTTGTGAATTTTAATAAGGTTATATTTACTTACATTTTTAGAATCTTATTATTTTATGTACAAGTGATTGCAAGACATACTTGTACTATTTGTTGCATTTTTTATTTTCATCATTTTGTGCATTTTGTACTATATTCAAACAACTTGTAATGTTTATTAGTGAATGGCAGAGGATGAATACCAACACTTAATTTTGCCATAAAAATGTTTTTATGAACAAATTGAAGGCACTATAGGTCCCTAGTAGTACTATTGAGTCTTTTTGTGTCCCCTAAAATATTGTTTTGAGCCACATGCTACAATTTAGACTAGAAAATGAGACTTTCACATTTCTATTTTTTAAATTAAAAAATTCATTTTAAAAATGGCCATTGTTGCCAACTAAGGGCAAATATAGTATATCAAAGTTAGAACTAAAAAAAAAAATTTAATTCAACATAAATTCAACTTGAATAATGCACACTTTAGGCCAATATAAAACACACTTAGAACATGATTTTAGAAATCCCTCTCCTAAGAAAGTGTATTTCTATTAGAAGATCTAGCCTACTAAATTTCACAATGTTGTTCTTCAAAAAGGTACACAATAGTACTAAAACCACCAAACCTACATGTGTGACATATATTCAAAATTCAATCCTCCCTACTTCATCATTTTTGAAAAATTTGAAAAATTCAAGTAAAATCTTTCATACTTGACAAAGCTGCATTTCAAATTTCACATTCATTCAATCATTTTTGCAATACTTATGGCATAAAACAACTTCCCCATCGAACCTGTAATATAAAATAGGACAAGTGTTTCATGCAATCACCTGTATCCTATATTTCATTTTTTTTTTAAATTGCACTATTTTTATGTACCATGTACTTATTATATATATATATATATATCAAACAACAACAAACTTTAAATATATTGGAGCAATGTTTTCTACAACAAGAATTATTTGTTCAATTTAAAACTCTACAAATCTAATTTTCAATCATTCAATTCTTTATATTATATAAGAATCAAAGAAATTTCCATCACTTAAAGAAGAGTTTCAAAGTTATTAAATTTTAGAACTCATGTGGATTTCAAAGACTCAACTTTAGTCTTTGCATGCATTCAAATTGATATTCTTGAAGAGTCCCCGGAAGAGTCTTTATTATTGACGTCTTTGTTCAAAGCTTTATTAATTTTAAGCTATAGTGGTCACTAGATCTCTAATATACTTCAGTATTCTTTCTACTAATACTATTAATGTTTCATGCACAACACTAGTATGTCAAAAATACCAAGTAGAACAATTTGGAACATTACAAACTACTGTAATAGGAACCAACTAAGATCCACATAAATTCAAAGTTTCATTTTAATGATTTTGTTGAAAGTCACATGTCATTAAACAATGTTTGCACTTTGACATATTCTAGACAAGGAGTAGAAGCATTATGGTAGAAGTACCTATAGTTGATTACTTAAGTAATTTTCAAGTAGATCATGAGTAGTATGACACAAGTAAAAATTTTGTTATAAAAGAAGATAGGAAATATGAAGGTTGCAAAATCTTCAGAATTTTATCCCCAAAATTGAAATTACTATGATTTTTGGAAGCCAAAAAGTTATCTAGACTAATAGCCAATGTTTAGAATCTTCTAATTCTGATTATAGACTAAGTACTTTTCTGCTCACTACTTTGGGACATATGTTACAATCTAATTGGGCCCAACCTTCAAAAAGAAGAAAGGCCAAATTCCAAGTTTTAGTTGAAAATGTATTTTCAATCTTAGTTAGAAATAGGTGCACCCTGTACATTGGGCATGGAATCTTAGTTGGGAATGGGTATGTCTACCTTACCAAATGCCTTCTAGAATTAATTCCTACATTGATAAAAGCACCTATAGAAGGTATAAGACAATAATTTTTGGTGTCTATTCAATGGCATGATTAATATATAAATGAGCCACATTATACACTAACTAATGACATATAAGGTAAAACCACCCATTCCCAACCAACATCCCATAGCCAACTTATAGATTGATGTATTTCCAACCAATTCTAGAATGAGGTTTTTACTCTTTTTTAAAGTTGGGACTAAAAGTTATTGACACATGTCCCAAAATAGTATACAAGAAAGTAGGAAGTAAAAAGTAAAAAGTAGTTTTTTGAATAATCAAATTAGAAGAGTCTAGAGATTGACTATGGATATTGCGTACTTTTTACGTTTCAAAATTCGTAGTTATTTCAATTCATGCAATAAAATTACCAAAGTTTTTGCAATTCCCTTCATTTATATCATTGCACCTTTAGAAATATTTGCTTTGCCTTGTACTACATTAAACAAACCTTGGATCCACCCTAGGATACCTCTCACAAAACTATAGTACTTCTAATATTCCTAAAAAAATTTAGATTGTTCTTGGCAAGGCTATTGTAGGAATAAAGAAAATAAAAACTCCTTATTATTTCCTACCCTTCATTATTTATAAAGACCCTAAATCCATTAAGTGATGCTAAATTACTTCTAAGTTGGGTCTAAAATTTAGGACCAAAGTAATTAATAACCCTTCATTTAATTGCATGTGTACCACAAGAAAAATGGAAGTGCACCTCTTGAGAATTTGAGTACAACTAACAAAATGCAGGTCATCTATTCTAGTTTCTATTCCAATTCCAATTTTGAAAAAATTCGTAATATTGAATATTCTATTGCAATTTGAACTTTGAATGTACTTTCTATGTCTAATTATAGAATGACATGGAAATTGAGTTTACACCATGATGTTTGCTAGTGTAATATACATCCATGGTGAAATTTTCAAAATTTTTGAAACAATTTTCCATTTGATGTGATTTTTCTTCACTTTTTCTTCAAAAATTCTCAAGAAAATGAATTCTCCAAAAAAAATCTAAAAACTTTATGAAGTGCAAAAGACATGGAATTTCATCCCTAAAAAATAAATATAAATTTTTTCATACATTTTTAGTTCAAGAATGGCACCAAATTGAATAATGGGCAACATGGCTTACAATCAATGGTTATAGGTTTGTTCCTTAATCCCCGAAGGCCTAAGGCCTTTCAGTGGTGGTTACAAATATCATTGCTTAATTTTGAAATGATATAGGTGTAAATATATCATTCAAGAATGCAAATCTCAACAATACAATCTTGTTGTGTAGTTGTTGTAGATGATATGTATGAAGTCATTTGGTCACATAGATTGAGAGATTATAATGTTTTAAGTGTTTTAAAAGGATGCTAAAAAATTTCTAAAAACATATTTGGAGGTCGAATTTGAATTCTAAATCTACTCAAATGAAAAAATTTGAACTACTGAGTAAGTTCTTTGAAAGAAGCATAAAAATACATTAGTGAAAGAAAAAAAATGAGTTAATTGACTCATTGTGTCTACAAAATAGCTTTAAAATGTCAAAAAATAGTTGCAAAAAACACATCTACGGCTAAACCTTTTTCTACTAAAATGCCTCTCAGTCACTCATAACTTCTTGGATTGATATGAAATTTAGTCACACAAACTAGACTAGTATGTTCAACTTTTCCAAAGAAAATAAATTTCAAAATAGACACTATATGAAGAAGTAACTCAAGTCTCCAAAGTTCACTATAATCCAAAAATGTCTAGTTTTTGAACTTAGAATTGCTCCCGATCATTCAAAACAACTTGGGTTGACTTGAGACTTTGATTACAACAACTAGACTTCTATTGGAACATAATTCAACAAAATTTGATTGAAAACAAACATTTGATGAGGGTAATAAAAGCCCTCAAAGTTACATCCATCAAATGTAGTTTGGTGATCTCAAATTGAACTTGAGAACTTCAATTGGTTTTCAAGAAATGACTACATCTTGTATCTTGAAATTCTTACCACACACACAAACTAGAAGAGAAAGCACAAATTTGACAATAAGTTTTATCAAATTTGAACTTCGCATGCACAGGTGCATGCATAAGTTACAGCACTTCAAATTAGACTTCTAGATTGTGAGGACACTTTTGGTCCCTGTGGCGTTTTTAGGGTTTAAGGGTTAACCCTGAAGCGCGCTGACATCCATATTTTGAACGATGAACAGAGGGCTTCAAGGCCCTATTTCATCCAATTAACCTCTCATTTGTCAAATGTAATACTTGAATCTAAAAAAGACAATCTTCTTTAATGACCAAATTCATTAAATTCTGAAAAATGATATATCTGTACAAAGCTATAAGCGAAAATGTGCAAAAATTCAAAAAAGGATTGAGACGCTTAAGGGTTAAAAACGATGGAATCGAAGCCTATACACCCCCTCCTCTCAATTACAGAGACTGGCGTGGCACATATCTCTAATCTCAAAATTCATGACATCGGAGCTAGATCGAGCGGAGTCCAAATTGCTAGCAGCACAATGATAACGTACGAAATGGGGGTCGAGAAAGTCAGGGCTCGTGCTGGACGTACTGCATGGCGGACTTCATGGATTGCAGACAGCGTTTTCTTTATGAAACGAGACTTGCCACAAGCCTTCACCGCAATGGTGCAACCCTGGATCGAGGGAAAGAATCTGATCGATAGGCTCAAACAGGCTCCAGGAGCTAGTGCGATACTTCGCCCCAAATGAAAGGAATTAAGAGTCGCTAGCTGTTCCGGGCGGAGTGGACTGCATGGGGACTCTCTCCACTCCAGAAGAATCCTCTTCCACTTGCCAATCAAATCCGAAATCATTCTTAATATTCGCAACAGTCGGTTGCTATTGGTGTTGGCTTTGGGTGCACTTGCGTACCCAGATTGGAGAGAGAAGTATCTCCCTGCCGACTGACTGCCAGAAGGCGGTGAGTTTCCAGCTTTGCAATCCATGACTGAGTCCGACAGTCCAGCGTGAGCCCTAACTTTCTTGAACCCCACCTGCTTCCCGTAATCCCGATGCAGGAGAGTTTCGACGTCGGGCATGTTTCGATTGGTGAAGGAGAGGCGATTGAGAATTGAGACTTAAAGATATATATTAATACTCACTGCTTGCTTCGTGCAAATTTTCAACCAGGTGGGTATGAAGTAGAAATTTTATTGGTCTATCAGTGAGAGAATTTAAGAATTTTTTTTACTACAACCAATTGGTATCAGCTTAGCAAGTGCAGATCCACCTAACATAATCTAAAATGCAACAGAATGTCTCCATTGTGGCATGTTCTCATTAGTTAAGCAATAAATGAAATCAAATGGCTCAACTCTCCTATAATGAGATTATATCTGGTAATTGCAAAGTACGCCAAGTAATCGAAAATAATCACCGATTAGTGCCAACCTCGCTGCCCACAGCTCGGTAGGTCCTAACTGGTGATCGATTATTTTTTTAAACTTGGCCTGCATTGCAACTACCAAGTCCATTGCACTGCTGGCAATTAGGATTTGGAGTACCTCCGACTTATAAAGCTCGCAAGCTCCTCCCTAGCTCGATCACTCTCTGGGGTAATGAATTTTGTCATTTGAGGTGCCACGAGAGTTTCTGTAATTGCGGTGTGTAGGGAATCCATCGTCTTTGGCAGAGGGTTTCATGGTAATGGCAATTTCCTTCAACGGTGAGAACTAATTGATCGACTGCTTGTGGGTTTTGTGCATTTTGCAGAAACCACTTCTACATCCATTTCGTCGTTAGTCACTCATTTCTTGTTCTCTGAGCGTCAGGTATGGTGCACGAAACAGGGTCTTCCTCTTCATCAGTTAGATCTCCATTTGTCTTGTTGAAGTTGCTTCCCTGTCGTATGAGGGGGTCTGTGTCAAATTAAACTCATACTGCATGTTTTCAAAGTATGTTGCGAAAGAGCTCTCGAGAGTGCTCTGCTTAATCCATGCTTTCATTCTCACTTTCTATTCTGCGAAGTGATCAGGGTATACCGGTCGTGATTTGGTTGTTGCAAGGAATGGTTACTGTCGGCATGACTGGCTGGTTCACAGGGTCGTACTCGCAAGAGTGGCGAATTTCCTTGTGCCACAGATCTCCTAACCAAAAGAGATTGAGATCACTTTGAAAACTTATAATAAATGATTGAAAATCCTCCAGCACATCTATATCTCTCTTTCATGGAGAGCATTCGTTTTGATTTCCATGAATATATTGCATGATTTTTCTTGACGATTAGGGGCTAAGAGGGAACTGCTAGCCAGGACATGGTAAGGCTGATTGCAGAACCTAAAGTCTTTCAAAGTCCGCCGCTCTTGCAAATATAGAAACCGTTGAGATCTGGCGAATCTCTTCGCGATTACAGGAATGACAGGATCCTTGTCTAATCTTAGTGACAAATGAGCAGGGCAATTGGCAATCAGCAGTAACTGTGACTGCATGTCAATAAGATCATTTAGAGTAGTTGCTCTGGGAGGGGTTTCTAATTGCAGGAATTACAGGCTCTAGCTGGGAGTGTTCTTGATTGAAAGTTCCTCGCGGAAGTGGAGCAATTCAAAATTCTGAGGTGGAGGTGCGGGTTCAAGATGCAGTCTCTACTTCTTCGCCGCAGTTTGCAATGGCTGTGTCTGCTCCTCTTTTTCATGAGCGTCTCAGTTGGGGCGACTCCGGAGGAAGGTAACTACGCTGATTTGATGCAATCCTGTCTTTCTGTTTGGTTTTCACAACAGGTTACTTGGCGAGGAAATTGAACTCATATCTGTGTCTTGTCTTCATTGGATTTTGCAGGAGCTATTCTCTTGACTTGGAGAAACAATATGACCGATTCAGGAGGGGAGCTGGCGAACTGGGGCGCTGCTGGCTCCTCTGACCCCTGCGGGAGTGCAGCCACTTGGTTACATGTTTCATGCGACAACAGTGGCTATGTTCAACGAATGTGGGACCTCGTTTTCCAACACTTAACAATGAATATATCAATGTGTTTCAATGCATGAGAGACCGGCAATTGAATGGACTTGATGTTTAGTGTTCTCTCGCTCATTTGTGATTGTGGTGTTTCCGTTTCAGAGATCTTGACAGTCTGGGATTATCAGGGACATTGGCACCTGAACTAGGGCTGTTCTCCAAACTTCAAAATCTGTGAGTGATCTTTCTTGAGTCCTAGTCGTAGATATGCTCGTGAAATTGGAACGAACTGCCGAAATTGTGTCAAGTTCTCTTTCAATTTTATAATCCATGTATATTCTTTATGAAATCCTCAGCCGGTGTACGAGGAGACTAGCTAGGAATAAGAGGAGGGGTTTCCTTTTCTGTCAAAGCTCTGACTTCGAGTATGCAATGCGAGATCAATGCTCCCGTCAGCAATTAGGCCAAATTCAATTGCGCATGAACATGATGGGAAGGGCTTTGGATTCTTGTTGCAGGAGTCTGTACAACAACTCCTTCAGTAGGAGTATACCCCAAGAGATGGGGAACCTTTCAACACTTGTGCTTCTGAATCTGTCCGGAAACCAACTCTCTGGCCCCATCCCAGACGCTTTTGCAAAGCTGACGAGCTTGCGAAATCTGTACGTTCATATTCTCGTTTCGAAACCTCCCTCATTTGATGACTCTGAGTCTGAATTAGCATTCTGTTTCTCTGATTCTTGGCTCCAGTACCCTCACCCTCCTCCAGTGGCATATTCTATTAGTGCACAGCCCCCTTTTCCCCCAAGAATCTATCATGTTGCTTAGACATCTGATTCGACAATTCCCCCGTGTCGAGTTTTGAAGACGTCTTAGAGTGCAATTTGGAGCTCATTTGTCCCGGCCCCCGAGGCAGTGTCATCCGAGAGTTCCGAGTGCAGTTGTCTTGGCCTGGAACAGAAATGTCATTGCCGCATTTTGGATGTGGCACTTGTTAGACAGTTCTGCGCGCGTAATTGCTTGGTGACACATGTGCAGGACTCTAAACAACAACCAATTTTCTGGATCTTTCCCTGAATCACTTGCACGTCTTCCCGGACTTTCTTCTATGTAAGTTGTTTCATCGAATTTGTGGTAAAACTTGATCATCCGCCAAGTCACTATACTAACTCTGAAGGGGTATCCAGTTGGCCTGTGATGAAATACCCTAATTCCTAATGTACTGTAGTTCCACATGCTCAACCACATTGATCTGTAAATTATGTGCGAGGGTAAAGAGCACTATGTGGGCCAACCCACTGACCCTGAAGATTGTACAGTACAGTACAACATAACTTGTTCCGCGAAATTTGAGATTGCTCGGACAGGGCACTAGTTCACTCTTTTCCATTACCACAGTGCTTCTTGTCGTGAAATTTACAAATCCATCTCTCAGCATTAGTTTGCGATTGATGTAGTGCTACGTTACTTTTAGATCTCATTTATGTGAATGTGATTTTGTGCTTCTTTTCTACAGAAATCTCGACTCAAACTCCATCTCCGGGGTGTTGGATGTCACTCGTCTCCTTGAAGTAATAGAGGCTACGACTACTCTCAACCTTAACCATCATCTTGGGGTTGTGAGCTTGATGAACAACAATATCACCGATGTTGATTTTCAGCTACACAAGTTGGTGCACAGTGGAACTGTTTTTAAGTAAGGAAATTTCATGTTCTTGAATGAATAGCCGTTAAAATCACTATGTGAAAACTTATACTAACAATCGATGTTTTTTTGCAAGGGAGGATTGCTGAAGAGCTTTAATGCTCCTTTAATAAATAGTTTGAATCAATGGTCTACAGAATTTCTGATCATTCATAAATTCATTTTGTTCATAAATTGTAATTTCTTATTACTCATGATTAACAGAATACAAGGCAACCCATACTGTAGCGGCTCAGTGGAGTTATACGACGATGGAAGAAGGTGTTTGTGTCAACAACAGTGTTCAATCACATCATGGGCAGGTATGTAATGAAGTTAAAGTTCTTGATTTATCAATTGGTATCTCATGTTCTTGAGTTTCTTCTGATTTTCAGCAAGATAAGAAATATACGTCCTCTTTCTTGAACTTCACTGGCAATCCAATCTTGCTGACGCGTTTTTTTTTTTTTCAATTCAGTAAGAAACTGCACTCCATGCAATCAGAGTTTTACTTCAGTTTTGGATTTATTATTTTGATTGAAATTTCAGGAACCATTCTCTTGAACTGGAAAAAGAAGTTGAGCAACTCTACTAGCCTATCAAATTGGAAGGCTGGTACTGATCCGTGTCGAAATAAATGGATTTATGTTGAATGCGATAACCAAGGAAATGTTCGAGAAATGTAAGGCAACTTTTATAACTCATGTTGCATTGCCTTGCAAATGAATGCTTCAACATTTTAGAAGAACCATTGGTAGGTGAAAGCTAACTACGTTGTGAGTAACAATCCTCATTGCTAAAGTGTTTGAGATTTGATCGGTTTTGTGTGCTAAAATTATGTTAATCCTTGAAGGTTTTTGACTATGTTTTTATCAAAAATGTTCTGAAACTGCCATTTCTAGTACAAGTGTCAAACTTTAGGAGAATTTTTTTTTGGAACACATGCAACCAAAAGATCTTGTCTGTAGTAGGTTTGAAAAGATGTGAAAAAAATTCAGAAATTTTCACTATGTGGATTGCAAGATATGAGCATTTAAATTGATAGAAATCCTTCTTTAGGCCTTGTAGAAAACCACTTAGCTGTACTTCACAAGGTCACAATTGTATAAGAAAATGCCTATGTTGTTGGTGCTTATTTGGATTGATTCTTCATGGCAAGTTTTCTTCATGCTTAAAATTTTTCAAATCATTTGGAATTCTACAACAAGAACCATGGAAGCACCTAAAATTATCAATGTAAGCAATTGAACATAGTTGGAGGCACCTTTTCCAAAATATAGTATTTTTTTAGTATTAGCAAGTGAAAAACATGAATGTTCAAAAATACTTAGATTTTTTAGATGTCAAATGTAATTTCAAGGATTTTTCAAAGTGTTGACTCTCTAAATCACTAAAATTGTTCCATAGGTGGATCCAAATTTGAAATTTGTAAAAATTAGTTGTTAACATATGAAAATTAAGCATTTGAAAGACACATCAACCAAAGTCTAGAAAACAAATAGATGAGTCTAGGGTACAAGAATGGAAACAAGTGCACTAATGGGTGTTTATACCTTAGGGAAAAAATAGTAAGTAGAAAGAAGTAGAAAATGAGTCAAAATACTAAGCTCTTGAAAATTTAGTTATGGAATTGAAAAAATGCCAATTTCAATGGTTGTAATGTTTTCATAAAAGATCTACATCTTGTGATTTTATTTTTTCATAAAATATTGAGAACTGAGTTAAAAAAAAAAGAATTTAAAATTTATTCTAAAGATATTGTAACCATACCTACATGTGCAAACTAAAAACCCTCATATCTTTAATGCCATTATTCAAAATGGAATGATTTAGAGCTTTCCATGTATATTATATATTTGGAAAAACAATTCCAAATCTTTGTTTATAGAAAAGGTGATTTTTTAAGAATTTTTTTGAGTTGCTTTAAATGCCTACAAATCAATGAAAATTACATATTATACAATAAGTTTTAACCATGTAGTAAAAAATTATGAAAACTCTTTGGCCTTCAAGGTAATCCTTGGGTATATATTGTGTATGAAAACTTTTAAGAAATAAAATAAAAAATTTGTTCATAGTGAGCTTTCTAAAATCACTATGTTGCCAAAAAATGTTGGTTGGTCCTTTAGGGATTAACGCAATTTATAATTCTAGGAAGCTATCCTAGATACTTTATAGCTACTTACCATATATATATATTTTGCATTGTTTTAGTGTCAAGAATGTTCAATCTAGATTTTATAAATATAACTTTGTATTGTTGTTGCAGTATTTTAAATGACAACAACTTGGACGGAACTATATCGGAGGAGCTAGGGAATCTAAGCTCACTCTATTATTTGGATTCGTCTAATAACCATTTCTATGGCCCCATCCCAGAAACTTTCGGAAATCTTCAAAGCTTAATCTCTTTGTATGTTGTAAATCTTACTCTTAAACTCTATCCTTTGAACCTATTGTTGAACAAGTTTGTTTAATATTCCTTGTAGAGTAGTTTTCAATGCTTGATATGCTTCAAACTACACTATTAATGGAATATTGTTTCACTTATAAACCAAACTATTTAAGATTGTACATTTCAAACTGGTGATTCTTTGCATATTGTTACGCTACATACAAATTTGTAGGTTTTTATGTTACATTTGTAAATTCACATATTACATTTATGAGGTTGTATGATTTGATTAGAACTAGTTGCATATAGATATTGAGAACAATATACTTCAACTGAAAACTATAGAATAAATAAAACTTGATTTTGGTTTTTCTCGGATGTGATATTAAATTTTACAAACAACAATATTACTAAAATGTAGTATTTTAAGCTTGTAAGAATGTAACTAAGGAAAATCAATGAAGTTGTTATAGAGGCTTGGCATGAATCCAATTGCTTGATGGAAATGTACAGACAACTCAACAACAACAATTTTTCAGGATCCTTTCCTGAATCAACTATAAAAGATACACTACAAATGTTGTAAGTATTTTTGTTCCAAATGAAAATTTATTTATTGTTCTTGCTAGGGACTACTTTTATATATACATAAAATTTGGGATTTCATTCTTATAATGGTATGAGGTCATTATTTGTTGATAGTATCAAATTTATTAGGTTCAATATTTAGAGTTTTCAGTTTATATACTAAATTTTATAAGTTATTCAATCTTTGTAACTACAAATATTAGATTCTTGGAGTTGAAGTTAGATGTGTTATCTATTTTTTTCTCAAAAGAGTAGTATGTATGGCTTCAAATTATAGTGTAAGAAATTAGTAGATTTGTTGCTTGATCCTATGTAATGTAATATTGCAGGAACCTTGACAATAATGCCATTTCGGGGATTTTAAATTATACTCATCTTCGAGAAATAGCTATGATGAGTTTCTTCCCATTGCCAGGAAGATTTGTGAGTTTGGTAAACAACTCTATAATTGACGTTATATATAACATTTCATATGACTTTGACAGTGATCATCCAATTATTGATTTCAGGTAAGAAATCAAGCAAATATATTAGAGTTCATTTATATTTATTAATGGATATAAAATAGGAAATTTGAAATGTTAGGTATATTTATTAACTCAAGAATTTTAATTCAAATTTTTCTTGTATGAAAAAGCAAATGAATGCAAAGAATACTTTGAAACTAGTATTGTTCCACCATTTTAAAAAGACTAACCAATGGTTATCTTTGGGGTAGTCTTGAAGGTAACCTGTACTGTTACAATTCCACCCCAAATTCCACTAAATTGGACGGTGTTAAGAAGTGCTTTTGTGAAAGAGATTGCAGCATGATTGGTATGCATTGGTCTTGGGACATTTATCAATTAATGTTCAATTTGATAATCCTTTATAATTTGACATACATTTTGCAAAGTAAGTTTATGATGGCATATAATATATACATATTTGTCTTTTGTAGCATGCATTTGTTAGCTACTAAAAAAAAGTACTTTAGATTTATAGAGCTCACTAAATTTATTTTTATTTATTTATATTCTATTATGTGATATGCAATATGATATGTATATCATTGAATATAATTGAATAAATACACAAAAAAACATGTTATTCTAACATTGACAAACATGCATCATTTAGTAAAAATTACTAATGTGCAGCAAAAAAATCTCAATGTCTTGCCATCATTATTACAACAATCAGTATTTTTGTTGTACTTTTTTTTGCAACAATCCTTGGAGTAATGTTCAAAAGACAAGCAAAGCTCAAATTGCACAAACTACAAGTTGAATATCAAAATAGTAAGTTTTTTTAGTATTGCATTCTTTATTTTTTATTATGATGTCCAAAAATAGGAAAATTGTTTGTAATTGCTTAAAGAATTATGTAAAGTCTTTATCTAAACTAATAAACCAATTTAACTTTGATGTAGAATTTTCCAAATTTGAAGTCAACCCTCAACCATATTTATACAATGACCTCTGCTTTGCCATGCAAGACTTCAATGAAAAGCCAAAGTTGGGTCAAGGAAGCTTTGGAACAGTGTACAAGGTTTGTTAGCATCACTTATATATTATCAATTTAGATCACATTGTTTTACATCTAATTGGCGCATAATTGTATACTATATTCAATAAACATATTGAATTTTAATGATGCTTTGGTTGTATATAGATGAAGCATACTGTAATTGAAAGTTATTATTTTTGATACAAATCTAAAGTTGCCATTATTGTACATTATATGTTCTAGATTATTTAAGTATTTTAGTAAATAGAGTTTCAATTATTCATTTGTATTTAATCTTGTCTTTTGTTGTAGGGCATGTTGGTCAATGGAAATGTTGTGGCGATAAAGAAACTTGAACCAAAGGGAGATTCACACGGTGAAGTAGATGACTTTTTGAATGAAGTTGTCTTCATCACCAAAATGAAACATCGGAACTTGGTAAACTTAAAAGGCTATTGCATGCGAGGAAAAGAACGCATGTTGGTCTATGAGTATGTTGAAAACATGGACATGGAGCATTGTCTATTGAGTAAGTTTCAAAATCAAAAAGTTAATATATAGTATATCTCTATGTGCAAATTTTTTGAAATGCTTCAATAGCAAAATTCCTCCTATGTTAACACATTGGCTATGGGATATAATTTCATTGGTTGATTGTCTTTCAGTAGAAGGCCAAAAAAAGGAAGCAATGGCTTGGCATGTACGTTTCAACATATGTTTAGGTGTGGCTCAAGGATTGCACTATCTCCATACATATGCTGAGCCACGAGTGATCCATAGGGATATCAAAGCAAGCAATATTTTATTGGATGCTCATTATGTGCCCAAAATTGCGGATTTTGGCTTAGCTTTGTTATTTCCAGACGAGAAGACACATATTTCTACAACAAATGTAGTTGGAACAAGGTGAGTAGATATGTCAAATTACCATTGAGTGACAAATAAACTTTCTCAATTTTTAAGAAATCCTTCATTGTATGTATCAATTGTATTTTTGATTTGATTTTTCCATTAGCATCAAGTAGAATTCTAAAACTTGTTAACTTCACGTGGTTTTATTCTTTTTTATTTGAATGAAAACAAATCTCAAGTTAGATTGGATATATATATATATATGTACATACATACATATTCCTCCTTTCTACCTTTTTATCTTGCAAGTTGTGTAGTGTCTACCATTGATACAATATATTGTCATCTTTTACTTCCAACTCTCACTAAGACTTTTGGGTTCTATGAAATGAAAGTTCTTATGTAGATTAGATTGGACTTCTTTGGACTTTAAATATAAAACAATGATTTCATTGTGCATTTTTGAATGATATTGAACTTAAAACTTGTTTGCTACATCTTTATCAATAGCATGTAAATTTGGATAACTACCTTTGAGTGGAAAAAAAATTCAACCTAATTGACTTATTAATATGTAAGGAATTATTAGAGGTCCTATTGGTGGTCTTTGGTGGTCAATGCTTTGAAATTATTTAAACTTTTCTTTTCATGAATCTTTCCACAAATAGAGATTTAAATATAAATCATTGATTTTAGAATATCATGGATATAAATTTGGTGAAGATATTCTTCAAATTAATGCTTACATGTAAGACTTTTTCCTCATTGTGGAAATGTTTACTTACTTGCAGAGGTTACCTTGCTGCAGAGTATGTACAATTTGGACAACTAAGCGAAAAAGTTGATGTTTATAGTTTTGGAGTTTTATGTTTGGAGATTATTAGTGGACGAAGAAACATTGATCATTCAATGCCTGCAAACAAAATTTATTTACCTAGCTGGGTACAATCTGACTACTTAATTTTAATTTGCAGTGGATTTCTTATCCAGTTCTTTCAATTAACATTATTACAAAAGATTCTAAATTTTACATTATCTTTTCTACCAAAATCATTTATTAAGTTGTTTAATTTTAGAGATGGTAAATCCCGTAGTTAAATTTATAATGTATGAAATATGTATTCTTTGAATAGATTGGAATTTTTAGCATGGATGGATGTTATATACATATTATAATTCTTAACCATATTATATATTTAATTCTAAATCTTGAAGGTTTTCTACAATATTTTAATTAGCCATTAACCTCTTAAATTATTTGATTTTTACAGGCATGGATATTACACAATGAGGGAAATCTCAAGGATTTGATTGATCCATCAATGTGCTTATCAAAGGATGAAGAAATGGAAGTGATACAACTTATCACTATTGCTCTTTTATGCCTTCAACAAAATCCTGATAGGCGTCCTTCTATGAGTGATGTGCAAATAGCATTGCAAGGGAAGATGAAATTGGAACTTCTTTCAAATGAAATGGTGGGTTCAAGCGTCATTGAAGACTCAGAGTTAGAGAGCTTGACATTATGTGTTGACTACAAAAATGATGTCAACGGAGGTTCAATTTCAAGAGACTCTATTTTATGTTTTAATGAAAGTGAAATAGTAAGTCAAAAGAAAAGAAAAGAATCCTATAATTGTGTACATTATCAATGATGCTAGTATGTGAGCATGAAGATGCAAGCATATAAGCCTTGAGTATGTATATAAGTAGATATACAACAACTATTGATGATGGATATGATATAAATACTTGTAATAGAAGTATCTATAGCATAGTTGCATTATAATCATAGAAAGTTTCTATATTATAGATACCTATATACCATAGATATGTAGTGTTTTAGGCTCATGGGTGCACATTCTTAGGCTCACACAATAGCAACCCTCTGTACATTATGAAGGATTTCATTTGTTTGTATTTGTTTATACATATTTCTAGGCCGTGAAGTATATATTAGCTTCCTCTTTGTAGCCATTTTAGACTCTACTTTAATTGTGAAATGCTCACATTAATGATCACTTAGTCAATCTTCATGTCCCTCAAGGATACTAGCAAAGGGATTCTTTATGAAAAAAGGCCTCAATTTGTCTATTTTTTTGGTATCTATGTCATTTTTTCAAGTAGGTTGTGATTCAAAAGATATTTATTTGCCCCTTCATTTATTATTTCCATTAGCTAGCTAGTGAATTTGATTCATTACTAATGCTATTGACACAGTGAATGATGCCAATTGTCAAGGTTGGTCAATTTTTCAATTAGATGCTCTAGAACACATACAATATATATATATATATATATATATATATATATATATATATATATATATATATATATATATATATATATATATATATATATATATATATATATATATATATATATATATATATATATATATATATATATAGTTTAATAGTCTAAAGTAGATATACCTATTACCACATTTCAAGAGAGGCACATATTTTCCAAAATCATATGCATATTTCACAAATCAAATCTAAGTAGAATTATAATTTTTGGATCAAAAGTGTAATTTCTATGAATTTTTGATGTAGTCATTAGTCAACTCCAAATTACAAAACCATTTCTAAGCTAAGTTATAAACAACTTATAAACATCCTATAACCACCTAATCAAGAACTATATATTCACTTTTTAACCCTAGAGCCCTCCAATGTCCAATTTTTGGACGATTTATAGGTTGAAATCTAGATTTCTTTCTCATTACAGTGTAGTAGAAAATCATCCTAATTTTTAGAGATGGTTATGAAATTGTGGTCCTATCCAAGGGTTGGATTTGGTGTTACCAGAGCACCTATTTTTCTAAAATTACAAATATGGAAGTATGTCAAGTGGTTGACTTGGGTTGACTCTAGTTCAAACTTGGAATTGCAAACATGAGGTTATAGAATCAAAGAACATAAAAATTCCAAAAAATCACCATGTCAAGAGAATTTCATTTCAATTTCTTTCCAACAAAATTTTCTCTAAAAATGACAATATCTTGTTTGTAATTGAATTTTGAATTTTTCCTTTCAAAATTTATAGATAAATATTGGTGATAGCATTGTCAAATCTAACTGTATGGATAGAATCTAAAACTCAAACTCTACAACTTTTATTTACATCTCAATTCCAAAATATGCTTCAAAATAGCTCTTTATGATGATTTTTCTGAAATCATCAATCAGTCTAATCAACGCTTAGAGGTTACGAAGTGACACATTATCCCAATTTGTCATAAAATCTCTGATTTTGTCATACAAACCCTGTCATTTTGTCATATAGAATGAAGAGAATTGGGGGAGACTTTAGGTGGAAATGGAGCTAAAACTAGAGTGAAGGAAATGGGCTAATCTAATTGGTGGAATTGAATTGTAAACTGAAATGAGCTGGTCCACCTTAATTATCTAAGTTAACCTAAGGGCAAAACACCCATTCCCATCCATGTATCCAAAACCGTCCAAATGTAGCAGGGGTGCACATTTTTCAAAGAAAAATGTGCACCCATGCTACATTTGGACGGTTTTGGATACATGGACGGGAATGGGTGTTCCCACCTTAACCCTTAAAGGACGGGCCTGTAACCACTGGTTGGAAGCCCCATTGCTGGTCACTCAATTTGATACCGTTTAGGAACCAATCGAGTATGAAATTTTTATTTTTTATTTTTCAGAGATGGAAGCACATGTCTTCTACACTGTGCAGAAATCTCAGATTTTTTTGAGGAAAATTGATTTTGATGAGATTTTTGGAAGAAAAAATGAAGAAAAAATCATAGAAAATAGAAAATTATCTCAAAAAATTTGAAAATTTCACGATGTGTGTAAATTGTAGTGACAAACATCATGGTGTAAATTCAACTTCCGTGTACACCTATTTATAGGTTGCAGTGAACATTAAAAATGCAGCCAAAATTCCAATTGCAATAAAAGATTCAATTTTCCAAATTTTTCCAAAATTCTAATTGGAGTAGAAACTAGAAGAAAAGACCTTCATTTCATTAGTTGGACTCAAACTCAAAAAATGTCATTTTCAAGGAGAAATTTCAGATTCAGTCAATTTCTCAATATACACTAAAATGGCAAATTTTGCCATCCGTTTTCTCTAATTACTTCTCAACTACATAAAAACAAATAGTAGATAGACTAAATACTCAATTGGAGAGTCTTTACAATTCACCATGAAAGGTTATTAAAAAAAAAGTGGATGAAAAAATTGTTGTTCACATATTGTGTTGCCCCTGCGAAGTCATCCAAACGCCAAAAATTGGCACTGGCGACGCTTAGGGGTTAACCTCTAAGCGCCGCCGGCGCCAATTTTTGGCGTTCGGCAAGCTTCACAGGGGCCCAGGAGGACCTTGAACAGTAGTTTTTTTCTTCATTTTATTTTAGTGACTTTTCATGTTGAGTTGTAAATAGTCTCCAATTGAGTTTTTAGTCTAACTAATGTTTGTTTTTATGTAGTTGAGAAGTAATTAGAGAAAACGGATGCCAAAATTTGCCATTTTACTGTATTTTGAGAAATTGACATAATCTGAAATTTCTCCTTGAATATGACATTTTCTGAGTATGAGCCCAACTAATGAAATGAAGATCGTCTACTCGAGTTTCTACTCCAATCGAAATTTTGAATCTTTTTGTAAAAATGAATATTTTATTGCAGTTTGCACTTTGGCTATATTTTTAATGTACATTACATTCTAATTATAGATGTACATGGTAAATCAGTTTACACCATGATGATTTTCACTGTAATGTTCGCACATGGTGAAATTTTCAGATTTTTTGAGATTATTTTCTATTTGATATGATTTTTTCTTCATTTTTACTTCAGAAAATTTCAGAAAATACAATTTTCCTCAAAAAAATCTGAAATTTCTGTGAAGTACAGAGGACATGCAGTTTCATCTCTCAAAAATAAAAATAAAAATTTTCATACGCATCTGATTACAAAATGGCAACAAACTGAGCGACAGAGAGGGCGGCCTCAAACCAGTGGCCACAGGCCCGGCGTTTCAGGGTTAATTGCCAATTAGTGTAGGATGCTCATCCTCAATTGTTCCGCTATAGCAATTGGTCTCAGTATGCTCAGTATGCAAAAGATGGAGGGTGTTCCTGGTATTCCTTTTCATTTTGTAAAATTCTTTTTAAAGAAGGGCCTTTTTATCTTTGATTCTCTCCCAAGCAGTAATTTGCCAGACTCAGCACCCTCTTGCAAACTTGGAATCTCCCCAAACAACCAAATTGATTAACAGATTTGTCGAGGCTACAGCATGAATGGGTGTGCGTAACTTAAAATTGTAGATCTAAAATTTGTGTGTACGTAATGGGTATGCTTTGTGTGTAAATTATTGATCTACAAGTTTAATTTAAGGGAGAAACATCCAAAACCGTCCTTATACTATCCAAAATCATCCCTAGACTGCAATTAATGTGTTTGCCAAATGCATTATTCTAATTTGTTGACGCATATCAAAGACACATACCAAAATGTGATTGGCTCACTACTGATTTTACAAGCATTCAAATTTGGAGACATCTATTGAACAATTCTAATGATCTAGGGAGCCAACACTTTAGAAAATCATAAAAATTACATACGGTATCTGAAAAATCTTTTTTTTGAATATTCATGATTTTCACTTGCTAGTACTAGAAAAATATTATTAAAAAAAAACCCACCTCCAACTATGGGCATGTTCCCACCCGGAGTTAGTTACCAACGTGATGTGCCGTGTGACAGCGCTAATTAAGAAAGTAAGGTTCCGGTTCACACGGGGTACTGGATGAACTAGGCTTCCGCCACATTAGTTTTGTGCGGAAGCTAAGGGCGTTCCCACTACCAACTTATGTGGCGCTACAGACTGAGGAGGTAGGAGAAGGAGCTATGGGTATTTCCACCGGCAGCATTTCGCTGAAGCCAGTAGTGGTGGATCCTAGCAGGTCTCAGAAACTTTGTCCAGAGAAACGGACTCGGAATTAGAAGCGGACAAGGCCAAGTTAGTGCACTTCCAGTTCATGTGATCGACGTTGATGCGAGGGCAATTGCAAAGCAATTTAACTGAATTCATTGTCAGTGGTTGTAGAGCAACACTTGAGTTGCCGTTGGATGTGCTGCATGCTTCAAGTCATTCTTCTCAACTTTTTTCAGAATTCAGTGGCGGATTTAGTCGAAGCAGGGCGGAGGAGTTTTCATCGCATTCCACGCGACTGCCGTTGGGCTGGGACTTCGACACTGCCGCAGGAGAACTGCACGACGCCTCTCTCGCAGGTACTTGCTTCCCATGAAAGCCTTGTGAGGGCAACTTCAACTGATTGATTGAGGGTTTCGTTTTCAGACATGTGCATGCTAATGTGCTCAATCGATGCTCTGTTTAAGTGAAGCCGGAAGTTGCTCTTACGAGGAGGAAATTTTGAAAGCAACGATTCATATGAAAATCAGATGAACAAATCAGCCGGTCCTACCAAGAATTTGAGGGCAACTTTGAATTCCTCTGTCGCTGTGCAGTGTGCACTTACTTCACCATCAGCTCTCTTCTTCACACTGTGGAACTTCACTGAGAAGCTTGCGGACTCTTCCGTGCGAGGTGAGACTGCAATTACGTTAATTGCAGCCCAGACCTGCAAGTAATTACCAACGCCCCAATAGGCCTCAAATCTACGCAAACTCTACATTTACGGAGTGCAAGTAGCGGTCACTGTTCACCTTGTGGGCCAACCTTGCAGCCACCTTAATGCCACTAATGCTCATTTCACAAACCAGCCAGCTCATCTGCCATGTAGGCTCGGCACCTGCTTGTACCCTCTGGTGGGAATGCCCATTATTCTTGGCGTCCCTACCTACTCTTACTGAGCCTCATACCTTCTGGTGGGAACATGCCTTATGCTGAATTCTTTATTTGGATGTTTTCGGGTGTTTCCACTGTAAGTGCACACAAATTTTTAGATCATTAACCCTTACGTGCTGGCAAAGCCTTTTCATGGCTTTTGGATGACTTCTCTGAGCCACTAGAAGGCCTGAACAATAGTCTTTTCATCCATTTTTTTCAATGACCTTTCATATTGAGTTACAAAGAGTGTCCAACTGAATTCTTAGTGTAATTGATGTTTTTTTTCATGTAGTTGAGAAGTAATTAAGAAAAATGGATGGCAAAATTTGTCATTTAGTGTATTTTGAGAAATTGAGTAAATCTAAAATTTCTCCTTGAAAACAACATTTTTTGAATTTGAGCCCAACTAATGAAATGGAGGTCTTCTACTCTAGCTTCTTCTTCAATTGAAATTCTGGAAAAATTCATAAAATTGAATATTTTATTGCAGTTTGAACTTTGGATGTTTTTTTAATGTTCACTACATTCTAATTATAGATGTACATGGCAAATTAGTTTACACCATGACGATTTCCACTATATTTCTTACACATGGTGAAATTTTTAGATTTTTTTAGACTAATTTCTATTTTCTATGATTTTTTCTTCATTTTTCTTCAAATTTTTTTAGAAAATACAATTTTCTTCAAAAAAAAATTTGAAATTTCTATGAAGTACAGGGGACATGCAGTTGCATCTCTAAAAAATTAAAATTAAAATTTCCATACACATTTGGTTACAAAATGGTAACAAACTAAATGACAGATAGTGCAATCTGAAACCAGTGGTCATAGGCCCAGTGTTTCAGGGTTAAACTTGATCTACACAAATTACTGACTTTAGTATCTTCTACAAATTGTTATTCCAGTAACTGTAGTTCATATAAGTGAGTACACCTAAAAGTGCCACTTTTTGGTACTATGCCTAGTAACTATTACTGGTCTAATCAAATTTTCATATAGTCTTCTTGGCAAGTGAAAGCACGTTCCAATGCACCAAAAAACGCAGCATTTGGATACAATATGCAAAAGTTATTAAGGTAGGTACACCCAAAAAAGCCTTGTTCCTAAAAGCGCCATCTACAGTGCACAAACATTTCCGAAATTAGTCATGTTCACAAATTGTAGATGGCGCTTTCAGAAACAGACTTTGATTGTTAATAACTTTTGCATACGATATCCAAATCCTTCGTTCTTTGGTGCATTGGAACATGCTTTCACTTGCCAACAAGACTACATAAAAATTTGAACTAATTAATAGCAAGAACTAGGCTCAGTATGAATAAGTGCCTTTTTTTGGTGTACCTACCTTAAGGTTCAAAGTCTGTTTCTAAAAGCGCTCCAGCCAAATAGGTACATAATGGAATTCAGAAATGTACAGCAACTATAGATGGCACTTTTAGGTGAGGTGCAATTTTAGGTATACCCACCTTAAACCATAGGGGAAAATGTCCTTGTTCATTTCCTTGCACGGTTCTATCCATGTAAATCGGGCAGTGCATGTTTCATCCAATTTTTTTCCTTCATCCAAGACCATCAAATTTCCCCATGGTTTCTGTTGGGCCGCACTCCTTGTTCTCAGATGTTTTGGGAATAAAGGGCATCCTTGTTAGGCTTCGCCCTCCTCATCTGCCCTTGATTTCTCAAAATGCCCTACTCCTTAGGTATTGCTCTACACATTACATATAACTTGGGAAATTATGACCACAAAATCAATGCATTTGAATTCCACATTTCCTTCCACAACCTAAGATAGGCATCCAAAAATTGCCCCTAATTTAGAACCACCATCTTCATAATCTTTACATCTTCAAAACCAATTATGTACCTAAGTATGCAGAAGTCAGAAACATTTTCAAAACCAAACTTTGACCCTTCATAACTTCTACATATTGTATCCAAATGTTACTTTCTTTGGTGCATTGGAACTTCCTTTGACTTGCCAACACAAGACAATATGAAAAGTTGACCAATCTAATAATAATAACTAGGCACACTACCAATTTGTGAGTGTCTCCACCTCCACTTCAACATGAGATGGAGACCATTAACTGTATCTTGGGCAATTCAACCTTTCTCACATATATTAAAGCCTCCAAATAATTCACACCCAATAAGTTAATCCTAGAATGTCGCAACGAACTGGAGAGGTCCAATTGATGACAAAGAATCCTTTGATGTAGGACAGAAATGCAATCACTCATCTTCCATTTTAGGAGTGAAAAGTGAAGATCTTCTGTAGCTCTTTAACTTCAAATGAATTTTTTTGAATATTTTATTACCAATGGTTCCTACTATTTTAGAAATCATGAATTTTATAGAGCCCCCCTTGTCCTTGCAAGGTTAACCCTTAAAGGACGAGCCTATGACCATTGGTTGGAAGCTCCCTTGCTGGTCACTCAATTTGATACCGTTTAGGAACCAATCAAGTATGAAATTTTTATTTTTTATTTTTCTAGAGATGGAAGTACATGTCTTCTGTACTTCACAAAAATTTCAGATTTTTTTGAGAAAAATTGATTTTTATGAGATTTTTTGGAGAAAAAATGAAGAAAAAATGATAGAAAAAAGAAAATTATCTCAAAAATTTGAAAATTTTACAATGTGTGTAAATTGTAGTGACAAACATCATGTTGCAAACTCAACTTCCGTCCACACCTATTTATAGGTTGTAGTGGACATTAAAATTAAAACCAAAATTCAAATTGCAATAATATATTCAATTTTATAAATTTTTCCAAAATTCCAATTGGAATAGAAACTAGAAGAAAAGACCTTCATTTCATTAGTTGGGCTCAAACTCAAAAAATGTCATTTTCGAGGGGAAATTTCAAATTTTCTCAATTTCTTAAAACACTTTAAAATGGAAAATTTTGCCATCCATTTTCCATAATCATTTCTAAATTACATGAAAACTAACATTAATTAGACTACACACTCAATTAGAGACTCTTTGCAACTCAACATGAAAGGTCTTTCAAAAATATAGGTGAAAAAACTATTCTTGAGTCCCTCTACAAGCCCAAGAAAGTTTGCCGAACACCAAAAAATGGCGCCAACGACGTTCTTGGATTAATGGTCATCTTCACAGTCTTCTAATTCCACCTTGAACCGTGAAATGCGAGGCCTATGACCACAGTTTAAAGTGTCATTGTTTGCGACTCATTTTGCTACCAATTGGTAACTAAATGTGTTTGAAATTTTTTATTTTTATTTTTCAGAGATGAGGCTACATGTCTTCTAGACATACTTCACAAAAAATCTATATTTTTTTAGTAAAATTATTTTTTATAAATTTTTTAAGGAAAACCTAAAGAAAAAATCATACCAAATAGAGAATTATCTCAAAAAATCTGAAAATTTCACAATGTGTGAACATTGTAGTGACAAATAGCATGGTGGAAACTAAATTCCCGTGTACTTCTAAAATTAGAATGAAATGGACATAAAAAAACGTAGCCAAAGGTCAAAGTGCAATAAAATATTCAATTTTACAAATTTTTCCAAGATTCCAATTGGAGAAGAAACCAAATTAGAAGATCTCTATTTCATTAGTTGGGCTCAAATTCAAAAAATATTGTTTTTAAGGAAAAATTTCAGATTTACTCAATTTCTCAAAATACACTAAAATGGCAAATTTTGTCATCCGTTTTTTTATGATTTCTTCTCAACTACACGAAAACAAACATTAGTTAGACTACAAATTCAATTGGATACTCTTTCTAATTCAACATGAAAGGTCATTAAAAGCAAAATGGATGAAAAAAACATTGTTGAGACCTTATGCTCTCCTTTTGAAGTCATCCAAAAGCCACAAAATGGCTCTCCTGGCAATTAAGGGTGCGCGACATTAAATCCTGTAATTGAAACTAACGTGGCACAGCTAGATTTACCCCAAGGTAAACACTGAATTTTTTTATTTTTTTCAAATTCTGAATTCATATTTGGATTTGGAGACCCCAAATTAGCTAGAGAGGACCTTGACACAACCAAAAAACCCAACAAAACATAAGCCCCTCAACCCTTATCAACCCCTAGTTTTACCAATTGGGGGCTCCATTTACCCGTGCCACATCAGTTTTGATTACAAGATTTAACGTCTTGCGTTAAGAGTTAAAGGCAAAACACCCATTCCCACACCTGTTTTTTGCAGTGGACTGTAGATTCACCCAAATGCGTTAGTAGACTTCCCTTAATGTGTTCGCCACATTTGTGATTGTAATTTGCTGACACAACTAAAGGACACATAGGGAAATTTGGTTGGCTAAGTGTTGATTTTTGCAAGGTTTAGTTTTGGGGGCACCTACAGGACAGTTCCACAAGTCTGGGGAGACAACACTTTGAAAATTTGTAGAATTACATACTGTATCCAAAAAATCTACTTTTTTTTAATAT
This sequence comes from Thuidium tamariscinum, assembly GCA_947034885.2. Taxonomy (NCBI): domain Eukaryota; kingdom Viridiplantae; phylum Streptophyta; class Bryopsida; order Hypnales; family Thuidiaceae; genus Thuidium; species Thuidium tamariscinum. Next base: position 1,421,703 of record OX344755.2, on the reverse strand, counting down.
TCATGATTTTCACTCACTAATACTAGAAAAATATCATTTTTAGAAAACAGTGCCTCCAACTATGCTGAATTCCTTATTTAGACGGTTTTGGGTGTTTCCACTGTAAGGATTTCTCAAGGCAGATTGACCATATGACCTACTCTAACACAATTGACAGTTGACCGTAACTGTCCTGAACTATTAGACTTATTAATTGCTAGCAGAAGCTTATGTGAATCAAATGGGCGTCAGGAAAGTCAGGGCTCCTTGCTGGACTAGACTAAGCTTCTCTGACTTCATGGATTGCAAACAGCGTTTTCTGTCCGTCTGACCTCACGGTTTGCCACAAGCCTTCGACGTACAGTACTGCACTGGCGCAATTCTGAAGTGGCAGAGTCTGACAGGATCACACCATACCTGCCAGAGAGTGCGATATTGCACCCAATTCATGAACAAAATCGGTGCATGTTCCGGAGTGGACTGGGCCGGGGACGCGCCGGACGCTCCTAGCTCCAGTAAGCGTACGTTAGAACCCTCTTCCACTTGCCAAGCAGATCCAAAGAGATTCTTTATACTTGCAATAATAGTCAGGTTCTCAGTTGCTAGTGGTGTCGGCTTCGGTGGCACTTGCGTCACCTTAGTGGGAAGTGACGTATCCTCCGTGCACTGACTCCCTGCCGTGGCTGATTCTGCAGCTTTAATTGCAATCCATGACTGAGTCCAACAGCTAGTCCAGCATGAGCCGCCTCACTTTCTTGAACCCCATTTGCGCTGCTGGCAATTAGGATTTGGAGTACCTCAGCTTAGAATTAGAAAGCTCCTAAGCTCGTTCCTAGCTCGATCTCTGAGGTTAAGAATTTTGAAGTTACGTTAGAGCTAGGTGCCACGGGAGTTTCTGTAATCGAAAGGGAGGCTGGTGTGTAGGCTTCAATTTCATCAACTTTGGCAGGGGAGTTCATAGTCATGGCAATCTTCTTCGGCGGTGAGAACCAATTGATCGTCTGCTTTTGGGTTTCGTTTTCCTTTTTGCAGGAACCACATCTTTGAATCCTACACCCACTCATTACGATGTTAGTCACTCATGCATTTCTTGTTCTATGATCGCCAGGTATGGTGGACGGCCGGAGCAGACTCTTTTTCTCCATCAGTTAGTTCTCAATCACTGTTGACTGTTGAATTTGCTTCCGTATCGTATCGGGTGGGGTGTAGGTTGTGGGGAGTGGGGTGTGGGTATGCAGTAACTATCAAATTAAACGTGTACTGTATGTCTTCGAAGTATGCTGCGAGAGAGCTCGAGTGGTCTACTTATTTCATGCTTTAATCCCACTAATTGTTCTGTGAAGTGATCAGTGTATGCCGTGGTTTCGTTGTTGTAGAGAATGGCCAGTTCACAGGGTCGTACTCGCAAGAGTGGCGACTTTCCTAGTGCCACAAGTTTCTTAACCTTAAGTACTCGATCGACCAATAGAAGGTAAGTTCACTCTGAAAATCTATTACAAACAATTGAAATTCCTCCAACACATCGGTATCCCTCTCTTTCACGTAGAGCATTCGTATTGATTTCCATGAATACATACATTGCATGATTTTTCTTGACGCTTGGGGGTCATCTGGCAAGAGCTAGCCAGGACATTGTAAGATTGCATGCAGAACCTAAAGTCTTCAGCATTCGATTCCTTTTCAAAGTCTGCCACTCTTGCGAATATAGAAACCGTTGAGATCTGGCGAATCTCTTCGCGATTATAGGAATGACAGGATCCTTGTCTAATCTTAGTGACAGATGAGCAGGGCAATTGGCAATCAGCAGTAACTGTGACTGCATGTCAATAAGATCATTTAGAGTAGTTACTGTGGGAGGGGTTTCTAATTGCTGGAATTACAGGCTCTAGCTGGGAGTGTTCTTGATTGAAAAGTTCCATGCCGAAGTGGAGAGATTCAAAATTCTGAGGTGGAGGTGCGGGTTCAAGATGCAGTCTCTACTTCTTCGCCCCAGTTTGCAATGGCTGTGTTGTCTGCTTCTCTTTGTCATGAGCGTCTCAGTTGGGGCGCCTCCTGAGGAAGGTAACTACGCTGATTTGATGCAATCCTGTCTTTCTGTTTGGTTTTCACAGCATTGTACTTGACGAGGAAATGGAACTCATGTTTGTGTCTTGTCTTGATCGAATTTTCCAGGAGCTATTCTCTTGACTTGGAGAAACAATATGACCGATTCAGGAGGGGAGCTGGCGAATTGGGGCGCAGCTGGCTCCTCTGACCCCTGCGGGATTGAAGCCAATTGGTTTCATGTTTCATGCGACAACACTGGCTATGTTCAACGATTGTAAGACCTTGTTTTCCAATCCCAAACAAATGAAAAAATCAATACATGAGCTTCACAATTCGCCGATGTGGTCTCTGTTACAATTTTCAGAAACGTCAATGTCCCTGAATTGGCAGAAATTCTTAAAAATGACTCGAGTAAGGAAAGGTAAGGCAAGGGTTCAGGGATCGGGGAGGGGGGAGGGGGGAGGGGGGAGGGGGGGAAATCTAGTTTAGAAATGCGCAATGTTGCGAATGAAATGCAGTTTTTATTTGCACGTGCATATTTATAGCCAAACAAGCCAAACATGGTGCATGGGAAACCGGCAATTCCATCCATGGACTTGATGTTTAGTATTCTCTCGCTCATTTGTGACTGGTATTTCCGTTTCAGAGATCTGGACAGTCTGGGATTATCAGGGACATTGGCACCTGAACTAGGGCTGTTCTCCAAGCTTCAAACTCTGTGAGTGATCTTTCTTAAGTCCTAATCGTAGATTTGCTTATGAAATTGGAACGACCTGCCGAAATTGTGTCAAGTTCTCTTTCAACTTTATAATCCATGTATATTCTTTATCAAGCCCTCAGTCGGTGTACAAGGAGACTAGCTAGGAATAAGAGGGATTTCCCTCTCTGTCAAAGCTCTGACTTCGAGTATTCATTGTGAGATCAATGCTCCCATCAGCAAATAGGCCAAATTATTCAACTGTGAAGATGACAAGAAGATCTTTGGATTCTTGTTGCAGGAGTCTGTACAACAACTCCTTCAGTAGGAGTATACCTCAAGAGATGGGGAATCTTTCAACACTCGTGCTTCTGAATCTGTCCGGAAACCAACTCTCTGGCCCCATCCCAGACACTTTTGCAAAGCTGACTAGCTTGCAATATCTGTACGTTCAGAAGCTCCTCCATTTGATGACTCTGAGTCTGAATTAGCATTCTGTTTCTCTGATTCTTGGCTCCAGTACCCTCAACCCTCTGCAGTGGCATATTCTACTAACCGTGCACAGTCCCCCTTTCCCCAAGAATCTATCTTGTTTCTTAGACATCTGAGAGTGCAATCGGAAGCTCATCTGTTACCCGAAGGCAGTGACATCCGAGAGTTTCGAGTGTAGTTGTCTCGGCCTGGAACAGAAATGTCGTAGCCGCATTCTGGATGTGGCAATTGTTAGTCAGTTTCTGAACCTCTTCTGCGCGCGTAATTGCTTGGTAACACATGTGCAGGACTCTAAACAACAACCAATTTTCTGGATCTTTTCCTGAATCACTTGCACGTCTTCCCGGACTTTCTTCTATGTAAGTTGTTTCTCCGGATTTTCGATAATCCGCTAGGTCACTATACTAACTCTGAAGGAGCATAAAGTTAGCCCTTGATGAAATTCCCTAATTCCTAGTATAGTTCCGCATGGATCTACCCAATCGTGCGAGGACACAGCGTGGATCAACCTAATGACCCTTAAGAGTGTGCAAAACCCGGTGCAAAACAACTTGTTCCGTGAAACTTGAGAGTGCTTGAAGGCTTGTGGGGGTTGTGGCGCTGTCTCATGTCTTGAATATTCTCATTTGTAACTTTGATGAAGTATTATTTTTGGTTGAAGAAGCTTGATGATTGGGCTCAATCATCAGACTTTCCATCACTTAGGTTGAACTATGCGAAAGATGGATCATCTTGTAGAAGGTAAGGTATTGTATATGGTGTAGTCCTCTGATTGAGCACTGGTTCACATTTTTCCATTACCATGGTGCTTCTTGTCGTGAAATTTGTACATTCATCTTTCAACATTGTTGCGATTGATGTAATGTAATGTTACTTTTTAATCTTTTTTATGACTGGATGTTTGTGACTTTGTGCTTCATTTTTACAGAAATTTTGACTCAAACTCTATCTCGGGAGTGTTGAATGTCTCTCGTCTCCTTGAACTAGTGGAGGCCACGACTACCATTCACCCGGACCAGCCCCCTGGAGTTGTGAGCTTGATGAACAACAATGTCACCGATGTTGCTTTTCAGCCAGGCGATTTGCTGAATAATAGAATGATTCTTAAGTAAGAAATATTCGTTATTCTTTTATAAATAGTCATCAAAATCACTATGAGGAAACTAATTATTGATAATCCGTGTTTCTGTAAGGGAGGATCGTAGAAGTGCTTCAATGCTTCTTTTATGAATAGCTCAAATCAATGTTCTCAAGAATCTCTATTCATTCATTAAATAAACTGTAATTCATTGTTACTCATGATAAACAGAGTACAAGGCAACCCATATTGTAGCGGCTCAAAGGAGTTATACGATATTGGTAGAAGGTGCTTTTGTCAACAAAATTGTTCAATCACAACATCACAACAAGGTATGTAACAGAAAAGTTCTACAAGTATCAGTTGGTATCTCGTTATCTTTTAGTTTACTCTGGTTTTTTAGTAAATTTATTCCTTAAGATAAATGCATCCTCTCTCATGGATTTCATTGGCAATTTAATCTTACTGAAGCTTGTTGTTTCATCATTTAGTATGAAGCAGCATTCCATGCAATCGGAGTTGTATTTTTAAATTTAATATTCTGATTGAAATTCCAGGAACCATTCTCTTGAACTGGAAAAATCAATTGAGTAACACGAGTCCCCTACGAAATTGGAAGGCCGGTACTGATCCGTGTGGGAGTGATCCTTGGTTTCATGTTCTATGCGATGAAGGAGGAAACGTTCAACGAATGTGGGTCAATTTTTTTCTAACTCTTTTTGTATGCCCTTGCAAATGAATGCTTCAACATTTTAATTCTTGATCATCTCAGCTGCAATAATTGCGCTTGCAAGTGTAAGATTTAATTCTTGCACTTGCTTCTTGCGTGGGTAGTTGGGAATGATCACATGAATTGTTGCAACTTAGCCTTCTGTAGAGTTGAATTCCTTGCAATAGAATGTGCTGATATATTGTGTGTCAATTTTCTCAGAGATCTTGGAAGTTGTGGTTTAGAAGGACCATTGGTACCTGAATTGGGGGGGCTTTCAAAGCTAACTTTGATGTGAGTAACAATCCTCCTAGCTTAAGTGTTTGAGATTTGATCGGAACTTAGTGCTAAAATTATGTAAAGGTGTTTTGCAATTTGTAATTCTAGGGTGATTGCCTAGATAATTTAGAGTTACTTATCATGTATGTATATTTTGCATTATTTTAGTGTCAGGAATGTTCAAGCTCGTTTTTCTAAACATATGTATCTATAGGACTTTATATGGCAACAACTTGAGTGGGACTATACCGGAGGAGTTGGGGAATTTGAGTTCACTAATGGCTTTAGATCTATCTAATAACCAATTCTCAGGATCCATCCCAGAAACATTTGGAAATCTTCATAATTTAATTTCTTTGTACGTTTTGAATCTTGCCCCTAAACTTTGTCCTTCTAACCCATTGTTGAATAAGGCGTCATAATATTGGTTGTAGAGTAGCTTTCAATGCTTCATTTGCCTAGAACTACACTATTAATGGCATATTGTGTCACCTATAAACCAAATTATTTAAATTTGTACATTGTAGACTAAATATTCTTTGCATATGATTATGTTACTTTTATAGGTGCACATATTAAATTTGCAAGGTTGTATAATTTGACTAGAATTGGTTGCATATGATAACAAAAACGATATATGTCAACCAAAAGAAATATAGAATAAAGAAATTTGGTTTTGGTTGTTTCTAGATGAGAAAAATTTGGTTTGAGTTCTATAAACAATGATGATTACTACAATGAAGTGTTTGAGGCCAGTAAAAATGTAACCTAGGGAAAGCTATTGTAGATGTTTGACAAGAATCTAATTGCTTAGTGTTAATGAACAGAAGATTGAGCAACAACAATTTGTCAGGATCTTTTCCTGAATTACTCTTCAAAGATTTTCAGCTAATGCTATTGTAAGAGTCTTATTCTAAATCAAGTTATTATTTATTATCCTCACTTACTAGGGATTATCTTTAGAAATGCTTAGAATTTTGGGATTTCATTCATAGAATGGTGTGAGGTCATTATTCGTTGATTGTTTGAAATTAGAGGTTAATGTTTTGAACTTGTATTTTATGTACTATATTTTGTTAAGTTGTTCAATCCTTATTACAAATATTAGATGCTTAGAGTTGAAGATAGATGTGTTGTCTATTTCTTTTTTTGAAAAGAATAGTATGATTGTTTGACATCAAATAATAGTGTAAAAAGTTGGTAGTTTTCTTGCTTGACCATATGTACTGTAATGTTGCAGGAACCTTGACGATAATGCCATTTCAGGGATTTTAAATTATACTCGTATTCGAGAAATAGTTAAAGCAACACCTAAAATGAATCTAAACAGAGGATTTCTGAGTTTAAGAAACAATTCTATAACTGATGTTATATATGAGCTACATGACTTTGACAATGATAAAGCAATTATTTATTTCAGGTAAGAAATCAAGCAAACATATTGGAATTAATCAAGGTAGAAAAATTAAAATGGTAGGTATATTTACTAACTCAAAATTTTCTTATATGAAAAAACATATGAATGTGACTATGTGAAGCATACTTTTTAACTTGTGTTGATCCTCCATTCTAATAAGACTAACAAATGATTATCTTTGGGGTAGTCTTGAAGGTAGCCCATATTGTAATAATTCCACCAAATTGGAGGGTGTCAAGAAGTGCTTTTGTGAAGGAAATTGTAGCACAATTCCTCGTGGAATACCTACTGGTATGCACTAGCCTTGGGACATTTATCAATTGCTATTGAATTTGATAATCTTTTATAACTGGACATACATTTTGCAATTAACATTTGAAATCCATTCATTTGAGGTAAAGTAAGTCTATAATGGTTTTAATATACACCTTTTGTAGCATTCATTTGTTAGATTCTTAAAGAAATTTCAAATGCTTGCAAATAATATTACTTGATTCAAGATAATTTAACCCAAGCTCCTTAGATCCATAATAGAGGCTCACCAAATATATTTTATTGTTGATTTCATTCTACTAAATGATACATGACATGCATCTAAAGCAATGAATATAATTGAGAAGAATAGGCCAAAAATGTATTATCCTACTACTGACAAATGTGTATTATTTGATTAAAAAAAATTTGACATGCAGCAAAAAAATCTCAACGCCTTGCAATCATTATTGCAACAATTAGTATTTTTGTTGTACTTCTTTTTGCAATAAGCCTCAGAGTAATGCTCAAAAGACAAGCAAAGCTCAAATTGCACAAACTACAAGTTGAATATCAAAATAGTAAGTTATTCTACTTTTCTTCTCTTTGCTTTCTTATTTGCAAATAGGATAGTTATTGAAAATTGTCTAGATATGTAGGGCCTTCATCTAAGCTAACAAGTCAACTTGAATTTTGATGTAGAATTTGCCAAATTTGAAGTCAATCCTCAATTATTTTTATACAATGAGCTCCGCTTTGCTACACAAGACTTCAATGAAACAACCAAGTTGGGTCAAGGAAGCTTTGGAACAGTGTATAAGGTTTGTTAGCATTACTTATATGTTGATTAGTTCCATTTGCTTACAAATGATTGATGCTTCTTTGTTTATTGCATTTAATTTTTAAAAATTGAATTATTATAATGCTTTGGTTGTATATAAAGCTTCATATGGTTGAAAATTGTCATTGTTGATACATTACATGTTTTAGTTGATTCAAGTATTTTGAAGAGTTTTTGCTCATCCATTTTTATCTAATTATGTCTTTTATTGTAGGGCATGTTGTCAAGTGGAAGTGTTGTGGCAATAAAAAAACTTGAACCAAAGGGAGCTACACATGGTGAAGTAGATGACTTTTTGAATGAAGTTGTCTTCATCACCAAAATGAAACATCGGAACTTGGAAAACTTAAAAGGTTATTGCATGCGTGGAAAAGAACGCATGTTGGTCTATGAATATGTTGAAAACATGGACGTGGAGCAATGCCTATTGAGTAAGTTTCAAAATTAGAAGTTAAGACATAATATTTCTATTTGTAAATTTATTGAGGTGCTTCACTAGCAATAGCTCTTCTTTTATTAATAAATATGTCTATTTGCTCCATTACAATGTGAAATTTTAAAGGCTTTGATAACATATGGGATTTAATTTCATCGGTGGATTTTCTCTAAGCAGAAGGTGAGAAAAAGGAGGCAATGACTTGGCATGTACGTTTCAACATATGCTTAGGTGTGGCTCAAGGATTGCACTATCTCCATACATATGCTGAGCCACGGGTGATCCATAGAGACATCAAATCAAGCAATATTTTATTGGATGCTCATTATGTGCCTAAAATTGCTGATTTTGGCTTAGCTTTATTATTTCCAGATGAGAAGACACACGTTTCTTCAGCAAATATAGCTGGTACAAGGTGAGTAGATATGTCAAATTATCATTGAGTAACAAATAAGCTTCTTCAATTTTCAAAAAATCCTTCAAAATATGCCTTAATTGAATTCTTTATTTGACAATCTTAATAATATCAAATAAAATTTAAAGTATCATTATTACAAGATAATTTTATTTATTTATATTTGAATGAAAAGCAATTCTCAAGTTAAGATAGGATATATATGTATATGCATATATATTCCTACTTTTATATCTTGCAAATTATATAGGGTTAACCTAAAACATGATATATTGTTACTTTTCACTTACAAATGTTGTTAAAATATTTAAGGTATATGAAATGAAAGCTTTATTTGAGAATTAGATTAGACTTCTTTAGATTTTATATGAAAAAAATGTCATTGTATTTTATAAAAAGCATAAAAAAATGAAAGAATGATATAAAAATGCCATTTGATTTTTCAATGCTATAATTGATTTTATAAATTTTTTGCTATATTTTTTTCAAACACGTCTAAATTTATATATTTAATATTTAATAGAAAAAATTAAGCATAATTAAACTATTAATATGTATAAAAATATTAGAGGCCTTTGGTGGTCAATAATGAATCTTTTCATTAGAAGAGACTTATTTATAAATATCTATTTTGAAAATATTGTCGACATAAACTTCATGAAGACATGCTCTAAAGTAATGCTTATATATAAACGTTTTTCTCATTGTAGAGATGTTTACTTTGCTTGCAGAGGTTACCTTGCCCCGGAGTATGCATTGTATGGTCAACTAAGTGAAAAAGCTGATGTCTATAGTTTTGGAGTACTATGTTTGGAGATTATTAGTGGAAGAAGAAACATTGATCACTCAATGCCTGCAAACAAAGTTTATTTGCCTAGTTGGGTACAATTTGACTACTCAATTTTAAATTGCATTAGATTTCTTATCCATTTTTTTCTAATTGTTACAAATGCATTATAGCTTATGATTTTCCACATTAATTTATTAAATTTTTTTATTATTGAGTTGATGAATCTTGGAGTTGAATTTTATAGTATATGAATTATGTATTTCTAAAATAGATTGGAATTTTTAGCACGTATAGATGTATTACATTGATTCATGCTTTTGTCTATTTTTAAGTCAAAATCTTGAAATTTTTCTACACTAATTTAATAAGTCAATTAACTATTCAATTGTTTGATTTTTATAGGCATGGATATTATATGATGAAGGAAAGCTCAAAGATTTGATTGATCCGTCGATGCATTTATTTGGTGATGAAGAAACAAAAGTGTTACAACTTGTAAATATTGTTCTTTTATGCCTTCAACAAAATCCTGATCAACGTCCTTCTATGAATGATGTACAAACAGCATTGCAAGGAAAGATGAAATTGGAACTTGCTTCAAATGAAGTAGTAGTCAAGTATAATGGATGACTCCAAATTAGAGAACTTGATATTGTTTATTGGACATATATCAAAATGATGCCAATAGAGGTTTAAATTCATGATAGTGAGTCAATATAGTAAAAACAATATAGAATTGTATATTTTGTCATTTTTAGTGTTTATTTTTTTCATATTCTTAAGCTCTAAAGTGTATTTTAGCTTCCTACTTGTAACCATATTAGACCTTGTTTAAATTGTAAATTGCTAGATTAAATTTGTTCACCATTTGGTTGGTCTTCATGCCCCTTTACTTTAGATGCCTTTTATTTTCATTGAATATATATTTTCTTTTAAAGTTCTACATGTAAATTTACGCATCACTCGTCTATAAATTATAAAAATTTCATATTCTTTTGTGAAAATTTGAAATTTTCATGAATTTTTGTGAAGGAAATGAAATGAAAATTCATATTAAGTACAAAATATGCTTGAAAAATCTGAAATTTTCATTACAATTCTTGAGTATAGTATAGAACATCATGTGTAAACCTAGTTTTTGAATCATTCAACAATTAGAAACTCATTACATTGTGGTAATTGTCCCAAAGTTCTAATGGCAATAAAATATTCAATTTTGAAAATTTCTCTAAGGTTTCATATTGGTGGACGAACCTAAATTTAATAAGTTTCAATTCATTGGTTGGCTCAAATTAAGAAAATATCATTTTAATGACTAAATTTGTGGTTTGGAATCCAACACTTTTGTTTAGCAAGTGTTGATGTTGCTCAATGTCACGGTCTTTCCACCTCCAATTGTTGCATACACAAAGAACTCTCCAAAGAACAAAAATTAAAGAATCAATGTGTTTGATCAATATAAGGCACTTTAGGGTTGTTCACAAGTTTCAAGGTTAATCATTAAAGTGTCAAAGTATGCCATTTTGGTAGTATGGATTTTTTTTCATGTTATTATGGAGAAGAATTTTTATCTATTGATTTGCTATTATTTGCAAAGTCTATAAACAAGTACCTTCTCAACAAAATAATTTCATAATTTTGGGAGCTATGAAATTGAAATTATTGCATAATAGGGGCATCCTAAGCAATAAAGTTTACAATCTCATTGATCTAAAATATTGAAAAAACACCAATACTTTCAAAGCCCTTGTTAGCTACATGGTTCAAATGATGATTCTTTTGTTAGTAAAAATGATAGCCTATTTAAGCAAAAATTAATTCAAGTTGAATTGTACTTTTTCGATATTCTCTCAATATGTAATAAATTTTTAAGTTGGTAGAAAAATTGATTCATACCCCCTAAACTTCCTTGAAATAATTATGTATGGAATACAAAGTGCTCAACTTCCATTGATTAATTGTATAGAATTTCTTAAACTTTGATTAGTTGTTTTTTTGAAGTTTTGTGGTGATTTTTCCATTTTAGATGATATTGGATGCCCATTCAAAGCTGAAATATAGAAGGTTGAATTAGAATAAGTTTAAGATAATTTTTAATTTAGATTTTGATACTCTATTTATTGTAAAATCAACAAAAAAAAATTCATCATCATTAGAAGGAGTTTTGAAAGATTACAGAAAACAAATGACTGTACATTTATTTACATTTAGACCCTATATTTTTATATTTTAAAAATATACTTGACAAATAATTCAAAAATAGGACGTCTTCCTAAGAACTATATAAATTACAAGGTAAAATTTTAATAAAATTTGTAACCTCTTCAAATTTTCTAATGAACTTGATTAATAATATGGTATACAATGATTCTTTGTTAAAAAATAAATAAATGAAGAATTTTTTCCTACAATCCCTCTTCATAATATTCTATTATACATCAATGTGACAAATATTAAACCAAAACAACAATTCTAACTTTGAAAAACATTCATTTAGCCTAAAATTCAAAATTTTTTTTGGAACTATCTCACAAAATAGTTTAGAAGTATATAAGGTATAGTAAATTTGTGAAAATAATATTTGGTATTTTAGAAAATTTGCACATTTTATGAAAAGTTGTTGATATAGGGAGAAAATAGTTTAATACAATACACCCCATTATTGGGTGTACTCTAGTTCTACCAAAAAAAAATAATATTATGTCCAAGATAACCTTTTCCTACTCCATGAGACCATCCATTTGATTGTGATTAGGTTGAATGCATCTATCATTTTTAACCCTTGAACGTCACAAGGGATGTTTTTTAGACTTTTGATTTTGGGAGACTGGGTTCGTCAAACCTTATAATGTTTGCATCCATACAATGGATTTCCCCCAAAGAAATTAGTTTAGATTGATGAGGTTGTTGGCTATAGATCTGTATGGTGAAGAATGCAATAATCAATTCAAATTCAAGTTACGTTTTTTTTTTAGATTGGTCTCATCTTTTGAGCTGTTTGGTTTGTGACATTTAGGGGTTAATCACATTGGATTGTATGGATAAAAAAGTAGGTAACAACAATCATAGTTCCTGACTACAAAAGTATATGACTTGTGTGATCAATCAATCAGATCAGTGATAAAATATCAAAAAACTTGTAATTAGTATTAATGTCCATGATCCGTATTGCTCATTCATCTCGTGGAAAACCAATGCTTTATAAAATGCCAAAATCAAGAGAGACTAGTAGTATTAGTTTAGTATTAATTTAGCATAAGAATATGATATAGAGCCAAAAGGTGTATAGACATTGTCTATGTAAACCTTAATTGACCTTATTTAACATTTTTCTAAAAACTTGGATTTTACTCTTTGTCCCTTTTCCTTAATTCTATTTTTTTTCTCTACTTAAATGTAAGATGAAGAATAGTCATCAAGATTGATTCCCTAGGAACTTATTTCAGGGTGATTGCAAGAAATACTTGTACTATTTTGTATCATAGGTTGCAAGCTAATCTCTTTTTTGGCCATAACTCTTGTATTTTGGCTCCAAATGACTTAAGATTTATAATAAAGTGCTCATGACTATTATACAACTTTCTTAATTTTTTCATATTTTCAAAAATAGACTTCAATTGAATGTCACAATTGTCAATTTAGAAGTTTTTAGTACTAATTAGTACCCAAAAAAACTAATTTTAAGGTGAAATTTGAATGAAATAGTCTTCTAGTAGATTTGTAGCTTTAGAATGGCCAAAGGAATTCTAACAATTAATATTATCCTTCTTTCATTCTATTATCTTAGAGAGTGAACTTGAAACTTTATTAGTCATTGGTATAGAAGAGCTCTATGATCTCGCACTATAGTCATACACATTTCCAGATATATTTTGTACATAGTGGCAAATACTCCACTTGCATCCACTTGCAACTAGCAAAAACTCACTACAAACTGAATGGACGGTCTATGTATAGGAGGCATCACTCATTTGATGTAACATCATATAAGAAGAGCAACTTTGCACTAGGAAGAAAATACCACATTGTTGTATAGTTAGTGTGCTTGAACAAATGAAAACTCCAATAGCTCAAGTTGTTGAAGTCCTTGTGTTTGTACTTGATAACTTAGAGCCACCACCCCCATTAAATTTAGACGATTGTCTTCTTGTCATTGTAATTCTATGTAATAACTGTTGTATCATGTAATGACACATGTCATTAAATTTGCAGGATTCCGTATACTATAGCTAGAATAATAGCTATAGTGCATATAGACTATGGTGTCTTAATGGCTTATAGTCCAGTTTTATAAGTACTTGATGATACCATGTAATGGACCAAAGTAGAGTATCAAGTTTAGAATACTCCAAGCTTAATTCCCATCAATCTTTATATAAGTTCCTAGCAATAGTGATCTACTGAATCCTAAGTTTCGAGATATTTTCTATATAAAGATAAATAGAATGAAAAATGATAAGATGAATACAAGAGATAAGAATAATTCACTAGATTTTCCAGTGTACAAATCTTGAGTGAGAAAGAGAGAGAGACATACACATACATCACTATTCATAAATTAGAGGTATCCAATGTAGCCAATGTTTCTATTCGTACTAAGATGATAACATTATATCCTACTACAAAACTTTGTTCTAAAACACTACTTTTGGAGGCTTCATGATTATCTATGATTTATCCATGGGCAAGTTCACTACTTGTTCACGTGTTGGTCACTTTTTTAGATTAGAGTCAATTCCCCAAATTTCATCAAAAACTATTACATTGTCTTGGTAAATTTTTTTTAATATTTAAGAAAAAAAAAATTTGCTTATTTGCTTTTTTATATTGTAAGTTCAAATTTGGTGACCTTCTTGAGGCCCCATTCTTTTTTGAATAAGATGAAAAGAAATTTTGGGCTATGCTTTATAGTAAACAAAAAGCCTTTTTCTTTTAACCCCGAAAGGACCAAGCCATGTTTTCTGCCCCAAAACACTAAAAACTGCCAATTCTTTAGCAAAGAGTAAAAAAACATTTAATTAATTTTTTTTTCACATCTAACTGTAGGATCTTATACCTCACTAGCCTAAGACAATGTGTAAAAAATTTCAGAATTTTTGACTTGACAGATTGCAAGATACTTGCATTTAAAGTGGGAAAAACAAGTTTTTCAGCACATTGCGGGACTGGATTTTTTGACTTTGAACATTTTTAAATAAAAAATTTTGCACTAAAGAGTTTTGAGCTTTAATTATTTCTAGTGCAAAATTGAGTTGAGAATCTAGGAAAAAAAAATTCAAAAAAACTTAATTTTCATTTAAAAAAAATTGTTAAGTAGAAGTAGGCACGAGATAGAAGGAAAATCTAAAATATTAATATCTTTTAGATGGAATTAAAATGCACTAATCCTAATGGTGAGATTGTTCTAGAAAGTAAACTAAACCATGAAATTTTATTTTTTTTGAAAAATTGCAAAAATTGCATCTAGAAATGAATCCTACTAGTGTTTTTTTTTCAAGAAAATGCTCTAATTGCCTGGAAAAAAAGAATGCCCATAACTTTCTCATAACAAATCCAAATAAAATGAATCAAAGCTTCCTAGATAGAAAAAAATATAATCTATAAGAAAAAAAATTCAAAAAAAAAAATTCAAATTTTTTCTTTGCTGCCCGAACTGCCCGCCGTCCCCTATTTTGAGCTTATTTGGGCATAACTTTTGTTCCCGGGCACCGATTGGAAAAAAAATTATATCCCCACGAAGATATTCAATTTTTCTATCTCCAAAAAGAGTTTCAAAAAATTAGGACAAAAATTCAGCCCATAGGTACCTGCCCAAATTGCATTTGTCCCCCGAAGGGACAATGGTCCTTTAGGGGTTAAATCAAGTAAAAAAATAAAAGAACATCATGAATCTATACTAGCTTTGTGTTATAGGTTCAAAAATTGTTTTGAAATTGTCATTTTTAGTGCATTGAGTGAAAATTGAGATTTAAGAAGAAAAAAAATTCATTTTTCAAGAACACTTTATTTTTCTATACAGACTACCATGAAAATAAGTGAAAAAAGTTTCAGCCTATTCATCTCTATTAGGGATTTTTTTTTCACATTTGAGACAAATAGTATTGTCCTTGCATGCCTTTTGTTTTTTTGGTGAATATTTGGAAAGAGCTACGCATAGTGGTGGGATTGTGTCACATGGAGTTCAAATCTAGCTACAAATCAACAAAAAAACCCTTGATCTCCAATCATACATTGCAAGATATAAGTGTTAAAATTTATATAAAAATACTTCATGGCTTGCTTGTCTATTTGCCCAAGTGCTTGCCTCTTCTATTAGCATCCTACCAAATTTGTACAAACTTTCTCAATTTCCATAACTTTTCATCAAGACATTAGGGATAGTCATGGCTTCTTTCAGCAACGAGATTTTGCAGAAGAACAAGGGAAAACAAGGCCGAATTGAGAGACGATCAGCGTGAAGGAGTTGTGACATCCCTCTCCAATATAGTGAGGCGTGAAGAATCAAAATCCCACAAATCCATTTACCGGTGTTTACTTCATCAATGAGATCAACAACTTTGACAATGTAATCTACAGTTTCCAAAGCAAAAGATCAAAGTTGGAGTAATTGTGCTTGCAAATGATTCTGCACACTCGCTATTTACTTTTGGATCAGAATAACGGAAGCTGCGAAGCCTTCGCAGAACAAGAATATTTGTTGGTGGAGGGTCGTGAGACAACCAACCGTCGAGCACCATGATGTGATTTTTGTGCAAAGTTTAGCTTCACAAAGAAGCCATGAACTACCCTTATTGGATTGGGAAAAATTTGTTTAAGGAAAGCTTATAGAAATGCTCATCTCTAATAAAAATTTCACTTTCATCTACTCTAAAATGACTTCATATGAAAAGACCTACCTAACTTTCAAAAAACTCCATGGGAACATCAAGAACTAGAAAGGTAAGAACAAGGAACTAGAAGTTGTGAACATCCATTACACAAAGGCAAAAATCCAAAAATGTTTAATGAAAAGCCTTGAGCTACATTGAAGATAAAAGGACATTTTTAAAAGAGTGTAAAAGTCCCTCAAAAAGTTATGGCTTTAGTCATATAGCCTTCAATTTCATGACTTCAATGGAATCCTATAATTGCTCAAATGCACCTTTTATTTCTCAAAAATATCAGTAAAGTTCATCAATATATGTCTACCAAATTTGTCACTTGTCACTAAAATTTAAAAGAAATATTTTTTTGAAGACAAATGTTAGTAAAGCCATCATCTTCTAGTGTTCCATTACCTAAAACCTTGATGAGTAACCTTGTTCATCACTATAATCAATTTTTGCAACTTTTCACATACATCTAGAATTTTGCATTATATAAGCTTATCAATGGTTTTAGCTTTCAATTTTCATTAAGATTCCCATAAAAAATTCCACTATAATCTTAGAACAACATTGCTAACCTAAAAAGTCCAATGGTTCTTTTTCTTACAAGGGATCTTGCCTTATTTCTTAAATAAAAAAGGTCTAATAGATGACATCATTATTAACTCATGAAAAAGAGATTAAAATATTAAATGTGTTGGTCCAATAATCAAAGTATTTTGGTGATTATGTTGCTTATAGGGATCAAATCCTTCTACGGTTAATTTGGTTCCTATATACAATACATGCAAAATATTTTTTTCAGATCTTTTAAGGTCAATTTGGTTAATTTGGTGGTATTATGATATTTTTGTACTATTTTAATTTCTTGTTGTGAAATACACTATTAACATATCTATTCATGTCTTAAGTAGATTATAAACCTTCATAATATAAGAATGAATTCTTGTTTTAGGCCTTGTTCTTGTAAGTGTAATTATAAATTGAACTAAAGTCCAAAGTTTATTGGGAAGTGAAAATCCAGGATTGCCAGGATTGGAAAGCTTGTGAGCTCTGCAACTCTCGCTGGGGTGAACTAATGGCCACTTGGAAAAATCCTGAATTTTTAATTTTCTAGACATGATAAAATTTACAAATTCTAAATTCATATTTGCAAACAAAGGGCCCAAATTAGATAGGAGAGGTGAACTAGGTAAATTACTCAGGCACAAAATAGGGAGATTTATTTTTATTTTTACTTGCACCCATGGAATGACTTGGTGTGGCCGAGCCAAGAGGCCAGTTCACCAGCCTTATTGACCCCCTTATTGCCCCAGTCAACCTATTGTTGACTAAATTGCCCCCTATTTTGTGCCGTGTATTTCGGATTTTCTTCACACCTCTTAGCTAATTGAGGGCCTCTGATTCCATATATGAAATCAGAATTTGCAAAAAATAAAATTTGCAGAAAATAAAAAATTCCAAGGTTTGCCCCGGTGGGGCAATAAGGGGGTCAATTCACCCTGGCCACGTTCACCCCTACCTGCAAGTCTGTGGTAAGATAAGTTACCCATCCTCCAAGACCTGATTGCCATCAGCGCAATGTGAACAGAACGGGGTTCACGCGGGACAGTCGAACTCAGTCATGGATTGCAAACAGCGTTTTCTTTTCGGAACAGGACCTGTCACAGCACTGGCGCGATTCAATTATGGAGGGTCCGATCTCCGATGCAGACAGACTCAAACATGTCAGAGAGTGCGATGTGTCAGTGTGTCACCCAACACAGAATTGCGGGGGACTGACGCTCGAAGTCGAACTCCAGAGGAATCCTCTTCCACTTGCCAATCAAAATATCAAATGCAAAACTCTCTTCATTATATGCACAGTGGTCAGTTGCAAATTTGCAATTGACTTTGGGTGCACGCACTTCTCTTCTTGTACGTATCTCCATGCACTGACTGCCAGCAGTGGGTGACTGGGTGCTTTCGCAGCATCAGCACGAGCCCTGACTTTCTTGAACCCCATTTCGTAAGTTCTCATTGCGTTGCTAGCAAATAGGATGTGGAGTACCTCAGCTCGTTCTTAGAACGCTCGCAAGCTTGTTCCGAGCTTGATCTAGCTCTGATGCCAAGAATTTTGAAATTAGAGACTTGTGCCACGAGAGTTTCTGTAATTGAAATTGAGGGGAGGGAGGTGTGTAGGCTCCAATTCCATCGTCTTTGGCAGAGGGTTTCGTGGCTAAGGCATGCAATTTTCTTTGGCGGTGACAACTTATTGATCAAATGCTTTTGGGTTTCGTTTGCATTTTGCAGGAGCCACATCTTTGAATCCTACATCCACTGCGACGTTCATCACTCATTTCTTGTTCTCTGAGCGTCAGGTATGGTGGACGAAACAGGGTCTTCCTCCTCATCAGTTAGATCTCCATTTGTCTTGTTGAAGTTGCTTCCCTGTCGTATGGAGGGGGTCTGTATCAAATCAAACGTATACTGCATGTTTTCAAAGTATGTTGCGAAAGAGATCGAGTCTCTACTTATTCCACGCTTTCATTCTCACTTTCTATTCTGCGAAGTGATCAGGGTATACCGTGATTTGGTTGTCGTAAATTTTTTTTACTGTCGGCATGACTGGCTGGTTCACAGGGTCGTACTCGCAAGAGTGGCGGATTTCCTAGTGCCACAGATTTCTTAACCAAAAGAGATTGAGATCACTTTGAAAATTTATAATAAATGATTGTAAATCCTCCAGCAAATCTATATCTCTCTTTCATGTAGAGCATTCGTTTCGATTTCCATGAATATATTGCATGATTTTCTTGACGATTAGGGGCTAAGAGGGAATTGCTAGCCAGGACATCGATCGTCAGATTGATTGCAGAACCTAAAGTCTTTCAAAGTCCGCCACTCTTGCGAATGTAAAAATCGTGGAGATCTGGTGATTCTCTTCGTGATCACAGGAATGACAGTGCCCTTGTTTGTTCTTAGCGGCAGATGAGCAGAGCAATCGGCAATCAGCAGTAACGATGACAGCACGTCAAATGAATGAGATCATTTAGAGTAATTGCTGGAATTACAGGCTCTATCTGGGAGTTTTCTTGATTGAAAAGTTCTTCGCGGAAGTGGAGCGATTCAAAATTCTGAGGTGGAGGTGCGGGTTCAAGATGCAGTCTCTACTTCTTCGCCCCAGTTTGCAATGGCTGTATCTGCTTCTCTTTTTCATGAGCGTCTCAGTTGGGGCGACTCCGGAGGAAGGTAACTACGCTGAAATTGATACAATCCTGTCTTTCTGTTTGGTTTTCACAGCAGGTTACTTGGCGAGGAAATGGAACTCATGTTTGTGTCTCGTTTTCATTGGATTTTGCAGGAGCTATTCTCTTGACTTGGAGAAACAATATGACCGATTCAGGAGGGGAGCTGGCGAATTGGGGCGCTGCTGGCTCCTCTGACCCCTGCGGAAGTCCAGCCAATTGGCTTCATGTTTCGTGCGACAACAGTGGATATGTTCAACGATTGTGAGACGTCGTTTTCCAACTCTTAACAATGAATATGTCAGTGTGTTTCGACAAAACAAGCAAAACATGGTGCATGGGAAACCGGCAGTTTCATGGAATTGATGTTTAGAGTTCTCCCGCTCATTTGTGACTGGTGTTTCCGTTTCAGAGATCTTCACAGTTTGGGATTATCAGGGACATTGGCACCTGAACTAGGGCTGTTCTCCAAACTTGAAATTCTGTGAGTGATCTTTCTGGGTTCCTAATCATATGCTCGCCAGAATGGAACGAACTCACTGCAGAAACTGTGTCAAGTTCTCTTTCAGTTTTGTAATCCATTAATATTCTCTATCAAGTCTTCAGTCAAATATCTGTGTGAATGGTGTCTAACGCGACTACTGTAGGAGTGATAAGCCGAGGGGTTTCCTTTTCCGTCAAAGCTCTGACTTCGAGTATTCAATGTGGAATGAATGCTCCCGTCAGCAATTAGGCCAAATTCAATTGCGCATGAACATGATGGGAAGAGCTTTGGATTCTTGTTGCAGGAGTCTGTACAACAACTCCTTCAGCAGAGATATACCTCAAGAGATGGGGAACATTGCAACACTTGTGCTTCTGAATCTGTCCGGAAACCAACTCTCTGGCCCCATCCCAGACACTTTTGCAAAGCTGACTAGCTTGCAATATCTGTACGTTAATATTCTCCTTTCAAAGACTCCCTCATTTGATTACTCTGAGTCTACTTTAGCGTCCTTTTAAGTTACTCTGTTTTCTTGCCTCCAGTACCCTCAACCCTCTCCAGTGGCATATTCTATGAACTGTGCACAGTCCCCCTTTCCCCAAGAATCTATCATGTTGTTTCCACATCTGATTCGAAAATTCCCCCTTGTCGAGTTTTGTACACATCTGAAAGTACAATTGGATGCTCGTTTGTCCCCCAAAGGCAGTGTCATCCGAGAGTTTTGAGTGTAGTTGTCGTGGCCTGGATCAGAAATGTCATTGCCGAGTTTTGGATGTGGCAAATGTAAGCCAGTTTCTGAACCTCGTGCTACTGCTTGCATGGGTGGACTTGCTTGGTGACGTGCAGGACTCTAAACAACAACGAATTTTCAGGGACTTTCCCTGAATCACTCACACTCCTTCCTGGACTTTCTTCAATGTAAGTTGTTTCATCGGATTTTTGGTAAAACTTGATCATCCTCCAAGTCCCTACCCTCTGAATGGGCACCGAGTGGCCCGTGATGAAATACCCTAATTCCTAATTGCACTAATACCCTAATTCCTAATTACTACGTGAAGGTTGAGATTGCTTGAGGGCTTGTGGGGGTTGTGGCGCTGTCTCATGTCGTGAGTAGTCTCATTTGGAATTTTGGTTGAAGTAGTTTGATAATTGGGCTCAATCATCACAGACTTTCCATCACCTAGGTTGAACTATGCAAAAGATGGGTCATCTTGTAGAAGGTAAGGTATTGTATGGTATAGTTCTCTGACAGAGCACTAGTTCACACTTTTCCATGACCATAGTGCTTCTTGTCGAGAAATTTGTACATTCATCTTTCAACATTGTTACGATTGATGTAATGTAATGTTACTTTTTAACCCTTTTTATGACTGAATGTTTGTGAAATTGTGCTTCATTTTTACAGAAATTTTGACTCAAACACCATCTCGGGGGTGTTGAATGTCACTCGTCTCCTTCAACTAATAGGAGCCATAACTACCATTTATGAGGACCAGCCCCTTGGACTTGTGAGCTTGATGAACAACAAAATCACCGATGTTGCGTTTGAGCCAAGTGATTTGCTGAATAACAGAACTGTTTTTAAGTAAGAAAATTTCATGTTCTTGCCTATTTAGCCATCAAAAGACTCCGTAATTATTATGGAACTAACACAGATAGTCCATGTTTTTACAAGGGAGAATTGTAGAAGAGCTTTAAAGCTCCCTTTATTAACAGCTCAAATCAATGTCATAAAGAATCTCTATTCATTCATAGAATAACTTGTAATTCATTGTTACTCATGATAAACAGAGTACAAGGCAACCCATACTGTAGCGGCTCAAAGGAGTTATACGACGATGGAAGAAGGTGCTTTTGTCAACAAAATTGTTCAATTACTACACTGCAACAAGGTATGTAACATTTAAGTTCTCCGGTTAACAATTATTTGGTAATTCGTTTTCTTTTAATTTATTCCGGTTTCTAATCATTTTATTACCTAGGATAAGAAATACATCCTCTTTGATAGAATTCATTGGCAATCCAATCTTGCAATCCAATCTTGTTTTCATATTTCAGTAAGAAGCAGCATTCCATGCATTCCAATCGGGTTATTTTTTGTGGATTTAATTGAGTTATTTGTAAAGTCCCCCCCACTTTGGGCATGACTTTTTTTGAAGTTGAGAAGGCAACTATAGTTGAAGCGTCAAACTTTTTGCAAGATATTTATGTCACAGGACTTCAAAAGTGGGGACCAAACTTTTTAAGGCACCATTTTGATGGAAAAATAAGTTTCATACCCACTTTTATTTCGACTTTTTAAACTCAACCGGCTTTTTCACAAAACTCATGGGTTTAAACCCCGGTTTAGGGTACTTTATGAATAACTCAAATATGTTGATTGAAATTTTAGGAACCATCCTTACAAAGTGGAAAAATCAATTGATCAGCTCAATTGCCCTACCAAATTGGGCGGCTGGTTCTGATCCGTGTGGGAGTAATCCTTGGTTTCATGTTCTATGCGATCAAGACGGAAACATTGTACGAATGTGAGTCTTTTTTTGTTTAATTCTTATTGTGTTGCCTTGCAAATGAATGCTTCAACATTTTAGTTTTTCATCATCTGAAGAACAACAATTGCGCTTTTGGATTTAGGATTTGTGCAAGTGCTTCTTGTGAGAGTAGTTTAGAATGATTACATGAATTGTTGTGGCTTAGCCTTCTGTAGAGTTGAAAACTTGAAATCTATGTAATATAATGCACTAATTTGTTGTGTGTCATTTTTCTCAGAGATCTTGGAAATTTTAGTTTAGAAGGATCATTGATACCTGAATTGGGAGGGCTTTCAAAGCTAGCTACATTGTGAGTAATAATCCTCAGTCATTGCTTAAGTGTTTGAGATTTGATTGGAACTAAGTGCTAAAACTTTGCAAAGGTCTCTTGTAGTTTATCTTCTAGGATGATGGCTTCAATAATTTAGAGCTATTTACTTTGTATGTGTATTTTGCATTATTTTAGCATCAAGCATGTTCAAGCTAGATTTCTAAACATAACTTTGGATTATTGTTATTCTTGTAGGACTTTATATGGCAACAACTTGAATGGGACTATCCCTGAGGAGTTTGGGAATCTAAGTTCACTTGAATTTTTGGATCTATCTGATAACCAATTCTCAGGAGTTGTCCCAGAAACTTTTGGAAAACTTCAGAATTTAACCTATTTGTATGTTTTGAATCTTACCCATGAATTGAACTTTGTCTTTCTAACCCATTGTTGAATAAATTTTCTTAATATTGTTTGTAGAATAGCTTTGAATACTCAATTGGGCTAGAACTACGCTATTACTAGCATATAGTGCCAACTATAAAACCAAGGTATTTAAAATTGTTTTGTATTTGAACTAACAATTCTTTGCATGTGTACCATACTTGTGTTTTTCACATGTTACATTTGCAAGGTTATATAATTTGATTATAATTGGTACATACTAATAACACAAACAATATACTTCAACTAAAAAAATATAGAAAAAAAGAAACTTGATTTTGGTTGTTTTGGAATGAGATTATTTAGTTCCACAAACAACAATGTTTAGAACAATATAGTATTTTAGATTTGTAAAAATATAACCAAAAATTGATGAAGCTATTGTAGATCCTTGACTTGAATCTAATTTCTTGATGCACAGAAAACTCAACAACAACAATTTGTCAGGATCCTTTCCTGAGTCACTCTTAAGAGATTTTCAACTGGTAGAATTGTAAGTGGTCTTATCCCAAATCAAGTTATTTACTTATTATTCTTGCTACCTATGAATTATTTTTATATATGTTTGAAATTGAGGCATTTCATTCTTAGGATGGTGTAAGGTCTTTTTTTTGTGTTTGAATCAAATTGTAGGTCAATATTTAGATATTTCTTTTTGTATACTTTATTTGTTGAATTCAATCTTTGTTACAAATTTTAGATGCTTGGAGATTAGGTTAGATGTGTTATCTATTTCTTTTCCTAAAAATAGTGTATTTGGCTTTGAATAATAGTTGTGTAGAAATAGTAGATTTATTGTTTGACCCTATGCATTGTAATGTCACAGGAACCTTGATAATAATGCCATTTCAGGGATTCTAAATTATACTCATCTTCGAGAAATAGTTAAGGCAACAGCTAGTATGAATCAAAACCAAATGATTGAAGGAATTATTTATTTGAGAAACAATTCTATTACAGATGTCATCTACATGCCACAAGACTTTGACAATGCTAAAGAAAATATTTATTTTAGGTAAGAAACCATGCAAAGATATTAGAATTAGGCTAGTTAGGAAAATTGAATGGTTGGTATAATTCTTTATTCAAGAATTTTAATGCAATTTTTCCTTACATAAAAAATATATATGAACATGAGGCATATTTTAAACTAGTGTTGTTTCACTATTGAAAAAAAGACTAACAAATGGTTATCTTTGGGGTAGACTCGAAGGAAACCCATTTTGTGGTAATTCCACCAAATTGGAGGGTTATAGTAAGTGCTTTTGTGAAGGAGATTGCATACGTGTTGGTATGTATCGTTCTTAAGACAATTATTGATTGATGTTCAATTTGATAATCCTTTACAATTTAATACGCATTTTGCAAATAACATTTTAAGTATTTTCATTTTATGCAAAATAAATGTATCATGGCACAAAAAATGTTTATCTATTTGTAACATTTATTTGTTAGTTGCCAAAAAGATTTTCATATGCTTGCAAAGAATGTTACCTTTAGATACAAAATATTTTAATTCAAGCACTATTGATTTGTAAAGTTCACTAAATATACTTCATTGATTTTTATTTGTGTGATATATGATATGCTTCTAAAGCAATCATGAATGTAATTGAGAAGAATAGGCAAAGAATATGTTATTCTTCTATTGACAAACGTGTACTATTTGCTGTAAAAATTTGATATGCAGCAAAAAAATCTCAACGTCTTGCAATCATTATTGCAACAATTAGTATTTCTATTGTACTTCTTTTTGCCACAATCCTTGGAGTAATGTTCAAAAGACATGCAAAGCTCAAATTGCACAAACTACAAGTTGAATATCAAAATAGTAAGTTTTCCTTCTTTTCCATTTTTGTTTTATGTTTTGATGAATGAAAATAGAATATTTAGTGAAATTGTTGATCTAAATATATAGGATCTTTATCTAAACTAATAAGTCAACTTGAGCTTTGATATAGAATTTGCCAAATTTGAAATCAACCCTCAACCATTTTTGTACAATGAGCTTCGCTTTGCCACACAAGACTTCAATGAAACGACAAAGTTGGGTCAAGGAAGCTTTGGAACAGTGTACAAGGTTTGTTAGCATCACTTATATATTATCAATTCAGATCGCATTATTTTACATCTAATTGGTGCATGTTTTTATATTGTGTTCAATAAAAACATTGAATTTTTATTATGTTTGGTTGTATATGAACTATGAAGCTTCACGTGATTGAATGTTGGTGGTCATTGAAATCTACTACTTTTGATTTATTGAATGTTTTAGATGATTCAAGTATTTTTAAGAATAGAATTTCATTCATTCATTTTTATCTAATTATGTCTTTCATTGTAGGGCATGTTGGCCAATGGAAATGTTGTGGCAATAAAGAAACTTGAACCAAAGGGAGCTACACATGGTGAAGTAGATGACTTTTTGAATGAAGTTGTCTTCATCACCAAAATGAAACATCGGAACTTGGTAAACTTAAAAGGTTATTGCATGCGTGGAAAAGAACGCATATTGGTCTACGAGTATGTTGAAAACATGGATGTGGAGCATTGTCTATTGAGTAAGTTTCAAAATCAAAAAGTTAACACATAGTACATCTCTTTGTGCAATTTTTTTGAGGTGCTTTGATGGAAATTATTCCACTTACATTTGTGATAGGGTCATTATTTTATAAATAAGTTCAACCATTTTTAAGATAAATATATACTATAAGAAATCTACATTTTAGGTTATGAAGACAAATTTATAGACAAATTTGAATATACATCCAATATAACAACCAATGTTTTTATGTCAACAAATACGTCCAATATAATTACATCAATGTTGACATAAGAACATGGGTTGTTGCATTGGATGTTTACTAAAATCCATCTATAAAAATTTGGACTCATTACAAAAAAGCAAGATTCTTATAGTGATAGTAAATTGTTGTTGGAATATATAAATAGTATCATCTACAAAAAAAAAGCATACATGGAAGCGTAAACTTTTAATGGCTTTGATAACCTATGGGATTTAATTTTATTGGTGGATTGTCTTTGAACAGAAGGCCAAAAGAAAGAAGCAATGATTTGGAATGTACGTTTCAACATATGTTTAGGTGTGGCTCAAGGATTGCACTACCTCCATACATATGCTGAGCCACGGGTGATCCATAGAGACATCAAAGCAAGCAATATTTTATTGGATGCTCATTATGTGCCAAAAATTGCAGATTTTGGCTTAGCTTTGTTATTTCCAGATGAGAAGACACATATTTCTACAGCTAGTATAGCAGGAACAAGGTGAGTAGATATATCAACTGACCACTAAGTACCAAATAAACTTCTTCAATTTTCAAAAAAATCCTTCAACATATGCCTCATTATTGATTAATCCATTAGCGTCATGTAAAATTTAAAATATTGTTGTTGAAAGTTGTTTTTGTTGTTTTTGTATATAGGAAAAATAAGTCTCAAATTGTATTGGATATATAATCCTTCTATCTACCTTTCATCTTCTAAGTTGTATAAGATTGATTATAGACATGATATATTGTTACTTTTCACTTACAAATATCATTAAATTTTAAGGACATGCTGGTCTTTGTGGAAATCATGCTTTTTGAAACCATGGGAATCATCTACCTCAAAAAATTTAATAGTATTCATTGGAGACCAAACAAAGGTTGCTAGTATGTGAGCATAGAAGTGTGAGCATATGAGCCTTGAGCCTACGTGTAAGTAAGTATCCTACACTCATTGAAAATGTTTATAACATAAACACTTATAATATAGGTGTTTAGAACATAGATACACTATAAACATTGAGGTCTCTATAATATAGACACCTATACTAAAGGTGTATAGATTTCTATACTCATAGGCTCACACTTTCTATACTCACATACTAGCAACCGTACATTGAATGTCTGCAACGGTATTACAAAGTTAAGACTTATATGTTGTATCAAATGAGATTCTAATGGAGAATAAGATTGGACTCCAATCTTTATAAATTAAAAACCAATGTCATCGTGTATTTTACAATAACTTGGAATATAAAATTTGTTTGCTTCATCTTTGTTAAAAGCATATAAATTTAGATATCTATCCTTGAGTGGAATATTCTTAGGCCTAATTGACTTGTTAATATATATGAGAATATTAATGGTCAATGCTTAAATATGTTTAAACTTTTCCTTCAATGAATCTTTCCATTTGTGTGATTTAAATATAAATTAGTAATTTAGAATATTTTAGATATAAATTTGATGAAGATATGCTCCAAACTAATACATACATACAAACATTTTTTCTCATTGTGGAATTGTTTAATTTACTTGCAGAGGTTACCTTGCTCCAGAATATGTATTGGATGGCCAATTAAGCGAAAAAGCTGATGTTTACAGTTTTGGAGTTTTATGTTTGGAGATTATTAGTGGACGAAGAAACATTGATCATTCAATGCCTGCACACAAAGTTTATTTGCCTAGCTGGGTATAATTTGACTACTCAATATTAAGTTGCATAAGATTTCTTCTCCATATTTTTCAATGAACATTATTACATATTCACCATGGCTTATGATTCTAATTATATTAACATATATATTATTAATGTTACATTGTTATCATATCAATTAGTTAAGTTGTTTTATTTTTTAGATGATAAAATTTTGTATCTAAATTTTTTAATATGTGAATTATATATTTTTCAAATAGATTGGATTTTCAACCACATTTGTGTATTTTACACATACTCATTATTTTTAAAATTTTCTTTTAAATCTTCAAGCCTAGAATATGGTGATTTTTAATACTACTCTATTCAAACATTTAACCGTTAATGTGTGTGATTTTTATAGGCATGGATATTATATGATGAAGGAAAACTCAAGGATTTGATTGATCCATCTATGCGTTTATTCAATGATGAAGAAATGGAAGTATTACAACTGATTAATGTTGTACTCTCATGCCTTCAACAAAATCCCGATCGGCGTCCTTCTATAAATGATGTGCAAATAGCGTTGCAAGGAAAGATGAAATTGGAGCTTCTTTCAAGTGATATAGTAGAGTCAACTATCATAGAGGATTCCGAATTGGAGAGTTTGACGCCATTTATTGGATACATAGATGATGCCAAAAGAAGTCCAATTTCAAGAAATTCTACATTATTTAATATTGAAAGTAAAATAGTGAGCCAGATTTAGTAGAAAATAAATTCTAGAGTTGTGTATTATGAATTGGATTTCATTTTCTGGTATTTATATTTCACATATTTTTAGGCTTTGAATTTGATTCTAGATTTCTATTTGTAACCATGTCTAATTTTGAAACAACAAATTCAATGACAATTCCATCAATCTTCATGTTCTTGTACTTTGGATGCTCTATTTTTTCATTTAATATGTATGGATATTTAGGTTTATGTTATAGATAAAGTCTCATGTCACATACCTACATGTTACAAGAATTTTCAAATCTTTGTAGAAATATGAAATTATCATAAATTTTTGAAGAAAATATGAAAATTCTTACAAAATATATAGTAGGCTTCAAAAATTCTGAAAATTTCACCATACTTAGGTGTATAATATAGAGTAGAACATCACGGTGTAAACCATGTTTCCAAGCCATTCTAGGATGAAAATTTATTAGATTGTAGTGGCAAGTCTAAAGTTCAAATCACAATAAAGTATCCAATCTTAGAAATTTTCCAAATTTTCATATTAGAATAGAAACCTAGACTTAGAAAGTCTTAATTCATTGGTTGGGCTCAATCTAAAAAAAGATTATTTCAATGGCTAAAATTCATATCAAGAATGAAGGGGTATCAATTGTCAAATACCAAAAAGTCATCTTTTGCAATCCATGGATTTAATTAGCATTTTCTTCTTTAGAAAGTTCTGTAGAGTTGGTCAATAAGATGCTTTCCACCTCCAATTGCTGTATACACACTCAACAAACTCTTCAAATTTATTTTTTGATGGAAATCATCCATCTTTCAATAAATTAAAAAATAATAAATGTGTTTGACTATTCATCAATCACTTTGGGATTGCTCATGAAATTCAACATTAATCATTGAAAGACCAAATACAATATTTGAGCAACATTGTTTTTTAATCATCTAACAATTACAAATAATAATAATTTTTTAATCTATTTTCAACATTTCAAGAAGAAAAAATATAATTACAACATCATTTGGAGTTATAGAAATTAAATTATTGTTTGATAGGAGTAGTTTAGGCAATGGAGTTTATAGTCTTGCTAACAAAAAGTTTGAAACATTCTGAAAGGAAGAGGACATGCATGAAGATAGGGTAGGTGCCTTGTACTCTTTAAGAGTTAACTATGTGCATTTGTAATCACCACGATGTTAGTTGTGTAAGGTAAAAACAACAACAATTCACACTTTTGTTGTCCCTCTTAGCTACATGATTCAAATCATAATTTTTGAGGGTAAAAATGTTAGTTTACTAAGTTAAAAAATCAACTCAAGTAGCTTTACAAGTTATTTATCTTCACACAATATTCTATGAATTTTCAATATTGAAAGTATAGGATACTTATTCATGCCCTATAAACTCCTTTCAAACAAATATTCTTGAAACACAAAATGTTGAGCTACTATTGGTTGTTTAAGGAACTTTCCAACTTTCAATGGTTGTTCAAAGAACCTTGTGGCAATTATTGGTGAAGTTGGGTGGCCATTTAAGGCCAACATATATTTTTTGATTTGGACCCTCTTCCCTTATTAGACTTAGTTGCAACTTGGAAACTTAGAAGGTTCTTGTTGCTTAAACACATGGCTAGGTTCATTGTGGAGTCACTTTGTAAAATTTAAATCCAGCATGTTCATCTATTGAACACAATAGATTGGAGCTAAATATTTTCAACAAAATATTAATACAAGGAAAGAAGCCTATTGGAATCCATTTGTTAAATATACATAGTATAGTTACACTTATTGAATTTACAAATTTTTTTAGCAAAAAAAAGTCGATTAAAATATATTCTACAAGTATTTTGATCAACTCATTTTTGAGAAAGAAGATGATATATTATAGGTTGTCAAAGCAAAATCGCATAGCTTCCCATTCACTACAAGAAAAAATAGTGACTAAAATAACATGAAAATGGATTTGTATATATTTATTATTTTTGTTGGTGAAGACATCTTGATTTAGACAAATAATCAACACAAGTAGGTTGGTTTTATTTTGACAATTGTTCAATTTTTTATGATTCAAAAATCTAAATCTATAGACTTGGCCAAAATTGCCACGAAAGCAAATCTACCACATCAACAAATCCACTACATGGAAAGGACTATAAATTTGGATTTCAAAATTTAATCATTAATTTATTCTAGAAAGTTCAACACTATGTTCAAAACAAGTCTATGGGTACACTTGGCAAAGAAGCTTTGAGAGTTACGTACCTCAAACATAGGGATGGGAAGAAGACAACAACTTTATACAAGTGGAATGGTAGGAGGTAAAACAAACTATATGGGATACATAAATTAGGATGAGTAGGAGCTCAACTACTCATAGTTAAGTCATGACTAAAAATGATTCATAAAGTAGAATTTAAACGTCATTTAGGTATAATAAAAGAACCTTTAAAAAAATTGAACAACAAAAGGGGAAAAATAAAACTAGTTTTCGTCTCTAAAACTCCCTTTAACAATTCAAGTCTCCAATCAAAAGTTATGAATAAATTTCATAAAAGAAGTTTTAAATAGTAAAAGAAACTGTCCCTTCCAACCCCTCTTTGAATTTTGTTCATAACTTTTGATTAGAAGCTTAAAATCTCAAAAAGATTTTAAGAGACGAAATTTGGTTTGATTTCCCACCTTTCCTTGGTTCAAAGTTTATGAAGAAAAGTTACAAATTTACTTCACAATCAATACAAATTAATTCATCCTTGTGTTGACAAGGGCTTCCTTTTTTGGTAGTGTCATCTTTCAAAAATTCTTAGTTGTCTTTTATAGATTGGTATAAGGCGAGGCAACTGAGTCTACAATAGGCAAAATGAAAGCAACCTATCACAAGCAATATTATCCTAGTAGTGCACATTTCAGAATTGGAATGTACACCAATAGTTAATTTTGACTGTAATGGGGTAGTTCCCATTTTTTATGTCATAGATTGACTTACTTTAAGTGACTGTATTCATGCCATGTGACTATTTGTGCTACTCTATGGAAACTTGCATTAGGAAGACCGTGCATAAAGTTCAAATGCATCACTTTTGAGTAAATTAACTCATGGGCACTATTGGTGGGTGTGAACGTGGTACTTTTCAATTGTGTGTATGATAGTTTCACTGGACAGGTAAAGTAATTCATGATTTTTTATTTTTTATTTTTTGACACAAGCGTGTTGAAGAACACACTGCAAGGGTTTCCATCTAAAAGAAAGGCTGCTTTCACACCAGATAAACCACCTGTCACAGCCAGGTATCGAACCCGCAACCTCTCATAATTCATGATTTTGATCCAATAACTGCAAACAAAGAGTAGCAACAATGTTTTTATGGCTCTGCGGCTTTGGATGCATACAATTTCATTGGGAGATCCATTGCAATTTGCAATGGTGCAAAAGCTACAACAAAAGGCAGCCAGGGAGAACATCCAGATTCCATTCATTTGATGGGAATATTACCAACAGGAAGTGGAAGAGGTAATCTCAAAATTAATTTTATTCAGGGTTTTGGAATTTCTGTTTCTTAAGTTTGAATTTTGATCTTGTTCCAATGGTGTCCATCTCCCAAAATTAATGCATGCTAGTGGGAGCCACAGGAGTGTGTAAGTTAGATATCAATTACTTAGGCTGGGTTTTAGATAGACTAGGGTCCAAGACCAAGAAACTTTGAAAATTGAGCAATCCTATTGGTTGAGAGCTTGGATCGTATTGGTTGAAAGTAAGCCTATTGGTAGTGTGGTTTTTTGGGATTAGTCTTGCACCCTAGTCTAAATCCACACTTAAACTCAATCATTCTCTTTTAATTTATATTGCTTGATTTAATTTTTATAATTGAAGACAACAATTGAAGAATTTATGTATAGATTGTTCAATTGCTAGCGTTTCTTGTATTCAAGTTTTAGCTACAAGAATGATTGAACTAACTAGTTCATCAAACTCTGAATGCCGAAGGCCTTTTTTGAGCTTTTTGGAATTTGCTCTAAATTGAAAAAAAGCCAACATTTTGATAAGTTGTATCAATTTTTTAAAATTGTAACCATTCTATTTCAAACATGTTAGAGATTACATAGAAAAAAAACAAAAAACAATATCAACTATGGATCAAAAGTCAGAGTATTATGCTTGATCATGAGCAGGGTTGTCTTGTCGAACATATTTTTGGGTTTGGGTGTCGTGTACAACGTCCAACGTCGCGTGTCACGGTGACAACTTGTTACGAAGGGTGTCCCACCTCGTCGCGAAAGTCCATTTTCAGCAGCTAGAAAAAATGAAAATCTTACTATTACTATGAATCTAAATGAAGAATGTAATATGTATTCATAAAATTGAAACACTTAATTGAAACCCAACTTATATATGTCAAAATTTTAAATTTTTGATGATTTATTTTTAAGACAACTTGATTTTCAATCAATGAGACGTCACGAGGGCTCTACTAGACGTTGCGTGACGTCTGTCTGTCGCGATGTCGCAATGTCCGGTAGAACAACCCTGATCATGAGATTGTTAACCCTTTAAGTTCTTTGGTAGTTTGGCTATGTTTACTCCAAAAATGGTCAAAAATTGCCTTTTCTAGTATCATACCAATTCATTTATTTTTAATTTTTTGGGGGATTTGTAACCATAGGACCTTGTTGTAAATTGGTTTGAAAACATGTGCAAAAAATTTTCACCGTGTAGATTGCAAGATATTAGCATTTGAATGCTCAAATTTTTTTTTTTCACCCTACGGAAATAAAGGTAGTTGCACTGCACATGGCAACAATCATATGAAAAATGGTCTATAATGATTGTGCTTCTTTGGATTCATTGTTGAAGCCAAGTAGGATACTTACCTAAACAATTTCAAATTGTTTAGGACTATACAACATATAGGAAAGAAATAGTAAGTAAAAAAAAGTAGCAAATGATTCAAAATATAAAATTGTTAAGAATTTAATTGTGGAATTGAAAAAATCCCAATCCCAATGGTTGAAAAGTTTTAATAAACAATCTACATCCTATAGTTTTTTTTGTTATTAAAATATGTAAAATTGAGTAAAATAAACAACTTCAAAGTCTATTTTAGAATACAAAATCCATACCTGCCTACAAACAAAAAAACCTCATAACTTTTGATTCATTGATCAAAATGGACTGATTTAGAGCTTTCCATGTCTACATGAATGAAGAAAACCAGTTTCAAATTTTTATAATTGAAAAAAGTGATTTTTTCAATCTACCCAAATTGCCCAATTACAAAAAAAAAGTAATATATTAGGCCATATCTTTTGACTCGTATTTCAAATGTCCAGATTTTCTCTACATATGAAAGGCATTTCTTGATGCCACCTTCTACTAAAATTTGGGCCCAATATATGAAAATCTCCACTCATACATACCTACCCAAAATTGCTACGTTGCCAAATTTAGCAAGTTGGTCCTTTAGGGGTTAAACCTTTGAAAGTGACTTGAAGTCTTTCAATCTTCTTTTCACATATCAAATCTAAAAAATTAGTCACGAAAAAAAATACAAGGTTAAAGAACATAACATGTATAATCCCAATCAATTTATGGCTTTTCAAAATCTACTCTAAATTTTTGTAAGTGAATTTCTAATAAGATTTTTTATCCAAGATTTAGAGTATTTGAAGCTTAAGAGCACTTCACACTAGAGAAATTCAAGATTTCCATGGACACCCTCGTACAAAATCTTGAATTTAAAAATCATAATTAATCATTTTCAAAATCAGATTTTTAATGCTTAACCCCTAGAGGTAAAATTTTGACTACATTTCCACCAAAATCTCTCCAAAACTACAATTTCTAATACAAATGCAATTTTTTTGAAAAAAAACATTTCTTGACATATTTAACCATAGGATCTTGTAGTTAGGTGGTTTGAAAAGATATATAAAAAAATCAAAAAATTTCACCATGTAGATTGCAAGATTTTAACATTTGAACTAGCAAAAATCCTTTTTTTATCCTTGCAAAAACCCGGGCAGCTGCACTTCACAAGGTCACATTTGTATATAAAAATACTCAAAATTATGGTTACTCTTTGAATTAATTTTACAATTCAAGTTGGATATATGCTCAAAAAATTTCATATCATTTGGAATTGTATAACATATAGGAAAAAATAGTTAGTAGAAACAAGTAGAAAATGCTTGAAAATACTAAATTGTGAACAATTTATTTATAAAAATGAAAAATAAATTGTTCATTTTTATAAATAAATTGTTCACAATTTAGTAGATTGTGAAAAATCACAATTTATTTTTCATAAATAAATTTAGTAAAGATTCTTTAACTACCTGCACATTACCCCAAACTAAAATTCCTCATAACTTTTGACTCATTTATCGAAATGAAATGATTCTAAGCATCCTACATAAATAAAAATCTAATAAACCAATTTAAAATTTTTATTTTTAGAAAAAGTAATTTTTAAAGAAGTTTTCTTTGCTGCCCGGGCTGCCTGCCGTTCAAACAAAACAACATATTGTGCTATAAATGTTTAACCTTGTAGTAAGAAAGTTATGAAAATTGTTAAGCCTTGAAGCTACTCCTTGGATACATGTTGTGAGTAAATTTCAAAGGAAAAAAAAAGAAAACTCCATTTGTAGTGAGCTGCCTGAAATTGCTATGTTGCCAAAGAACAAAATTCAGGGCTTTAGGGATTAATTTAGGCTTCAAAAAAAATTCAAAAATGTAAACTCTCAACTTAGTTAGGTTTTATTTAACTTCAAAGTTTTGTGTACAACAAGATTTGGTCCCTCAGAGGTTAAACAATGGTTATAATGTTAATATTGAACTTATTATCTATATTGGCTATGTGTGTTTCACAAAGTATAGGTCAACCCTTAAAGGATGGACCTATAACCATTGGTTTTAAGTTTCATTGCCCATCATTTAGTTTGTTTCCATTTGTAACTAGATATGTATGAAAAAATTTATATTTAATTTTCAGAGATTAAATTACTTATCTTTTGTAGTTCACAAAAAAAATAGATTTTTTTGAAAAAATTTGATTTATATGAGAATTTTTAAAGAAAAAATGAAAAAAAATGACATCAAATAGAAAATCATTTTTTGAATATGTGAAAATTTCACCATGTGTGTACATTACACTTACAAACATCATAGGTGTAAACTCAATTTCTGTGTCTATCTATAATTAAAATACAATGGTCATTGAAAATACATCCTAAGATCAAACTGTAGTAGAATATTCAATTTAATGAATTTTTACAAAATTTTAATTGGAGTCAAAACTAGGGTAGATTACCTTCATTTCATAAATTGGGCTCAAACTCAAAAAATGTCATTTTCAAAGAGAAATTTCAGATTTAGAGCAACTTCCCAAAATACATTGAAACAACAAATTTTGCCATTCGTTTTTTTACTTACTTCTCATTCATGTGAAGACAAGGACTAGCAAGACTACAAACTCAATTTAAGTACTCTTCATAACCCTCAAATGAAAAGTCAACAAGCAAAAAATGGATGAAAACAGGCTTTCAATCTTTCTATCTAGATCACTTTTTGGTCATCCAAATGCCAGGAATTGGTGCTTGCGGTGTGAAGGGGTTAATTTTAGACAATTCCTTCAATCATATGTGAAGTTGAGGATGGAATAAGAACATCCTCACATCAAAGACAGTGAATAGGGATAGCCAAGACAAATTGGCGTGTCAAATTAATGAGCCCAGCCTAGGGTGATTGCAAGAAACACTTGTCCTATTTTATGTCACACGTTGCATGCTGATCTGTTTTTTGGCCACAACTTTTGTGTTTAAGCTTCGATTAACTCAAGATTTGTAGGAAAGGTACTCATAACTATTATAAACCTTCCATAATTTTTTCATAATTTCTAAAAATAGTTTACTATTCAAAAATGGACCCCAATTGGATGTCACACTTGACAGTTTAGGGATTTTTAGTACTGGGGAATACCCTTTTTTTAATGATTTTAACATGAAATCTGGATGAGATGGTCTTTTAGTAGATTTCTAGCTCTCCAAGAAAGTATTTTTAAAAATAGTTAATTTTATGTGGTGTAGAGGTCTACAAAGTGAGCTCCCTTCTGCTTGTATTTTGAAACACATAAAATATTATTTTGGTGATTTTTTTGGTGGATGACCATCTCCATAAAGTTATTGCAAATGGACACTTTTTATTTTTTGAAAATATCTATTTTTACTATTTTTCCCTAATTAAAGGGTGATCCCAAGAAACACTTGTCCTTTTTTTTGTCCCCTTGACCTTTAGGAGGTAGTTTTTTGCTCATAACTTTTGCATATTCTGTTTATTTGACTTGAAACTTGAAATGAAGGTGCCTAAAAAAGTTTTACATTTTGTGTAATTTTTTCAATTTTTTCAAAATTAGTTTACTATTTTAAATTGCCCCCGATTGGGTGTCTACTTTGGCCATTTCGGGGGTTTTTAGTCCTATTTTTGACCCAAAAATGTAAATTTTGAGCTGAAAATTGGCATGCAAGGACTTCACCTAAAGTTACACAAGAGCACGAAGAGATTTTTTGAAAATACTATATTGTTCAACCTCCACATGTTGTCAAAGTGGCTGACTTTGTGCAAGTGTAGAGAATAGAATTTCTTTTTTCCAAAGATGAAATTTGTTGGAAAAGAAAGACCTTTACTTGGAGAAAAAATGGATTTTTCATTTTTATTTTTTGAATTTTTTTACTATTTTTACCAAATTAGTGAAAAAAGAGCTATTTTCATTGTATTTTCCATTGTCTATAACATTTAGAGAAAAAAATTCTTAGGTCTGAATTTCAAGAGACATAATATTCTCATTGCTCTTCAAATTATCCATATTTTTTTCAATTTAAAAAAAATTTATTTCAAAGGGTCACAAGACTCATAGGACTCACTGATTTTGAGCCATTTTGAGACAAAACCGGTAAGTGTTTCTTGCAATGACCCTAAAACATGAAGATATGTATTTTTTTGAGGTTTGGCACTTTTCAAGTTCTCCTAATTAGAGAATTTTTCTATCCATTCACTTCCATGAAAACCTTCATCTTAGATGTATATACACTATTCATATTTTTTTTTAAATTTAAAAATTAATTTTCTAATTTTTAAGTACTCCCCAAAAAATCAGCCAAACGCAACAAATAGGACAGGTGTTTCTTGCAATCACCCCCTATTTTTTTGGCAAAGACTCCACCGTAACTTAGCCTCAAGACACAAGAAGCAAGTCAACATTGCCTCCAACAATGCCACTTCATCCATGTGGACAATGGAGAGGCATTAAATGTTCACAAAGTACCTCAAAATCCATGTAAAAGATTCCTATACCGGCCACTTGCAAGACACACCATTTGCCCAAGTACTCGTCATATTTGTCCATGGTTGGCCATTACTCTTGCTTGCTTGTGTTTGTCATGGGGCAATAAACTTGGTTGGGCCCACCCAAATGCCTAGTTTACGCTGTTGGTGTGGAGATGCTCTAATGGAGCTTGGATCTTAAGGATGTTGATCACCCCATGACCTTGAAGATTACACACTATAGAAAAGGTTCTGGAGTTTGAGGTTACAACACCCATGGATCATCATAACTTCAATATACAATATGGTAGAACTACGTATAACTGATCATTTAAGGTATTCTAGACATGATCTAGTGTAGTGCAAGGCAAAGTAAATATTTTCAAAGGTGAAATAATAGAAATGATGAGGATTGCAAAAAATTTGGTAATTTTATCACATGAATTGAAATTACTATGAATTTTGAAAGGCAAAAAGTGTGCCAAATCCATATCCGATATGAGGATTCTTCTAATTCCAATCACACAAAAAAATATTTTTTTACTCACACTTTTCTACTTTCTTGCACTACTTTCAAACATAAATCGTTAACTTTTAGTTCCAACTTTGAAAAGGAGAAAAAAAAACATTCTAGCCTTGGTTGGAAATACATCCATCAACAAATTGACTAAAGGGTGTTGATTGGTTATGAATGGTTTTACCTTAGAACCTCCCTAATTCAAACTAATCTTAAACATTAGATAAGAGAGGTTATTGCATTGGAGAGTGGCATGATCTTTGATTGTGGTTCATATTGTTAAGAGAGGAATCACCAATCAATGCTCTCTCATAGCACTTTATTAAGTTAGAGTGGATTGAGTTGCAAAGATTCTATTTTACAAAGCTAAGGGATGCCGGAGATGACATCAAGGCATGTGTGTTGACAATTGTAGGCTACAACTAGAGTTTTAGGGTGAAACCCGTTTGAAGGTGGATTTTACTGAAGAAAATGCTTGAAGGTAGTAACTGTAACACCTAAAGGCAATATGTGTTGTGAATTAGGGAGCAAGGAGAGATTGAGCAAGAAAATGCTTGAAGGCAGTAACTATAACACCTAAAGGCAATATGTGTTGTGAGTTAGGGAGCAAGGAGAGATTGAGCCAAAAGAAAGGGTTGGGCACGAGAAAAGACCACAACGTGATAATCCTACTCTAAATCACCAATGATAAGTGAACAAGTCAGGCGCCATGGGCGGAGTTGAATTGCAAAACCCTAAAAACACCAAGAAGACACCAAGTGTAGAAGGATTTTTAATTACTTCTTTTAAAAATAAATCCTATTGTAGGATTCGAACGCTAGGAGGTAAACTATCCCAATTGAATTATAAAATTTATCCCAAGGGAAATTACCAATTGCAAGATTGTGAAAATAATTATGGTTCCTATTATATATCAAAGTCCAATTGGTTAAGACCCACTTATCCAATCAATTGATTTTATATCTTTCACTTTTCCAATTGGCTTCCAACTTTGGCTCCCTCTCTCCCAATTGGTATTCTTTACAACACTCCAGCATCACCGATTGGGCTCCAACATCACAGATACAGTCTCATGATTTTTAACAATCGGTTTCTCTCACACTTAATCACTCAACATGGTTTCTTGAATCTCAATTAAATCCCTATTGTTTTCTATTTAATTATTTTAATTTTTCAATTTATAACTCCAATTGATCTCTTCGAATTTTACAATTCCACTCTAGTTCTTTATAATCTCCCAATTGATATTCTTAGGACACAGCTTCTATAAATTATTTACGTTATTCAATTCACAATAGTTCCCAATTGGTTTAACATATAAAACTTCCACACAATCGATTTTCTATTTCAAATTAATTCTCCAAATTAGTCTTTGATAATATTATCATTAATTTTCTTTCAATTGTTAAAACTATTCCAATTGTTCTAATTACATCAATCTATCACAATTGGTCAAATACACAAATTATCCACTCATCGGTTTATATATTCAGTTCACACAATTTATCCAATCGGTATTTATATAACACACAATCTATTTATCTCCAATCGGTGGTTCTACATCACAGATCAACTCTATTCCCAATTAGTATTGCTGATTCTACAAATCAATTCCCCAATTGGTAAATGGTAATCCATTCAACACAGTTCATACACACATCATTACACAAACACAAAACTTCCAATCAGTCACACACACAGAACATTCACACACAGTTTTCCAATCGGACTCACACAACCAACATATACACAGACACACAATTGGCAAACAACTCATTTCATTACTTCAACTCTGAAAACACAAAAATCACAATTGTTTTACTTCCAGCAATTGGAAGGAGCGCTTGCTTCACTCGAGGTCAACTGAAAATCACAATCGGGAAAAACAACCTAAGTAACCACCAGCCGGCCTATCGGCTAGAACTGCCAATCGAACAATTGAGAAAAACCCCTCCGAATCACATTAAAAATACCCTATTGGTAAATACAGAGTATAGTTCTACAATAGGTCCGTATAAACTCTACAATCGCGCTACTGTGAGCCCTTGAGATGGCACTCAGGACTCTGGGTACATTTTTCGCGATTAAATAGCGAAAATTAGTCAAAATATTCAAGAAAAAGACATAAAAAGAGTGTTGAGGGAGTTTTGGTGTCAATCTATGCCAAAATGGTGGAAAACCAACTTAGAAGGTGGGAAATTCCTAATCCTAGAAATTTGAATCATTCTAAGTCTCCAAAGCAAGTTTATGTAAGGATTTAGTAATTCCGAGAGAAATAAGGAATAGAGAGTTAGTCAGTCCTAGCGATTGTCTGTGCAAATTCAACCTTTTAAGGATGCACGTGACATACTAACTAAGCTAAAAGAGTCTACTACGAGCGTGGAAGAGTTACCAGGGCTTAAGTTCAATTTTGAAACAAATTGGATTTAAAGGTAAAACCACTACAATGGATTTGGAGAATTCGAACTTCACGAGATAAAAGATGGAGGATTGGAGATTGAAGACTACAGAGAGGTGTTCCAAGGGTAGGAGCATGCCAAGAGCGAACAAGAATCAAACAATTGTCCAAGATTCCCGAGCATCGGAAACTAAATTGTCCAATTGGGCAAAGTAATTCCAAATTGCTAAAATTAGAAAGGTGCAAGGTTGCGTGGGACTTACATCAAGAATCTAGGAGTGCCCTAGATGTTACCCAATTTATTTCGGATTTTTCCGAAATTCCACGTTGACTCCATGGGAAGTCAACCGCACATAGAAATGTTCGTAAAATCATAGAAATTACGTATGATGCGGTAAAATCTCACTAAAAATTAGGATAGGTTTTTGTATGCTTAATAAGCGCCCGGTCAAGTTTGAAGACATTCCGACATTCCCAACTACCAAAACCGGCATCAACATCGAATTTCACTGGAAGTTACAAGTTGGCGGCGGGTTGACCGGCGTATCAGGAGCGAATGATGTCCGATTGTCGCAAATAAGGAGTCATTCCTTACTCTCACGGATATTCCTAACAACCCTAGCCTGACATATTCATCGAAAT
This sequence comes from Thuidium tamariscinum, assembly GCA_947034885.2. Lineage (NCBI taxonomy): Eukaryota > Viridiplantae > Streptophyta > Bryopsida > Hypnales > Thuidiaceae > Thuidium > Thuidium tamariscinum. The sequence continues at coordinate 1,380,407 of OX344755.2, read as the reverse complement.
GCGCAAATCCTAAAAGTTAGAGTTTTGACTTTTAATTGGAATTACCATAATTCCAATTTGGGGGCGCAAATGGCCTAGGAGTGAGGGGTAAGGGGTCTCTTAGGCTAATTGGGGTCTTCTGAAGACAATGGCGTAGACAGTTTTCCGTTTCGAGTTGTTCCCTAAAAGATAGAGAGGGTCAGCTCTTAGTTTGACTTTTTAATCGTTAATTGCGGTTAATTAAAAGTGATTTTGGAAATATCTCTTGGAAAATCAAAGATTGGATTTGGTCAAGATCTCTTTCTTGCGTAAAAAGCCATCTTTGTGCTAAAGAAAGACAATTTTCGAAATGACTTTTGGTTAAATTGCAAAATATCTACGTAAATTAGGGTTAATTCCAAAATATTTTGGGTTAAGATCTTGGATTTGATTTGGCCAAGAATTCTTTGACCAAATGGGGATGTTTTTAGAAATTTCCACCATTAAACAACTAATATTTTGGAATTACATTAGGGTAGTTTAGGATAGAAAGTAACAAAGTGTTTTCACTAGCAATTACCGAGAGGGGCCCGGCCACGGGTATATAAGGGCCCCCCTCGAGGTTGCCAATACCCTTATTTCTCGCACCGACACTTTGTTACTCTCTTCATTTATGCCACCGGCGTGGTCGGGGCATCACTTGGACCAAGTTTTGGCCAAGTTTTGTATTTGTCACACATTTGAAGGCTTAGGGCCCCTTCATTTAGTTCATAAGATTCACATTTTTTTATAAAGGTTACTCTACCACCTAGCGAACCAACAACTCGTGGAAATTTCAAGCATTGGAAGCCAAAGTTCGGTTTAAACACTGTCATGTGTACCTCCTTTGGTTGTAAGATCTTGAAATACTAAGAAATTTTAAGAATTTAAAGTGAAAGTTCGGTTTAAACACTGTCATGTGTACCTCCTTTTGCGAATAAAATTCTTAAGATACTCTGGGAAAAACTCGTAAGACGGCGAAGCTTTGAACCATCACTCACATCTTGGAAGAATTAAACTCCTCAATAAAAGGGGGAGGTTACTTGCAATTGGTCCACCCCGAGGTTGACCCGAGAAAGGATAAAAAGGCTTTAAACCTCAAGATTCGAAGGCCTATACCACTTTCTTTAAATGCTTGAGCATGAGAGACCTCATCTATCTTTTCAATTGAGATTAGTATATGGTGGGTAAGGACCCCGTGATTATTACTTAGTACCAATTTCAAACTTAGGAGACACTAGCAATAGCCATCAGATAGTGTAGATTTAGTCCAAGAATCAGAGTCCAAAAAACCAAAAATTCCAAGTCCAGGGACCAGCCCGAAGGCGGACCAGCGGCCTGGAGCGGGGAGAGACCAGCGGCAAGGGCGAGTGACCGGCAGCAAGGGGCGGGCGACCCGGCCACTGGCGTCACGCCACGTGGCACCGGCTGGGCTTCGTGTGACGGGTTGAGGCTCTGTGTGATCGGGCTGGGCTCTGTGTGATCGGGCTGAGGCTCTAGTCCAGGCCAGGCCATTTTGAGTTCCAAACTCACAAACTAAGAGTCCTAAACTCACAACTAAGAGTCCCAAACTCACTAACGAAAACACCAACAACCACACATACAAGTAAGTATTTTCCTAACAAAATTGACTTGCAAACTCCACTCTTAAGGTAGTGTTACAAAAATTGGGTTTAAATAAAAAATCAAAGGAAGTAGAGTACTATCCCATTCTCCATTTGATTTGGTATCAAAAATCCAACATTTATAACTTTGGAATTTCACCACACGAACCTCTATTCTCTCCAACCTCCATAGCCAAACTCTCAACAAAATTTGCACAAACTAAATGCAAAATTGAGAGAGACGGAAGGAATTAAAGGAAGGAAGATTAAGGGAGAGACAACCACGTGAGAGAATTTGGCATTAAAAAATCAATTTCCTAAGAATCTTACTATTGAAATCTAATTCTTTATTCTCAACGTTGACCCCACGCCCTTTTAAAACTAATTGTTTTAGAATCTTACTATTGAATTGGCACTTATTCTAGGGAGTATGTTCTACATTCTTTGGTCGGTAGTTCTTAATTAGATTCTTAAAAGGTTTGGATTTTGTTGGTTTTGTTTTATTAGGTCTAATAAGCCAAAAAGAAAGAAACAAATTGACAACTAATTTCTTTAGAATTAACACAAATTCAAAAATTAATTAGATTTGAAAAGATTTGAAGATGATTTTTTGATTAAAATATTCTAATAAGCCAAAAGGGAAACAAACAAATTGCCAACCAATTTCTTTAAAATTAACACAAATTCAAAAATTAATTAGATTTGAAAAAGATTTGATGTCAATTTCCGATTTAAATAATTAAATCAATTTGGATTTTGGATATTAATCTAGGACCAAAGGAAAAAACACTAAAACAACCAACCTTTAACTTTCATTTATTTCGTTAGAGTAGAATATTTGCTAACCAAACTAGGTAGACTAATTAAATTGCAGTATTTCTTAATTACCGGGGAATTAGGAATTAACAAAATTACGCAATTAAATTAGCACTACATAACATTTAATTTCCTTTTTAATCAGGACAGAATTAATTGACCAACAACGTGAGAATTATTATGGATTAGATGGAGAGTCGGGATGATTTCGATGGCGAGGTCGTAGGGGAATATTTACACATGATGATGTTTGACGACGGGACCATGGAGATTTACGCAGAGGAGGTAAACCGCTCACATTTGATTTTCATTCTCGTTATTTTACTGTTAAGTTTCTTTTTACCAAATGCTTGGCATTAGATTTAGACAAAACTATAAGATAGAATAGAGTAGGATTGCTTGGCTGAATTTTAGACTAAAAAAGATAGAATTATAACCACGAAATTAGATTAGAAACACTTAAAAGACGTGACTAAAAGAGTTCATTGCTTGGAAGGCTTTCTTTTCATACCCAATTAGAAAGAAAACTCAATTAGACACAGGACCCGTGTGAAAAACTCTTAGCTCGAGGATGGAGTTAGGAGCACTCGCAACTACCAATTGGTAAACTACAGGAATAACATCCAAAAACTACCAATTGACCAAAACTAAAACTAAAAGTCAGTCCACACCAAGATTGGCATAAATGTTGTTGAGCTATAGCTAGAGGTTTGCGGAGCTCACCTTTAAAGTAGAAGTTACATCAACTAAAGTAACCTTGCCAATCACGGCAGAATGAATATTCAAATCCTTCTCCACAGTACAATAGGAATCTGTAAGCTTCCAAACTTTATGATAGCAAGCTCAAAAACCAACTAGTCATTTAGAACTACTCCTACAGAAGGCTTTGAAATAGTGTATGTAGCTTGTAAAATGGAAAAAAGTGTGTTTGCAAGTGAAAAGTGTTTGTAGCTGTGTGGTTTTATGAACTACATAGATTGGTTAGGGCTCATGTTTACAATGTTTCTGTTGAGAAGTGTCTAATTAAATAGGTCACTGCAAATTGCTATTTTCTTTAACCCCTCAAAGTTTAAGGGGATGAAAAGTGTCATCACATAGTTTGATAGTCCAATTTGAAATGTTGTAATTTTTGCATGCAATGTCTGAATTCAATAAAACTTATTGGGAAAGTTGTACATACAAGTTTAGTTTTTGTAGTAAATTTTTTTAGATCAATGCAAGACATATTGAGTTTGTGAAAGCCATTTGGAATTCATAGATTTAACCCCTAAAGCCCTGAATAGCGTTTTTTGAGATTATAAATTTTTTGGGCAGCTTACTACGGATGGAGTTTTTATTTTCTTTCTTTAAAATTTTGATAAAATGTGTGCCCAAGGAGTAGCTTTAAGGCCCAACAATTTTCATAACTTTTGAATTCATGGTTAAAAAGTTATGGCAAGATATGTTGTTTTCTTTACTCGGTGGGCAGACCGGGCAGCTGAAAAAACTTCTTCAAAATTTTTTTTTTTTGGTAAAGTGAAATTTTAGATTCTTTCTTTAGGTCTATACAAACATGTGAAGCTTTGAATCAATCCATTCCAATCAATGAGTCAAAAGTTATGAATATTTTGAGTTTGGGGTAGTTCGGGGGGTAGTTTGCAGCCAGTTACAGAATCTCTACAGTACAAAAAAAGTTTGAAATTCTTCATTTAATTCAATTTTTCATATTTTTGGAAAAAAATAAAAACAAAAGGTGTAGATTGTTTACTACAACATTTTAACCATTGGGATTGAAAATTTTCAATTCCATGAATAAAATGTTCACGATTTAGTATTTTGGCTCATTTTTTATTTCTTTCTATTTACTTATTTTTTCCTATATGTTGTACAATTCTAAATGGTTTGAAATTTTTTGAGAATGTAGCCAACTTGAATTGAAGTATGAATTCAAAGAGTAACCACCATTTTGAATTTTTTTTCACACAAATGTGACCTTGTGAAGTGTAGCTGCCCGGATTTTTGCAGGGATAAAAAAACAATTTTTGTCAATTCAAATGCTTATATCTTGCAATCTACACGGTGGAAATTTCTGAAATTTTTTCCACATGTTTACAAACCACCTTACTAAAAGATCCTATGGTTACATGAGTCAAAAATGTGCTTTAAAAAAATTGCACTTGTATTAGAAATGGCATTTTTGGAGCATTTTTGGTGAAAACATAGTCAAAAACCTTTAGGGGTTAATTGGAGTTCACTTCATTGCATTCTAATGGTTGCAACTTTAGGGGCTTGTATCTTCGTCATTGAATGTTCTTTTTCAATAAAAACTGTTGGTTATTGTTTTTCTTAAAGTCTAGTTATTGTGGTCAAATTTTCATGTCAATCCAAGTTGTTTTAAATGTTTGGGAGCAATTTGAAGTTCAAAATTCAGAGATTTTTGCCTTACATTGAACTTTGGCGGCTTATAACTTCTTTTGATAGGGTCTGTTTCCTATAACTTTTGTTGGAAAAGTTTTACATTCTAGTCTAGCTTTTATAATTAAAATTTCATATCAATCCAAGAAGTTATGAATGATTGACAAGCATTTTAGTAGGAGAGGTTTAGCCATCTAGATGTGATTTTTTGCTACTTTTGGAGGTTGGGCAATAATTTACTAGTACTAGAGCATGCAATATAAAAGTATTGGGCTTGTACATGGGAACAAAATGTCCAGTGCATGCATTACAGATTTTGTTCATGCATGTTAATCTTTGTATTGATCAATTTAACAACTTCCTTGCTCTATTCACAACCATTTTTGTCTTCACAATTGATGCACTCTATAAACATTGATAGATGTCTATCCTCCTGTCACTTGTAAAAATTGTCTATATTTCATTTGGGCTTAGAAAATTTTGGTTTCAATGGCCACCAAATTACTCTTCATTTTTCCTTCCACAAAAATTATAGAAATCAGGTTTCAATTCATTGATTTACCTACAGAGTTGTGATTTCCCTCACATCGGTGCTTTAAGAGCATGCTACCATACATGATCATTCAATGTCATGCCAAGATTCACTTTCAAATTCTTTTTCCAAAAAGTTTTCCTTTTGCAAATTTTCTTGCAACTTAACCCTTAAATGACATGCAGGCCGTATTTTGGTCAATGAACAAGAGAGAATCTTTTTGTATAAGACAAAAATATAATTATTCATTCTAAAAATTAGAGGTGGAAAGGAAAGAACTTCTATAGGTCTTTGACATCTAACAAGAACTTTTGAATTTTTTGGAACCTAATGATTTCCACAGTCTGTATCAAAATTCAAGATTTCTATAGCCTTAAGCTCATTTTTTAGGGGTTAACCCCTAAGCGCCGGCACAACCATTTTGTGGCTTTTGGATGACTTCTCTAAGCCACCAGAAGCCATCAATAGTAGTTTTTTCATCCATTTCTTTTTCAATGACCTCTCATGTTGAGTTACAAAGAGTGTCCAATTGAATTCTTAGTGTAATTGATGGTTTCTTTTTATGTAGTTGAGAAGTAATTAAGAAAAACGGATGGCAAAATTTGTCATTTTAGTGTATTTTGAGAAATTGAGTAAATCTGAAATTTCTCCTTGAAAACAACATTTTTTGAATTTAAGCCCAACTTATGAAATGGAGGTCCTCTACTCTAATTGCTTTTTCAATTGAATTTTTGGAAAAATTCATAAAATTGAATATTTTATTGCAGTTTGAACTTTGGCTGTATTTTTAATGTCTACTTCATTCTAATTATAGATGTACACGGCAAATTAGTTTACACCATGATGATTTCCACTGTATTGTTCACACATGGTGAAATTTTCAGATTTTTTTAGATTATTTTCTATTTTCTATGATTTTTTCTTCAAATTTTCTTCAAATTTTTTTAGAAAATACAATTTTCTTCAAAAAAATCTGAAATTTCTGTGAAGTATAGAAGACATCCAGTTTCATCTCTGAAAAATAAAAAAAATAAAAATTCCATACACATCTAGTTACGAAATGGTAACAAATTGAGTGATAAACAGTGCAGCCTAAAACCAGTGGTCATAGGCCTGGCATTTCAGGGTTAAACATAATAGGCTTGGAATTGCTTGATTAAAATTCTGCTGCCCATCACCACATAAGGGAGAGGCACCCAATGGCGCACATGTACCCAATGCCGTCCGTTTGTACAGCGCACAATCATTTTAGGCTATAAATGTAGGTGGGCAGTTCATGGCTTATTTCTTTTGACCTAAAACAACATTGATTCAATATAACTTGTCACATTGCTTAGACAACCTTAAGTGTCTACATTATATTTGTTATGTTGTTTCAATAATGGTGAAATATTGATTTAAAGTTCTTAAAATATTGAGATGTAACTAGAAACACAAGAATTGTGCTTGAAGTTGAATTTTAGTCTTCATTTGGGCATTGCATTATAGCTTCTTTTTAAAAAAATAGAACTAAAAGAAGTGGGAGAAACAAGCTAACATTTATCTCTAAAAATCCACTTGAGATTTTGAAGCCTCACGTAAGAGTTTTGGACAAATTCTAGAGGTGTGTGTGTGGAAAGGACATTTTGGGGACATTTTTGAACACTTCCTCTGAAATTTGTCCATAACTATTAGGTGGAGTATTGAAATCTCAAACGGATTTTTAGAGGTAAAATTTCACTTGAATCCCCAACTTTTCTTAGTTTGAAGTTTTTTGAAAAAATACAGTCTACTATGTTTAAATGAGGTCTGAAATTTGACTTTTATCACAATTCCTGCATTTCCACAACCATGAATGGAGGAGCTTTTTTTTCTCCTAAATCACATATCCCACATGGTTTGTTTCACCCACCACTACTCCACTAGTATAAAGAGTTTCTCTCCTCTCCCATCTCAATCTAAGATTGGTTGTGAGGCATACATGAACATGTGGCACAAAACTCACATCATTACTTCAATTTTCCTCTTGAAAATCTTGTGTTCTATAGCATTCTCATCTACTTTGTTAGAAAAATCAAATTTAAACAGGAATTGGAAGTAGATTGATGGGTCCTCAGAAGGGTGAGGAGCAGCCCCTTGATCTGCCCGCATCCCATCCCTGCCCCAAAAGAGGCTCGATAGGGACATTCTGTCTAACCACGCCCCCTATAAATGCACCTAAAATTTTACTAACAGCAGGTGGGAACATACCCTAAGGTAGTCTGCTCTAAAAGTGACCATGTTCTAAATGCAACCTCTATCTAGGAACGATTGCCATGTTGTTTGAAATATGTACTACAGTTCATGATGAGTTAGGTGGACTTAAGTGGTCGCTTTTAGAGCAGACTACCTTACAATCCCACTACATTTATGTCCTAGAATGAATGAGTGACTTAGAAATGGACAGCATTGGGTGCCTGTGCGCCATTGGGTGCCTCTGCCATAGTATCCGGTGAGTGTGTGGTAGTCAATTTTTGAGTTCGTTTTGTATTCACAAAGTTCCAATAATGTACCTGTAAGGTAGGCAAACCCATTTCCGACTGGTCCCCAATGCCGCACCCTACATCAGGCTCTTTCACCGAGCAGTTGAGATCTAAAACTTCTGTACTTAATGTGGTAGACGGTGATGGGATTGGGAGTGCATTAATTTGAGGGGTTAATTGACGGGTTTCTAGTTTGTCAGAGCGGATTTGGAAACAGGCTTGTAATGATGACGTGCTCTGCATTTGGCAATGACACATGGGCATCTGTCTCCCAATTCTATGTTGGTGGAATAAGGTCCAATTCTGAATGTTTTATTGTTCAGAGCAATCTGTTTTGGGTCAACAAAGGCTCGGCCATAGTGTAGGTCTAGAGTTGGTTGTAGGGACCTACTGGTTCTGACTTTGCACTCAAATAAAAACTTTGTTATATTATATTTTCTTATTTTTTTGCTGTGCACACACTGGGTACAAAAAGGCTAATCTTGTCAATATTTCCTCCCATCCTCCAGAGTCTCTGTAGCACCCTATCTGCTTAAAAGGTCGGGTATGGGTTTGTCTACCTTAGTGTCTGTCTGGAGTCCAATTAATGGCAAGTTTACTGGATGTATTGTAATAGCCATCAGACCAATGATGTGATAACTGTCCTCCACTGGTGTGCTTTGAGACAGTATTTTCATTTCGGTACTACAGTGAGTTAGTGAAGAAGATGCTACAAAGTATAAGGTGAGGTGGAGGCACCAATTGTCGACCACGCCCTACAGCCAACATGTAGGGGTGCAATAAATCCAATCAAGGTCAGAAGAGATTTCCAATGAGAGCTTGAATTGCTTGTTTTTGTTCCTTTTCAAAGCTAAGATTAATAAGGTAGTGACACATGTTCCAAATTAGAGAGTGGAAGAAGTGAGTAGAAAGCAATGATCAGAGTTGGAAGACTCTAGACATTGGCTACCGATAGAATGCACTTTTTGCTTCCCAAAATTCTCTATAAGTACAATTTTGGAAATAAAATTCTGAAATTTTTTGTATTCCCATATTTCTTATCTTTGTACATGGGAAAAATGTCCACCACCTCATATTGTGCACCATCTGCTCTACAATTGCCTAAATGATTGGATATTGGTGCCTCCACCTTAGATATGCCATTTATTGGACAACACCTAGAACCGCAAAGCCACTACTGGTACATGAAGAGGAAATCCATTCAAGAGTGGAACCTTATTGAGAAAACATTTGAAGACGCAGAAAGCCACCCAAAGGCAGTTACATGCCCTAGGAGCAGAAGACAGTAGCATTTTGTTTTTTTCATATTCGAAGAAGTGCCATAGAGGCGATATAATATGTTATAGTGGTGCTTCAAATTACAACATTCATCCACTTATTGGATATATAATAAGGTTTTCATCCACAATTAAGCAATTTCATTTAATATATATTTTTTTAAATTTCAAAGTTGTCTAACGATTTCATCCAAGTTTTTTGGCATTTTTTGTAGTGTTTTTTAGCCAGATTATTTTTTCTAGTGCAATCTAGCATTGGGGAAAGCAAAAAAAACAGCCCTAGAAAACATCCGCCAGCAGAATTGACTGAACAAGATCCAAGAGGCGCAGGAGAGGGGAAGAGCAGCAAGGCACCACACCCCTAACCACCGACCACCTAGCAAGACACAAAGAGGATGATGTGCGGTACACTACATGGTACATGTAATATCGATGATCCAAGTATAGTGGGAGTGTGGGGTGCCCTCCCACGAGGGCTTCCCGTTGTGTGAGGGCTTCCCATTGCGTAAAGCATGCCCCTTCCTCAAGATTCCAGTGCCTAGCACTTGTTGTCAATAACAAGTGCGTTATGGCTTATAATCAAGTCGGTTTTTGAACAGCAGCTGCCTTGAAAGTGCTTTATGTGTCAAGGGTGGTCATCAGTAACTTACTTGCATAGCAATAATATGTTGTGTGGGTTTTATGGACCTCCTCCCTTAGCTTCACAGGATCATATTCAAAGCACAGTCTGGGAAAAAAATGTAGCTTAATTTACCAATATTCTCTTTTTTTCCTCTGAAATGATTGATTTTTTTCTGATATTTTGAACTCAATTTGGAAATTCTAGATTTCAAGCGGCTAACTTGTAACTAAATGTCAATACTCCTCATTCATTGATCCAAAGTCTGATGCTCTGGTTCCAGAAACGTTGAGTAGAACCCTATGTGGCCTAGCACATCCAACTGTTAGTCAGAGATGGTGTCCTCACAGTCTCATTGGTGACAATTTCTTCATCAAGAAGTCACATTTCTACTAAGGTAGTCTGCTCTAAAAGCAACCATTTAAGGGCTGGTTGCATTTTCTCATGGACTTCTGTGAAGAGAAATATTTTTTTTCTTATTTTTTCAGAGAGAGAAAAATAGATGTTGCATGCAACAAAAGTAGTTTCATAATTTTCAGAGCAATACTGAATTAGTTGTGATTTTTCAAAGATGGCAATCCTAGATACCTATTTGTGACTGTAGGCTTGACAAAATGGAAACACATGTGGTATGTATAGAGTGATGGGGAAATCTAGAAGGAGCTTGCTGACTTGCTTCAAAGAACAAGGGAGGGCCCTTAATGTGACCACTGGTAGTTTTAAAGGCTTTAGATTATATATACTATTTTCAATGGTTGTTGGCCATCCAAATTTAATTTTAAATATATTAATGTACACATGTTACAACTTTTTGAAATGGATCACATTGTATATTAAATCAATCCACACTACAACCTAAGAGCATCCCCACGCCTGGCTTGGGCAAATGGCCCGGCTAGGGAGTACTTGCCGAGCCATTAAGGAAGCCCAGGCCCGGCTAAAAAAATTTGCCCCACCCCAACACGGCCAACGAGGCGGGGAAGAAAGGAATTTTGGACTTTGAGGTGCCACCTAAGGAGATTTCAACATGAGAAAGCCTTTTTCTAATCCCAAGTGCCTCGGAAGTTGGAAAAAAGACAAAAAAAAAAAAGACATGCCGGGTGCACTTGATGGCTCGCCAATTGGCGGAGCCATCACCAAATTTGGCCGGGCCCGGGCTCATTTTTTCTTTCCCCGTACGTGCCGTGGGGCAATTCCCATGGCCAGGCCCGGCCAATTGCCCAGTTTGCGTCTCCTTTTGCGGAGGCGTGGGGATGCTCTAATGCACCCTCGCTTCTTCTTCGTGCCATTTACTATCAATCATTGTTCCCTTTTAAAACTACATCATGTCTTTTTATCCTCAATTGTAGGGTCCATTTTAAGACAATGCTTGCATTTAAAGCAGACTACCTTACCTCACTCGGCTACCACAATTGGCAACCCTTATAGTTCTTTGGCTATGTTTGAAGCAAAAATGCTCCAAAAATGCCATTTCTACTACAAGTACCAAACTTTAGAAGAATAACATATTTTGACATATGTAACCATTGGATCTTGTAGTACACTAGTTCAAAAAGACATGGAAAAAATTTCAGAAATTTCTACCATGTAGATTGCAAGATATTAGCATTTAAATTGCAAAAAATCTCAATTTTGACCTAGTGAAAAATCAAGTAGCTATACTTCATGAACTCACTTTTGTATAAAAAAATATTCATGTTGGTGGTGCTTCTTTAGATACATTCTTCAAGTCGAGTTGGTTACATGCTTGAAAAATTTCAAATCATTTGGAATTGTATAACATATAGGAAAAAATAATAATTAGAAAAAAATAGAGAATTATTCAAAATACTAAATTATTAAAAAAAAATTGAAATTGAAAAATGTCAATTCTAATGGTTATAATGTTGTAATAAAAAACCTACAACCAATGTTTACTGTCTTTTTTCAAAAATATCTAAAACTAAACTTTTGGCTCATTGATCAAAATGGAATGATTCAAAGCTTTCCACATATGTAGAAATCTAGAAAATCAATATCAAATTTCTTTTTCTAAAACAATTAATTTTTCCAAAATTGCAAGTCAAGAAAGAAACAACATCTCATGCAATAATTTTTTTAATTGTGTAGTGAAAAATTAAGAAAACTGTTAGGCCTCAAAGATATTCCTTGTCTACAAGTTGTGTAAAAATTTCAAGGAAAATAATAAAATCTCTAATCACACATACCTGCCCAAAATTCCTATGTTGCCAAAAAAAATACAACTTGGTCCTTTAGGGACTAAAATTGAAAAAAGTGGTTGAACAATTCTTCTTAGAATTAATAAAAATTTCAAGAATTTAATGTTACTAGGAACATTATGAGAGTGGTGAATTTATTAATCTAAAATTTGTATGTGGTCAATTGTTTGAAGATTATCATTTGAGCCACTTTGAAATTTTGACATGGTCCATATTCCAACAATTGGCATCTTTGTATTATTTATTTAGTTTTTCGCTCCTTCTCAAAGTAATTTCCAAAAAAAATTCAATTTTTTTTAAAATTTGATTTTTGCCACCCCTAATAGTTGAGCACGTGATAGTATTTTGGAGTGACCATAGGCACAAAGTTTATAGGCTCTAGGGTAACGCAACTCAATAATTTAATTATAACAAATTCATCCTTTGTTGTTAAAAATATATTCTCAATTGTTAATTCTTTCTTTCACCCTTTCATATGCTTGAAGAACAAATTCTCTACGACTTCAATGGGACAATCGGCACGATGCTAGTGTCTGAGCATGAACATTAGTTTAAATTACATTGTAGATTGAAACATTATTCTATTCTATACTTTCATTCATTCAAGAAAATTTTGTAAAAATAATTATGTACCCTAACTACTAGGATAAATGAATGTAGTTTGGCTCAAATAAAGATTATTTTTACTATTTCTAGAATTCAAAGAAAAGGAAGAAAAAAAATAAAAAAATTCAAAATACATTGAAAAGTATATTTTTCAATAGAATAATCAATAATTCCTCCACAAAGTCACTACCCTTTTCAAACATGGTAAAAGAGAGTTAGATATAAAATCAACTATTAATCCAATATTTTTCATTCATGATCTTCAAAATACAACATAATGGTGATGTAGCCATTTTGGGGTTACACGATATAAAATCTAAGATCTCCAAATGGAATCCCAAAAGTTCATATGCAAATTAAATCATTTGAAAACAAACATTGTCTCATACTTCCTCTGTCCTATATTATAGGACCCATTTTGGTTCTAGTATCACTCGTCTATTTACTATGAAAATTTAAGATTGTGGATGAATTTTTTTATTTTTTCTTTACAGGTTTGACAAATAAAATGAAGCATAAAAAATGTAGTTTGTCATCCACAATACAAGTTTCAAATTTCAAAAATTCATTATCTTTTGCCAAGTTGAACCTTACTTGGACAAAAACTAAACATACTATACAACCCACTTTTTTATACAACAAAGTATAAAGATCTACCTTGGATTTTTTCCATTATGAAATACCCCTCTTGTAAGAAAATCAGTTTTATACAACACATTTTATAAAGTACAAACTTGCCCCCTTTTTTTACTTTTTCAAAAAATAACAAGGTGGCAATCACTTAATATTTGGAGAAGCATTATATGTCTACATTCATCCATCATTTGATCCCCAAACACTATTCATGAATCATTCATGGATTTTTTCATCCAAATTTGGATAATTCATTTAGATTTTTAATGAAAATGAAAAAAAATTAGCATAAAAATTTATTTTTATTTTGAAATGGTGCAATCTAGCTTCATGATGTCAAAAACAAAAGGTTGGTAGAAACATACCAACTTACCTATCTTTCCTTGTTTTCTATGAATAGAAACACCATTTTTCTTTCACTTGAATCCACATTGCCTGTTTTCTAAGGAATCATCTAATCATTATATGCATCAATCTCTAAAACACTAGTGTCCTTGTCAAGAACAAAATGAATTTATGATAGGTTCCCATAACTTCAATTTTTAATAAAAAGTTTTGAAACTTCTTATAAGATAGGGAAACTTATTATCTTTGTAGGAATATAATTTTTATTTCATTTGAAACCTACAAGCAAAAGTTATAATATAATATAAGATTTTATTTATCAAGTAGAAAATTAAATCTACAAAAACTAGAAATTCAATTCAATTTTTTTTTCCTTGTAGATTACATTTTTGTCTACATGTGAAGTTTTGATTCATTCTATTTGGATTAGTAATGTGAAAGTAATGAACAATCTTGTTGTTTGGGCAATTTGAACATCTCATTGAAAAAATATCTTGTAGAATCCATTTTTTAATGCAATTTTCACAATCTTTAAAAAATAATTGTTTAACAAGGTGAAGTTTGCTTGCTAAAATAATCTCATTATTAGTATTATTGTATTTCAATTCCATCTTAAAGCTATCATCAATTTAGTTTTTCTTTCAACATTGGACTACTTCTACTAATTAAAACAAATTCTTTAAAGAATGAAAATCAAGTGTCAAGTTTTTTGAATTTTTTTCTCTAGACTTTCAACTCAATTCTTGAACTCCAAATTCTTTATACTCAAAGGCCATAATGCAAAAAAATTCCACAAATGGCAATCAAAGTCATATGAAATTGCAAGCCCCTAATACAAAATTTTAAAAAATTCCAACTATAATTGCTAATATCTTCCAATCTATCCACCCAAACTTCATGACCCAAACTTCATGAAACTTTTACCATGTAATTTCATGCAAGTAAAGAACAAGATCCTACAATTAGATTCTAAGATAGGTATTTATTTTGTTTTCTTCAATGAACATTACAAAAATGGAAATTTTAAGTGGTTTTTGACCAAAAAAATTAGCATTCATTTGTTCCTTATCCATTAACCCCTAGTTGCCTGAGCAACCATATATGGTCACATAGAAATTTTAGGTTCAAATCTAAATGGGCAATTAAATTCCTTTGACCGTTTTGAAATTGTTTTAGGAAGATTTTAGTGTTAACTATTGAGAGCTTCCATTTTTCATAGAAGAAAAGTAAATATTTGATTATCGTAGGGTCTTCAAAGACATGAAGCATTAGTCGAAAGTAAAGCTTGCTAATTTTGTTTCATTCTCTGCTTTAGTGCACAACTTGCCAATTTCACTTGATTTGAGATCTAAGAAATTGTACTTATTCAAATGCTTTGAAAATGGTCCCAATAGAAAGAGTAAAGTATTTCCATGATTTTCACCATCGAAAATTTCAACCTGCAAATGTTGATTTGAAGATTTTGTAATTTTTAGTTATAGAAAAAATTTGTATTATAAAAATTGCAAGGTGAATTGTATAATGAATTTGATAGCTTTTCAAGTGAAATTAAGTGTTCCGAAAAGACATTTTAGTGTGCTAACACTATTTGTATTTTTTCATGTCACCATTAATCCCAAAAAACTTTAATATACAAATTTCTAAAACATTGTGGAAAGAGGCAATGTACTAAAAATAGAAAACACACATTTCTCTTGTTATAATCTCACAACTCCTTTGCAATTTTGCACTCAAAATTGGTTTGTAGACCAATATGCAAGCTCTTTAAACATATATACAATTGGATTTTGCAAAAAGAAACATTTGCTTCATTGGAGATTACTAGAAGCCAATGCTCTTTTTTCATATGAAAAACACATTTGCCAAGGCTTAGGCACTTACGGGTTAACCAATTATATCATATCTTTCTTACTTGCATTACTCTAAAAAATGACGAGTAATGTGGGATAGAGAGAATGATTGACAAACCATATTTACGAAAAGGAGCACCATTTACAAACATTTCAACACTAAAGACCAGCAGTGACATAACATTCAAGAAAGCCGACATCAATGCATTTGTGGAAACTGGAAATAGACGAATCAATCAATGATAATGATGCTAAAAATGAAAAGAAACATCTCCCACCAGAACTCCAAGGTGCTAACAGCACAATATACCCATAATTATGAGGAGTCACAATAGGGAGTCTGAATTCCCCCAACTCATTGAAGAAATGCCACTGGAAGGAGATGAGTAGATAACAACGAATCCTTCCCCCAACTTGTTGAAAAATCTTGTACTCGCCCTCAGAGATTAATGAGGTGTCCCCCAACTCGCTTAACTAAATGTAGATACAATGACTCCTTATTGTGGCCTTCAGATTAGAACACCATAATCCACATCATAATATCGTTGTTCATGATCTGAAAACCATAATCTTTTAATAGCGACATTTGTGGTATTCTAACAGTGATATTGGCAGGAGCCAAACACTGTCCGGCCATTGTTACCAGGGCATTCTCTCAATCCTTGTCACGACTCATCGAAGACCAGTTTCAGACTAGTGGAGCAAGACAGTAACTGCTGCAAAATGGTCAGAGACCTTGGAAACGTCTTCACAAACGTTACAGCGTCGACATAAGCACTTTGGTTTGGACTCCAGGTCCTTACAGATAAGTCGATCTCGGAAATTCCACCTTCATCAGACTCTCTTTGAAGATGAAAAGGCTGCTCCAGCAACATTCGAAGCTTTAATGCATTTTGTTACAGCACCTGAACAAGCAACATCTTAATAAGTTGCCTCCCAATGTCAAGAACATAGGCAGTTTTCTTCCCATTTCTAAACCATTCACGAGTTGACGGAACATCCAAATCACCCAAATCAAGAAACGAAGTACCTCCAGGAGTAGAAATTGATATCAACATATCACTCAATTTTAACCATTACAGTAAAAGACGAATACCTGAAGCGAGACTCTCTTGATGCTCCTCCTCATCTGCACAAGAAAAAATAACTACGCCCTTCGCTCCACCCGAGGAATTTTCAAATACATCAGCCTCAAGTCATGTTCCAAAAGACTGTACCAAATGCTCAGAACATGAGGTAGGTGCAGCAGATGAGATCCAACTCAAATCCCGAATCCATGAGCATGGGTAAATAATTATCTACAATCCACGACGACCTGGAAGTTGAAATTTTCTAAGAGTCAAAATGGCGTGAATGCTCACAGCCTCTTGCTACTGTACCCGAGCTTTCTTTTAACATGATACAAGGTAAAACTTCTAAAGAGTTCAACAGCCTTGGTTCAGGCAGCTGCACCAGTCAATGTCGATACAGATGATGCTGGTATGGCGGATTTCTTCTAACGTGGTGCAGTGCGCGAAAAGCACCAGCTGTTCTCACACATCTAGCACCGAATCAAGCTCCCATGCAGTTAAAGAGCAGAAAATCGTCTGCAATCTATGCACCCATCATTGAATTCAAGTCATTATAAAGTCCAAGGTACTTCAAAATGCTTAAGGCAGCTAGATGCGACCTGACCAGTATAACCGAACTAGAAATTCCTGGGTCGACTGTTCTTTGGCAACTCTGCGTCCCCAGATATGGCCCTCTTAAGTGCTGGGAGAAATGATAGTTTTGATCTTGAAGGCCCTGCCATTCTCATGCTAAACTCCGATGGCCCGGCTCCTGAAGAAGACGTATCAGGAGTCCCAGGACTGAAATAAACGCGGGGAACATCCCTCATAGTCAAAGAAGGCTGCTTGGCCATAAGATCAACCCTCTTCTTTGCGATAAGGCGTGCCTGGGTCTTGATGAAATGTAGTTGCTCGCGCTCATTCTTTGTACGATCCAGCATGGGCAGCAATTTCTCTGAATCAGGGAAGTTGTAGTCTTTTACTTTGTCGTAGTAAAAGATTCCAGCATCAAAAGCACTTGCAGCCTCCTCCTCAGTGGCATATGTCCCAAGCCATACAGTCTTTGTAGAATTTGGTGGTCGGATTTCTGAAGTCCATTTCTTAGCTTTCCACCGTACTCCATTGAACCTGGACTTAGGAGCAACTTGTGATGTCGCACATGCTTCAGGAATTGGTGACTCGATCAACTGAGGAGCATAAAAGTTATGCCCATTGTCATAACCTCCAGGAGGCGGCCCTGCACTCTCGGAAACTTCACTGCTGACTGCTGAAGCGGGTACACTCTGCCCCAATGGGCTGCTGCGAAAATCCCACGCCTTGTCGGTGGTTTGAGGAGCAGGTTCAGCGTTAACAGAAACTTCACTGGTACCAGTTGAAGCGGGTTCGTAATGTCTCAGTGTGCTACTATTAAGATCCGAAGGCATACTCAGATCTTTGCTCAAGCTGTCGTCACGGTTTCCAAACGACATTTCACTTCCAAAAGAATACGAGTACTTGTTAAGATCTTCTACAGACGGTGTAGCTTCGGCATCACTACCAGGTATTTCACAACCAACGACATTCACAAAGGTAGTTTCATTCTCCCTCGGTAACTGATTCTCAGATGGGGTAGAAGCCCTATGATCATTTTCTTCACGAATGCTTTCAAACTTCTTGAATCTAGGGAGGAACCTAGCTCGAGACAAATCTCTATGCTTGGCAGGAAACGATGCCGCTTTAATACGATCTGGTATACGGGCTAGTCCAGACCGAGGTTGTTGAGCGTCCATTGACATGTGATCCCTAATCCTGCGACTTCCCAACCTCGGCCACGTCCTAATCTTCTGGAGAAGAGTGGAAAATCGTCCGTCTCGTCCTGGAGTCATTCCTGGGGTCTCGGTTGCCCTTGGATTGCAAGACGGGCAATCCTTGGAATTACATCTGGCTCTTGACCCTGAAAACAACTTCCAGAATTGGCACTTCAAATCGTCCTCCAATTCAAGATACGACCATTTCACGGAACCTGCGAAAACCCTAACTCGGTCCATCACTCGAAATCGTCTACTATTCGCAGTGACCGAGGAGTTCTGCGTTTTCAGCGTGCCATCTCCCTGTCGATCACCCGTCGGATTCCACTTCCTGGTCTCCATCTCTAAGGGCGCTTTCCCTCGCCCCCCTCAAACTCTACAAGATGTCACCACCTTGAACAAAACTGTTAAGGTTTGGTTACAAAACCATCGAAGTAGCCTATCCGCAGTGAAATACACTTCTACACGGGGACTCTGCAACTCTTCACTATACTAGTCTTTATTTCATCGACTTTTCCCGACCCTAGTTCTCTGCCGACCTTCGAATAATTCTGTTGACTTCAAGACTTAGTACCGCTCGTTCCAAGCAGCGGCGTTGAATAATTTTATACAACTCATGTCTCCACGAGACAACCATATCGAAAGAGGCTATGAAAACAACATGCTGCGGTTGCGAGTCACGGAAAACTCCAAAGTTCCACTTAGAAACAACGAGAAACCCTTGCGCACATCCCCAAAGACTTATCAGCCACCACTGCGCTCCTTCCAACACACACCTACCGTCCGCTTCTAAACAAACAGAGCTCTCCTTCCGCCAAATCCGAACGCCATCCACTTTCGCCAAAGCGCACACAACCTAAGCCCTCGCAATCTGGATCTGAAAGCCTGAACGCGAACAGAGGAAAGTAAGCCTCGATAAGTCAGAGCGCAAACAGCAAACAACCGATAGTTTTTAGACCTCCGACATCATAACCAGCACGGCCTCGTCTGCCGTCAATACCAAGCGAGGAAAGAGCGAAGAAGACTTCCTGGCTCCGCGCATGCTGCAACCTGCTGGTGTTCCTGTGTGGTTCCTATGCACCAGCGGTGAACCTTGGCAACTAGGGGTCTTGGTGGTGTAAAAGACTGCGAAGGATCTGAATTTCCGCGATGCCATTGACAACGTCAAAAGGTTCAAAGAAAGACTCCGCGCACGTGCTCATGCTCAAGGAATCTCTCTCTCTCTCTTCTTTAGAGGTCGGAGAATCGGCAAGCTCGTCACTAATGCAACGGTAATGACTACCCTAAAGATCTCTAGGCTTAACTATCTTAACTTCGGAGCAACACGAGAATTCCTTTCCCTCGTGTGCTCCGTGTTCAGCGCAAGCCGCGATCCACAAGCAAAATGAAACTGCGAAAGTACAGATGTTAAAATATAAATTGAATGGTGTTTTCTAAAGAAAAAGCACAATTAACATCGGAGTAAGATAAGATTCCTTTCCCTCGTATCCTCCGTGTTCAGCGCAAGCCGCGATCCTTAAGCGAAACGAAACTGTAGAAACACAGAATATGAAAAATGAATTGAATATAGGTGATTTTTAAAGAAAAAACAAAGAGAGAAGTGCCACTTGCGTACCCACACTCGCCACCTCGCTCATAATTGAAGGATTTGCGACCTGGAAAGCTGCCGGATCTCCGGATGAACGGTGTGGTTGGGTATTGTTCAGCTCGGGTTTGGTGGACGCTATACCTGGACCTACAAGAGCTGTGCAGTGTGGACCTGTAGCTTCCAGTAGCTCAGGTATGCCGCAAAGGAGTTGCAGACACATTCTCAGACACTCCTCCAGTTCAAATGCAGCTTTTGCCGCCATGTGTTTGAATAAGTGGCGGATTCCGCCGATATAGAATAAGGCCCGCTTCACACTAGGTCTCGATACCAACTTTCTTTGGTTGTAGAGGGTGGACAAAAAATAGGGCATGTGGGGATTTGGACTTGTAGAGTGGAAAAGAATGAAAGTTTTTACTAAAAATCTAGTGAATTTTTCACTTATGAAATTGCATAGAGAAGATATGTCATCACATGAGCCAAAAAGTTTTAAAAAGTATTTAGGAAGTACTTTAACCCCCAAATTAACCCCTAAGTTCCCAAGGCATTTTCTGGCTCTGAAACCACTCAAAACTGCCATTTCTCTTGCATCGATGAAATTTTCTTTTAAGATTCATAATTTGAAATTTTAACCGTAGGATCTTGTAGTTTACTTGTATAAGGTCACATGATAAAAATTTTGCAAGGTTTGACCGTACGGATTGAAAGATATATGCATTCAAAGATTACAGTTTTGTTTTTTTTCACTGTGCCCGACAATTTCAGATGCCTTTGACCGCCGTTTGCTGAAATTTTTTGCACTACCGAGCCTAAGGTTAAAATTTTTTCTTATGGTAAAACATGTTAGGCTCATACATGCCAATTTTCAAAAGAATACAAGCCATGGAACACATCTCAAAAAATCTTGTAACGTCACAATGTCCCAGGAATTCACAATACACTGAGCCATCTTTGCATCAATTTTACCACCACATAATTTGAGATATTCAAAATCCAAACGGTAGATAGAAAGGTCTGCTCATCTTCAAGAATTAGCAAAAAAAAAATTTGAAAAAAAACAAAATCTCAAATTTTTACAAGGTTCTGAAGTCTGCTGCCACCTCAAAAGAAGTACACAGAGTGGGCAGCCCTTGTATAATGGGACCCTTCATGTTCCCAGTTAGTTCCCAATGAATTCCCATGATGTTCTACTGCAGTGGAACTTGTTCCCAGTAATTGTAACCAAGTAGTTCTCTCCATGGACTGATGGCAGTTAGCTTGTAATTGTGTTCAATCACTTGGACACATGCCATGGCCTCATTGCTCATGTAGGAGGTAGGGTTTCTGTAAAATGGTACTCTTCTTCTCAAAAAGGACTTGAGTGTTGTTCCAAATAGCTCATAACCTACAACATCAGTACATGAGGTCAATGGCAATTGCAAAAATGCAGAATGAAAAAAAAGCTACTCAACAACCAAAAATACATCCAGAATTCTATATGATAGTCCCAGTGGAATTACAAATATATCACATTCCGTACTTTCTAAATTCATAGTTCATTGATATAATGAGGTAATGAAGTATTACATAATAAATCTTCAAGGCCCCATTTTAATCCTACTAATGAAAATATACCTTACTTCTCTCTCAGTAATATGAAAATAATGCACTACAATCCAAAAATTAGTATAGGTGCTTCAAAGTAATGTAATCATATTCAACCATGGCACTCTAAAGGAGTGTGATTTTGATGCTCAAATGTATGGATGGCTACAAGTGTAGAAATTGTACTTACATCAATTATAGCTTCATTGGAGGTTGTCATGGTACTTTTGAAAACAACCCTTCCGCCAACACATGAACTTATTTTCACATGTGGGATAATATGTCTTGGGCCTAATCAAAGCACTTGAGCCATCATTGCAAACAACACATGCTCTTCGGAAAATGCTAAACGTTGGATAACAAATACGCACACGTTGGGGGGCTTCAATGCATTGAAGACGTCTTTTCTTCAACCAATTGTTTGTAAGCGCTTTGTACAACTCTGTACGGAATTGAAGATGAGTCATTGGATGTCGAGGTGGCCTCCTTTGTTTGCATTCGTCCATGTAAATGACATACATATTCACAATGCTTGTGTCAATGAGGAAGAAAAACACCCGATGCCACCACTTGTGTGAACGAGTTTGACAAGTGTATGATGCACGCAATTGATCAGCAACATCAACCCCCCTCATATATGTTGTATATTCCACATGTACTGGAGATGTTTGAATTTCCTCACGAATAGAGCCACTTCGCCGCGGGACAGACACCACTGGAAATTGGCAAGGGAATTGTATTGGCATTGTGTGTGTTGAAAGGATGAGAACGGGTTTTTTATCCTTCCACAAAATTGAACACATTTGGCGTGATTCATGCATGCGCCACTCCAAAGTACCTTGTGGCTTCCTATTGAAATCTTTTGTATTTTTTAGGACACTAGGAAGTCCAACCCGATTGCACCGAATAGTCCCTGTGGCATATGTCCCTTTCTCTAATAGCTCTTTGAACAAAGAAATGCTAGTGAAGAAGTTATCCATTGTTATTACATGCCCCTTGCCCTCTATTGGGGCCACTAGTCGAAGGACTACATTATGAGCCAATCGTGGTGCACCACTCACTATTGATGCATGTCCACCTTCATCTACAACGGGATTTTTGCCACAATATACTTCAAAATTGAAGACATATTTTGATTGTGCATCAGCTAGACACCAAACCTTGAGTCCCCATTTCTGTGGTTTTTGGGGCATGTATTGTCGTGCTGGACAATATGTGCCCTTATATCTAATCATCATCTCGTCTATTGTTGCATTTTTACCCACTTGCCATGCACTTTTGCAACTACCACAAATAGCATTCAACAACCATTGAACTTGCCCCATTTTGTCATATCCCGGTTTATTTTTATCGCTCTCATATGTTGAAGGATTTGTAACATGTAAGCACTTTGTCAAATGTTCAAACCGGTTCCGGGACATGAGTGCGGTGATTGTTGAGCAATGAAATACTGAACCAAGCTTTTGCCAATATGTTCTTACATTCGGTTGCCGCTTCATCCCCATATATAAAGTGATGGCAATAAAAACCTTGAGTTCGGCTATTGTCAAAGGTTCCCAATTGTCTCCTCCATAAGTTTTGCCATTGCTATTGACAAAAGTGGCATATCTATTTGTTTCGGTAATAATGCGATGCAAAACAATATAGGGCCAAAATATATCAAATAAGTTTAGGAATGTAGGGAAGTGCCTCCAAGTACTTGGGGACCCTGAATTCCCAGTGAAATGTTCAGGCTCTGGATCATATGTTATAAAATCCTTATGCCATGTTGAATCACGGTACAAGTATTTGATGCCATGTATGTCCCCAATATCAGAGTTTGAATCATCTTCGTTTGAGTCTGTATCATCCATTTCTGCATAGGGAAAATCAATATCACTTTCACTCTCATACGGTATAGTAGGTGGTGTAGTGAAATTTCCCCCCCTAGTGTACACACGACGTGGTGTAAATACAGAAGACCCATCTCTATCATCCTCAAGGCCAAGAAAATCACTTATAGTTCCCCTCAAAACAAATTCTCCTCCAGAAGATGACCCTCCCATATGATATTGCCCTCCCCCTTCGGTCCCTGTGAACTGCCCTCCCGTAGTGGGAGACAGTTCAGGGCCAGAGGAAGAGGGGAAGTTGGGGGCAGTGGGTGGATTGCTTCTGGAGGGCACCCTACCGCCCCCCCAACCCGCCTCCTTGCCGACCCCCCTACCGGCAGCTCTGCCGGCCAGCCTTGCGGCAGGAGGGCCAGCGGGGTCTGCAAAGGGGGGCGGCAGCTCACCTGGCCCTCCGCCGCTCCCCTCCAAGCCTCTGCCGCTCCCCTCCAAGCCTCTGCCGCTCCCCTCCAGGCCGTTGCGGTCGATGCTCCCGCCCCATCCTTCGCCGTCCTTCCGCAGGTATTGATCGATGCTTGCAGATGTTGTAGATTGATGTAGCGTCCGCCGTAGTCGTTTAGATTTCAAGAAATTGGTGGAATTGTGCAATACCTCGGGTGGCCATAGAAGCTCTTCAAGTGACCGGACCTCAGGAAATGCATATCACCTTCATCGAAATCATCTTCTTCAAGTTCTTCGCAACTTGAATCTCGTCCATCTTCATCTTGAGATTGACTGTCTATAAATTCTGGATCAGGTTCTCCAATGTGTACAATGTCTGTGAAGTAGTCAACGTCTTCTTCTTGACAAGACACGGGTGGAATTGGAAGTGGTGTCGGATAGTCAAAACTTGGAGTAGGAACTTCTACAGGTGATGGACTTGTACTCAAAGATGGTTGATCGATAGAAATTCTGTCTGCCAATGATATGAGCCGGCAACTGCGACGGACTGGAAGCCCATCCCAAGCAATCTACACAAATGCAGGCAAGACAACACATGAGACAACGGAAGAATATTTGTGAAAGCAAAAGAGAATGTGAAGAAGAAGAAAATACCTCCTTTCCCTTCCGGCTGGACCTCATTGTAACTGTCCTTGATGAGAGTAAATCCTACAGCTTTGTCAACAACTCACAAGTTCTGTAGTTTCCAAAGCAATTGACATTGAACACTGAAATTTTGGCACTAAGTGCACACTACCTTCTTGATAGCAATGCTGCTGTAGATCTAGGTCTGAACACATGAATAAGTAGCCGACTTTGCATTAATTTGATAATGGGAGTGCTCATTATGTATTTGGTGTGTTGTTGGTCATAGCAATTCAGAGTGTGCTAATTTAGCTTGTACAATTCGACTTATTTATGAGTCCTTCAATTACTTGCCACTAATTGTGAACGCCATTGCTTAGTAGTCATAAATTTAGGAATGCTGCGTTCAATTTGATGTCGTGGAGCCCAATTTGGTTGCAATACTTCAATTACTCCCTCCAAATTGCAATCTCATCTACTCAGCAGTCATAAATTTTGTGAATTCTGCTTCGATTCCTTATTGGATTCACATTTTCCAAGTTAGATTGAGCCAGCAATTTCCAATTTCTTGGTAGAATTTGTGCGGATTGCGCCGACATTTCAGTTCTACATCATTTAATTTAGTGGGGCGCATCAAGAATTTCTCAGATTTGCTTGGAATTCCCCTCCATCGAAGCTGCCGAAGCGTGCGCAGGCGC
Source organism: Thuidium tamariscinum (assembly GCA_947034885.2). NCBI lineage: Eukaryota > Viridiplantae > Streptophyta > Bryopsida > Hypnales > Thuidiaceae > Thuidium > Thuidium tamariscinum. Next base: position 1,355,420 of record OX344755.2, on the reverse strand, counting down.
AGGAGCAGCGCAGCCGCGGCTTGAAGCAGACAAGTCCGATCGCGATCGCGGGGTGTTCAGTCCGACCCGGCCTCCGACCGGGCGGGGGGGGGGATTGAGCCCGATTCGCCGGCTTCCGAACTCAACGACCTTAGGCTCCGTTTGAATCCGTGGACTCAGTTCCCCAGCATGGGAACATGCGATCCCCTGGCACCAGGTCGGGATTTCAACCCGTTGCCCTCTCCAGTCTGTTCTCTTGCCCACTTCTGCTGCCCTTCTGCAGTCAAAGCCAGATTCTCTTGCCCGAGCTGCCCTACGAACTGCTTTTGACGAAAAAATGCTTATAACTTCTACAATGTAAGTCGGATTTTTATGAAAATTATATGTGCACGAAGCTTGTGAGAAATTGTATATACACAAAAAGTTTCAAAAAATCATGTTGAAAATTGAGATTGAACAAGCTTGCCCAAAATCCCAAGTGTCCCCCGAGGGGACTTTGGGCATTTAGGGGTTAAAGTGTTTTTAGGTGAGGAGACCAAAACTCAAAGGCTTTAAAATGCTCTACAACAATTCAAATTAGACTCGAATCTTCATCATTATGTATCCTTTTATGAATCAATGACAAAATTGTTTTTTGTGAGCTTGTTCCAATATATTTTTCCAAAATTTCAAAGCCCCCCACTTCTACTTGCAAAAGTATAATGCTTGAACTTCAATACATAGTTTTTTCTAGGTCTTTCCAAAGGAGGAGTTTTAGTTTTCAATACTTGTACTCTATTTTGTTTAGTAATGTAAAGGGCTATCTTCATCAATATTTTGCAAGCAAGAAGGGTGTCAAGGTTATCTTAATAAAGAAGTTTATTGTTTATCATCAATCCTCAAAGGTTAGAGGATATTCCAAGCAAGGTAGGAGTGCAAAGACAAAACAAAACAATTGTTGGTTGGATAGCTAACCTCGATCAAAGAAGTTCAATTTGGTGATTGGATATTTTGCCTAACTACCTCTTATGGTACCTAATCTAATACATTTGAACATTTTTCATTACATTTTTAATGAATAGTATTGCAAATTCTTTTATTATGGTATTTTTAACTTTTCTAAAGACAAAGATGCTTAATCCATGAATCACCTTAGTTTGTAGTGTACTATGACCATTCCCTAACATTTACTCTTGACGTATATGAATTTTAGCCATAAAAATGACTATTTTTTAAATTTGAGTCCAATTGATGAAATGAAGTATATCAAATGCAATTTCTATTCTAATTGAAAATTTTGAAAAAATGTGCAAATTTCAATATTTTATAGCAATATAAACTTTGGGCCTTTAATTATGGTTTGTGAATTTTTTTATTTTTACAATGATATGATAACCTTAGGTTGATACCATAATATCATAAACTATTATACACCTCTATGGTTAATATTTAAGATTTCATATTGTATGTTTTGTATTTTTTTTTTCTTTAAGAATTCACAATAATTTCAAGTTTTCTCAAAAAAAATTGAAAATCTTATAACTTGTTGTAGACTTATGTTTCCATCTCCAAAAAAGAAATATAAAATTTTACATTCAAAACTAGCTTCAAATGACAACAAACAAAATGAAGGGCAAGGAGGCTTGAATTTAATAAAAAATCATGGGCCCATCCTTAAGTAGTATGCAATTACCTTGAATTTAGAAATGTTCCTTGTATAAAGACTTGTTTGTTTCATTCAAAAAGTTTATGCATTAGAATTCATTTATACTAAGTCATAATTTTGTATGACAAATTCCAAAAAGTCTTTGTCACAAATATTCTATAGGTTAGTATTGCAATACATTCACTTCAAATATTAGCTTTTCACATTCAAAATTGACTTAATGTACGTGTAATATCAAAAATCCAAAAATTGTCAATATTGAATTTTATCTTTCCAAATCATAGCAAAAAATATTTGCGAAATTATCAAATCTACAATGTTTTTTGGATAAAATTTTATTTGTAAATATTTTTAAGACAATAATAGATGCAATGATGCAATTGTAGATATAATATATGGATCTTAGTTTATACTTGAAGTATAATTTAAGTTTTGTTTTGCTAAAACATCTTCTTTAATTGCCCTTTGCAAGACATCAATACAATTTTAGAACTTTAGCCTAATCTAAAGATCTTCATATCTGACTAATGTCACAATCTATGTACCCCAAATTCACATAGTAAATTAAATTTTTTAATATTATAACAAAATTGTACAAGAAGACAAAAAGTAATCTATCCATTTTCATAAGTCTCTTTCTATATATATAACTTAAGAGTATGTTTTCAAGGTCACTAATTAAAGTTCAATACCATATCCAAAGGAATATGAGCTTGAAGCCATATTTCTTCACCATGTGTATCGTTTCGGAGGATGCCGCCATTGCTCCTATACTTGTATTTGTGCTACGGGATCCAATAGTTCGGTCCTTCATTATGGCCATGCATATGCACCCAATGATAGACTTCTCAAAGATGGCGATATGGCATTACTTGATATGGACACCGAGTACCACTTCTATCGTTCAGACATCACTTGTTCCTTTCCAATAAATAGAATCTTTATCAACAATCAGAAAATTGTTTATGGTGCAGTTCTAAAGGCCCAAAAAGTTGTTATAGGTGCAATCAGGTAATTGATCTTGGTCTTGTAACATCTTTGAGGAGTGTACATTGCATTTGAATGGATTAGGAAGAAAGAAAAATAGTCTTTTCTAGTTTATTTATCTTATTTTGTTCAATTTGTGTTGCAATTCAAGTAAATTATGGTAAATGCAACTTAATTCTAGAATGATAAACATCAAATGGCTATCATGGTCAATTTTTCATGCCAAATAATGAATTAAAGTTCAAAATAAATGTTTTGGTCATTTCTTTCTAAATTAACCCCTAAAGGACCATTGTCCCTTCGGGGGACAAATGCAATTTTGGGCAGGTACCTACGGGCTGAATTTGTGTCCTAATTTTTTGAAACTTTTTTTAGAGATAGAAAAATTGAATATCTTTGTGGGTATATAATTTTTTTTTCAATCGGTGACCGGAAACAAAAGTTATGCCCAAATAACCTCAAAACAGGAAACGGCGGGCAATTCGGGCAGCAAAGAAAAATTTTGAATTTTTTTTTGAATTTTTTTTCTTATATATTATATTTTTGTCTATCTAGGAAGCTTTGATTCATTTTATTTGGATTTGTTATGAGAAAATTATGGACAAACTTGTTTTTCGGGCAATTAGAGCATTTTCTTGAAAAAAATAACTTGTTGGATTCATTTCTAGATGCAATTTTTGCAATTTTTCAAAAAAACAAAATTTCATGGTTTAGTTTACTTACTAGAAAAATCTCACCATTAGGATTAGTGCCTTTTAATTCCATCTAAAAGATATTAATATTTTAGATTTTCCTTCTATCTCGTACCTACTTCTACTTAACAATTTTTTTAAGAATGAAAATTAAGTTTTTTTGAATTTCTTTTTTTCCCTAGATTCTCAACTCAATTTTGCACTAGAAATAATTAAAGCTCAAAACTCTTCAATGCAAAAATTTTAAGTTAAAAATGTTCAAAGTCAAAAAATCCAATCTCGTAATGTGTTGAAAAACTTGTTTTTCCCACTTTAAATGCAAGTATCTTGCAATCAGTGTGGTCAAAAATTCTGAAATTTTTTTCACACTATATTAGACTAGTATAAGATCCTATGGTTAGATGTGAAAAAAAATGAATTAATTTTTTTTTTACTCTTTGCTATAGAATTGGGAGTTTTTAGTATTTGGGGGCAGAAAACAGGGCTTGGTCTTTTAGGGGTTAATAAAGAAATATTTGTTTACTTTTTTCAATACGTATATGTAACTATTTTCAAAGTCTATTTGTACCCTACTTGTTTTCTCAACAGTATTTGAAATCTATGTGAGCTATGGAGATGAAGACATAGCTAAAGAACTCAATCATTTATAGTTAAGTCAAGTAAATGCAAGGATTGCTTTGACAATTGAACTTCATACCTCTAAATTTTTCTATCAAAGATTTCAAATCACAAATATATTTGTAGAGGTGAAATTGAACTTCATACTTTGACATTTTTCTACTAGAGATTCTTAGTCACTTGTGTCATTGCAAAAAACACCGTCCATTTTCCATAGCGTTTCGCAGTACACCCCCTTTTCTTTAGGAGTACTATTTAATTAGAATTTTTTTTTTTAAATATGAAAAATATGTACAATGTATACACCTTAAAGAAGAAGGTACCCTATGGAGGAAAACCTTAGGAAAATTCTCTAAGTAGGAGAACTAGAAAAGTGGAAAATCTCATGAAAATGGGCATAATTACATTTTAATTTGTGAAAAATAGGAAAAGCTCTTTTTCTCAAATCTAAAAATTGGCCATTTGAGAAGAGTTGATGGTGATGAGATTTCACCAAAAAAATAATCTTAGCACTATTGTCAATGGTCACGAATTGCGTGCAATTGGAATGTTGTTTGCATGCATGTGGAGGACATAAAATAATATATTTTTAGATTCTCTTTGGTAGGAATATACTTTCCTACTATGCAAATGAACCATGAAAATTCCAACTTTAGATCATTAAATTTGGGTACTCCTAACGTAGTAAAAAACCCTAAACCTCAGTTTGTGACAAATTAACAAAAATTAATTTTAAATATAAAATTATTTTTTTTAATTTCTGAAAAATAAGGGATGTAAAAACCATCACGTTAGAGAGGTCCAATAATTATTTCATATTCTCGAATATTTTTATTCAAAAGTTATAGTAGAAAAGAACAACAAAACTCCAATTGTGACGGGAAATAGTACCGGCGTTTCTTGCAATCACCCACAAATGGATTTGTAGAGGTGAAATTGAACTTAATTTCCTACATTTTGTAAGTCAAATGTATTTTGAAGAAAAATTGATATACAATGTTTAAATGAGGTCAAAAGTTGCAATATGAACACAATAACTTTATTTTATCTTTGCACTTCCGTCTTGCTTGGAATATCCTATAACCTTTGATTGATGATGAGCAATGAACTTCTCTATAAAAAGAACTTTGACACCCTTCTAGCCAACAAAATATTAATGAAGATGACCCTTTATACTGCCATACAAAAAGAAATTGATATTTAAGAGGTTCGAGTGATACTTTGATAAAAAAAAAATTTAACCATTAAAAATTTGATACAAGGTGATTTGAATTTCACCATTTGTCCCAATTTTTTTAGTGTTTAGGCATTTGGAGCATCATTTTTTTCTACCTTTGAAAAGAATAACTTTAAAAAAATTCAACTTTTGATTATTTATTTATATAATAATGTCAACCCTAAAAATCAAATATAGTAGTATATTTGTGAATAATAAAATACTAAATGGTACAATAGTTTGAAAGAAATCTTCTTTTCACATTTTTTGAATTGTCTAACCTTTGATTTATCTATTATTTGATAAGAACATAATATTGTTAACCATCACTAGGGGGCTCCTTTTGTTTCCTATAGAAGTAGGAGCCCCCTAGCAAGACAACTTCTCAAATTACTATATACATGGTTTGCTGCAACCGCTTAAGTTTAGTGGAGTAGCACGTTACACCACCTGGTTGGCTGATTGGCTTTCCCATCAACCAGTTATCTTGTTTGTATTATAACTAAAGTTTTATACAAGGGTCCCGGGGGAAATTATCCCTCTTCTAACAAAAAAGGAATCCCCCCGATTAACAATGAACATAGTGTACACATGAAAGTATACCAAAAGGTGTAATTTCTTTCCCTTTTTTGAATTCCCTACCATCTTATTTTTATGTTATTTGATAAGAATAGAAAGTAGAGATTGAATTTTTAAATTGATTCTATTCCCAAAGAATGAATGAAAATACAAAACTAAGATGTGATGTAAGAGAAGAGAGTTTAGTAAAAAGAGTGATGTAAATATGGAGATTTGAAGGTATAAGTAACTATGGCTAAAATCTATACATATGATTATTATTTATCTGAGTTTTTGTTTCTTCCTCATCCTTAAATGAGTTGATTAGTAACCTCATGCAAAAGACATAAAGTACTAAGTAAAAAAAACTATCAATACACCTAAATAATAGACAAAAATGACTTTTTAGTATATTTGGATGTACTTTGTATATTTTAGAAAACTCCTAGTGTGACTCTTGAAATCATATATAATCCACCTATTGGATACCAACTCTTTTTCAAGGTTAATCTTAAAATTTTCAAATTCCTTAGTTGTGAAGATGAATATAGTGATTTTTAGACAAAGATTTGCTTAAGCAATTTCTCATTCATCCAAGATTCAATCATCCAAAATCATGGATTACATCTTTGGAAGCAACCTTACTTTATCACAAAAATTGCTGAAAATTGAGGTCAATAAAGAATACATCAGTGATCACAAATGGATTAGGACTGACGACTACTTAAAGTCATCCAGGGTATTCATCCACACGACCAGTGCGGATCCGTCGTATTTCATCGGATACAGATCACCTACACCGTATAGTATATTTCTTCATCCTATCCCTCTCTGTTATCCACAGCACTCGCAGGACCTTCCTTCGAAGAGGGCTTCCCATCTGCGTGATTTTGCACCATTCGTGATGGCGATGGCGCTCTCGTGCAGCTTCACCGTGGTGGGCTCCCTTGCTTCGCTCTCAATTTCGTCGGCCTGCACCTCGTCGCCCTCCTCGGTCTCGCAGTGGAAACCCGCTCTCGCTCCTTTCTCACGTAAGTCAAGTTCTGCCGTTCAATTCCGTCGCTCTTCTGGCTGAGAAGTAGGGTTAAACCTCGGGAACTGATTATCGCTGCATTCGTCTTCTTAGAGGTTAAGTTTTCTTGTGGATCATGTTCTCATTTTCAAGAGGATCCCAATGTGCTGAAAATCGTATAATTTCCTAAGTGTATGAAGAAGTTACGAAGTTTTAAAGTTTTACTCGTAGGCTAGGTTTTTGAATCGTGAGCTGCCAAATATTTTCATAATCATTAGATGCTGCTTTTGTGCTTGTAATTTAATTTACTCAACTCCCGGTCTAGTTCTCAATGCGCATTTCAGGGTAGTATTGATGAGTTTCGGGGAATTTGAATCGGAATAGGTGACGCGATTGTATCGAACACGGGATACAGCAATCCGCGTGTGAGGACCGTCGTCGTCAAAGCTGCGGAGGACGTTATCGAGGCGTCCACAAGTGATGGTGCTGGTGAGGAGCCAGCGCCTGCCATTACTACCATACTCTCGGAAGCCGAGCTTCTGAAGAGGAAGGCCAAGAAGGCTGAGCTTCGACGAAAGAGGTTGGTGAGGAAGCGGAAGCTCAGGAAGAAAGGCAAATGGCCTCCTTCCAAAATGGCGAAGCTGAAGAATGTCTAGGTTGTTTTAGTGTTATCGCTCTCTGTATGTAGCGTTCCATTCAATGTCCCGGCTCTTTCAATCAAAACCTGGTCGGAGTTCTTTCATTTTGGATTGTTTTCTGTTTCGCCGTTGGAATGTTGATTTGTTTTGCGGCTGTTGGAATGTTTGCAGGAAGGATGGTCACATTCTAGAGTCCACAGGATGGTCTGAGTTATCTGGTAGGGGGGTTTGAAATGCAACCAGAGTCTTTATCAGTGAGTTGAGGCCGGCAGATCTCTTTGTAATGTCGTTTTCTTTCAATGTGGTTCTAGATTAGGGCTTGGGAAGGTATTCCAGGCCCAATTTTTTGGGAGTTTTGTTCTGCGGGAGGGATACTCTTGGTAATTCTTTGGTCTCATGCACCCATCTCATGAAGATTATTCTATGGTACAAGGACTTGCTAAGGTTGAGTGTACTATATGCGTCACTGTGTAAGGATTCTAACGTATCATACATTTTAGAATTGTGATTTTTGGGGGATGGATAAGCTGTGGAGAGATCTTTGGGCACAAGAATCAAATTTGTTCATAATGAAATTCTCATTAGTATGAATAAAATTCTCATGCAATTGTTGGAATAGGAGGGTGTAGACCAGGGCTTTTTTTTCTGGCAAAATTTCGCCAGTTTGTCAGAAATCTGACCTCTGTTGGGTCGTCCCTCCAAAATCTGGCCTCTGCGGTGAGGCCAGCAGGGGAGACACTGTTCCAAAAAAAAAGCTACACTGTAGACCCTCCAAGCGACCTTGGACAACCCTATTTCCATTTTCGTTTGAAGATCACACCATAAATATGTTGCCAGGTTGATTAAGGTAGAACCACCCATAAGTGATGAGCACCCATCTCTAACTTGTAGACTTCATTTATTTCCAGTAAGGCTCGAATTGATTTCCAACCAGAGTTTGGAATGCATGTTTTCTTCTTTATCAAGGTTGGAACTAATAAGTTCATAACACATGTCCCAAAGCTAATGAACAAGTGAGAAGGAAGTAATGAACAGGAATGGAGTTCTTCTATGGTTGTAATTGAAAGAGTCTACACATTGGCTGTAGGTCTGCAACACTCTTGGCCTTTCAAAATTTATAGTAATTTCAGTTCATGTGATAAAATTACCAAACTTTTTGCAATCCTTGCCATTTTTATCTTTGCACCTCTGAAAATATTTGTTTTACCTTATACTACACCAGATCATGTCTCCAATATCTTAAATGATTGGTTACAGGTGGTTCTACCTTATACCACTTACTAATACTCGTATATTCATCCTTCTATGATAATAATATTGGTTATTTAGTGCTCCTAGTACATTGGAATCTCTCTATTGTGCAATTGTGCACAACTAATTAAATGCATAGCATCACAACGCTCATAATTCAATGTGGTAAATGTGGTAAATTGACGAAATGGGTGATTGCAAGAATGTTCCTTGTTCTTTGTTGTGTATTGGTCTAGTACTAATTTTTTTGGATTACTTTGAAAGTAGAAAACCTTTTTTTCAAAATATGTTAAGATATGGCCAATGTATAACGATGGAAGATTGTTTAAAAGAAGTTGATAAATAGTTTTCAGGACTCTTGTAGAAATAAAGAATGCACTTATTGGTTTAAAATTTGATCATTTTTGACAAAGTACATTATTTGGTGATAGGTCTCATTCTTTCAAGGCAAAAAATTCAAATTGGTTGTTATCAAGTTCTAAACAAGTCAATTTTATGGCTATAATCAAATCAAGTGAAAAGAGCACAAATTGCTAAAATACTATACAATGATGTTTACAAATTTTCCATTTTCTTATGAAGGAAAGTCAAGAAATATTGTTGTGGCAAAATATAAGATTGTTTTTTAAAAGGATGTTTCACATATTGCACTAAAAGGTGGTGTTTTGATAATTTTGATAAATGTTTATTAAATGCACATCAAACTCATAATAGAGATTAACTTTGGTGGTGGTAGAAGAAACATATGGCTACATAGGATACTCACATACCTCCAAAAAAAATTTAAGTATTTGAAATTAGAAAATTTGTACCAAAATATTATTTCCTCATATTACATTGTACTTATTAAATTTGGAGATCTTGTGAGAATTATTGAGAAAATTATTTAATTTTCAATATAGATTTTCATACTTGAAAGAATTACCTTTTAATAATTGTATAATATTCAAGGAAGTTTTTGAATTTTTATATTAAAGTTTGAAGCTTGAAATCTTAAATTGAATTCTAAGTACTTTGTATTAGACCTTTATTTCTTTTTTTTAAAAATAAAGTATAAAGGGGGATTTTGAATTGAATTTTGTGCAATAGTTCATGAATCAATAAAAGGTGAAAAAAAGGAATGGATATGTTTTTATAGTTTTTGGTGTAAATATCATAACTTAATTGCAATATTAGTACAAATCAAACATTTTATACACCTCAAGTGCATGATCAAATTTTGTGTAATGAAGTGTGCAAAAAGTTTAAAGCTACACTTAAAAAACATTTTAGAATGTAGAGTGTGACAAGAAATAGTAAAGGATCTTTCTCACAATCACCTTATGTTTTGAGTTTCATGTGTATTATAATAGAAACAAGTGTTTCCTATACCAATACCACAACCAAAACTAAAGTAAAAGTAATTTTCTAATTTTTTAATTCATTAAAATTTGAAATTCAATTACTTTTTTGCCATGAGTCCAAATGCCACAAAACCAAGCTTATGCACCTCTCCTCACCAAGAGCTTTCTGACAATACCAAGCACGCCACTAGAGGATGCATGGGATGAGAGATCTCAATGTGACAAAACAAAACAAAACAAACTAGTACCTATCTTAAGGTATAGATATACAAAAGTGCTCTTGTACTCATTCATGCACAATAGATAATAGACTTCCATTAAAGTGCCCCTCAAAAGTATCATTAAATTGTCCCTATATTTAACAACAATTAGTAGATTGCTAATTTTTTTAAATTATAGTTTTAGAGTGAGCTATATGGTAGTTTCAATGGCCTACAAAATTGTTACTTTGAAAAATTTGTAGAAATTACATGTTATAAATGAAAACTCTAATTTTTTAAAAATTATGATTTTTATAATGCTTCAAAAATATTTTTTTAGATAAAGGTACCTCAAACTCATTTAAAGGGATTTGAGGGCAAAGGAAGGCCGTTTTAGGGCTATTCCCATCTTTGTACTATCCATAAACTATGAACTAGTCCTTAATAGCTAGATCTTCAATTTTCTGAAAGATTAAAAAAATTAATTAAAAAAATTCCATAAAAAATTTTAAAACCTAAAATTGATTTTTTTAATTATTTTTTTCTTCAAAAGTATATTTTTAAAATTATTTTCAAAGTAAATAAAAACAATATTTTGTAATACAATAGTCTTTCAATCATGTCAAACTACTAATGTGGCATATTCCCAAAGTCTAGGAACTCATAATAACTTGCTATGTACCAATGCCCTAAAATCCCTTTTAACAATATTGAATTGCTTATTTTGATGGTTTTAGATATTTCTAGCTACCTTACATGCTCCATTACAAGAACAATCTTACTTTTGAGAGGCCCAAACAAATTATGTGTTTGTTTACTAGCAAACTTTTATCAAAGTCTATAGGATAATGACTAGAGTCTCAAAGGTTGCATTTCAAATCTTGAATCTATACTATAACTTGAATTATGAAGTGATTTGTTACTAATAACAATTCTCTATTTGTCATTAGATGTTTTTTGATGTCTTAAGAAGATCTCAAGTTCTCCAAAGTTTCCAAATTGTAGGAAACGTAGAAACTTTGCCGAATCATAAAATGGTTGGAAGGCTTTCTAGCATTTATTCTTGAAGACATGACAAAATAGGCTTTGCAATTTGATAAAATGATAAATTAAAACTTCTAATCTTTTTTTCACAATATTACTTGGAAATACAAGTTTGCTTGTTGGAAAATGTTGCAAATCTATTGATATAAGGTTTTGAATCTTAATTCATCTACTTCATTTACATCCTACCTTATCTTTGAAACATTGAAACATTGTCAAAGATGCAAAAAGGAAAAAGTTTGTACATTTTTATTGCACCAACTTTGTACTTACTTGAAGTAGTCTTAGAGGCTTCATCTTCTAATAAGAAACTTGTACTAATCTTATAGCCTTGTTTGCTAAGTTTTTAGACTATGTCTACAAAAAAACAAGATTAAGAACAATCATTTTGATTCTAAACCTTAAATGCCCGAACAACTAGTTTTTAAGTCTCTATCTTTTATAAATGAATTGCCGACATCCAAAAAAAATTCCCAAAAAATTCTTGGATTTCATTGTTTTGTTTTGTTTTGTTTTGTTTTTTACATATAGATAAAACAATTGATTTGGATAAAAACTCTATCTTGAGTGATTTTTTCAAATTGATACTTGTAAAAGAATTATTCACTCACTATACATTTCTTCAAAGACTTAGAATTCTAAGAAAATATATTCTTTGGTTTGTACAAATGCAAAAGGTATTAATAGGTTCGAGGCTTGAAGTAAATAATTGATGATATAGTTGGACGGAAATTTAGCTTTCCTATTGTAGTTCAATTCCTTCAATGACTTAGAAAATGGTCTTCCATTTCTTCTACCTTTGTAGAGAATAGCATATATGTTCTCAACTATTGTATTAAGAAGTTTGTGCAAACAGTTTTTGCCCAAATAATGAATAAAAATTAGAAGAACTGAGGATAAAGTGTTTTGAAAAGTGCTTTAGTTATTTTAAGAAGAAATTTGGATGTTAAAAATAGAATTATTTTACAACAAAATTAAGATAAATAATTCTAAAAGATTGCATCTATTTTAAGAAGTTTTTTGGCCAACCTTGACCATTAGTTTTAAGTATTTAGGATTTTGTTTTATCAAAAAAGACAACCTTTTCTTTTGTAAAATGTTATGATATGACCTCCAAAGTCATTATATTGAAGATACATTTTCTTTGAATTCCAAACATTACAACAGTTGAATAATCAAATTTCATAACAATTGAAACAATGACAAAACTGATAATGATGAATAAGATCAACTACATTTAACCCCTTAGTGGTACGAGTCTTGGAGAACAGTGACTGAGGTGTGCGAAATTAGAATCATGAGAGACGTCTTGCCGTTCATAGCAGGAGAGAGGCACACCAAATCACCGCATGATCTTCAACGCTCGGCACGGTTCAATCCGGGAGAGGAAGAATTTTTGGAAATCACCAACACGATTGTCAGATTATGAGCTTTGACTACTTCTGTCTGAGCGTTGACCAACATGGGTAGGGTCCTCCCCGCTCATGCTGGTTCGATTTCAGAGGTCTCTTGCTCTTCAAGAAAATCAACAAAATTCAGTTCGTGCAGCAGCCGCACCTCACGAACAGGGAACAATTTTTACTTCAACAACATCGGCAAACACCTCTGAATTCCAGAGCTTGCAATTCATAGAAGTCTACCACAGTGAACAAATGAAGCTTCCTCGGGCACGTTAGAGTTCAACAAACAGTGAGCCCGAAAAAAATTTCTTTGCATCTGTGGGCTGCCCTCCGCGGTGTTTTCGTGCCTGCTCACCTGCCCGCAAGCCAATGACAGCATGGTAATGACGTCAGGCACGCCGTCGTACAGTACCTCATTCTCAAACTGACTCCCTGAATTCTCCACACGAGAGTGCGGACATTCTCGACCTATCCAAAGGAATGTATTCGACTGGAAGAATGACCTCACCATCTCTCTTCAAGCACATGCACCTCAAATACTGCACCTCATTTTCTCACTGCGGACTGTTACTGCTGCACAGATTCGGTTGTCCCAAACTCTACTATTATGGTCGACGTCGCTTACGTTGGCCGCCTTCCCGTATCAGTGGCAGTGACATAGTGTCACTGCATCGCCCACTTCTCAGCGGGTGGACCGTGTCGACGTCTGAATATGCCTCGTTCATCGACGACGACCTAGTCACCTGCCACAAAGCCAGTTGCTCATGAAGGGCATCACGCTTTCCTGGTGCCTTCACACTTATGGAATGCTGCCTCATTTGCTGAGTCTTTTCCGTCACTCTCTCGCATCGACAGCATTCCCCAAGGGTTTGCCGAAACAGTTCCTCTAGAACTCCTTCACATGATCGATGAAAGGACTGTTCACCTCTTTCAGTAGGACGTCCTCCACTGTGAACTTCGGTACCTCCGCTGACGCTTCGCATTCTGTGACTTTCGTCACTTGAGGGCGCTGAACTTCATGTCTTGCCGACTGACATTGACAACACAAGTCTCCGTCCAAGATGAGCGCCGTGACACTCATCTCCAGGACCCGGGCATCGACATCTTCATTCCACATTATAGATGGGGATAAGAAAGAAGACACACACACATGCGCATGACACAGTCGCATGAGTGAACTAGGACATCATATTCACATTGAGTCGTCCATGTGTTCAGTACATATTCGTGGTACACAGACTTCCGGAACAACAGCATCGTTTCGGTCGTCTAAGTACTATGCCGGAGTTTCTACTACACAGCCAGCTAGGTCGTTCTAATACTGTGAACTATGGAGGCACATCACAGATGCTACTACAAGTGAAAGCTAGTGAAACTAAACTTTCTAATGTTTGACTACTTTGCCAGTCCTTCGCACACACCGTACCTACATGCTGGATTTTTTTTCAAAAACTAATCAAAATGTCGACTGCCGAATGCCTGCGTCCGTCGATCCCGCTTTCATGATTCTCGACATCATTTCATCGGCGAAGCTCAAAGTGACTTCGTTGGAAGCATTCTCCGGAGTGTAGAAAAACCCCGCCGCATTGCGGGCACACAAGATTAGTTCTTCGACTCCCTCGACAGAAAGGGCACTTCTTCCTTCTGTCACTTCGAACTAGTCCATGCACTCCAGGTTCCGATAGTCGAAATTGCGAAACTGCTCCCCTTTGTTGCCTCCAAGGTCGACTGAGCTCATCGGCTAGGACCATCTGGAAGTGCATGTGCGTCTGCGGTTTCTTCCCAAGCTGCTGCAGCACTAGCTTGTTCAGGATGTAGCTGTTCACAACAGAAGTATCTAACAAATAGAAAAATACCTTATGCCACCACTTATGGCTGCGTGTCTGACTTGAGTAACTGCCTCGCAAGTGATTTGCAACGTCGACTCCTCTCATGAAGTCTGAATACGCCTTGTGGATAGGTGATGTCTCCACCTCTGTGATTTCGCCATTGACACGACGTGGTACAGTTGGCCACGGTGCCCCTGGTGAAGGGATCGGCGGATAGTAAGAGGAAAGCAACAATACGGCTTTCTTATCCACAAAAACCACACACGCAATGTCGTCATGCCAGTGCACTCTCCATAAAAGGGAGCCGCGCGGGAAAGACGAAAAAGTGGGTAGATCCAGTAGAGAGGTTGGTAGGCCCAACCTATTTTGGCGAACGGTTCCCACGGCACAAGTGCCTCTTTGAAGCAGATCAATGAGCAATTTGACGGAGGTGAAGTAGTTGTCAATGCAGACAACGTGTCCCAGACCGTGCAAGCCCTGCGTCAGCTGCATTACAACCTCATGAGCTGTCTTAGCGTCAGCAGAAAATCCTCCAGCCAACGCATCTCTGCTGCTGGATCTTGTGTAGATTTGAAAATCGTACAGGTATTTCTCACAGGCATCTCCCAAACACCAAACTTTAACCCCCCACTTAGTTGGCTTTCTTGGAAGATATTGTCTGACAGGGCAGTATCTTCCTTTGTATGGAATCATACTTTCATCGACAGTGACCTCTTTGTGCAAATTCCAGTTGCTCTTGAATCTCTGCTGCATGTCAGCTATCAACCAGTGCATTTTCCTAAGGCGGTCCAATTCCCTGTTAGCACTCGGTTCACTTCGTACTATGTCATCTGCTACATGAAGAGACCGAGTTATGTCTTCATATCTGGAACAACTCATGATGCTTGAAATGCTGGGGCAATATAGGAACTCGTTACCCCTATTTCAATAGCTTCGATGGTTCGGTAGGTACTTGACGCCCATGAGCAAGTTCACCGCCATAAAAGCTTTGAGCTCGATTCTCTCAAGGTCCCACCAACGTCGTCCACCTATGGGAGTACGTCTTCGTGGGTGCAGCTCTGCAGCGTACCTATTTGTGTCGTCGCAGATTCGCTGCAAAGTGTGCTCACTCTAGAACCGGCTAAACAAAGCCAGCTTCGTTGGCATTCGATGAATGGGGAACGTCGGACCTGCCGTAGGACCTGAAAAATGTTGGGGCTCAATGGTGAATGTTGACCGCTCTGTGGTCCATATTTCATCCGCATATCTCTCTAAGAAAGCTCGGCGAGCAGCAGCTGCTGACACAGTCGCGTTCGCCCTTGATCCCCCGCGCCTTGCCGTATTCTCGGAATTGCCAGCGGTGTCAGGTGGCCTGCCAGCATTCATGCAAAAATCCGGCAGAGTCAGTGCAGCATGAACGGCGGCTTCTGGTGCATGAACGGCATGGGAAGAACTGGCGCCTCCAAACTCATGAACGGCCGGCGTCATGAAAGTTGGAACGTCAGGCCTTCCATGTGTCAATGTCGTGGACTGAAAGGGAGGCACTGGTCCTTCAGCGATCGCGGGCTGAGGAGTTCCCAAGTTCTACAGTTCAGACGCTGGTCGTTGAGGACGTCGACCTCGGCTTCGTGGAGCCCCTCCTGCTGTTGTTAGTGGTAGCTGCAGACATGCCTCAACCACGCCGTCGTCACAGATGTTGGCACCGCTAAGCATCATGTCAGTCATGGTCGACGGGTTCATTTGAAAATCTCCGAGCGTGTTCAAGCCCGGCACTGGTGGTGGACGAACTTGGTTGCACATGGCTTCCTCGGTTGATGGTGCACCAAAATCAAACGCGGTGGGCGACGGTTGCATTGTGTAGGCTGCAGTGCCAAGTCCACAGAGGCGGTGGTCGGGGATGTGTGACTGATCGAAGGAGTCGTCAAGGTCGGTATCTGAGCAGCCTGTCGACTGAAGTAGTGTTGAATACAGACTCACGAAAGAAGAGTCGCTGCCATAGTCTCCATCGACAGATGACGCATGCCCTCCCTCCACTTCGAAATCGGAGTGTTCATTGTGGTCAGCAGCGGACTCCGTCCCGTCATACTTGACAAGGACAAGACGTTGTACTGCATTGCTAGGTATATACACTTCGCTTCCATTTTCTAAGAGGACGACGTACATGAGATCCGTTTCACCACTTTGAATGTATGAGTAGATGACAACTCCTAGGGCCCAGGGCCAGTTCGAACTAGCTCGAGCGTTTGAGTCTTCACATGGTAGATGAAAAGCATGAAAACGTACAGGGATAGGAGTGCTCACTGGACATGGAGATGGATCGTCTCCGCCAGCTTGAACCGTCCAGAGGTTGCCCTGCCAAGACATTATGGCCTTGGTTGGGCACGACTGGAATGCGCTGTTGTGAATCGGAATGTGAGACGCTTCATAGCAGGGTGCATTCGCAGCTCCACTGAAGTGAGCTTGCGGTGATGGCAACGGCATTGCAGGTTGTTTCCCACGGTCCCTGCGGACCTAGTCATGCAAGGTATTCAACAGCGATGTGAAGTGTTCTGAGCCGCCAATTGCTTCATGACTTGAGCGTGCTTCTGTGATGTTGACGGTAGGTTCCGGAAGAAGGTTCTCTGACTGGTTTGCAGAGTCTGCGGTAGTACTAGGAATTAAGCGTGCTTATTTGCTGTCGTCCATTTTGAAACGTGCAGGTACGAAGCAGGTATACCTTCGCAGGTCTTCAAGAGGAAGGAGCGGAGAACTCAGAAGATGTCAAGCTACAGATCTGGCAGATACAGGGAGGTGATGCTACGTCAGGCCACAAGAGGAATCAAAGAGCATGGTTGACGTCGGAATTGAAGCCGTCTCGATGTCCCTCAGGTAACCTGTCGGTCCACCTTAGAATGCGGGCACAGTGGTGACGGAAGAGGAATCGAAGACCTCGTGGGGTGTCTCTTCTTCTTATCCCTCGCTTCACAGCTTTGCGTAATAAATGTCGCTTGTCCAGGAGTGCAAGAATTTGATGTGTTTGTATGCGCGTAGTGCCCATCGACAGCGCCCAATGTCGAATTGTATCACGAATGAAAGGCAAGTTCAGCAGTAACTGCTGATCAGACATGAGTTCTGCAGTCATGAGAACATGAACAGACTTATGGAAGCCATGCAAGTCATACGCTACGAGGAAGGAGCTTTTGTAGTTGTGACCTAGATAAACTGTAGTCAATCAGAAAATCAGTACTGAAGCAAGTAGAGAAGAAGTTCTAAGATGCATGTCCGTAGAGGTGGTACAACAAATTTGGAACTTCTGTGGCAAAAGAGCAGCGCAGTACTACTCAAATTCCATATGAATGAAGAGTTTAGAGAGGGTCAACGTACAGAAAGACGGGAATGATTGATTCGTAGTAAGATGGACTGCATGGGAGAATAGCGGGCACAACAATCACAATTCTAAAGTTCAAGTGAACTGACCTGATGACGATGGCAGGCTTCGAAGAGCTAGAAACTGTGGCAGCGAATAGAATGCACGGCACGAGTCGATTGTGGACATAGAAGTGATGAGACCGACGTAGCGATGCAACCGTCGCAGATGATGGAGGTAGCCGGAGACAGGTTCCAAAGCGGTAGTCGACAGAAAGTGCACTTCGACTGCTGCAGGTAGTCTTCACATCACGAGGTCTGCACTGCAAAGATCGTAGTGCATGGAACTACAAAGTACTGACTATAGCTGCAGTGCAAACAAAATGGAGAAGACGGTGTTGTGCTACAAGACATTACGGATTCTTCAGGAAGGAGCTACGGCTGTCAGTGCCAAGAGCAATGTATGTTTTGTGGATGCAGGTGTTCTGTTGCATCTGCAAAGATGATGTTATGTAATTTGTGGAAGAGTGTCCAGCAAGGTGCACGTCCTCAGTTTCATGAATGCATGCAGTCTTTCAGGAATTACAGGAGGAGAACATGGTAATTTTTCTCCAAGGAGTGACAACCAAGGTGTTAGAGTAACATTGGGAAATCCATTTTCTATGAAGTATAGTGAATGCTCATGTTGCACGACAGCAGTACGTTCAATGACAAAAATACCATTCAATGTAGAGAGCAGCAATTCTGAAAAAATCCAATTACCCGGAAATGCAGAAGTGAACCTCAGGACTCCTAGGATTGCATGCTCATAGCTCATTGGAGTGGCACTGCAACTAGAAGAGTTGCTGAAGTAATTAGCATTGTAGGTGCTGCCGTATTCTTCATAAAAAAAGAATTGCAGATGGCGGTGATGAGTGTGAGAAGTGACAAGTGTCATTCTAGAGGATGGTAGTGTTTGTTTGGGAGTGCCGTAGGCGGTTGTACGTTGCCAGCGTTTTCTACCACATACGAAATAGAGGCGGTCATTGAAAGCTCGGTACGATTTTCTGACGTCATTTGTGTCTACAGTGAGGAACTACCCGTAGTGACCACATGCAATCCAAAAAAAATTTGCGCACTTGCATTCTCTGTGTTTGGGCAGAAAAAAAAATCTTGCTTTCTAGGTAGGTGTGGGTGTTCTGTTTTCTTGAAAAATATGAGCAACATTGAATGCACGAAGCGAATGATTTTCTAGTAGAAGACTCCAACCCTAGCGCCTTCTAAAAAATTGGATGAAAAACGTGCATCTGCTGAAAGGTACAGAACTTCTTCTCTGTGCATTGTCCAAAAAATGGACGCTCCTGCGCTAAGGGGTTAAATGTTTCTAAGATGTGATTCTACCAAGAATTAATTCATTGATTTAAGAAACAAATATTTGGAAATAAGACCTTTTATATTTTTTAATAATATTTAATAAATAGTGTATTAAAATATAATTTTATAAACATTTATATATGGATCTAAAGGAAAAATAATAAGCTTTTCATTGAAATAGACTCTCAATGTAATCAAGACAAGATAGCTAGAAAAGAAAATATAAATAAATTTTTTAATTTTTACGTACCAATTGAATGAATTGTAATTAATGAATTTTTTTAAATCTTTCATGAGGTTTCTCCAAATAAAAAAACTTGTTTTCCTATTTTTTTTAATTTAAAAAAAAATTATTTATAGATGGTTTTGTCTAATATATAGAGTATTATTTAGTAGATTTATCCTTTAGAAGTTTGTATTCAACTAAATATCAATTTCACCTTAAAAAAATTCTTTGAAAATTTTCTTGTTTCAAAATTGCTCTTGTAAACTAAAGATTTTGGTTAGGAAAGAACAAACCAATCTTTTCTATTATACTAGAGCATATGGTGCTATTTCATAGTTCCAATTGCCTAGAAATGTAAAACTTGGCATAAATCCAGGATATCTTTTCATTGGATTTAGCCATTTATTTGTTTTTACATTATAAGAAACAATAAAATTGGCAAATTCTCGACCAACTATTGAAATGCAATCCATGCTAGAGACACAATCCCATGAAGATTTAAGATTGGGTGTAAAACATGCATTGTATAAAACTTGTGGCATCATAGTCAAAAGTTTGCAATCAGGGTTGTCATACACATATTGAATGAATTTCCAAATGCTCATAGTTGTTGGTTCAGATGTGCCACGAGCTATAATATACAACTCATTATTAACTTCTACAACTTGTGGAGTCTCAGTGATTGATAATGGTGGCCAATTGTATGCTTTCCAAGTTTGAGTTCTTAATCTATAACCAACAATTACAGGTCGATAAATACCAACTATATTAGTAACCAATTGTCCTCCCATAAACAATGTAGGTCCTTCACATAACTTTGTTATAAGTGGGAGAGCTCTATTATAGCTACAAACACTTGGACAAAATATTCTACAACTAGGTACAAAAAAAATTTCCCATTTTTGAGTTTTAGATTTATAAATTGCAACTCGGACTCCTTCGGCTTCAATGCATTCTTTTGTTTGATGATGAAATCCTACAACATATGCCACATAAGAACTTGAACTAGGATGAACAACTAGTCGAGCAACGATATTTTCAAGATTAACATGCATTGGTGGAAGAATTCGAAAAGCTCGAGTTATAGGATTGCATACAACTAAAAGATGTTGAGAAGGAAACTCTGGCAGTTTATATCTAGGAATTACAATTACATTCCTTTTTTTAGGTTTTCTTTGTTCATCACCTTCTAGTTTATCACCTTCTTTACCTTTAGATTTTTCATTGTTAGTTTTTTTACCTTCTTCACCATCTAAAGGAAGTGGCTCACTAATTGAAACTTTTTTTTGAGGTTCTTCACTATGGTTAGGAATGAAGGATTTTTTCCTATTATCATCTACCACCTCAATATTAAGTTTTTCTTTCTTGAGTATAGGAGCATTGGGATCTACATATGGACAAATATCTCCACTTAATAATAATAAACCACCTTCCCCTCCAAGCATTCTATTTACTTTGGGAGGAAGAAAATTTAATGAAGGCATTTTCACCCATTTTTGTTTAATGTAATCATAGGCTTGAACTTTACGTAACAATTCTTTTTTACTTAATATATTGTATGACACATTGACTGATCCAAATGCAAGATCACCTTTCTTTGTGATAAATTCTCCTACTTGTACATATGGCTCTCCACTCAATTGAACATAGTTATCATTTTCTCCTCTAACCCTAAAATTACCTAAATTTATTATTTGTTCACCTTGAAATAGTTCAATTTGTATTAGGACATCTTGAACATCTATTTCATCTAGATAACTATCTATTGTAGGCAACTCCTCCATAAGTACTTCTAGTCCTTCTTCACCACTTATACTAGAATTATGAGTTTGATCTTTTATTGATTTGCCTTCAAATTTTGCTTCAAAGTTGTTTTTAGATTTACGCATCCCTTCTTTAATAGATTTTCTCATTGATTTATGAGTGTTTTCTTCATCTTCATCTTCTTTGTCTTGGTTGTCAAGCTTTATTTCTAAACTTTTTTCTTTAGGCTTTTCTTTCACTTCTTTTGCTTCTTTAATGCAAAAGGATGTGAGCCAATAATCTTTTTTATGTTGAAGGTGAGGTATTAAAAAAGGATTTTTGGCATAGTTGAATAATGTTTCTTTATATGATGGTACAAACCCTACACGGAATAAAATTTTATTTGGAAGTTTTGATAATATGAGGTCTCGAATATTATCTCTATCTTTTTTATCTTCACTTAGGTATTCAAACCATGCTTCAATCCATTCATTTGATCCTACTTCATTTTTTAATGATTGTAATTTAGGAAATGCTGAGTGATTAGGTCGAGGTTTTGGCAATCTATTCTTATCAGGTTGTTTTAAGGTTACTTCAATACTCTCTGCGATTAGTAATTTTACAGAAAGGGTTTCTGTAAGGGTCAACATTTTAAAATTTTGAAACTTTCTTCAATTTCTATTTGAATTACTAATAATACTAAAATAATTTGATGGAATGAAAACAAAGTGTTTCATCATATTATTCATTTGTATTTAAAATGATTCAAGATACCAATTTGTGAGTGGTGTTTGTATTTAATGAAACAATGATTTGAGCTTAAAAAATTAAAAAACATTCAAAATTATATTCAATATTCTTTTATTGAAATATTTGTTTTGGTCATGTTCATTGAAATCATCACCATATCATGGTATGATTTATGCTAACATTGAATGACAATGTAGAATGTATACAATATATATTCTATTTTTAAACTACATTTTTCTTCAAAGACAACATTCAATCTACTAGTACTATCAATTTCAAAATTTTGGATTATATATTATAAATAATTTTGACTCCATGTATTGTAATTAAAAAATGTTTGTAGATTTTACATGTTAGGTTTATCAAAGAAGGTATAGTTGTAATGGAATCTTAAATAGTCACATCTTTTGAGTAGATTAGAGTATTATGTAAAAATTCAAGTTTCAAATTTAACAATCAATGCAAAGATTTATCTATGATTATTAAATAATAGGGGATTAGTAAAATGATTTTTTTAATTAAAAATATTTCACTAGAAAAGAATTAGTTAGTATGATTTTTCAAAGCATATTATTGCATCAAGAATTTCAATTTAAAGTGTTTAAAGTGTAATCTTATATGCACATTTGTAATACATGACATAGTAAAAAAACCATATTCTTAAGTGACTAAAATTAATACTATTCAAATATTCAAATTTGAAATTAAGAATATAAGTCCCAAAATAACTTTGGATATTGATTTTCATTTTGAAGTATACAAACTATTTATCAAACTTAAGGTACCAAAAATCCACAATTCACTTTGAATTAATGAAATGTGTTATACAAATTATTACAAGTGACTATTAGCTTCTAAACTTATCTTTTGTTTTTAGCTCAATCATTTAAAAATGATCAATATAACCATATTTTTTCAAATTTTATTTGCAATAGTTTAGAAGGTTAATTTTGAAATAGGATCCAAATTATTCAACAAATTTAGAATGGCTAAATTTGTAATAAAATTCCAAAATAGAACAAAATCACACATGTCATTTGGATGAAAAAGTATTGTTTTATCTATGGTACAATATATATGATTTAAATTTTTTTGTTTTTCTTAACATTGTACAACATTGAGATTGATTTTGACAATCATAAAATAATCAAATAAACAATGTTGCATGTTTTAATCCTTAAAACAATTTGATGTTTCTAGGCCCAAAATTGCTTCAAAGTACTTAAATTCAAAGCAACTAGATAAGATCTTCATCTATATTTATTCATTGACAAATCCAATGATAGGATCCTTCTCTTAACTTGCTAGCTAGTACACTTCCTATACATTTCATAATAAAAAAAAACTTACTATTTGCAAGATTAGAATGCTTAAATTTCAAAAATAAGTATTTTCAACTCTTCCCAAATGGTTAGGTTTCATCTTTCAAACTTCTTACAAGAAAATAGGTAGATCCTAGAGCTTGCAATTCTTTATAGTATGTTGAAGAAATAAGTTGGGAAGACATACACAAAATTTCAACAAAAAATATATCATATTCATGCTTGAAAAAGTAATAAGTAAAAAGAATTAGAGTATGATTTAAAATTCTAAATTGTTAAGAATTTGCTTATGGAATAAAAAATTTCCAATTCAAATGGTTGTAATGTTGGAATAAACTATCTAAATTCAATGGTTTTATTTTATCTTCCAAGAAAATTAAAACTTGAGTTTAAAAAAGACTTGAAAGTTTATTTTAGAATAGTAATTTCATAGTTGCCCTCAAACTAAAACTCTTCAGAACTTCATCTTGTTCATCAAAATAGGATGATTCACATCTTTCCACAATGATATAAATCTAAAACCAAGTTTAAATTTTTATTTTTTAAAAAATCATTTTTTGGAGTTGCTTGAAGAGCAATAATAACTATATATTATACATTAGCTTTTATTGATGTAGTCAATAACTATGAAAACTATTGCACCTTATAGCTACTCCTTGACTACAAGTTGTGTGAAAGTATATTTTTTTAAAGTTTCCATTGTTTTTAATCAATTACTAAAAATTGTTATATTGCCAAAAAATGTTGTTCATTCAAATAGACATTGAAATTTGATATATGATAAATTAACCCCTAAAGGAAATGAAAGACCAAAAAAGTCCTTGAACGTGCAAAAATATATGTTTGACAAAGAAATTATTGTATTAACCCCTCACCGCCCAAGCCCCAACCATGATAGAAAACAACCCTACTTTTCAAGTATTATAAGTCTAAATGTGAGTAACATATGAAAATTTGAACCATACAATCTTGTAGTGTGCATGTTAAAGATGATGTAGATCAAATTTGGAGTCATTTGACTATATAGATTGAAAGATTATAATGTTTTAGTGTTGAAAAAGGATGCTGAAATTTTCTTTAAAACACATTTAGAGGTGAAATTTGATTTCTAAACCTACTCAAATGAAAAAAATTTAAACTACAAAATTATTCAAAAATAAAATAAAAATACTTTGATGAAAAAAAATATCATTAAATTGACTCATGGTGTTTGCAAAATTGTTTTGAAATGTCAGAAAACAATGAAAAAAGTAGCAAAAAATCACATCTATGGCTGAACCCAAGGCTGAACCTCTCTTCACTAAAATGCTTCTTAGTCACTCATTAGTTCTTGGACTGATATGAAATTTGAACCACAAAAATTAGACTAGTATTGTTGAAGAAGGATTGCTTGAAACATGGGCACTAGGTAGCAATGAGTGTGTGCCAAAAACATAGCCAGTGGAATTGCAACCGCATGGAGGGATGGGAGGGAGTGCATGGTCTTCTTTCTCAGATCAGATTCCAACTAGAAGAATAGCATGAGAGGAGGTTCATCAGGTTTGTCGACCAGTACCCACCCATGCAGGTGGGAGGAGCGGAGGCGACGACACGGTCAATACTTCCAGCGACTGGCGGGGAGGTGGTCAGTCGCAACTCGGATCGCCGGAAGGACTGCAGACCCCACCTTCGAGAGGAGCAGAGGATCGGATTGCAGCCGATCAACGAAGCTGCGGCGGCGATCGAGGGGTGGGCAACTTCGGCGACTGGTAAGGGCGGGAGTCCGATCAACGGAGCGATCAACGGAACTGCGGCGCTTGGGATGAACGGAACTGTGGCAGCGATGGAGGGGCGGACAGCTCCGGCGACTGGGGAGGATTAGTTCAGCGGCACCTGAGGTCGCCATGCGGACTGCAGCCGATTGACGAAACTGGGGGATTGCCGAGAGGACCAGCAGCGGCTCCGAGCTCCGATCTTCGCAGAGGACCTGCATTGACACAACAAGGGAAAAAGAGAGCTAAAACAAGGACATGGACAAACTAGTAGTTGGTAGCTGCTGTCGCTACTGTCACTAGAAGAAAACAGTCTTTTTTTGGACACATCCATTCATGCATGTTGATGTTGGGTTAAACGTCCTCTATGTCAACATGGACGTCCAAAAGGATCACGTTAAAAAAAACATCGGCAAGACATCCAAAAAAACATGCAGACATGAACATGTCAAGGGCTAGACATCCCAAAAAACATCGGTCAACGGGGTCCTAAAAGAGTGCCATGTGGCTGGAAATTTAGCGCCACGTAGGCACGGACAGCCAGCTAGGATTTTTTTCATCCATCCAGATTTTGTTGACGTGGCATCTGCCATGTCAGCTCATTTGGGGGTCAAAATGGGGTGATGTGGCATGTTCAAATGGTGACATGGCAGATTTTTAAAAGCACATTTACTGTCTTTTGAGCTTTTAGGGGGGTTTCTATGATGTCTACAAAGACATCTTTATGTCTCAAAAGACATCATTAGAGACATCTATGTGTTTCATATGATGTTCATCTCCGTGCATGTGGTGTAGGTAAGGATACAAATATATTGACATATAATGTCCTGTAAGACTTCAACATTGTAGTAACAAATATAATATTTGAGATATACACATTTACAGAGACATCAATTTGGATATTATAATATCTTGCAATGTCAACTTTGATGGCATCATGAACGTCTATTAAAATATTTAGTACAAATCAAACAAACAAAATAATGTCACATTGGACATTTGTGTGATTAAATGCATAATTTAGAATGACACTAATGTATCTACTAGTCACACATATTCTACACCCGGGGAGATCACTCCTTGTAATTTTAAGCATACACCTGCGTTAAGAGGGTATTTAACGTAGGGCTATTTACCTTCATTTTAGTAATTAAAATGATTGTATTTTTACATATAAATTCAATCATTTGGTTTTTATAGTTAGGCTATCTTATATACAAAATTTATATATCTAATTTTTTCATATCCATTTACAACACATTATAAAAGTAGTGTCTTACATATACACTATTTTTTTAATATATGCACTACTTGTATTGTAGTACAATTTCAAATGACAAATAAAAATGCAAAATGCAACAATAGTTTTGAATATTCTAAATTCTATGCCATGTATTCTAAACAACCTAATATGATGAATAATAAACATCATAGAGACATTAAATATAGTTATGATACTAAATACTAAGAAAAACACCAATACTAGTAATATAACATGAACATGAGAAATTGACACTCTAAAAACATTGTAAATTAACCCAAGAATATGACCTCTATTTTAATATAGAGACTATATATTTTATCTTTACATATGCATTTACAATGATTTTGAATTTAGAATCAAAAAATAAAAGAGTGTTTATTAAACCATAGTAAAAAGAAGATGATTCTAAACATTTATAAGTATATGTTCAAGTAGTTGAGGCAAATCTAGAGTTTGTAGTGTCAAAGTATAGAAAAGATTCCATGCAAATGTTGCACACTCTACACCAATTTCTTAATGGGTACTTTGTATAAATACAAATCTCCATAGTACAACCTCATTGTAAATTTACAGCTCAATCCTTTTGTCTTGGAACCCGGGTTCGCAACTCCCATATTATATGGCCTTGATTATAATCACTTTTAATGCATTTTAATCTATTGTCGAAGTATATTACTTGCTTTGATGTAGAAAAATCTTGTAGCCCTTTTAATAAGGAATCCAAAAATGTAATTATATATATGAAATGAATATTTTTTGAGGACAATAATAGCATTAAAAACTAATTATATGAGCTTTTTTAATACATGTATCATAGGTTGAGCTACCCAACTTTAGGGGATTTTTAATAAAAATTCAATTTTAATTTGAGAGAACTTCTTGTATAGATTTTTAAAAACTATAAAAAGGTGTTTCAATTTTTTGTATATGTAGTGAGGTTTTTTTCTAAAATTTATCTAATGCTACATTTTCTACATATAATTTTCTTTTAATTTGACCTTCACCTAACGTTTTGGTCTTTTTACTTTCATATAATTTTAACAAAAGCCATCCTCTAAGCCGTTTTAATGCCAATGACCCCTGTATATAATATAAGAGTTGCATACCTGGGGCTTGGAACAATAGATTCTTATATGCTATTACATAATTGGTATACTCAAGGAAAGATTTGTATGTACAGGCTAGAATTATTTGATGATAACAACAAATCTCCTGAAAAACATCCTTAGATTTACTAAATTGTGTAAGTTTTATCGTTCAATTAAAAAAGTTTGCTTACATCTATATTCATTGTACCACAAACTTTTTATATGAACCCTATTTGTAAAGGCTAATTTATTCATAAAAATTCCTCCTAAATGATGTTTATATATAGCCTAATTTATATATAATAGGAAATGTGACATTTCAAGAACCCTAGAGTATTTCTACATATATATAAAATTTATCCTCTTTGAATTAAATAGACCCTATCTTTTAACTCACGTAGTTTTCTAAAAATTGCGAGTAATCTCCCCGGGATTCTACATAATGCACATGTATGTTATAATGTCTACTACAACATATGTACCAATGCAAATATAATGTCCAACACAACATGCCATACACAATACATTGTATATAATATACCATACACCATACATTGTACACCATATAAATACATCATACATAATATGCTATACATCGTAATCCATATAAATACATCATACATAATATGCTATACATTGTAATCCATATATAATACACCATATATGGCAACTATGTTGCATGGCTTGAAAAACCATTTATTATATGAATATTTTGACATGAAAAGGCAAGATAATTATACTAATGGGGTGCTAGGAGGAAAGACAAACCATATGGGATTTTTCTAGTGCAACAGGATGTGAACCTTGTCTATTTGGACATCTCAAATGATGTTTGAATTGATATTGCAAAAAATATCTTCATGTCTTAATTGATGTTTCAATTGATACCTTAGTTGACACCTTAAAAACAATTTTTTTTGGCACAAATGAAACGGAATTTCATTGCAAGGAGACAAAAACAAAACTAGCCAGCCACAAGTGGCCTGGCTAGGGACACAACGACACCCTTCAAAACAATTTTAAAAGCCTCACATGGCGGCAAAGTGTGCTAACGTGGCACACTATAGGATGCAAAACATATAAGATAACATCTTGCATTGTCTATTACATGTTAGAACTTCTAATGAATGTAATGAAATCTTGGGGGGAGAACTTTCCATTTTTTTAAAACTATATTGTGCAATCAAATGCAAGGTGGTATTAATTAACTTCTCTTAAATTTAGATAATTTTAAAAAGTAAACTAGCATCATTAAAATGGAATATTTCAAATTATTTATAATGAAGGGTAGGTGATAATAGATAGCTTTACCTATTATTTTTTTTCTAAAATAGAGTTGCCAAAAGGTCTCCCAAAATTTGAAGTTTTATGAACTATAATAAATTTGGATTTAAGAAACTGGGTGATTGCAAGAAAGACCGGTACTATTTTGCGTCACACTTTGAATGACGGAGTTGTTATTGATTATAACTTTTAAAGTATGAACCATATTGACTTGAAATTTTGAGTAAAGATATCTAACATGACAACAATCAAATTCCTTATTTTTCAGAAATTTTCAAAAATCATTTTATAATTAAATTTCAATTAAGCTAATTTGTCACACTTTGCGGTTTAGGGGTTTTTAGTACTGGGGAGCATCCAAAATTAATGATCTAAAGCTGAAATTTCTGTGGTCTATTCCCATACTAGGTAGGCATGTTTCTACCAAAGGAAATCTCAAAAATCATTATTCTCTTTCCTCTACATATGCACAAACAGGCCTCCCTTGCGTGCATACTTTTGAACATTTGAGATGGTTTTGAGATCATTCTTTTGGTGAAATCTCTTCATCATAAAGTTCTCCCCAATTTCCAATTTTTAGTTTCTTTTAAAATTCTTTTTCCTATTTTTTACAAATTAAAATGTCAAAGTAGCTATTTTCATGAAAATTTGCACTTTTCTAGTTCTCCTACTTAGAGAATTTTTCTACACTCTTCCTTCCTAGGGTACCTTCTTCTTAGAGGTATATACCTAAAACATATTTTTTACATTTTTTAAAAATTGTTTTTCTAATTATACAGTACTCCCGAAAATTTCAGCAGTACTGTGGAAAACGCTACATAAATCGGTCGGTCTTTCTTGCAATGACCCAACTAAGGGGCTAGATTCTATGAGTTGGGTTGGATTTCCTAAGTTGTAGAGAGAAGTCAAGCTACCAATTTTAGTGATAGTTAATGACAAGTGACAAATAATCTACTGATTGGAAAAAAATTCTTCTTCCAAGTGAAATGGTATTGATGTGGGTAACTTTCAATATTAATGCAAATATTTAACAGTATAGTACTAATGCAATACTGAATCAATATAGAAGAAGACAAGCATAAATGAAATATTGTAGCTACCATAAATGAATATTGTCCAGTGGCTTAGTAAACAATACCACAACTTGGATAATGAAAATTATATGTTTAAGCATTGCAAAATATCTTTAATTTGATATTGAAAGTATGATTTTTATGAATAATTGTAGTAATGCACATTTGTAAAATTGGTGTATAGGGTCGTTGCAAGAAACACTTACCGGTTTTGGCTCAAAATGGCTCAAAATTAGTGAGTCCTATGAGTCCTGTGACTTTTGGAATAAATTTTCTTTAAATTGAAAAAAATATGAATAATTTGAAGAGCAATGAGAATATTATGTCTCTTGAAATTCAGACCTAAGAATTTTTTTCTCTAAATGTTATAGACAATGGAAAATACAATGAAAATAGCTCTTTTTCCACTAATTTGGTAAAAATAGTAAAAAAATGAAAAAAATGAAAATGAAAAATCCATTTTTTTCTCCAAGTAAAGGTCTTTCTTTTTCAACAAATTTCATCTTTGGAAAAAATAAATTTTATTCTCCACACTTGCACAAAGTCATCCACTTTGACAACATGTGGAGGTTGAATAGTATAGTATTTTCAAAAAATCTCTTTGTGATCTTGTGTAACTTTAGGTGAGGTCCTTTCATGCCAATTTTCAGCTCAAAATTTGCATTTTTGGATCAAAAATAGGACTAAAACCCCCCAAAATGGCCAAAGTAGACACCCAATCGGGGGCAGTTTAAAAATAGTAAACTAATTTTGAAAAAATTGAAAAAATTACACAAACTGTAAAATTTTTTAAGCACCTTCATTTCAAGTTTCAAGTCAAATTAACAAAAGATGAAAAAGTTATAAGCAAAAAACTACCTCTTAAAGGTCAAGGGGACAAAAAAAAGGACAAGTGTTTCTTGCAATCACCCTATAGAAGCAATGAATTTTTGATACTAAAACATATAAATTTTTAAAAAATATTGTCAAAAAATTATACAATTATAATACCAAAAGTGTAAAATTGTTTAATTTAGGAAATTTTCATTATTATATTGCAATTGTGTGCATTTTAGATTAAAAAAAATTGAAATGATTTTTTTTGTTGGTTCAAAGTCATTGTAGATGATGCTCATTTGACTTCATCTTCCTACACTTTAGTATTTTCAATAGTTAGGATTTAGGAATTTGGTCTATTGTGTTGTACAATGACTTCTTATTTTGTTTGTTTTTGTGAATGTTTGTGTAATTTCTATGACAAGGGTTCTAAAAGCTACATAGTTAGTGTGAAATTGTAAATTTGAAGGTTTAGGATTTAGAGTTTCAAAAAAAATTTAGACACTTAAATACCATATTTTATTTTTTGTATATTTTCCAAATTTCAAAAGTCAATGAGTGTTTTTGCAAAAGATGTGCCAAAGATGTGCCAAAGATATCCAAATTTTCCAACCTACTAAAAAAATTTAGGGAAGCATAACTTTGATTTGGATCCCTAGTTGGAAAAAATATATATTTTCACTTAAAGACATATTCACATCTTATGTTAAAATTTTATGAACATCCAATCAAATTCACTTCAATGAACAATTGACCTTTAAAAGTTGAAAACTACCACTTTGTCAATAACACTTAAATTGAATTGATTGTTGTATCATAGCCCTATTTTAAAACCTACAAGAATGAATTTACAAAAATTATAGGGTATTGAAAATATGCCCTTTGTAGCTTTTTATGTAAAAATACAGTCATCTTAAATACAAGAATTAAGGTAAATAGCCACACATAAAATACCTTTAAAAATACTCTATAGAAACAAGCTTTCTTATTATATTACTTCTCTATTGCAATGCTTTTGAAACATCTTGTGTTATCCTACTTCATCCGCTTCACTTGCTGTACATCATGTGACTTGTTTGAACCCTATAAAAACGTCATTGTTGTCATAGAAAATAGAAGACTTCAAACTATGAACATCTTGATCCAATCCTCGTTGCAATGAAAGAGTTTCTCCAAACTCCTAAATGCTAGATAGAACATTAGTGTCCCTTGACCACTTTATAAAATGTTATGGCATAGGATGTTAAGGATGAACTTTGAACATAGTCTTTTATGTTTATATATAATAACTTTGCTTGAGTTTAATGAAGAATACATGAAACTTCAAGTAGTAGGAGTTAACTTTTGTACAACGCTAAACACCTTTGAACTCTAGAATATGTTACCTAAAACATCCAAAAATTCCCATAAATGTCACAAGGTCCATCCTATCGTCTCATAAGAGTCTGTTGGAACGCATTGAAGTCACACTCAACGTCTACATGAACATGACACACTCTTACAAGGTGCCTTATGAGACTTATAAATGTCTCAGAGGACATCTACTATAACTTAATTAAGTCTCTTTCGACGTCTAAGAGAACATGAAATTTGTGTAGTACCTGAAAGTAGTGACGTGGCATGCTGCCACGTCAGATTATAGCGTTTGCCATGTCACGAATATTTGATGTCGGATGTGACGTCAACAGCCACGTCATCATTTTTTCCCCCAGAATTTTTCCTGTCACTACCCATTTCCTTTTTTTTACTTGGGCAGCATTTTTATTTTGAACTAAAATAATTCTTACAAAATTATCCAAAGTCAAAATGGGTCAACGAAGCTGACGTGGCAATGAATGTTCCTATAGACATCAATTTCAACATCACCCTATCTTCAACCAACGCTAGCAAAAAGTCAATGTCAATGGAAGCACATCTTGTTTTTCACTAGAATTTTATACCTTCGTCTCCAGCATACACAAAAATCTACTATAGACATTGGAATGCACATTCTGACATATAGACATCTATCTAGACATGTAGATGTTCACCTCTGGACATGAGTATGTCAGGGCTGGACATAAAAAAAAACACAATTTTCTTCTAGTGTGTTGATGCAGGCTGCCAGATTGCCACTGCTACAAGAAACTTTGGAATCCCTCCATCGTCTCTCAGTGATCACTTCAGTGGGAGGACAATTAAACGGAATAAAGGACGACAAGGAGTGCTCACAGTGGAGGAGGAGACAACACTTGTCAACTAGATGATGGAAATGCAAGATCATGCTCATCCCATTTCCATCTTAGAGCTACGGAGGAAGGTTGCAGAGATCACCCAAGAACGTTGGATGCCCTTCAAAGACGGCATACCAGGAAGAGGATGGTTGAAATGGTTTAGAAATCGTCACCGAGAGCTAACCTTGAGATCTCCACAAGGCTTGGAGGAAGGACGTGCAAGGGGATTGAATCCTAGTAGTGTGGCATCATTATATGAGAACCTACAAAGAGCATATGAAGAACATGGATATTCTCCATCCCACATTTGGAATGCTGATGAATCAGGAGCACAAGTAAGGAGGAATGGAGGAGGTACTCTAATATTTGCAAGACGTGGAAGCAGATCTGTCTATACTACAATACCAAATAGCAAGGAGCACTTGACAGTCCTGTCATGTGTAAATGCAACAAGGCATTCCATCCCAAATTTTTACATTTTCAAAGGTAAGTGTCAGCTTAGAAATTACATTTTCAGATGTGAGCAAGACTCTTGCATGGCCATGCAACCAAATGGTTGGATGACTGCATTTCTATTTTCTACCTGGATCACACATTTCTTGAGTATAGTGAGACGTAGGTATGGAATTTCAGCACAAAATAGACACCTATTGATTCTAGATGGACATGGATCACACGTCACTCTTGAAGTAGTTCAAAAGGCTAAGTCAGAAGGCCTTGACATTATTACCTTGCTTAGCCACACTAGCCACAGATTGCAGCCACTAGATGTCACTACTTTCAAACCATTCAAGACAGCATTTAGAGCATGTAGAGATAGGTGGACTATCCAAAACAAAGGGAGGAGTGCAAAGAAGGAAGATTTGGCAGAATGGGTGTCCATAGGATTGCGAAAAGCACTCACAGAAGCAAAAATCACGAAAGGCTTTTCTACCACGGGGATCTGGCCGTTGCACCCGTCTGCCATGGATTCATTTATGCAGCCCAGCGCCTGCTTTGTTGAGCCTACAACACAAGAGGAGGACAACGCTTCAGATGACGAAGAGGAGGCAGCCCAAGATAACATTGAAACAACAGAAGATTGCATATCAGAAACCCTACCTGTAGGAGCCCAATACTTCATCAATGCACAATCCGACATTGACCACCTATCACTAGAAGAAAACCATGTTAAAATTGCTGAAAACACGTCATGTGGTTTGTGTTGAGTCCCTGTTTATGAACGCAGTTAAAATGTAGTGAAAACACAAAAAAATGCAGAAAAATGCTTTTTCTGCGTTTTTTTGTGTTTTCACTGCATTTTGACTGCGTTCGTAAACAGGGACTCAACACAAACCACATGACGTGTTTTCAGCAATTTTAACATGGTTTTCTTCTAGTGTATCTTCAGAGTCTACAAACAGCGAAGGAGAAATGCTAGACAATACAACACAACGCAACTTGTTCCCTTTACCTCAAGTCGAATGTCCTGTTCGTAGAGCACCACGACAAGGAGAACCTCTAATTGACTACAAGAGGTCCATTCTTATGACCTCGGATGACTACATTGCAGCTGTAACAGTGAAGGCAGCAAGAAAAGTAGCTGTTGCAAGAGAGCGAGAGGAGCGCAAGATTCTTGCAGAGCAACGGAAGGCACAATGTCAAGAGGAGAAAGCACGCAAGGAAGATGAAAAGCTAATGCGACGAATCCAAACTGAGCGCAAGAAAGTGGACCGTGAGCGAGAGAAGGCAAGAAAGGCTGCCGATCGAGCGCGGAAGATGTTCAATGTAGGCCGGAGGAGGCACGGACGCTGCAACACCGTCGGCGCCAATGTCGGAGAGGCGCTGGAGCTTGGCGAGGGCGGGAGCGACGGTGAAGACCGATGGAGGGCAGCAACGGACACTTTTGCTATGGACTGGCGCGGCCTGGGGTCTGCGATCGACGGAGGTGGAGGCAGGGCCATCAACGGTAGAATGACCTCCATCGGTGGCCGGGCTTCATCGAGCAGTGGGGGACTCCAGCAGGCGGTTCAGGGTACTATACCCTGCGCCATTTGCAAACGCAGGTGGACGCTTTTTTGAAAACCCAGGATCATTATTAATGTTCTCTCCAGTCGGATGAAGACACATGGTCTTTCTAATTTTGGAGGCAGTCAGGCTAGTATTGGAGACGTTTAAGTTCAGTTATGACTTCTCTGCAACTTTATAATAGCATCTCCTACAAACAAGTATACATTTACAGCGAATTATCATTTTGAAAAATCCGTGTGACCAGATGCTTGTCACTAGAACTCTTTTGTTGATGCCAATATTTTTTATTTGATCTTGCTAATATGACAATATTATTTTTAAGATTCATTACTCGGTTTTCATGCCCTAAACTGCTTAGATTCATGGTTATGGGTGTTGCTACCTTAAAGGTTGTTTCAAAGTACAATCTTGGAATGATTTACTTACCAACATGGATTGAAATTTTGAAATGAATGAAATTTTTTTTGAATGAATGGAGATTTTCAATTGGATGAAATTTTCAAAATTCTAATAATTTGATTCCCTGAATTATTGGATTATGTTTTCACCTAAAATGCTCCAAAACTACCATTTTTTGTACAAGAACCAAATTTTAGAAAAGAACATGCTTTTGGACACACATTACCAAAGGATCTTGTAGTATGTTGAATTATTGATTTGAAAAGATGTTAAAAGTATTTAGAAACTTTCACCAATTAGATTGTCGAATATTATTGTTTGAATTGACAAAAGTCCTTTTTTTAGCTTTGAGAAAAAAAGGTCAATTGCTCTTCATATGATTCAAAATAATAAATTGTTAAAATTTTTGTTTTGGAATCGAAAAATGCCAATTCTTGTGGTTGTAATGTTTTAATAAATAATCTACATCCAATAGTTTTATTTTTTTTCAAGAAATATTGAAAACAAAGTTAAATAAAGGACTTTAAAGTTTATTTTAAAATAGGGATTCTATACCCGCTCACAAATAAAAATTTCTCATATAAACTTTCATCTCATTAATCAAAATGGAATGATTCAAAGCTTTTAGTGTAAGTATAAATATACAAAACTAACTTCAAATTTTTTATTAAGAAAAAAGTTTTTTTAATTATTTGCCTAGACTACCTAATTAGGGATAATAACCATTAGATGAAATTTGAGGCCTTGGGAAGGCTGTTTTAGGACTATTTCCAAAAATAGTTCCCAAAAATAGTTTCCAAAATAGTTTCCACATTGCTAGCCGTTTTTAGGCCAACATTACCAAAATAAATAAATATTTTGGGACCTAAAATATGAAAAAAATTCGGAAAAAAAAGTCGATGATGTGATACAGTCTCGCCTACGTCAGAATCCTATGATTTGGGGTTCCTGAAGCAAATTATGTGTTTTTGCAATAGATTTTGTATTCCTGTAGTTTAGGAAGTTGCGGCCCTCCCAAGGCCTCAAATTTCATCTAATGTATAGATTATACAATAACATTTGAACCATGTAGTTAAAAGTTATGAAAATTATTTGGCCCTATAAATGTTTTTTGTTCATTTGTTGTGTGAAAATTTCAAAGAAAAAAATGAAAATTCTATTTGTAGTGAATTGCCCAATATTTCTATATTTCCAAGAAAATGTGAAGCTTGGTTCTTCAGGCATTAAAGTAAAGTATTGTAAGCTAGCAAGAATCAACAAACATTAAATTTGTCAACTACACATTAAAACTAAAGATGAAGTAAGGGATTTGGCAAAGGTAACCAATATATCTCTCAAAAAATAACTACAATTTTATATTTAAGCTGATGAACAAAGTGCTTCAATTCAATATTTCATCCAAGTACAATCTTCTCATTTATTCAGAGCAAGCCTCAAATCTTTAAAGATGACCCTTTTTTTTTGCCTAATTAATGAATTTTGATGTAAATAATATAGTTGTTGAAAGATGCAAGGAAAAATGTGCAAAAAAATCAACCATGGATATATGTGTTAACCCCTCGAGGACCAAGGGGACATAATGTATCTTGTTCAAATTTTCAATGGCAAATTCTCAATTGAGTGAAATAAATCTCAATATTTTGCAAACTAGGATCTTGTAGAGTAATAGGTTAACATACTTGTTGCATTTTTTTATTTTCAAAATTTGAATGTGAGAAATACTTAAAAACTTATTTGGAGAATGTACTATAATATAAAAAAGGAGCAAATATAATTTTTTTTTTCAATGAAAGGAGTAGTAGAGATGGAAAAAAAACATTTAAAAAAAATTTCTAACATACATTCTACACAAATAAACAAAATTTGGAGAATTTTTTTCAAATTTTTTTTTCCAGCAATTTTCTAAATAAAGGGTTCAATTTTAGTGTGATTAAAAACACAAAATAATTAGAATTGTTCCAAATTTTTTGAATATGTTCCAAACAATAAGATAATAATATCAATTATAAAATTTCAAAAATTTACACATCTAAATTTTGAAAAAAATGAGAATCCAATTTGGTCAATTTTGGCTTTCTATTCCTTTTGAAAATGTGACTAAGGTATAGAAATCACAACCACACAATCTTGTAGTGTATGTATTTTTAGATTTATGAATCAAATTTGGAATCATCTGTCCACATAGGTTGTGAGATTATAATGTGTTAGTATTGAAAAAAGAAATGGAAATTTTCCTAAAAACACATTTGGAGGTGAATTTTGATTTCTAAACCTATTCAAATGATAGAACTTTAAACTATAAAGTGATTCAAAACCAACATACAAACACATTGGTGAAAAAAACATCATTCAATTGATTCATTGTGTTTACAAAATGGCTGTGAAATGTCAAAAAATAGCAAAAGAAAATTGCAAAAAACACATCAAAGGCTAACCTCCTTCTACTAAAATGCTTTTTAGTCACTCATAATTTCTTGGATTGATATGAAATTTTGACCAAACAAACTAGAATTTTATACACAACTTATCCTCCAAAAATATTCAAATTAGATACTATATGAAGAACAAAGAAGCTACAAAAATTGACCGGAATCCAAAAATGTAGGGATTTTGAACTTCAAATTGCTCTCAAACATTCTAAACTAGTTGGATTGACATGAAAATTTTACCACAATAACTAGACTTTAAGGGGAAAAAAATCCATTAACTTTTATTTAAAACAAATATATCATGAAGGAAAAGGAGATACAAGCCCTTGAAGTTGCAACTATCAGATGCAGTTTGATGAACTCAAATTGAATTTGTGAACTTTGGTTGGCTTCCAAAAAATCAAATCATCTTGGATTAATCTAAAAATTTACCACCAAAACTAGAAGAAACTTTATATGTTTCCCAACAAGTTTTATTTGAATTGGACATTGAACGCAAAAGTTACAACATTTGGACTTAGACTTGAAACTATGTGAACACACTTTCAATCCCGTGTGATGTTTAGGGGCTGAAGTAAGTTCACTCTATTTAGTTCTTCGAGAAAGTTTACCAAACAAAATTTAAAACCCAAGAATTAACTTAAACTAACCCTTGAAAGACGGATTGGTGGCCGTGAAAATTATGCATTTTCATACCATGTGACATCATCTACTTTGATTAAACCAAATGTACTCATTGGAAGTCAAACTACTATAAAAAATCTCTCCTTTCCACCTCTAATATCGAGGATGAATAGTTGCAATTTTGGAAAGATTTTTTGTCATCTATCGGACTCTAAACGTCCACCATGGTGTTTAAAGGTTAAGTACTCCGTACTTTTGTTAGAAGACAGATTCAATGTTTCCGGTCAAAACAGAGCAATTCAAGAAATAAAAAAATAAAGAATAAAAAGTGTTCTGTAACTGACCCTAGAAATTTCCCACACGCAGGACTTCGTTCACACATAATGAATGTCTATGAATGTGGATGAATGCATATGAACTTGGATGAATGTCGTCCAGGACACAAGCCGCCGCCCCACTAAGTCGAGAATGACTGCTCCTAGCAAAACTGAGAAAACAAGGAGAAGCAGCGATAGCGATGGCGATGGCGATGGCGGAGCATGTCGCCGCAGCTACAAGCGCTCTCGCAGCGTCCACTCTCGGCACAAATCTCGATCCCGGAAACGTTTCGTTGCCGTCCTCTCAATTCCTGTTTTTTCAGGTTCTTTTCTATGCTTTCTAGAGTGCTTTCTCGACCAAATTGGTGCAAATTCCCTTCGCCATAGTACATTTGGAGTTTCTTCTTGGATGGAGGTGATTTGAGCGCTTTTCTCTTGAATTGTTAAGTTTTTTGGTGGAATCCGTGAGGGAAATTTCTTACCTGTAGAGCATGTTCGTGAATTTATGGTCTGTCGTCCTCACTGGAAAATGGCACAGTTGAGTGGATTGTTTAGCTAGTTTGGCGGAGCTGTTCTGGTGCGAAATGTCTATTTTCTCACAGGGGACACCCTTCTCCCGGTTCTTGTCGAGCTAGGAGTTCGACATTGCAGGGCTTAGGGTTTAAGGATTATATGGTGAAAATCTGTGTCTCGAGGCATTGGAAGATAATGGTTTATTTGATTTCACAACGTTGAATGTATAGTGAGAATTGATTACTGAAGTGATCTGAAGCTGAGACTTCTGTTTATGCAGTCGTCAGCTCGTTCTGCGAGTTTTCCATTAAAGTCAAGACTAGCTACAATCAATTTCCGAGAGTCTGCAAGTACTATCGAGATTTCAGCATCAACTTCGAATTTTGCGACGAGGGCAGTGTCTACCAGCATGGGGGAAGTAGCTGAAGGAGATGGCATATGGAACGATGATGTCCCTGCAGGTTCCCTTGTGTTTGTCTTTGACGTTAGTCGATTTTTTTCTTGTCACTTTCTTCTTAGCATGAAATTAATCCTGAAATGCTTAGGATCTGTGTGAATATTCTCTCATGTGTTTGTCTTGCGATGGAGGAATATTGAACTGTGCATTGGACCAGAAGGAGAGCTCCACGTTTCCACTCAGCTTCAGCAATTAGATAATTCTTTCGACCCATACGGTGCTCTTAGCACACCTTTGTATCAAACGGCCACTTTTAAGCAGGTGAACCTAATAATTTGCAAACATCTTTCTTTGGCATCCAAGGTCTTGTCTTTGGTCTATTTATCTTTATTACCAAAGGAGATGTTGAAATATGTTGATTTATTGATTATTTCGGGAGAATGATTGCAGCCATCAGCGACAGAAGGTGGTCCTTATGATTATACACGAAGTGGAAATCCCACCAGGGATGCTCTTGAAAGGCACGTGTACTCGTTTTTTCCCCTCTACCTACGAGTGCTTCATAGCTGGTTCTTAAGATTGAGATATACCATTCTTCTACTGGTTAGTCGGGGATCATCTGTGGCATAACATTCACCCTCTCCTGCTCTTTCCGCAGAACGTTAGCAAAGTTAGAAGGTGCCGATCGGGCATTTTGCTTTACTTCAGGAATGGCAGCTCTAGCAACTGTCAGTCATCTTGCTGAAGCAGGTCAGTATCAATTCTAAGTCACTAAATTGTGAACCGGGTGACTTCTGGTGGCTGTCAATTGTCTTCCTTGTTTACTTTTTCTTTTTTCTTTTGTCCATTCCTCACATCAGACCCTCGTTTTACTGTGATAAGGTCAGGAGATTGTTGCCGGTGATGATATATATGGCGGGTCAGACCGCCTTCTCTCTCGAATATCTCCAAAGTCTGGTTTGGTAGTCAAGTAAGTTCAGCTCTATGACATCTTTACCCAATCTCTGGGTTCCTGCTGAGTATGCACAAATAGTTCAATTATCCAAAGGTTTGGATGATATCGAAATTCTTAAACTGGTGGAGATCTTTGTGCTTCTTTGTAACTGGCCATTCCAAATAAGATGTAAAACATGGATTCAGTATTTTTAATTAATCCAGAATTTCTTGAACCTTTTTGAGGTTATGAATGAAACGACTTTGAGGGTTTTCTACAGGCGAATAGATACTGGTGACTTGGATGCAGTGAGAGAAGCTGTTGGACCTAAAACCAAAATCGTCTGGCTTGAGAGTCCCACCAATCCGCGCCAAATGATTTCTGACATCCGGGTGCTTCACTATTATTATTCTCTTGATAGCGTTGTCTTTTCTTCTTCTATAAACCAGTGAGGTTTTGCAAGCTCCTTTTCGGATGACCTGAACGAGATATTGATGAGCAAACAGATGACTCGGATTTGCAATGCTTCTTTACTTAGCTTACTCTTACTTTGGAAATATTTTGTTGGATCACGGCCAATTATTGACAATCCTCTTTGCAAATCTTTTCAAATGTTCAGGAGATCTCAAGAATTGCGCACGAGCATGGCGCACTAGTTGTTGTTGACAACAGCATAATGTCGCCAGTTCTTTCAAAACCTCTAAGTCTTGGTGCTGGTGAGGACTCTAGGCCCAGCCACATCAGGGGCATTCAATTCTCTATTGTTTGATACATCATGATTTTGTACAAGCTCGATCCCAGTTCGTGGTAAATAATGTAACGTAAGACTTGTGATCAAAGTCTCACTTTGTTATCTTTAAAAGACTGTTGGTGGGAGTGTTCATGTTAGCTATGAATCCGTTCGTCTGAAATTCTGTGTGCCCTCAGATGGTTGTAGTGTTGAGGACGTAGAAGGCTTACTAGAAACTAATTTTGAGTTTCATGTACAGATATCGTAATGCATTCTGCAACGAAGTTTATTGCAGGACACAGTGATGTAATGGCTGGAGTTCTCGCTGTCAAGGGAGAAAGGTATGCTTCACTTTTTTCTGACACCCAAGCACTTGACATTCCTCACATTTCTCAATTCACCATGAAATCATCTATACATGAATATTCAAGGTATCCTTCGCCTGTCCTGGTAATGGGACTGAAAATTGAGTGGGCTGCAGTCTGGCGAAAGAGGTTTACTTTTTGCAAAATGCTGAGGGAACAGGACTCTCACCCTTCGATTGCTGGCTATGTTTACGTGGCATAAAGACAATGGCTCTCCGAGTTGAGAAACAACAGGTATGAACGTGGACGCTTTGTGCTCGTTTGCTTTAAGAGGTTGCATATACAGTAGTGTTTTGAAGTTAAAGTATACGCATTGCAGTATAAATCATAATTTCCTTTGCTTCAAGACACTGTAAGTCAGTGTTAAATTGAATGAAATCCTCTTTCTACTAGTTTTTATTGGAGCACAAAAACCTAGAAAGAATTAGTCTGTTGACAGCCTTGTTTTAAGCTCAATATTACTGAGCTTTTTTGATGACCCTTTCTGTAACTATCACTTTGCTTCTGTTTATTGAGCTTGTGTTCACTTTCTATGAACAGGCCAATGCTCAGAAGATTGCCGAGTATTTGGTGAAGCATCCTCTAGTCACTCGCGTAAATTATGCTGGCCTACCTAAGCACACTGGTCGTGACCTGCATTACTCACAGGTTTGTCTATATGGGCATTTGTTCATGATTGGCTGGCACCTTTCATTTATAGGCGGGGAAGCTCGTGACTGCAAGCTTGTATGTTGTTTCCACGAGACCTGCTGGGATTAAGCTAAATATGAATTTGTCTGGTTAATTGCAGTCTAAGGGCGCAGGCTCCGTTTTCAGCTTCAACACTGGGTCTTTAGCGGTATCTAAGCACGTTGTGGAGCAAACCAAACTGTTCAGCATCACCGTGAGCTTCGGTCTCTCGTCTGACCCGTTCCTCGATTCGTTGATTATGATTTTATTGTCTTACTTCATTCTCCAATGGTTATTGGTTGTTTCTCTACGATTCCTTGCGTTCAGATAAAAATTGTTTCTGTGCTTAATGCTCTCTTGTGAATGTAGCAGGGAGTGTGAAGTCTTTGATTAGTCTGCCATGCTTCATGTCGCACGCTAGCATACCTTTGGATGTTCGGGAGGCTCGTGGCCTGACTGAAGACCTTATTCGCGTTTCGGTATGTTACTAACACAGGCTGTGGGTGAAAATACTTAATTTTCTTAGGACTGACAGTTCGTAGTCTTATACTCATTTTGGATTAAAAAACCCTCTTCTAGAAGCCAAAAAATCCAACTTCAAACTCTTAAAATCCAACTTGAAACTTCTGATTTTATTTTGCATGATCACTGTGCGCATGATTTTGTGCAGGTTGGTATTGAAGATGTGGACGATTTGATTGCTGATCTTGACCAGGCTCTAAGGGCTGCTCCCAAGTATAGCAACAGAGTTTCATAGGAATTTATCCGGCATCTACACGAAGGAGTTTTTGAAATAAAACAGTCATGTACAAGCCAAGGTACAACGGAGAGAATGGATTATTTTTGGAGTGGCAGTCACTTCGATTTAGCTTTTAGTTGTAACGAGCTACCCATTCACTGCCAAGAAACTATGATGGCGTTTTAAATTATGTTACTCTACCTGGAAAAGTGTGATTGGGCATGTGATGATCTTTCAACACGCCATAGTTCCGTAGTTGACACAAGGCACACGACCCATGGCATATTTTCAATAGCTTCTGTGATCGTCGTCATTCTACAGATGAAGTAGATTTTTTTGACAGTGGCTTGGCAGGCGGTAATTGAGTTTTATAAAAAAAATTGTCAACAAATGTAGGAAGAAATCATATCAAGTTGTCTAAGCAAGTGACATCATTGTGAAATCTAGGAGACGTTTATAGGCTTGCGATTTGGTTTTTATTTATATGCTCATCACCAAAAGGGTTTTTCATTTTTTTTCAATTTCAATCAATGACTGGTTTTGACAAACCCTTGCTCGGTCACCTCACTCACCTGTGTTATTTAACGTTGAAAATGTGTTCAGACACGTGGTTTCATTAATAGCAGTATTCTAATTTGCATATTTTAATTCATGTCAAACTTGGATTGAAGTTGTTCGTTTTGGCTTCTTTCTACTTGGAAAACACAAATCTGGAAGTCAATAATTAAAAGAAAATACCTATAATAGAAATGAATTGATAAACACAAACAAAGAGAGGTCATGTAGAAAATTTGGGATTTTAAAATGTATCCGTTTGCAGCACTTCGAGAGTTCACAAATTATTCACATGGTATTCCAAAAATGTATGCAAAAAAGAAATCGCGAGTCTCATTTGGACTCCTGACACGATCCAACAAAAACTTACACAAATTTGACAATAGAGACCATGCTCAGATGCTTCCGTGGACGCTTTTAGACTTCATTACATTTACATTCTCAGTCAAGCAAAGCTGAATTCTCAAGTTGATCACACGTACGAGGCTCAAATAGCGCGCCACACTGGGCAGGATACTGATGCCATGTCATTTGGATCAATACCAAAAATGAAACGAAGGTCTTGCAAGATCAATATAACCTACGATTCAAGGAATTCTGATATTGATGGCATTATAGACAGACAGGGAAGTACCTACAGGTGATGAACTGGATAACGACGATGATTCCATTTCCGCCAAGGTATGTCATTTCTCTAATCCTTGATCGCCTTTCTCAGCAAATTATAATCCTCATCTGAGGTTTTGAAAATCCCGCAGATTGGAATGTAATCGTCGGGGTAAAATCTCTCCTCTCTGAGACCATCTGCATTTCATCGCGACTGTAATTTACTGAGACGAGCTGTTGCGCTGCGTTGATGTCGCTTATCGCTGTGACTCGGTCACTTACAGGACTGCGGACGACAAGAATATGACAACCTTGCACTGCAACAAGTTGAGGGAAAGAATCCAGAGCATTCCCTGTCCATGGACA
The DNA here is from genome assembly GCA_947034885.2 of Thuidium tamariscinum. NCBI lineage: Eukaryota > Viridiplantae > Streptophyta > Bryopsida > Hypnales > Thuidiaceae > Thuidium > Thuidium tamariscinum. The sequence continues at coordinate 1,311,148 of OX344755.2, read as the reverse complement.
ACGAGGAGCCTCGTTCTCTCTTCGGGGTGCTCACAATAGAGCCTTGCTATCTGTACATACTTCGGTACTGAATCCAGTTGAGATTCCAATAACCTGACATGTAGGGCAGCACGAAAGTGTTCTCATTGAGTTCCACTTTGAATTGACTATCTCTCTTCTTTTACATTGTGTATGGATTGGTAGAGTATTGCGATCTTACATCAAGACGTTCATCTTAGTACTGATTCAGTGTTACTGCACAAAAACTCACAAAAGCTCCTCCACCAATAAAATTAGTGGAAATAAGCCAGAGGCATATGCAATAATCGGGGAAATTCATGCGTACCCACCTCAGAACCGCTTCGTGAGCATCGCATGGACAGATGCCCTCCTCTCCTTCCCACTGTTGAAGCCTAAGTCGATCTAATTTCTTCTTCCTGCAAGTGGAAGAGCCGAGAAGGCCCGAAGTCTTTGCTGCACAGGAGCATCTCCGTACAGAGTTGTGCGCTGATGGGGTATCTTACCAGTAGACACAATCAAACTTTCCATCTCATGAGGAAGAAGCTCTTCGCCTGCAAGCCAATCGATTGTCAGTTTTCAACCGGATGCTTCTGAGTGTTGGATAAAGAGCAAATTTTGCATTCTAACAAACTTAGATCGAAGGGTAGGAAGTGAAATCGGTATGCTGGCCGCGGACCCTATTATATGACTAGTATTCATCCACACAAATCAAACAGTAGTATTCAATTGCCAGTCGATGAAAACTTTTCCAAGCTAACAACAAATACCCCTGAGGCATCTGTACAAGATGCAACCTTGGGAGACGTGAATAGCTGCATTGTGATGCAAGAAAGGTGGTAGCTGAGGTTTCACTACAGGACAAACAGGACAAGCAGGACACCCCGATGACCAAGTTACCATGTGATGCTCCGGCAGCTCTTGTGATACTCTCGTTCATAAGGGAGCCTCCCATGTCATTGCAGCCTGCTGCTAGAAGAGCTTGAGCTCCACCTGGTCCCATCTTGACCCACGAAGCCTACACCAAGCAAGGAGACCCACCTAAGAAGCAGCCTATACTTGCCAACGAAACTCCTCTCAAAAGAGGATAAGGAACTGCACTGAAGTCGTGCTTGCTCAAGTCAAACACGCAAACTGTTATCATTTCACAGTAAATGTAACACAAGTTGCCAAGCAACATAGGAGCTAATCATATACACGGATAGTACTAAAGAAATGGGTGTGACAACTGGAAGAATACGTTGGCACGGTTGTGTAAGGTGCGAATACTAATTCGGAAGAAAAGAGTCGCACCTGGATATTAGTGATGAAGGGATGCAAGATCAGTCGCGCAATTGAGTGCATCAGTACACACTCTCGACTTGTTGGTCCTTTTCGAGATCGGCCTTTTAAGTACACTGGTGCCTGAAAAGTCAAATACAAAATCAAATGCTTGCAAGTTCAGAGAGGTACCCCAATTCTTTCAAAACGTAAGATTTTCAAAGAAAAATTCCTCCTTTGGGACAACGAATTTTTTAAAATATGAATTCCAGTAGAAGAAATCATGCATACCTGCATATGCACGAAGGGAAGGGGCACAAACTCTGAGAAACCACCTGTCTTCCTTGCAAGATTCCTTAAATGAAGCAAATGCCGTGACCTGGATCACAGCATTCCTTCACATGTTAACAAAATGAATGACAGGCAGTCGAAGCCCGTAATACAGTAACCAATTAATTATATAAGATACTCAAACAATGCCTACGATGAAGAGTTACCAGTGGTGAGGTCGATCAAGGTGTCCGAACATGATAGTTGACGTCGTACGGAGTCCTACCTTATGTGCAGTTTCCATAACCTGCCAGTTTCAGTACAATGAGTTTGACATGGAAGATGACAACAGGAATACGCATTCATTGGAGTGATGGAGACGTAATTAATAACCAATAATCGTGCTGTTCATATGTTAATAACTCTCCAATGCAAAAAGAAATAAGTCAGCATAAGATGAGGGTAGATAAAAGTGAACCTCTAGCCATTGATTGGTATTGATTTTGTCAGGACATAGCAGACTTCGAACTTCGTCATCCAGTACCTGCAAAACGAAGGTCCGTAAACGTTGATCGACATTGCAAAGACTCGAGACTCGGGAAAGTTCCTCATGGAACTCCCAGTCCGAATCACAAGAATATGCGGTATTCAAGTGATAACTTTACATATTTGAGTAACCAATCTTTACAGTTGTAAGACAAGAAACAAACCCCTATCAATAAAAAGGGACCCCATTTGCATCAGTTAAGAGAACAAATAAGAATGGTATTCAAATTCAACGCTGTCTGCAGTAGCAAACCTAACATGAACAAGGAGTCTTACCATGATACTAAAAAGATTATGCATTGCATCATCACTAACAGAAATTCTGATATGAACTTCCACGAAATAAACTTATTTCTACTCATTTCATGTCCCGGCTTATCGTTCTCACCTCAGCCGCAGTGCCCGGCAGCGAACCAAGACCAGCGTTTTTCAGATCCACCAGAAACTCTTCAATACTGCACGCACACAAAAACTTAAAGTAATTAGCAGAACAAAGAGAATACGGAGGATGTTCGTTCTGAATATCGAGGTCCAAATCTTCTACATACGAAAAGATCCAATTCTGTTGACGACTGAAAGGAGTCAAAATGAGCAGTATTAAAATTACCATATTAATAACCAGACCCTAGTTCTGAAACTTGAGAACACAAAATGAGGACACTAGTACCTGATACCCAGAGTAAAAGCTCCTTGAAAGACTTCGAGAGGAGAAAAGGCATGAACATGCAGCTCTGGAACAGCCTTCTTTACAGCTTTCAAGATCTCCAAGTAAGTTTCCCCAGTGAACTCAGGGTGTATTCCTCCCTGCAGTTGCAATCCACACGATGTTATCAACATTACTATTATGATCAATCTACAACAGAACATCCAACAATGCTATACAGAACTTTAAAAAAATGCTACATGCAGTCAAATTGTGAAATTCTGTTAAAACATATTTCCTAATTTCTAGAAAGAAACTTGAAATCTCCTAGATAGTACCTGCATACAAACTTCGGTAGCACCTCTCTCCCACGCCTCTACACTTCTGCGGGATATTTCCTCCAGGGATAATCTGCTTAAAACAGCAAATTCGATCGTAGTAGGAGTTATTAACTTTACTGGGCAATTATTTAAAAGAGCGTTTTCAGGGGCTTATGGAGAGACCATTATAAAAGTTGGACTACGAAGTTAGATCCTTGTAAGCTACAGCAACTCCAAAGGCATTGATATGATATCTTACAAGCAGCCTGGATAGCACTTGACACAGTTTCAAGCAACAACCACCAAATTCAGTAAAACTGAAAATCCGATTATAAGAAACTGAAAAGAATGAACTACCTGTACGGCTTTCCACGCAGGTCTTCACTGAGCTTCCCTTTACTGAAACGGTGACACAAAAAAGACCAGAAAATTCAATTCCAAAATATCCTCCAAGTAACAGATAATTTTGCACATTAGAGGAACGGTCTATAGTTATTGAAGGATATATGCAATAACAAATATTTAGAAATCTGTAGGTCACAAAGACCGAGATAAAAGTACCAGCACTAAGAAACAACTCACGAAGGGAGAGTAAATCCAGGATATGTTCCCTACCTGAAGGCACAAAATTGACATCTATAACCACAAACGTTTGTGTAATTGATGTTGCGATTTACGACATATGAAACCTGCAACATAAAAGTCATCATTTACAACTAAAGAGTAGAACATGAGCAGAGCATCACACCCAATCATATTTCCCAAATCTCTCAGAAATATTCATAAAATTCCGACCTTTTCTCCATTAACTCTCGCACGCAACTCATCTGCTGCTTTGACAATCTCAAGAAATTCGGGCCCCACAGCACGAAAGAGTCTTGTGACTTCGACCTGAAAAGAAAAGACATTCGGTCAAAAAAAAGCTGAAACTCCAACACCTCGAAGAATAGTGTTGAATACACAAAAGTAGCTGAATGCCGTCAACAATTTATCTCATTTCAACCAACCAACAATATCGGTATATGGTGCACAGGTGGCCCACTGTCCTGATCAGGAAACAGAATACCTCGGATGGCTCTTCAGCTTCTTCTATCCTATTCAAAATTCTTCTTACTTCCATTCCATACGCCCCTTGGGTCAGAACAACAGATCAACCTTCTCAGTCAGTCCGGATATATTCATACCAACGACAACTGTTGGCAACGCCCTTGCCTTGTTCCGGAAACTACACATCCATCAGCAATCAAGCTACTGGGACTAATGATTACCTCTGTTCAATGATCTTGGAGGGTGCATTGTACCGTCGTTCCCTACAGAGATTTTAGCAAGGTCCACCATTCTTTCAGAGAGCTTGTTCCCGATGTTCCCAGTTGATTTGGATAAGCTACAATTTGGAAAAGAGAAGTGTGCATTTGGGGAAAGGCCTGGGGACCACCCCTCAGCTCTGGCATACCCAAGACTATTCTCATGTGCACGGACCTTCTTTAAAACTTCAGGATCCTGCAGATAGAGCATTTTTCCCTTCTTCAATGCATGTGCAAATGCATCTTACAAACTCTAGATTCAAAGACGAGGCTCAGCATTCATCACAAAAGGAGGCACAGGAACAAAAGGATTCAAATGGCAAAAATTTCACATGTCGTGGACAAATCTTCAAAGCAGGGTTGAGAAGTATGTCTGCAGTCACAACTCTCAAAATGATTGCACGATTGTTTGCAGACGGTCACTCATAATCCTGTTGCCAAAAATCAGCTCTTCGGCTAATACAAACACTGTTATTCCATTCCATTCAAAAACAACGAAACGTCGACACAAACAAGGTTCAGAACTTACTAACCAGCCAATATTCATCGATGTAAAAAGGGTAGACGGCCAGCCTTGGCACCAGCAGCTTTCCTGCATCTGCTGTTGCAGTCGCTAATAGGTCCACATGCGGCCAAGGGGCCTGCAATAAAATACCAAGTGAATCAAGCATATAAATTATGACAATGTGACGACCAGGACTGTTGTAGCAATTAACTAACCTTTTCTTGCATCCATAATCAAACCTTATCTAGATACATTTTTTTCATTGCAAATTTGATACAGTTTTAAGAAGAGACCTCAGGATTAACCCAGTCTTTTGTGACGGGTGAAACGCCACCCCAATCATTAATGCCTGCATCAATGAGTTTCTTCCACTCTTTTCCATCCGCCCTGCAGAGAAGAAATTCCACAATAAACTACTTTCTAAATGTGGACTCAAAACCAATTCATCGAAAGTACGACAGTGAGCAAGAATTTCCAAGTTTCCAATTTGATATCTTTTCAACAGAAGATATAAACTCAAAGATTTTGAATAAAGCAAACAGACTTTCCTCAAAAACCGCACTCGAAACCCTTATCCCAGGCTACTCAGAAATAGAGTCCCCCCAAAAAACTTCTTTTGATCTTCGAAAACAATCACGGTAAGTACCACCATGTTGATCCAATGTCATGCGAGGTCAAGAACCGTACATGGTGGGAGTAAGATTGGGTGGTGCTTGAAGACTCATTGATGCTCCAAACACCAACCGAGCCATTGCAATTGTCCACTCCAGCTCTATTAGCGAAGGCTCAGTCGCTTTCGCCATTGCGGTGCCCTTCTTTGCACGAAAGTTTTGAATAATGATCTCCTGGATATGCCCATACTGGTTATGTAGGTCGCGGAGAGCGAGAAGAGCGTGCAATCGCTCTTCCCGCGTTTCGCCAATACCAATGAGTAGGCCAGACGTGAAAGGCACCTTCTTCTCGCCTGAAACACGAACCGGATCATACTAGTGAGACATAATCAACCTCTACCAAAACCATCAGGACCCTTAATCAATCTGTCTAAATTGGCGTTTGGGAGATAAAACCCTAAACCTTGAAACTTGAAATGAGAGTGTGTTATACTGTAACTGAAAAAGTCCAGTGTTTGCTTCCTTATCATATGCTACTCACTGTGCATGAAAGAGTATTCCCTCACCAGCCGCAGCAATCGAGCCGAGCCGAGTATATGGAATTTTGTCGGGACATTTGTAATGTGGACCCCCAGGCTCCAACAGCCTTTCAGAGACCGACTCCAGCATCAATCCCTGACTAACAGAAAAACGGCGTAGGAGTGTCACGTCGTCCCTTGACATAACTCCAACGTTCATGTGAGGCAGTAAACCTGTCTCCTGAAGGACAATTCTGGCTACCTCAGCCGCATAGGAAATTGTTGATGAATGACCTAGAGATTCAAGCTGTCACACACACGTAATCAAGGAGAAGACTTCAATCGCAGTTCCATTGAGGATACTAACATAATGATCTGAATTCAATTATCGAAAGCGTAAATACATCAAACGTGAATCTTAAAGCTAAAATTTGACATTGAGAATGAGTTGTTCTGAGGTTTTATACTCAGAAATCATGCACTGGAGCAAATCGTGCACTCCAGTGTACAGCTCCAAAAAGAAGAGAGGATCAGACATACCTCATGCTTCGCTTGGTCGTAAAGAAGCTCGGGCTTGTCGCCCAATGTGAACAGAGCCTCAGTACAACCTGCTTCTACGCCTGCACGAGCCACCTCTAGCACCTGATGGATGCTAACAATTAAAATACTTGTGCTAGTATTTCCAATGCAAGAGAATTACAACAAGGAACGAACGCAATGTAGCCGACCTTCTCACAAGTTGTCCGCATAATAGACGCCTTCATAATTGAGATTGGAGATAGCCTAAAATTTCAAGAAAGAACCAAGCGATTGCTTGAGTAGAATTACACTACAAAATTTGCATCCACACACACGTTCTAAGTCAGTATATCAACATCGAGGCCACTCTAGCTTGCAACAAATGTACGCAAGAAATTTGCATCTGCTTTTCAATCGTCTTTCTTTGACAGAGCTTCACAACATTAACAATTTCTTAAGTCCTATTCATGCCAGCTTCATGAAATCGAAATTCTCTCACCTCATCGACCGACATGTAGACAGGCTTCCCCGGTCGAGGAGGTGCAGCAAAAGTGCAGTAGCCGCAGAAATCTCGACACACGCGAGTAAGAGGAATAAAAACCTTGGGAGAGAAAGTGATAATGTCACCGTCTTCTCTCCGATCACGAATCCGAGCAGCAGCTGCAGCGAGGCGGTCTACTCCCAAATCCATCACCTCACGAAGAGCTTCCGCATCTGGATGCTCCCCGAGCACGCCACTCTCAATCAGCTCAAGCGTTTCAGAACCACATCCTGCGGCTTTCGCATTGACCACAGATACTCTGCCATCACTTCTCGTCGACACCGGAGCGCCGCAAGGAAGTCTATGAAGCGGTAATCGCGGTTTAGCAGAGATTCTTGAAAAAACTGGATTCCCAAGTCCGAAACGCTTCAGGGATGTCCTCGCACACGGATGGCAACAGCTCCGCGGGACATTGCAGGGCAAAGTGGCGGCAATTTGACATTTCATGTTGCAAGACTCGAGGCTTTAAAGAATTGCACAACCGAAACGTAGGAAATCAACAAGTCAAGAAACAACGAAATGCAATCACATGCAATTGCAAATGCTTTTGTCGAAGTAGAGAACGGTGTCGAGCGCCGACGCGAACGGAAGAAGACTGAATAGGTGCTCAGTGTCGCAATGGACTGGTGCCATCGCTGGAAACTTGAACGAGAAGCTCAAAGGCATTTCCAGCCCAGTTGCACAGCTCATTCAGAACTTTGCCATGGCTTTCCAAAAACTGCACAACAATTTCCCAGGACTGACAGGGGAAATTTAAATCCCTAAGTGCTCAACCTAAATATGGAGAGACTATTTTTGAAAATTTATAGTAACAATTGGAACTCTTCCAACACATCCGTGTATTAGGATAGAGGACATCAAGGTTGTTTGAGAAGAAAATCTGAATTTTTCCTAGGACTAGAAGACTCACTTATGGTAGAACCACCCATAGTTAACCACTTATTTCACCCTTGAAGATTAGAAGACACGTTTGTGACCGTGAAAATCACCCCTTTGGACATTGTATGAATAGTAGGTTTAAATAATTCTAGAAGCACTCAGTGGAAGTCAAACTATTGTCCAAAATCTTCCCTTTCATGCAAAATTTCTAAGATGAATAGTTGAACTTATGTTCTATACAAAAGATTCTCTCTCATTCACTAACAAGAAAATGGTCATGACATCATTTATGGGTTATTTTGAAAAATCATAAAAATTATATACAACATCCAAAAAATCTACTTTTTTAATATTTATGATTTTCACTCACTAATACTAGAAAAATATTGTTATTAGAAAAAATTGCCTCCAACTATGTTCAATTCCTTATTTGGATGGTTTTCGGTGCTTCCACTGTATTGTGTTTGATATTGATTTTGTAATGATCTATAGTTTATGGTTCTACTTGAAATCCAAAACCTATGGTAGGATACTAAATCCTCCAATCAAACTAGGCTCCACAGGGAAACTTTTGGATTCTCTTGGGATAAAAGTAAAAAAGCCCCCTATTTTTGGGCCATGTCTAGGTATGTTCGAGATCTCTCCTTCCCTAATTTGGGGACCTTGATCACAAATAAGAATTCAAAACTTGCAAAAAAAATTAATTCCAAAAAAATAAAAAATTCCTACGTTTTCCCCAAGATAAATGTGCTCCTGTGGGGCCCAGTTCAAATGGAGGATTTAGTGTCCTCCAAACCTCTATGAGTGTAACCATCATCACTGTGACTAAAGGAATTACACTTTTATATCCATTTAGGATTTCTGACGTCTAAATTAGTGGAATGATCTGAGTATGCAAGACGTTAAATCAGTCCCACGAAGGTGCGACAGAGGGATAGAATGTGGCTCCAATGGGATAAACTCATTTTACTAGGGGTAGATTGAGGTTTCGGGTTTATGTTTTTGTTGGGTTTTTTGGTTGTGTTTGACCCTCTCAATGGGTTTACGTTTTTGTTGGGCTTTTTGATGCCATATATGAACTCAGAATTTGAAAAAAAAAAATTTATGCAAAAAATAAAAAATTTCAGCATTTAATCCTGTGATAAACTCAGGGACTTTGTGGGACTGATTTAACGTCACGCTCTGAGTACACAGTACAATACTCTCATTTGCATTTGACCATGATCACCATTCTTGCATTGAGAATGAAGAGAATTTGGGAAGCTAAAGCAAGTAATATTTGACAAGTAGAGTAATAGTTTCCAACAAGAGGACAAGATCAAGCTCTGTAAGTTGGCCATGCAGCTTTGACGCAACCCAAAGCACATTGCACCCTCCAAATTTTTACACCCTAAGCTTAACTCATTTATGTTGATTCCTACTTTTATCCAAAGTAACATGTAATTTAAGTTTTGGCATCCTCGAATCAAGATCCTTCACCACAACAATTATCTGGCCAACTGCTAGGCCACCTCACCATCGCAACTGAAACACTTATCTAAACCTTGGCATTGCACACCTTCATTTCAAACGTCCAACAGTGAATCCGATCATATTCTACTAAGTTTCTTGCTCTACAAGACTGCAGCTTTGTGATGATGCTTGATCAACTTCCAAATTTATTCATTCAGACATGCTGTACAAGAATCAAATTGGTTAGGATGTACTTCTGTCCATGAAGCACAAGAAAATTGTTGTTTGCAAAATGGTGAGCACGAAGTGGAAGAACTCAATTGCATGTCAATGCCCATTTGTCCAACCCAAAAGTTTAAAATTTGATGACTCAGAAACCCCATTTTCAAAGCTTCATTTTGTTACAACGTTTTGCATATGCAACTAGCTACATCTTCAAATTTGGTTAAATTGATATAAAATGCTTGCTTTCAGTCTCCAAATACTAAATTCTAACATCAGTAAATGAAGGTCCTTCAATGAAACTCTGGAGGAACAAATTAAACTTACAAATTGATCAATTGACTAGCCCATGCAGATACTTCTCATCTTACAAAAGCGCTCCAAATGTTGACAGTGGTTGGGTGGTTCAGTGGTTGGGAGTTGAGTGTCTGAACTTCTTCATCTGTGGGAGCAAGGAAACCCCAATACTATACTATAGGAGAGGGCTCATAAACCGCTCAGGCTTTTGCACCTCTCCATTAGAAGGCTCTGAAATGGATAGTTGATTGTCAAAAAATGAATTGTGGATTATAGTGGAAACACCCAAAACCATGCAAATAAGGAATTCAGCGTAGTTGGAGGCAGTGTTTTCTGAAAATGACATTTTTCTAGTATTAGCGAGTCAAAATCATGAATATTCAAAAAAAAAAAAGATTTTTTCGATACAATATGTAATTTCTACAAATTTTCAAAGTGTTGGCTCCCTAAACCTGTGAAACCGTCCAGTAGGTGCCCCCAAAACTGAACCCTGCGAAAATGAGCATTCAACCAACCAGATTCTCCTATGTGTCATTCAACTGTGTCAGCTAATTGTAATTACACATCTGGCTAACACATTAAGGAAAGTCTACTTACAGAATTGGGTGAATCTATGCTCCATCCCAAGGAACATGCACGGGAATGGATGTTTTGCCCTTACATTGAAGCATGCTAAGATTTGTTTTTTGCTAATTGAATGGATGGTTTCAGAGTCCCAATGGCTTCATTCTCAACGAAGTGGTTAGGTGTTTCCTGATTATATTTAAAATAAGAATTAGTTGTTGAAGTACCTTCTTTCAAGTGTTCAAAAATCTGAAATAATGATTTATTCAAATATTCATTTCAGTTTTAGAAAGGAACGCTTTTAGAAACAAATGCTATTACTTTTTACATGTTGCAGTGCTAGTTTTTGAAGCAAGCCAGATTTTTTTTCAAACTGCACATGTATGGGTTTGCAAGGCCTACTGATCACAGATAGGGCCCTATGCCAAACTATGTTTGAAAATGCATAACTAATTCAATAATGCTTCAAAAAATATGAAACAACTTATGTTAGATTCCTTGTTTATTTCTCTTTCACTGAAAAATGAGTGAAAAAATATTACCATCCAAACAAATACATGAAAAAGGTGGATCAGCCCTTAGATGAGCAGTTTATGAGCCTCCTCCCCTAGCATCCTTTCTCACAGCGTGAACTCCGTGAAGTAGACCTCCAACCGCCCTACACCTGCCAAGCCAGTCACCAAATACAAGGGGTGTCTACATCCTGTAAATCACAAAATAATATTATGGCATATGCCTTATTTGGATATACACGTAAATATATAGAGAAATAACCTTTTGAGTGCGCATATAACTTTCATGTTGAGTTAGGTTTGTCATAGAAAAATCTAAAATTTTATTCATGAAGACAACCACTCAAATTTTGCAAAACACAACCATTCTTGCAACCAAAATTCACTTAAATCCTCATTGTATGCCACTGTGGGCCACAACCTCTTAAATCGGTTAAGACCACCTTAAAGTTTCACCTTTAGTACCAGGTCCCAACAAGCCTTTAACCTAAAAAGCTCTTGTACTTATCTCATGATTCATTGCTTGAATGTCCACATGGAGGAGTATGCAACTCTTTGAACTATAGGAAGAGGCTTGAAAACCACTTGGTCATTAAGAAAATAAGACCCGCCTTTACAAAAGTACCATAAATAGTACAAAAGGCTACTAAAATAGAGCAAATTTTGTACAATGAAAAAAGATGGTCCTGTGTGGATGGTTTTAGAGCATTCATGAGGTGAAAGAAGTACCTAGAATGTGTGATTTGTGCACAAGAAGAATTTTAGTTCTTATTAAGCCGTTTAGATGACTTGCACTTAATAGTGTACTAGGAAATCTTTTTGATAGTTAGTACTTAATTGAATAAGGATGTCTTCTACACGATTTTGTAAGGCCATTTTATTAACCCCTAAATGTCCTTGAAGGCCTTTTTTAAGCTTCTAGGAATTTACTCTAAATTGAACAAAAACCCAACATTTTGATATGTTTTATTAATTCTTTTTTGAAATGTAACAATACAATTTTAAATTAGACATTTTAGAGATCATTTAGGAAAAGAAAACACAACAATATCACTAATGGATTGAAAGATTATAGTGTTTGATGATGAGGGTGTTAAAATTGCAAAAGTAACTTAAAGTCTTTCGATCCTCTTTTTACATATCAAATCTAAAGAGTTGATCACCAAAACAATATGATGTTTAAGTGCCTAGCATGCATAACTCCAATCAATTTATCACTTCTCCAAATCTATTCTACAATTTTTTAATTGAATTTCTAATGTATTTTTTCCTCCAAGATCTCTAGTGTATTTGGGGCTCATTATCAAGAACCCTGAACACTACAGAAAGTCAAGATTGCAATGGACCCCCTTGCACAAAATCTTGAATAGAAAAATCATAATCAATCATTTTTAAGATTAGATTTTGGGTGCTTAAACTAGACTTCAAAAAGAAGTTTAAAAAAATATAAATTACTAAAAACAACAACTTGGTTAGGTTTTATATTTAACTTCAAAGTTTTACAAACACCAAAAATTGGTGCTTTAGGCATTTAGGGGTTAAGAGATTGATATGCATCACCACCATTGTTAACCTTCTAGCACTTATATGTAGTTATATTAGGGGAAATTCGAGGGCATTAGAAGCCCACGAATTTTCTTGAGTACCTAGACTATGGGAATGTACTACATTAATTGTCTAACGTGGTTGATAAAATTCAAAAATACCAACCATTAATAAATAGTATCGCGGCCCAAGGATGGAAAATAGATCCACTTATTGTCATTACAGCAGGAGCTAGAGGAACAACACACATTCCTTCAATGAAAATCCTTGAAGCCAAACTTAAATTAACAAAAACTGCTCTAACACACACTTTCAAAGCAATCAATACCATAGCAATACAATACGATGGATCAATCATTCTACATAAAAGAAGAATTGAAAACAACCAACCACTTCCAATAGAATAAGAAACCCAACAATGCACATTACATTGCATACTTATCCAATACAAATAAATTAATAACTAAATTGAAGTCAAATCAATCTAATTAAATCTAGCAAAATAAAATAAAATCTTGGATATTTTAAACTAGTTACTTGTTATACAAGTAACTAGTTAAAAATATCTAAGATTTAATTTTACTTTAGTGTCTATTTTCGAAAGGAAAGAGTAGTCTTGCATCAATAACCCTTGATCTTGTGGACATTGGCTCATTGTCATGACGAGCAGACACTTTATTCACGTTGGACTGCTTTTGCAAGTGGACCGGAGTTTTTATATATGTATATATATATATATATATATATATATATATATATATATATATATATATATATATATATAACGTGGTTGAGACACTGCTTGTTAGAAAAAAATTAATTTTTTAGTTTTTTAATTTTTTAAAATTTAAATTAAAAACAAAAAAATTAGATTTTTTAATTATTTTTAGAATTTTTAAAGAAAAAAATTGAAAATTTGAGCTTTAGAGTTGGCTTGTAGTTTTTGAACAATACAAGGAACACATGAGGAAATAGTCATGAAATGGCTTTTCTTGCCTTCTTATCCAATGTTTTTTTCTAGTGATTTGGTGCAAAATTGCATAAATTTTTTTTGCTTGGTACCAAGCCTATAGAAAATAAATAATAAAATTTTGGATGAAATTGCTAGTGAACTTCAATTTTTTTTAAACTACCCAATGAAATTGCCAAATAATGAATGAAAATAGAATGATAGATATGTATTGTATGCTAATATAATATTTTCTATCCAATGTATGGATGAATGTTGAGATTTGGGGCTCCACAATAAAATGAAATATTGTCACTTTGACACTTTATAAGAAATGAAAAAAAAACCCTGCTCAAATCCCTTATAATGAATTAGGATAATTAAATGATAATTAATAATTAAAAAACATAAAATTGAGGTCATTAATGACTTCTTAACTTTTCTAGTGCGTACTATGCAGATGTGTGTGGCCTGATTTTAGACATCAAGTGGATGTGCATGGGACTAAGAAGAGCATTCTAAGATAATGCTACTGAACATTTCAACAGTTTTGTTTTTAATAAAAATGAAATGAAATTAATGAATAAATAAATTTCAGCAATTGCTTGCTCTATTCAAAGAAAATATTTTTTGATTACAAGTTTGTCTAGGAATTCAATTAGTAATCTATAGTGCGTGTACTTTGAAAAGTCCTCAATAATTCATGTTGACTCCTAATTTGTGATTAAAACGCCTACTTCACTGCTCCTCATTATTCTTCCTTCCATAAAATTCTCATACTGAAGTAGGAGGTCCATAAAGCGATCATCTAAGCACTGAGGCTAAATTTTGGTGAGGAAAAACATCTTGAAATATTTTTCAATAAATTTACTTTGGAAGACAAGAAGAAATGACATCTAACCCAAATTGTTTCATATTTTTTGGAGCTTTGTGAAATTAGTTATGAAATTTTGAAGTTGAAATGCCATAAGACTCAAAAAGCAACCACCTCCTAGAATGTACACAATTTTTACATTTTCGTACATTGAAGAAAACAAAATGTACCTCTATGTCATATTTGGTTCAAAATGCCCTGTCAAAGTTTGAGCCTCCTACCTTAATTTACATCCACAGATTTCTCCGAACAAGCCTATTTTCCCTTATATGAGCGCTTCTTGAGCCTCCTACCTTAGAACATGGTCACAGTTGCACTGTGAAGCAATACTATAAATGATTTGTACCATTGATCTTCCTTTGACAAGGGAGATCAATGGTGCAAAATCTTCATAGTGTTGTTTCATAGTGCAGCTGTGGGGATGCTCTTAGACCTTGAACTAAGTTAGTGCACCAATCCATGCTACACACATTATGGAAATTACTGCATCATTTATTTATTTTTTATTTATTTTTTGAACAGTAGGGACAAGCCCTCAATTAAGGTAAAAGGCTCTTAAATGGAGTAGGTTCTAAAATGGTGCCCTACCTTAAATGTACAATATTTGTACATGTTGCTTTTTCATAGCCTTTAGCAGTGTAACACTGTACATTTTAGCTAGGGCACCATTTTAGAGCCCTATGCCCTTTCAACTTCAAATTTTGATAACTAATTCCACAAAGTTCAAAAAAATATGAAACGACTTGGGTTAGATGTCAATTCTACTTGTCTTTCAAGGAAAATTGACTGAAAAATATTTTTAAAAGTTTTACCTCCCTGAAATTTTATTTCAGTCCTTAGATGGTCCATTATAGGACCTCTTACCTTACTGCATTATTTTGGTGTCTACTAAGTTAACAGGAAATATTTAATAGGCGTATTTAGTGTAAAATGTCGAGAAATTAGTGAGGGCAACTTGCCTGGCCTTGATTTCCCTGCCATACAGTAAGGGCCAGACTCCATCGGGCCCCGGAGGTCCGATTATCGGAGCTCCGGGGAGGCTCCATCGAGCACACCGTTGACCGCTGGACCTCCGGCCCAGACCTCCGGCCTCCGATGTGTGGAAAGCGGATTTGCAATCCTGGAGGTGCCGGAGGGTTGCCGGAGGCACTACGCGACAGAAGCTCAGCAGTAACTTCCAAGCCGATGAAGGTCCGATGCGTAGCAAAGTGCGACGCGTGGCAAAGCCAGTGAAGGTCCGGCAGGGTGGCAAAGTGCAATGGAGGCACCCTGGAGGTCCAGCCACGACCTCCGGCCCCCTCCAGGAATCGGACCTCCGGGTGCCCGATGGAGTCTGGCTCTAAGTTAAGCTTACCCTCCCTGGCTCTGGGCAATGGGCCAATGAGGCTGTCCGTCCGTTCTCCCTGGGTGGCTCGCGCCTGCAGACGTGGACACGTGGCAAACAGGTGTAAGCTGGATTCCCACGTCCGTCTTCAACTGAACTCAATTTAGGGTGTAAAGTAAAGTTGCATGCCGAATGAGAAAGCGCCACGAGGTCCGAGCCGACGACAAACCTGGCTTACCATATAATTCAATTACCATATACCCTACCATAAGTTATACGGAGTATCAGTCATAAATGGGAGGGACTGGCGGGAGCTAAGCAGCGTTCCCAAAACGGATATAGGCCAATTAGCGCAGACGCTATTCCCATGGAATAGGGGAGCCAATTCCGCAACCCTATTTTTTTTGGGTAAAAACAGTGACATAAATTCGTGAAAAAAAAGTGGACATTTTACTACATATTTTTTTTGTGGTAGGATTAAGCTTGCTACCCAGAAGGACAAGTGGGAGAGGCTTGTTGGCTACTGACAGCCTTTTCCAAGAATCGAAATTGCTAACTTCCAAACAGAATTGTCAAAAAGACGCTATTTATGTATTTAAGTGCTAGCTGTCACTGGTTTGTGTGATGCCATTCTATAAATGAGATTCGTCTCAGACAAGCTGATTTCAGCATGTGATTATGTGCGTGAATGAAATTATTTCATCAATAAGGGAGTTGAACCCTTCTTGCTTAAGCAAGACTGCCCAAATTGCAGTATTGATGTTTTGCACACAAGACAAACAAGGCACGTTAGCAGGGTTAGAATTTCCAAAACCAAGTGACTTCGGCCTCCACTTTGCAGCATCATCTGCAATTCCCTCGCAGCAGCATCTCGAACCTTGAAGTCTCCAACTTGTGCACCACGAACCGATCCACTCAGCGGCAGCTTCCGCCCACTCGCCCAGAACCCGTCCAGCCAGCTACAGGTCCCGTACTCGCATCCAACCAGCTACAGCGTCTAATCTCCCATCTACAGTGAATCTTGTGCAAGAAAATCACGTTAAGGAAGCATGAGTGGCAAAGCTGGCCCAATCTCATGAAAACTAAGGTCTAAAATGGAATGCAAAGGATACTAATAAGAAGTGGATGCTGCAGCCGCGACTACTTCACTGATCCCTTTGTCGGCCAACCTTGACAGCAGATTTCCAGGAATTGATTGCTTCCTTGAAAGGAAAATTCTCCAAGGAAAAGTACTTCTGGCCGAACATTCGCACCACAAGAGGCAAGTGCTTTCCCAACCTGTTTCTATGGCACGATTTAAGGAATTTTAAGGTGGAAAAGCACCTTTTGTCCTCCACCGAGCCAAGAACCATGCAACATCCAATCTCAGCGAGGATAAAGTATTCTGAAATTAGTTTACACAAGTGGCGTGACTGCGAGAGTTTCCTTCACAGTTTAATGACTGGATTTAAGGTCAAGGGTAGCTCACAAGCTGCCTCAGCATTTGCCACCATGGTAATCTTGAACAAGCCTTGCTGCATGTCAAGGTTAGTAGCCGAAAGCATGGGTGGGGCCGTATGAGGTTGGCCACCCTCGAACAAAGGGAGTCCATTGTTCACTGCTCTACAGTGACAGTAAAAGCTCTTGAGAACCTCCAAATGGTGACTGAAGCTTGCCTCCGCCCCCTCTTGCCTCCAATACTGTAGATAGATAATTCCAAAAGCATCGAGGAGTTCCTGTTGAGGAAAGCGGCGGTCAAACTCAGCGCTCAATGACAGCGCAATATCTGCACGCAAGCAGGCCCCAAATTAGGCACTACAAGTCAGTGAAAGGAACCTAGGCCCTCCCAAATCCCAATCGCCCATTAACCTCTGCAAGCAAGAAGAACAGCCATGTATTAGGCGCATGAAGACAAAGCGAATACATTCCCGGCCCCACTCCAAAGCACAAAAAACAGAGTGCCAGACTGCCAGTAGTGACAACGTAGAAGCTCAAAGAAGCCCACTTAAGCGCGTTCAGCTGAAAGAAGCCCACTCAAAGAAGCCCACTTAAACACGTTAGTTTTAATTAGAAAAACTAATGACAAACATGTATAAGACAGTCATGAACATGGACATGTAACAAAAATAGAAGCCAATCATCCGAAAGAGAAAACATAGGGGACAGTTTTGAAAGACTAACGGACAAAAAAAATAGGGAACATTTTGGAATGACTAACGGACAAAAAAAATAGGGAATATTTTAAAACAGCTCAAGTGAAAGCAAAACAAAAACAGAGGGAGAGAAGCATACCTCCGAACTGGCGCTCAACCGTGTCTTGCATGCGGCAGAAATCCTGTCGGGTGACGAATATGTGCTCCCCGGATTGTTTGTCATGGCATCGTCCGAAGACTCCAGTTTCACCCAGACGGATGAGCAGGTGAGAAATGCCTGAGTTTCCAGGTGCGTCTTTGAACTTCAGGGCAATGTCTTTGCACTCTAGCGACACAAGGTCATTATACAACGGAAACTCTTGCTTGTTGAAAGTAGTAGCAGAATCCATGAACAACCGAGACAACTCTTGCTGGCAAATTTTGATAGCCTACATAAAGTCACATATGAAGATGTCTCTTGCTTGTGAGAGTTTGATCAAGCCATGAACTGTATTGATCAATGGAATGAAACAAGCTAAGGATAGCAGAATCTCAACATCAGAAAGCATATCAAAGATGTCACCAGCCGCGGCCACAGCTTTGAATCCAGGCTTCGGAGTCATGTCGATGCCCATTTTCAGGAGCAACGTCATATACTCAGAGACAATGCGCTGCGCTGGACTTCTCATTGAAATCCAACGCGTTTCCACGTTGCGGACCATCTTATTCCCCTTAGTTTCCATGAGATTCGCGAGCTTCTGCAATTCAGAGTGTCTTCTGTTACTATGACAAAAGTACGAGTACACGTTCTGGAAAAGGCCCTCGAGCCTCGAGATCATCGGATATTTGGAGAGAATCTCCACAACCAGATTAACTCTGTAACTCACACAACTGGCCCCCAAAGTGAATGGAGCCCACTTTTCACGTATTTGGGTCGTAACACCTGTCTTCGGACCCTGAAAAGTACTAACACCGTTAGCTCCGAAACATATTACTTTGGAGGCGATCTCTTCACGAGAGAGACCACCCTCCTGAACCAAAGCATGCATGATGACTAACGTCAGGTGGTCCGTAGTACCATCGTCTGAGACACACGACAAATGCAAGAGGTGGGGCTGTCGTTCCCAACTTTGCATCGCATACACATGCACGCCTATCCAACAAGTATTATCTACTGCAGTTACCTCATCTGCACTTATAGACAGGATCCGAGCGGACTGCACAACAGACTTCAAAGATGTTAGAACCACAGCATGTAGATGTTCGCTCATCTCCCACCCAGTGCTTTCTGACCAATGTTTCTTAGGTAAGTTTTTCACTTTCAGGTACTTAAGTAGATACTGCTCTCTCTCGAAATCGCACATAGGACGTCCATGAGTTAAAATTTGAAACAGGGTGGCAAACTGAACTCCCTTCCTTTTCAACTCACCCTCCAAACCAGCATTGATCTGATCAACAACGGTACCTGCTGCCTTCCGACTTGCCCACAATTTGCAGTGCTTAGCATGTTTACAATTGAGCTTCCAAAAGGTGTCACCCTTTTTCAGATGTGCCAAGGGCACACCATCTTCAAGGCAGACACGTTTACCTTCATGTTTTTCGAGGTTGTCGAGCTTGGGGACCATGACCTTCCTCCTCCCCGTGATCATCATGCAGCTCTGGCACACCACTCCACAGAGATCGCCATTGGAGTCGAATTCGGCCTGCGCCCAGGCAAATTTTGCAGCCCACACTTCCTGCTACTTATGCTTGAGTGATGGCGCGTCTGGCTTCCTCCTCTTCTGAGCGTTGGCAGCACCCCCCCCCCCTCATTTCTTCTTGCCCGTCACAAGGAGATCGCCATCGCCAGGGACCTCGGGAGCAACGTCGATGAGCATCAGCGAAGGTGGAGATCCCACCGTTTCTTCTGAAGGCGGATTGCGTGCGACTGGCTGAGGAAGCGACTGCGACAACCGAGTCTCGGAGACGTGCGTCACGGAGATATCATTCAACTCCGTTGGCAAATCACGATCCGCAGCGCTTAGGGGCGCCACGATATACTTACCCACGCCGTTGCAATTACGGCTGGAGCCGAAACAGCGAACCCTGAAGTTATCGGGAAGCTTGAGACGGGGTGCCATGAGGCCTGCACACACACAACTCAAGCAGCGAAGAACAAGAGAAAACAAGGCAATGCCAGTTGCACAACATACAGAAGACACAACTCACACAAGTAAACACAAGTCCAAGAGCAGCAAAGCAATGAGAGCATAGGTCGATCGCATACACAAAACCGCAAGAAAAAAATAGGAATTGGGGTAGACAGTAAAGTGAGCAAACCAGAAGTCCTGAAGCCGATCAAGAGCGAAGCTGCGGAATTGCGGATTGCGGAAGCAAAAAACATGCGTTGGGCTGTTCGTGGAGTCGAAACAACGAGGGAGGGATTATATTGGACAACCTACGCTACCCACGCCGCCAATTGCCAAGGCTCATTGAAGCTTCAACAGCTCCCTGGCTCCCTGCAGCTCCTGCTACCATTTCCAAATCCCAATTGCACTGAATGCAAGGGAGAATGCGCTGATTGCGCTCATCTGCAATCCTCCAAGATTTCAAAGCAACATGGATTCATGGAAGTGGCGATTCCGCGAAGAACTCTAAGACTCTGAATCCCTCAGACCCTGACATTTGAATTGGCAGAAGATGCTGCATTCAAATAGGAATCAATTTTCCATAATTCAGGCGCGCATCTCAATTCTCAAGTATCCGAGGGCATTGAAGGAGTCAAGGAGGAAATGCGCAGATGGCGCCATGACGAACGAGGAAGGCAAACAGATTGGTGAGATTACAGAAGCATTCATGTGAGGTTGCTAATGAGCGCCAAAATCATGAGCAAACGAACTCCAGGAATGCAGGTGGGGGAGAAGCGCGCTCGCAGACTCATGGCGAAATCCATGGCGGGGATGTCGCCGCCAGGCTCCTCGTCGGACGGCTGATGTCGCGCCAGCGCGATCGCCCTCGAAAACCCTAGCACGTCACAGCGACATCCCCAACGGATGAGTGTGAGGTTTTGCGAGCGCGGCCTGGGTCCCCTCGAAACTTTTGCTCAAATCTCGATTTTCTAATTTTTTTTTAATATGGACATGTAGAACCAAAAAAAAATTGGTAGATTTTTGGCACAATTTAGCCAGTTTTACAATCGCTGGAGCTAAGTTAGGGCTAACTTATGGAATGCTCCAGCGCGTGACGTGAAATCAGTCCCACGAAGTCCCTGAGTTTACCAACAGGGTAAACGCTGAAATTTTTTATTTTCTGCATAAATTTTTTATTTTCAAATTTTGAGTTCATATTTGGCATTAGAGACCCCGAAATCCCGCATGGAGACTCAATTACAACCAAAAAATCCAACAAAAACATAAACCCCAAACCTCAATCAACCCCTAATAAAATGAGTTTTACCCTATTGGAGCCACGTTCTATCCCTCTGTCACGCCTTCGTGGAACTGATTTAACATCTTGCGTGCTGTTGCCACATTCAAATCTCATTTTTGAATGCACAAAATTTTTGAAATTCAATAACTCTCACATGGTAAGTTCAAACACCACGAAAGCAAGTCCGTACACCCCTCCTCGCCAAGGGCTTTCCAATAGTACCAAATTTGTGACCAAAAGCAAAGTGAAAGTAATTTTCTAAATTTTTAAAACAAAAAATAACTCAAAAAACCATAACTTCATACCAGTCCGAACACCACAAAACAAAAACCGTGCATCCTTCCTTGCCAAGAGCTTTCCAACGGTACCAAGCATGCAATAGAAGGATGCACGGGTTGAGAGATCTCAATGTGACAAACAAATAAACAATACAAATCAAACTACCTATCTTAAAGTATAGACCAGTGTGTTGTGTGTTGTTGCTACAGTCAAATCCAAAATAAGTGTAATTTTCTAATTTTGTAATGCATGAAAACTTTGAAACTTATTATAGCTCTTACTTCATAGGTCCAAACACCAAGAAACAAAGTCTGTACACCCCTCCTTGCCAAAGGCTTTCTAATGGTTTCAAGATTGTGACTAAAATATAAATAAAAGTAAATTTTTAATATTTTAGAACCAAAAATAATCAAAAATCCATAACTTTTGCACCATAGGTCATAATACGATGAAACCAAGTCTGTACCCCCTTCCTTGTTGAGAGCTTTCTGATAGTACCAACTATGTGACTAGGGGATGCACAGTCCAGGAGACCTCAACATGAAAAACAAACAAAATAAGAGAGAATATACCAAGATTCTTTAATGTATAGACTAGTGTGCCCTATGCCGTTGCCACGATCGAAATCAAAGTAGAAATAATTTTCTAATTTTTAAAACCAAAAATAACTCAAAAATCTATAACTTTTCCATCGTAGGTTGGAATGCCATCCAACAAAGTCCATGCACCCTTCCTTGTTGATGGCTTTTCAATAGTACTAAGGGACGCATGGTCTGAAAGATCTCAACGTAACAAAAAAAAAACCTACTCTTATCTTAAGGTATAGACTAGTGTACCCTCTACCATTGCCACAATCAAATTTAATTTTTGAATGCATAAAAACTTTGAAATTCAATAACTCTCACACCATAGGTTCAAACACTATGAAACATAGCCCGTGCACCCCTCCTCACCAAGAGCTTCCTCACAGTACCAAGATTGCAATCAAAATGTATGTAAAAGTAATTTAAAAAAAAATTTAGAACCAAAAATAACTCGAAATCCATAACTTTTCCACTATAGGTCGGAACACCAACAAAACAAAGCCCATGCACTCTTCCTCGCGGAGAGCTTTCCGATGGTACCAAACACAAGATTGGAGGACACATGGGCCAAGAGATCTCAATGTGACAAACAATCAAACAAAACAAACTAGCTGTCTTAAGGAATGGATTATGGATTTTTTTTTCTTGGTAAAAGAAGAATTGCGACACCTCAAGAATAGCAATGTGGTACACATGGCTAAGGTAGAACCACCTATTTTCGATAAGGGGCCCATACCCAACTTGTAGGATGTAGCCATTTTCAACTTAGGATTAGAATGTATTTGTTTCTCCTTTCCAAGGTTGGAACTAATAAAGTCAAAATACGTAATCCAAAGTGTGCAAAAGTGTGAGGAAAGTACTAAGTTAGAAAATAGTCTCATTTATGATCCAAATTGAAAGAGTCTAGACATTAGCTATAGGTTCTAAATACTTTTTGGCTTCTAAAATTCATAGTAACTTCAATTTGGGAATAAAATTACAAAAAAATTTAGAGTCCCAATATTTCTTATCTCTCTACAAAAGAAAAATTTGCATTGCCTCATATTGCTAATGATCTATTCCAAAAGCCCTTAAATGATCATATATAAGTGGTTCTACCTTACTTTTGGTCAATTGCAATGGTTGTAAGTGCTAAATGCTCAAAAAACATATGAAACAATTGCAATATTATTTTGGGAAGACATTGCAAATGTGGTAACTTTGAAATTGACTAAAATGCTCATTTTAAAAAAAATGCTTTTGGTGTTCTCAATATTTTTATATATTTCATGTTAGATATTCACATTATAAAAATGGAACTGTACAGTGGGGTACCAATCAAAATGTCGTTTTCGCATCCGCAGTGAGAAAAATTTCGGTACTGCCAACTTTGGAAGCCTCCCACAAGCTCAAAAATTGGTATTTTACCACGAAATTTTTACTACAACATAATCTTTAAGTTAACTATATGTATGACAAATTTCAAGGCCAAAAGACTCACCAAAAAAAGTTATTCAAAATCTACCAACATGGGTAGTGGTGAGAAACATTTCACTACTTTCAACTTTGACACCTTCCTAAGGATTGAGTTTTTTTTTCTTTTGCCATGAAATTTTTGTCATGAAACAATCTATATGTTTTTAATATGTATAAAAAATTTCAAGGTAAAAGAATTTTTTTTAAGAAGATATTTGAAATCTCCCAACAAGTGTAGTTTTGAGAAAATTTTCATAATTTCCAACTTTGACACCCTCCCAAGGGCTGAAAAATTGGTTTCTTACGATGAATTTTTTTTTGTGAAGTTACATCTATGTTGATAATATGTGCTCCAAATTTCAAGTTCAAATGAATTACCAAAAAAAAGATATACAAAGTCTCCCAACATGTGTAGTTGTGAGGAGGAGTTTTTGAGCCCTTAGTATAGTGTTATTTTGTGGAGCAAAGTTTGACACGAATGTAAAAACTCAACCTCACAACTACACATGTTGAGAGATTTTGAATATCTTTTTTTGGGTAAGTGTTTTGAACTTGAAATTTGGAACATATATTATCAACATAAATTTGATCTTATTCAAAAAAATTCATGTTAAATAGACAAATTTTCAGCTCTTGGGAGTGTGTCAAAGTCAGCAATAGTGAAAATTTTCTCACAACTACACATGTTGGGAGATTATGTATATCTTTTTTTTGGTAATTCATTTGAACTTGAAATTTGGAGCACATATTATCAACATAGATGTAACTTCACAAAAAAAAATCCATGGTAAGAAACCAATTTTTCAGCCCTTGGGAGGGTGTCAAAGTTGGAAATTATGAAAATTTTCTCAAAACTACACTTGTTGGGAGATTTCAAATATCTTCTTGAAAAAAAATTCTTTTACCTTGAAATTTTTTTACATATTAAAAACATATAGATTTTTTCATGACAAAAATTTCATGGCAAAAGAAAAAAAAACTCAATCCTTAGGAAGGTGTCAAAGTTGAAAGTAGTGAAATGTTTCTCACCACTACCCATGTTGGTAGATTTTGAATAACTTTTTTTTGGTGAGTCTTTTGGCCTTGAAATTTGTCGTACATATAGTTAACTTAAAGATTATACTGTGGTAAAAATTTCGTGGTAAAATACCAATTTTTGAGCTCGCGGGAGGCTTCCAAAGTTGGCAGTACCGAAATTTTTCTCACTGCGGATGCGAAAACGACATTTTGATTGGTACCCCACTGTATGGTCCCAATCAAAGTAGCTTAGTGAAAACAATTTAAGTTCTACCAACTTTGATAGCTTTTTGAGAGTTCAAAAATTGATATTTTACTATGAAATTTTCTTTACAACATTATTTATAAGTTAATGACATGCATGACAAATTTCAAGGCTAAAAGATTTATAAAAAAGAAGATATTCAAAATCTACCAACATGTGTAGTGATGAATTTTTTTTTCACTACTTTCAACTTTGACACCTTCCCAAGGATTGAAAATTTTTTTTACCATGAAATTTTTGGAATAAAATAAAATTTATGTTTATAATATGAGTGAAAAATTTCAAGTTGAGAAAATTAACATAAAAAAGATATTCGAAATCTCCCAACATGTGTAGTTTTGAGAAGATTTTCACAATTGCCAACTTTGACACCTTTCCAAAGGCTGAAAATTTGTGTTACCATTAAATTTTTTGCATGACATAACCTCTATATTGATAAAAGATATTCCAAATTTCAAGTTCAAAAGACTTACCCAACAAAAGATATTCAAAATCTCCTAACATGTGTAGTTGTGAGGATGAGCTTTTACGTCCATGTCCAAATTTGACCCACAAAATGACACTATACTAAAGGGTCATTTAACATGTGGACAAATTTTTTCTTTAAGGCCCAACAATTTTCATAACTTTTGACAACATGGGTCAAAAGATATTGTATAATTTGTAGTTTTTTTATTTGACCAAACAACCTAGGCAAATCTTAAGAAAAATATTTTTTTCAAAAAAGAAGAAGTTTGAATTAGTTTTGTAGATTTATATACACATGGAAATCTCTGAGTCATTCTATTTTGATTAACCCCAATGTCATTACTTTTGAAGTGTTATAGGTCTAAATGTAACTATGATATAAAAATTTCAATGTACTATCTTGTAGTGTACCTATTGCTCTATTGCTAAAGAAGTGAATCAAATTTTGAGTCACTTAGCTACATAGATTGCAAGATTGCAATGTAATAGTGTTAAAAAAAGATGGAGGGTTGCTAGTATGTGAGTATAGAAGTGTGAGCTTATGAGCCTCAAAGATCATGCACCTATAATATAGGTGTTTATACTATAGAAACCTTCTATGATAAGAGTATATTTATACTATAGGTACCTATATTATAGGTATTTTTACTATAAACACTTTCAAAGGTGATAGTATATATACTTATATACATATTAGAAGCTCACATGCTTGCATATTCATGCTCACATACTAGCATCATTGAAAAAAGATGCTAAAATTTTCCTACAAACTTGTTTGGATGTCAGATTCTATTTCTAAACCTCTCCAAATGAGAAAACGAAACACTTCAAACTATAAAGTGCTTTAATACGAACATACAAAGACCTTGGTAAAGGAAAATATCGTTCAATTAGTTCATTGCATTTGAATATGGATTTGAAATGTCCAAAAGTAGTTGCAAAAAGTACAATTATAGATGAAACTCCCTTTAATAAAATGCTTCTTAGTCACTTATGACTTTTTAGATTGATATGAAATTTTAACCACATAAACTAGATAAGTATGTACAACTTTTTCAAAAAATTATTAGAAATAGATAGTCAAAATGGAGAAGAAATAAGGTAAGGAAGCTCATTGTAATCTAAGAATGTTTTGATTTTGAACTTTAAATTACTCTCAAGCATTCAAAACAACTTGTATTGACATGACCCCCCCTTCAATAATTAGATTTCAAGGAAAACATAATCTAACAAATTTCATCAAAAATAAACATTGGATGAAGAAGACACAAGCCCATAAAGTTGTAGTCATCAAAATATACTTGGTGAATTCAAATTGAACTTATGTATTTTGATTGACTTCAAAAAATCAATGCACCTTGTATTGATCTCAAAATTTTACCACACAAATTTGAAGAAAAAGAATAGATTTAATTACCAATAAGTTTTGTTGAATTTTGGCTTTGGATGCAAAAGCTACAATATTTTGAATTAGACTTTTAGACTATGAGGTCCCCTAGGGCATATAAGAGTTAATGTGATGAAAGTTATTAGGAGTTTTAGTTTTGTGAATAGATATGGATTCACTAGTCTAAGATAAACTTTGAAGTCCTTTATTTAATTCAATTTTTATTATTTTTGGAAAAAAAAGAAAAGAATGGGGTGTATATTGTTTATTACAATAGTGCAACCATTGGATTTGAGATTTGCATTTTTCATCTCCAAAACTAAATTTTGAATCATCTTTTACTCTTTTCTAATTACTTTTTCTTCCCCTATATGTTGTACAACTTCAAATGATTAGAAATTTTTCAATCATTTAGCAAACTTGCCTTGACAAAGGAATCCAAATAAGCACCACCAATATGAACCTTTTTTATGCAATCGTGGCCTTCAGTTGAAGTATAGTTGTCTTATTTATTGCAAGGCCAATTTTTTTCCTTATATCAATTCAAATGCTAAAGTCTTGCAATCCACACAATGGGAATTTCTAAAAGAATTCTACATCTTCTCAAACTAGCTTACTTCAAGACCCTATGGATGAGCCTACGGATTCATGTGTCTAAATTTTGATTTTCTAAAATTCAATATTCTGTAAGAAATGGATTTAAAAGAGTTTTTGGTGAAAATATAGTCAAGGAATTCAAGGGATTAACCTCTAAATGCCAAAGGCACAAAATTTTGGTGTCAAAAATACTTTGAAGTTAAATAAATTTAAAGTAGTTTACCTAATTCAAAAAAATTTATTTGCATTTTGGAATTTTTTCATGGTTTGTTTTAGCATTAGAAATTCAACCATGAAAACAAATGATTATTATTTTTCTATATAAGATTTTGTGCAAGGGTGTCCATCATCTTGATTTTATAGTGTTGAAGATTATTGGGAATGGCCCTTAAATACATTAGATCTTGGTGAAAAAATCACATTAGAAGTTTATTTGAAAAAATATAGAGTAGGTTTTGAAAATCCATAAGTTAATTGAGGTTGTGCATGTTATGCCCTTTAACTTTATATTTTTTTAGTGACCAATTTTTAAAGATTTGATATGTGAAAAGAAAATTGGAAGACTTTCAATCACTTTTTGAATAATTTTAACACTTGTGATCAAATAATCTTTCAATCTACAAGTGATGTTGTTGTATTTTCTTTTTCCATGTGATCCCAAACATGCCTAGTTTGAATTTCTACAATTTTAACTCAACTAAAGGTCAGTTCCCACCTAACCTTATCTAGCATCTATCAAAATTCCTTAAGCACTTGGCTAAAATACAACAAATTTAATTTACACAAGAATGGAATTGGAACGAGAGGTGGGTTAATTAACAATGTTGAAAGCATTCATGGTGAAGGGATGTTATTGAACATGTCTTCTACTTTTTAGTGCATAAGATATTGGGCATTCACACTTGATATGTAAGTGTTAGACGTGGAGTCTTCACTTTCTCTTCTTTGCAATTACCACCTCAAATCTTCTTGTACTATATCTTATTTGTACTATATCTTACCCAATATGAACAAAAGCCTTCAAAATGTAGGTGCCATTTGGTGTAAATTCAATTTTTTTCTTAAAATACATGAAACAAAATTTTTCATCAATGCTTACTTTCAATAACAATAGATGGAGCATTTAAGCAATTAACTATTTGTTTGGATAAAGTTGAAGGCTCAAGGGCCCTAATAGAATCCTTGTTTAATGTGACAAGACCTAATTTTTTTTGACGGATTTCATTAAACATCAAATGTAACAATTTATGTTTTTATGTCAACAAAAACGTTCAACATAACATCAATGTTGACATAAAAACATGGGTTGTTACATTTGATGTTTAGCAAAATTTGTCAAGAAAAATTAGGTCTTGTCACATTAAATAGGGTTTTCTACTAGTAGGGCCTATGAAATTTGATTTATCTAGAAAAGACATTCCAAACATTCAATGTCCAATGAATGACAAAGAATCTTTCCTTATAGGATATAAGTGTGAGTATTTGTCTTCAATATTAGGAGAAGAAAGGAAAGATTTTCTATAGCATTTTGACTTCCAAAGAATATATTTAGCTTATTTAAAGTAGATGATGTCACAAGGTACCAAAATGCATGATTTCCAAGGCCACTAGTTTGTCCTTTAAAGATTAAGGTTCTACACAATGGTACATTAATAAAGGCTTACATGGCCCACTCATTTTAGGCTATAAAATTGCCAATCAAGATTATAAGTTAATCAGCCATCAAAAGGTTACTTTGATAAAAACGCCCAAAATTTCTTCAAATGTTCATTTTGAAAGATGTAACGAGCACTAGTTTACTACTATTTAGTGGCCATAAGACTACTTTGAAGTCCATGCTACATCACTTGCCATGTAGGCCCAGTAAATAGCAAAACGTGTAGGTGGGAATGCTCTACACTTTACTACTCATAAGATTGTTTTTTGAAAGCCAAATACGAACATATCCTAATCAAAATGTTAGCATTTTATTCAATCTAGAGCAATTCCAAGAAGCTCAAAAAAGCCTTTCGCATTTAGGTAGGATACTAAATCCTCCACTTGAAGTGGGCATAGTAAGATAAATTTTGGATTTTCTAGAGTGAAAGTAAAAAAAAAACCCTACTTTGTGTTGTATTTATGGTATGTTCTCGATTACACTTAGCTAATAGAATTGGGGTCTCTGATTGCAAATATGAATTCAAAATTATTTGAAAAAAATAATAAAACCTTGCATTTTTCCTTGAGGTGTGGTACACTTCAAATAGAGGATTTTAGGTAGACTAGTCTAATTCCGTTTGCAACCTATTTCTGTCATCTTCTATTTGGCCCTATATCTACCCATTCCACCATCCAAATCTATTAAAAAATGAGCCAATTCTATCTAGAAATCTAACAAAATTAGTGCATTTATGTCATTTAGGATAACATGACAATAGTTGATTGGTAAAAACCTAGATGCTTATAGGAACATAAGAAGGTGGTTGTGGATTGTTATTAAAGTGTTCATGACCCTAGTCATGGGCACTTTTGTAATTTAACCCTAGAGCGCTTTGATGTCCAATTTCTGGACAATGTATAGATTGAGATCTAGATTTTTTTCTTCATTATAGATTGGATGAAAGTCATCCTTATTTTTAAAGATACTTTATGAAGTTGTGGTCTTATCCAAAGGTAGGTCGTTGCAAGAAACACTGTGTAAAAAGTGTAGTGTTTTTAATAATACTTTTTTTTCCGGGAGTACTTTAAAATTAGAAAAACAAGTTTTAAAAGAAGTAAAAAATATGTTTCATGTATAACCTTTAAGAAGAAGGTACCCTAAAAAGGAAAAGCATAGGAAAAATCTCTAAGTAGGAAAACAAAAAAGTGCAAAATCTCATGTAAAAAATAGGAAAATAGAATTAAAAAAAAAATCAAAAATTGTCCATTTGAGGAAAGTTGATGTTGATGAGATTTGACCAAAAGAATAGTCTTAGAATCATCATCAATGTTCAAAAATTCCGTGCCACGGAAAAAAAATTGTACTCATGTGGAGGACATAAAATAACATATTTTTAGATTTCATTTGGAATTTATAGGTTTTACACCTATGCAAATAGACCATTAAAGTTTTGTTTTCAAATCATTAAATTTAGGCACTGCAAATGTAATGAAAACCATAAACTACACTTTGTGACAGCTCAACGAAAATGATTTTTAAATATAAAATGATTTTTTTTAATTTTTGAAAAATAAGGGACCTAATAAACCTCAAGTTAGGTATGTTCAATAAAAATTTCATGTTCATTAGACTTAATGTTCAAAAGTTATAGCGGACAACAAAAAAGTGGTTCACATTGTGACGGGAAATAGGACCGTTGTTTCTTGCAATGACCGAGGTTGGATTTGGTATTACTAAAGCACCTATTTTTCTAAAATAATAAATGTGGAAGTATGTCAAGTGGTTGATTTGGGTTGACTCTACTTCAAAATTCAAATTGCAAAAAAAAGGTTATAGAATCAAGGAACATAAAAATTTCAAAAAAGCATCATGTCAAGAGAACTTCATTTCAAAGACTTGACAATCTTGAAAAAATGTACTAAAAAATGACAATCTTTTGCTTGTAATTGAATTTTGAAGGAATTTTGAATTTTTCCTTTCAAAATTTGTTGAAATATATTGGTGATAGCATTGGCAAATCTAGTTGTATGGGTAGAATCTAAAACTTAAACTTTACAACTTTTATTTGCATCTCAATTCTAAAATATACTTCCAAATAGTTCTTTATAATGTTTTCCCTGAAATCACCAAATCTGAAGATGAATCCAAATGCTTAGGGTTTAATCTTGAATACTTCAAAAATTCATAGAAATTATAATTTTGATCAAAAAATTATAATTCCACTTTGTTTGGTTCATGAGACATGCACAAAATTTTGAAAAATATGTGTCCTTAGAATTGCCATTGGCCCAAGATAGTCAAATAACAAATCAAGGTGGTAAGACATTGGTCTAAAGGAGAAACACCCATTCCCGTCTATATACCTTGCAATGGACTGTAGAGTCACTCAAATATGTCCTTAGATTGTAGTTAATGTATTTGCTACATGTGTGATTGTAATTTGCTAACACAATTAAAGGACACATAGGAAAATCTAGTTGGTTGAGTGTTGATTTTCGCAAGGATCAGTTTTGGGTGCACCTATTGCACACTTTCGATGGTCTCGAAAACCATCACTTCAAAAAAAACATAAAAATTACATACAATGTCCGAAAATTCTATTTCTTTTATTGAATATTCATGATTTTCACTCGCTAATACTAAAAAAATATCAGTTTTAGGAAAATCTTCCTCCAACAATGCTGAATTCCTTATTTGGACGGTTTTGGGTGCTTCCACCGTACCTTTAGTGTCCTCCGGCATTCAGGGGTTAAAATGGGTGTTTTGTGAACCTCGTCCTGTGGCTTTCTGCTCTTGTTGTTGAATGCGATATTTCGGCAAGCCGGCGTCAGACGGAGTACTGTAGCTCTACTTTTAAGTCCAGTTACCCCTCATCAGAATTGAACCTTAAGTACAGTAAGTGAATACTGTAACACGCTCCGGTGTCGGTCTCCGTCTACAGTTGCTTCGATACCGAAGTCAACAAACCGCCTCTCCTTTCCAAATATCAAGGTCAGAGGAAGCCGTCCACAGCGCTCATCCACGCGGCAGCTAGCTCAACTTGGTGGAGCAGCAGGACTTGTGTTATATAAGCATATCAAGACAAGTTCACATTTGCATGTGTCCACATTCGCGTACAAAAACTTTGAGCACTGAATTTGAGTGTCTGACGGACTGATTCCACATTTCCACTCCGTAGGAATCTGTAGACCCCCCACCCACCCACCCACCCCCTTTTTTAAATTGTGAGGGGCGGGCGGGGAGATCCAGCTTCAACTGCAGCTGCACGAATCTTACGTCGAGACTTCACCGACGACTTTGTGAGTACATTCCCTCAGCCAACTGATCGACGTACCTTTGATTGATCTTTGATAGGGGATCGATGCAGCCTAGCCTGTGGATACCATGTTAGACTGGAGCCACTGATCGACTTTCATCGATCACGTCGTTTAAGATTCCGTCAGATTATTGTGTTGTTGGTTCCGCTCTGATTACTTTGATTCGAGTTATTCCTACGTACAGTTGCAGGAAGCTCCTTTGAAAGCTAGTGGGTCTTGTATATTAGTCATTGTTAATATATATTGAGGACTGATATATTCTGGATTGTTTATGTGTTTTGTATGAATAACATGTGGAGTTGACATGGTCCCACGGGGTACATACATTTGACACATTTGGAGGGTTCAGCAATGGTGTTGAGCCAGGATCGATCGACATGCAACGCTAAATGTTTTAGCAACCTTTTGAAAGATGCTTCAGTAACGTTTTTCACAAAACATGAGTTTAACTTTGGAACGTAGTTACGTACTTCAGTAATCACGCAACGTTTTTCAGCAAACATGCACGTTTGATTACGTAAGCACGTAGGAACGTTCAATGTCAGCTTTGGAATCAAGTTCAAGGCAGTTTAGTGAACATTCTGTACAATCGTTGCTACAAACGTTGCTGCTGGGCAGAATTCTAGTAGCGATCAGTATATGCTCAGAGGCTCTCGCTCGGCAAGAAGGGCATCAAAAATAAGTTTGCATATATATATGATGTTCTAAGTTGCTTGAATTGGGCCACTATTGAACTCTACTTGTTTGCAACATCGGACTATGTTACTTAGGGAGGAGATGAGGGAGAGTGCACGTTCTTGCTACAACCTTGATCAGGTTCAGTCATTGAGATTCACTGCTAACCGGCAATTAAGTACGTGGAAATTTTCTTTGCCTGCAGAACCGACTAGCTGGAAAGGCTTAAGTAGCTTGCCAGGAAGAATCAAGCATGGCAAATCGTCGCCAAGTTGTGAATCCTTACGCGATGTACGGAGTGGGTGGCATGCATCCTATGGGCTATGCACCTGCTGGTAATTACATGCATCGTGCGCCTGCGCCCCCTGTCCCACGGACGCAACAGCGTCGTGCACCTCAAGGCCACAACCAAGCCCCAGGCCACTCCCGAGGTCCCTCTCAAGGCCACCATCATGCGCCAGCCCGCGCACCCAGCGACCATCCCTCGCAAGCACGCTCTCAAGGACACCATCCCGGGCAGCAGCATCACCACCAGCAGCAAGGCCACCGGCAAATCAGCAACCGCGGAGTTGCGCATGTCCATCACCACCCAAGTCAAGGTCGTGTGGCTCCACAGCACGGGGGTGGACGCACTAACACGGTGACCCGCAACAACTACATTGACAACCACCAGAACCAGAACTACAACCCGCAGTCCCACTATCAACAGCAAGCCAGCGTTCCAAGTGGCGGAGGCAATGTATTTCGTAGTCGCGATTCTCCTGCTGGTGGGGATGACGATGGTTCTGGCTCTGGTTCTGAGGATGATTTCCCTGAACAGTACCAGAATAACACAAACTACTCTCGTTCTCAGAATTACAACAGTTATGATAACACAGCGGTTCTGGGAGTGAAGCAGCAGGCTCTGGTTCCGAGGATGAAGGCTCCGGGTCTGGAAGCGAGGACGGGAACTATGGCGCCTACAACTAGAAAACGTAATCTGAAGATCCTTCGAGCTACAGTAGAAGCTTTGCCGTCCAAAAGCTTGTGTACGTGGAAAATCTGTGTTTTCGTATGTTCCTAACTCAGTTTCAGATTGAGAAATGCATGTTGCGCGCCCGCCGGCCCAGTGAGGTGACGACATGATGGTGAAATTAAAATCATGGGGACGTGAGGGGAAAGTTCTGGGTTGTCGAATGTTGTGAGAGACTGAAAAGCAACGGTTCAAGTTTTAGTCGGCAGAAAAAACTGAACGCTGTTTGTTGCTTGTTCGTCTCTGTTCTCCGTTTCTCACCTGCCTAAGCTTGAGTGCTTTGCTACGTTCTATCTGTTATGGTATCCGAGTGTAGTCAGTATGCAGCCTAGTTGTCTCTCCGCTTCAAATCCTGTGAGATGGAGACTTGTTCACTGAATAATTGTAAGCTTAAGGAGTTTTAGCTAGACCTGTTCCATTGCTGTTGTTTAGTCGAGTCAACAACTCAACATATATGCGGGCCCCGGGGTGGCAACTCCTATATTATGACCGTTTTGAGAAGAGCAAAAAAAGCTGTATATATCAATTTTAATAATTTATTATAACGTTAAAAGAGCTTTTTATAACACTTTTCCAATGAGGAGCTAGGGCTGAGATTTCTAATAATTTATGCCACGTTTAACAAAATTTAGACTATTAATGTAATTTTGAACTATATTTGCAAAACATCAAGAGATTTCCTAATGTTATAGGACATAGGCTTTATAATTTTTGTAGATGGCAAATTTTGTTAAAATGGACATATTCCATATGCCATTTTCAAACTGCATGATCTAAATCATTTAGCACATGTATAGATTTTAGAGTGCACAATCTAAACTATAAAAGTATTACAATTTGTGCAACAATTGCCATTTTATCAAAATTCTCCTTGAAGATCTCATAAATAATTGCATTTAATATAAACAATACATCCAAAACATTGTAAAATTTTGTATGTATTTCCAAACTTTTTTAAATTGCTATTTTAAAAC
Organism: Thuidium tamariscinum; assembly: GCA_947034885.2. Lineage (NCBI taxonomy): Eukaryota > Viridiplantae > Streptophyta > Bryopsida > Hypnales > Thuidiaceae > Thuidium > Thuidium tamariscinum. The sequence continues at coordinate 1,276,308 of OX344755.2, read as the reverse complement.
TTTGTTAGTCTTTTATAACTTTCACAACACCATTCACAACTTTGTGAAGATGGATGTTTCAAGTAGTTTGGCAATAAAGATGCACCAATTTAACTTTAAACCATATATACAACATTATTTCATCAAGTACATATATCATGAATTTAAAATATGTGATAAATTAAAGATGATGAAAATCAAAACATATCACATTGTGACATTTAAGACATTGAGGACATAGTGCTATAACAAAAAGACTATTAAAATAGTGATAGTGGAAAATTCTTTATTAAAATTTAATTTGATCAAGTGGAAAGCTAACTTCAAATGTCAAGAATCTTAGATTATAAATAGTTGAGGTAACAATGCAATCTAACCTTTGGCATTTAGAATCCTAACCATCGTAAACAGTTGAGGTTATAATGACATCTATCCCCTAGCATTATAAGAAGATTTTTTAAGAAAAATAAATAAGAAATAAGAAAATTTAATAATTTGAAAAAAAAGCTAGGGGGTTTGATTGGTGCCACCTGTTTGAGAAATTCTTTGTATAATAAGTTCTTAAAATGTTTTTTGAGTGCCAAAAACTATTATGATTGGTATAAAAATTATACCACTCAATTCTTCTCAATGTCTTCTTCCTTGCTATATGCCTAAAGCTTACATGATAAAAAATATTGCACCCTTCTTGTACATTAGAAAAGTTAAGAAAGCACCTGTATTGGCATTGGGAGTTGCCACCCTGGGATGCGGGCGCACAAGATCTTAGATGAGTTGGTGCAGAATTAATGTGTAAAGATATTTTGCTCGCTCAGCGTTGTTGAATACGTTCACCACAAGTAGATAGACACCTGTTTTTGTGTTCATTGTCCAGTTTTGTCTACCCAAATTTTTAATAGGCTAGTTCGGTTTACATTTTCTCAATGGTTTACTCTTGGTGGTGTTGAAGTAGTTGAGCACTTGATGTGTAATGCTGTTGTATTCACTTGATCACAAATTGCGGGAGATAATTCTTTTGTATTCTTGTTAATGGATCAATGCTTTTTCTTCAATGATATAGATTTCTCACATGCTGTTTTATCACCCCGTGTCTGGAGTGGATTTCTAGTGATCCAGGATCTCGGAGATAGTATTTAATGGAGGGACTTCATTGCGTTCACTGGATGTGTTCCACTTGAATGGAATTGCACATATTCAACGGCGAAGTGAAAGTGAAATGCAGTTATACCAATGATGTCTGCATTTATTTAAACCCTTGATGGTTCAACAGTCAAAAACTCATGCATAGAAACTTCTTTTTCTTTTTCTTTTTTTTTACCATGTGAATATACTAGAAAATAGTGCAACTATTGTTAAACAAATCATTATCAGACCACAGACCGGCATTGTAATAGGTAAGAGGACCGTGACCCTTCTCCCGCTCTTCAACCAAAGCAAACACACTATTGAATCGTGATGTGGTAATCTTCGTCTAGGGTCTAAACGAGCTATTAGGAGCCAATTTTACCGTAACCACTCCTTTTTTTGGAACATAATTGATTGTGGAGTCCAAATTTTTTAGAAATTGTCCAAAAAAAACAAAACTCCATTATTTCTAAGTACTATAATGTGTTCTTAAAATATATTTCAATCTCTCATGACATCATTTCATCTTAGATAAGGACCAAAAATCACATGTAACCAGTGCTTAATGTGCTTATTTAATCCAAAAACGGATGAAAGTCATTCAAAATTGGATGTAGAGAACCCATTAATCATCATCTTGGAACTCTGCTCAAGGAGTCATAAAGTAACGTCAAGATTTCAGACTTTGCTGAATGAACAGTGATGTCTTTCACTTTCCATACGATGGATGAAGTGATCTTGATCGTTAATTTTTGAGCGGAGCATCTCGACCATTCACTGTGACCTAGGGTTTAGGGCGCAGCATCTTGACCGTATTGTTTGGCTTTGTTGCGGTTGTGTAGCAACTTTCTTTGTATTAGCTTCTAAGTTAGGGTTGTGTGCAACAAGCTCCAGGTTTTGTGATGATTCCTCAGAACTGTGGGCATTCTGACAACGCTATTTTTTGAAGTCGCGGGTTTTCCGAAGCTGCGACTTGCGCCGTCCACTGTCTATATTCTGCAACAGTGGATAGAGATTACAATTTTTTTGCTTAACAAAATAACGGACAAAGCTCTACTTACAGAGCTACAGTGTTTATGCATCAAAGAGGTATGTTCACGAAATCTTCTCTTGATTTTATTTCAGCAATTTGAAATTTGTAAACTTTGTTAGCAAAGTCATTTAGGGCTTAGGGTTTTGGAGACTGCGTGGGCTCTCTATACTCTCGTATTTGTTACGTGTGAGCGCTTTTGAATTTCAGTTGTTGGGGTTTAGGTTAGGCTTTACGGTTGGTCTTATGGCACAATTTTCAGCTCAAATCCTAATACTTTTTTCTGTATGTAAGGCTTGCACGATGGAATATCAAATGCAGAAGGACTTTTGAATGGGTGTAAGGTTGATTTGTGCAGACAGTGAGTATACATATCGCAGTGTTGAAAGTTGATTCTTTAGTTCAAACTCTAGCAGTTCCTTGTATCTTCATGCTGGTTTAGGGTTTTAGATAGTGAAAGGAATTTTTGATTTTGGATATTACTGTGTCTTAGGCCGATCCTAAACTACAGTGGTACATTTAGAATATGGGGTTTTAGAGTGTAGACACTACGCACAAGTGGTTCGTAAATTTCAAAGCTTCAGTTTCGTAAATTTCAAGGCTTCAGTAGTTTCGACGGTTCTTTGTTTGCAGACGCACCTTACAGTTTTGTTGTTTTGTACTCAGGGTTTTAAGGTTGCTCACAGATTCAAGGCTGAAAATTTAAAGAGATATCGTGATCGCAGTCCTTTTTGTGTACGCATCTCTCGCACATTTTCAAAGTTGCAAGTTGGCCTTTGTCGACATTTTCAAAGTACTACTTGATCAAAGAGGTACATTGATTTTTTGATAAATTTTCGGTAGAGCATCCATATTTTAATGTTTTTAAGGGTCTAGGTTTACGGTTTGCTTCTTTTGTTTGTTTGTGTCTTGCTATTAGGGTGAGTATTCTAATACTTTTCTGTCATCTGTATATATTGTAAGAGTTCAATAGGATTCATAGTATAGATGTAGGTGAGGGAGGTGGTGAGGACTACCTAGAACAATATAGGGTAGAATATGTTGAGAAAAGAAAAGCTGATACTAGAGAGAGAGTCCATCGATGGAGGGCCCGGAAGGCGCTCTTACAGCAATCTGAGGATTTAGCAGTAGAAGATTCAGTTCCAAAAAATGGGGATGCTTCTGATCGGACAAACCGGAGCTTGCAACGTCAAAGCGCAGAGTTAGGTAGAGAATTAGCCATAACAATTGCAAGTCGCCTAAGAAGCTATGATCCAATTGTGCAGCATTTGACAATTGAGAAGTGTTTAGGGCACGAACTGCTTCTTGGAATGCTTCCTGAATTCTTAGTCGACCCTATCAAAGTTAAACTTAGACATTCAGTTCTGATTGATTTGAAAGGAGGCATGACAGATCACTTGACAGGAGTAAAACAGTCTAAGGTTGTCATGGCTAAGGATATTGTTTGTACACTTGCCTCATCTTCAAAGATGGGAAGCAAGAGAAGAATTGCTAACTTGATAGGGGTGGATAGGAGGAATCTTAAAAGAGGCATGGAAAGACGTTTGTTGCTTGATACTCAGCAAAATGCATTTTGGTTAAATTACCGATCTGCTCGTCGATCCGATGCCTTGACTGACGCGGTGAAAGAGGTGGTCATTGACTTTTGGACTTCAGAAACTACTGTTTCTCCAAACCGCAAAGACATTATTAGAAAGCGGCTTGGAGTGAATCAGTATGAGGAGCATCCAACGCACTACCTCCAAGTATCAGAGGTGAGGTTCCTAGTATTTTGTTGTTCTTGGTAGGTGCTTGCAGAGTCTTCATGAATTTTCAGTAATTCTGTCTATGCTTTGTAACTAAAGGTTTTGAGATACGTACTTCTGGTACACTGTGTGTAGATGAAGTCAGTTCATTAGTGATACATTCCGACTGCTTACTGCATAGGCAGCATGTCGTAGACACAACTCATACATCGAAAATGTTGTATAATTATTGGAAATTGGTGACATTAGATTGTTTGGACCCTCATTTGGTACTTATATCTTTTGTCGCTTAAGGTCACTGGAAACCGTGGCATTATCCTTACACTACTTATATGGAGGCTTCAGTCCTTATAGTTGAATGTAAGAGTCCTTTGTGGTTTAGGCTTTGAATTTTGGTTGATTATTTCTTTAAAAGAGTCCTTAGTGGTGATTACAGCTTAGAAGGAATCTTTAATTTTATGACTCCTTTGTACAATGGTCCTTTCTACTGATTATGAATCTTTAGTGCAGAATTCCTTAGTGCTTAGGACTCCTAATTGCTTAAGAGTCCTTATACATTGACTGAAGAGTCCTAAATTCTGTAATGTCCTTTATATGTTTGTAGCGGGGTCCTTTTTTATACTGAGCCCTTCCTATTTCAAATGGACGAGTCCTTTGAACTGGGAGTCCTTTACTCTCGGAGTCCTTTGTGTTTGGAGTCCTTTCTTTGGGAGTCCTTTACTCTCACAGTCCTTTGTGTTTGGAGTCCTTTCTCTGGGAGTCCTTTACTCTCGCAGTCCTTTGTGTTTGGAGTCCTTTATCCTGGAAGTCGTTAGTGTTGGGAGTCCTTTGTATGTTTGTAGAGAAGCCCTTAGTACTGATGAGGCTTTGGGTGATTTTCAAATGATTTTTTGGTGGTCATCAGTCTAGTGTTAAGACATACCTGAATTTGGTGTACTAATGATTTTTTAAACGCCATGGCATTTATCGTTTTTGCTTAAGTTTATCCTTTCTTGAGCTGACAATGGAAATCATATTCTTCCATAGTTGGAATTCTATACAGCTTTCAGTGCAAAGATGCCAGACTTGAAGTGCAGTCTGACATCTTTCAACAACCTTAAGCCATGGTGGGTGAGACGCTTGCAAAACTGGAATACATGTTGCTGCAAATACCACCAGGAGTTAAGCGACTTGAAAGAAGGTGTAACGAGTTACGTGCGGATTGCCAAGGTGTGCATTTGAATTGCTCTTGTACATGTCAAATGGTCTATAATAATGGTGGGCAAGTCCAAGTTGAATGTTTAGGGAAAACTGTGGTCTATAATAGTTTACATAGTTTGTGGGAGTCGATTCTTTGTGTAAAGCAGGATTTTCAGATGTGGCACAAGCGTGAGTGCTTGCTAGGGGAATGTCAGTCATGTGGTATAAAGCTTTTGAAAATCTGTCCTCATGAGCAAGCTTCACAGAAACTTGTAAAATGGAAATCTATAGGTTCAGAGGTTGTAGGATATTCTGAAGATGGATTGCCTAAAAAAGCACTGGCGATTCAATATCAGGAAACTGAGCCGACTGAGCTGTTTGCATATCTGAAGCCTCGTTTAGAAGCTTTTGTTGTTCATAATTATGTTGCAACCTGGCAAGATTATCAATTTAAAGAACTCTTTGATTCAATTCCTGGGGACAGTGTCATATCTTGTGTAGATTTCTCAGAGAACTACTCTATGAAGATACAAAATGAAACTCAAAGTATGCATTGGCGGAGTATACAAGTGTCTATTTTGGTGCACATAACTTATAGATTAAATCCCTCTTGGTCAGGCAATAGCAATGAGCCTCTTTTGTTGAAAGAAGTGCATTACTATATTTCAAATGACAAGGTCCATGATTCATTATATGTTCAACATTGTTTTCTTATGCATTGGGATTTTATGAAAGCACATGGCTTTCTACCCAAGAATCATATTGTTTGGTCTGATGGCTGCAGCGGGCAATTTAAATCAGCAAGGGCCTGGTACTTCGTTAGCAGGTACCCTAGTTTAACTGTAACTGATGGTGTACTGCCTGAGGGATGCCAAATGTTGTAGAACTATTTTGCATCGGGGCATGGAAAAGGGGAGGTGGATGGTGCAGGTGCTCTTTACAAAAGAGAAGTGCACAAAGAGCAGCTGAAATCGAATGGAAGGTGCATCCAGAATGCAGAGCAGATGGTGCGGTTTTTGAGAGAAGAGAGCAATAAGCAACATCTTGGGCCACCTTCTTCCAGAAAATATACCAACAAGTATTTCTGGGAAATCAAAGAAGGGGCCATTTGTCGTGCACCAGATCAACAGTGCGAGACAATACTTGGCAGTAGGAAGCAACACCAAGTGCGTTCTGTATCCAGTAAGGACCCTACCTTAATTCAGTTTCGTGAACTTTCTTGCTTTTGTTGGGCATGTTCAGAACTGGATACAGATTTTCCTTGCCATCAAAGATCTCATGTCGGTCCTTGGACATTACGGAGGCTGAAACCACACTGTAGTTCACAAGTGAGATTGCTCTATGATATAGATGAGGAGGTAGAGGCAGGCTCAGGTGGTGAGTGGATAGCAGAGGATGTTTCTATTGGAAACAACATTGCTGTCAGGGCAGATTGTAGTAACGATGAGTCCTTCTGGATCATGTTGGTCGATAAGGGACTACACGTGGTTGAGAACTCTTTCACTGATCCTTCCGGTAGCACATTTTTGCCTGGTGACCAAGTCATTAGAGGCTACTGGTATGAACGCTTGAGAAGTGGATCTCGTACCTATTGGTTGCGGGATGATAAGCCACAATCATATGTTTTTTCCCACATTGTGGTAGCCTCTAAGTTTACTATGGCCCCAACTGCTCATGTTGTGAAGGGGAGCTTTGGAAGTTATGAGTTAAAAGAAGATGTTCTAAATATCATTCTAAACGCTGTGCTTGAAGCAGAGGCACTCGATTAGACAACTACTTTGCTTTCTCCTATGTTGCTATGTTTTATGGACATGTGTAGGATATCCGGTGTATACTGGATGGTCAAAGATGCCGTTCAAGGCTAGCGGTTTTACTGCAGGGTTTAGGGTGTTTGTGTATATGCTGGATGGTCGAAGATGGCGTTCAAGGCTGGCGGGCTTTACTGCAGGGTCCTTCGGATGTTTGTGTATTCTGGAGGGGTCAAAGATGGCGTTCAAGGCTGGCGGGCTTTACTGCAGGGTCCTTCGGATGTTTGTGTATTCTGGAGGGTCGAAGATGGCGTTCAAGGCTGGCGGGATTTACTGCAGGATACTGCGATTTTAGGTGCAATGGAGTTGAAGATTTCATTTGCGCTCTAACGATGGTAATTCCAGAGTTGATTCTTATTCCCATGCATTATTAATGAGTTGGACTTCTACTAGTTTAGTGAATTGCAGGAGTTGAGACTAACTCCATTTGTAATGTCATCCGTGGTGTAGGTACAAATTACTGAAGGCATCAAGAGTAGTGCTTTCACTTGAAGCTGTTTAGGGATGTTGGAAGTTAAATTTTAGGCAACATATATATTTAGTATAAGCTTGGGGATTTTGGTTTAGGATGGCAACCTGCCAACATGTAGTGTTTGTTGAACACTAGAGCGTGTTATGCTTGACAATTGTAACCCCCTTTTTTCACTTATATATGTTATACAACAATTGTTTTTCCATTTATTTATAGCCACAAACTTAATGGATTTGGTGAATTTCAGACTTCAAAACATCTAAAACCTTGTATTGAAAGTTCACCAAAAAATGAGTAATGAAATTTTATTTGACCTCCAGAAAATGTTAATTGGAAATACAATGGCAGATTTTGGGTTTGGGCACCATAATGTCAGACTAAAATTCCCAAAGATCAAGCAGTGTATCAGAATTTTGGACATTCCATTTTCCATGTTGCAAAACAGAGTTAACAGACTCCTCACACATTGCAAATGTAAATGGCAGCAGCCATATTTTGTGGTGGTTTAAGGTCTATAAACACAAACACAGCCTATAGATACTGCAATTCTGATTGGATTTATCTCCTCTGCTGATTCACTTCATGGCTAGGCTGTAGTTCTTTATGTCCAGCCTATAGTTTGGCAAAACTGCCTCAATTATCATGCCTTCTCAAAGAGAATCCAAGAAAAGAGCATCCAAGGAGCTAAAGTGTTTACTAAAAGTATTCTTGCCAATGCAATGGTAAATTAACATTGCCTTTTTAACATATCAAATTCTATCTTTGATAAATGAGTTTAGTAAGGATTGTACTTTGATTTAACAAAGAGGTTTTGATTAAATTGCCATATGCAATAGTGCTTTGCAATCTTAAGGGTTTAACCTTATTTGGGGAGGGGGGAGGAGGGATGTCAGTGTGTGTGTACAAAACATAATTTCAAAGTGAATATAAAGATTGGATTTTATATTCAACTTTCTAGCCAAAAAAAAATAGTTTAGTGCCATGTTTCTTTTTGATTTAATAGCTTTTATAAACTTCTATTATTTTAGGAATGAATTGCCAATGTGATTTTGCTTCTTAACCTCTTGATAGTGTATTTGAGGTTCACCTTCATGAATCTTAAATATAAAAATATCAATTTTTGCAATGGTCATTCTTATATAAAATCATGAACCAAAATATTATGAACAACTTTTTTGAACATCCAATTGTTCATGTTCAAAATTTCTTTTTAAAGATATCAATTGAAGTTCTCATATATTAAAAAAAATAGTTTAGGGTTATTCTAATTAGCTTAGAAATTTAGTTGATATCTAAATACCATGCCCTCTAGAGGTAGGTACTAGGTAGGGGTCAATTTAGATTCATTAAATTGGTTATTTGATTTGATTGAGTAAATTGTGAGCTAGTATTTATTGGCCACAATGATTTATAATGATTTAGACTTTTAGAAGGAAAATTTCTATTGAAAATTAAGCTACAAAGATGAAAAAATGTCTATAAGTGTTATATTATAGACAAAGAAGTTACAAGTTCATATATAGGAATTTACTAAGTTGTAAATTATCTATTTTCAAATAGGGGGCAAAAATGACATCATGATGAAAAATTGGACATAAGATAATTGAGGTAATGAGATATATAGCTCTATATATTTCACAAATCTAATGCTTGGTTGCAATCTCCAGATATGTACATAATGTATAATTGGAGAAATTGTTGAAGTCAAGTGGTTAGGGTATTTCCGAAAATCAATTAATGCAAATATTTTAATCTTAGAGTAGTCTAAGTTGTGAGTCCCAACATGAAATATTTAAGATCATGAGGTAATGGCATTTAATAATTAAAAGTAAAACCTTTAGCCATTTAGAATGTAGGGTAGTTTACAAAAATCTATTGCTAAACAATTGATGTCATTTGTGACATTAGTATTTCCATTTGAATCCAATTTAGACTTGTAATCCATTTCATTTTCTTTCAAAATACTTCAAATCTCAATGAAATGCAATCAACTCCCAAAAAAATCAAAAATCAATATTAAATCAATATTTTCAAGCCTAATGTTTATATATCTAAGAAGATTTAAAGGTAATCTATCAACCCCTTGTAGGACTTAAATAAAACTCATAGTTACTTTTATTAAATGTAAGAGCTCATTAATATGGTTAATCCAAAATTCATTACTTCACTAAATGTACTTAGAACTCCTTCAAATGGTTGATAAAACTTCATAACTTAATTAAATGTAAAAGTTCCTTCTATTTGAAATTCTTATTGATATAATAGTTACCCTTTTCAATTAGTATTCAAAACTTGTGCAAGATGTACAAACAAGAAAAAAATTGGGTCCAAATAAAAAATCCTTCAAATGTCACTAAGTGCACTAATTCCAAAAATTGAGCTTAGTACACTTAATGACACTTGGCACATTGGGACCCAAATTCTTTTGTCAAATAGGTACTTATCCTAAATCACTGAAATCAACTATGGTAGATTTTAGATCTCAAAAATTATTAGTTTCTCCTTATATAGAAATTGAAAACTTGTAATTAATTACATATATTCAAAAACTTGCAAATAAGTAGCATTGCAAATTGCTTGTTGCATTCTTCCTTTATTTTTTAAATCTTCTTTAAGTTACCATGATGTGGCACTTTATTAATTCAATTAAATTGGTTTTGAAAGCTAAGTCACTCCAATCCAATTTTTTCGGGCTTTGGATTTAATTATATAGCCAATTTTAACCGGTAATTAACCTTTGTAATTTTATTTAGATTCATTCTAAGTGAATTGAAATTGAAAATCCCAAGAATTAATTTTGATCCAAGTTTGATTACCATTTTGCACTTCACAAAAATTTACTAAGTAATTTATAAAGTAGATTCGAACTTGTACATTTTTTTTCCAGGCTTGAATTTATTATAGAATTCAATGGGTTTTTTTAACACAACACTAACTCCATTTTATGTGGAACTAGAGATGCTTTGCTAGTGACACTCTTAAGTCTTAACCTACAATTTTTTCATTATTTTTTGGCTTTGTATTTTAAAGCATTTATAAGAGCCATGATGATCACTATTAATTTCTCTACTTCATAACATTGAAGTTTTAATGAATTGCTCATGCTATGAAGACTCTATGATTTTTAAAATTGTAGCATATTGTACAAGTTTTCCTAGTAGGACCTTAAGTAGGCCCAAAATCAATATTTGTAGAAGTGCCTACTTTGGAAATTGTTGGACTACTTCGACAAAAAATTAGAAAATATTTATTAAAGTATTCCCTATTTCATTACCATCCGGCTTACAATTGTAATCTAATTAGAATAAATGTAAGTTGTATTCTAAAGTAGGTACAAGGTGATCAATTAATATGTCCTCGTGTATGTGAATGTGGATTGGCTACTTCAAAAATTGTATGAGCAACTTCATTGAATGCCAAACTTATTTATTAAATTAAAGTTAAAAAATTATCCAATTTTTTTTCTATATTTTGGGTCTTAAGTATAGTTGTTTTTTACACTTTCATAATAATTTGTGAGGAGTAAAGTTGCCTAAGTTGCTAGGAAGCTATAGTAAATGGATGCATGGATTTAGGTTTCAATTTTTGGGCTTGTTTTGGATTTGAAAAGTAAGTTGCATCACAATTCAAACCATTGAACTACTACATAGGATAGTTTAGACATTTGGACAATATTAGTAGGCTAGGAAGCAAAGTCAAAAATGGAAGTTGTCATTGTTAATTATACCCATTTTAATTTGCTTTGTCCCTCTACAACTCAATTCCCTAAACCCCAAACTTCTACTTAGAATATTCAAATGTTGGTTAATAAAAATTTATTTATAAATATGGAAAACTCTATGGGTACGTTCATTTTAAAAAAACAAGCACCTTGATCTCTTCATTACTTGGCTAATAACTTTTATACAAAAACAATTGAACACCTTTCCAATTGCTATTAGTAATAAGATTTTTAATCCTTATCTAGTATCCTAAAACACTATAATTGCACTCACTTGGTGGCATTTTGAGAACTTCTAGTACATAAATTATTAAAAAAAACGTGTTGTGTAGATTTTAGATGATGCCAATTATAGATGATGCCAATTAAAATGTTCTATTACGTGATATGAAGTAATCCATTTTGGAAATTTAAGATTTGAACATGTAAAAACTACATTTCCAAGTGGAAATTGTCAATCTTGGTTTATCTTGATAATCCAATTTCCATTTGACTTGTAGTTCTATATTCATGTGAAATTGGTCCTCTTATAAGACCTCATATTGCCCATCCCAATTGTTATGGGATATAATTAACCCTTTAGGGACAAGAATTAGAACCAATATGTATGGTTATATATCATGTACTCATTTCAATTGAGCATACTATGTTTTCATGTAGTGATGAAATTTGGAACACATCACAATTAAAAGAATCTTTGCATTATACAAATTATAACAGACTCAATTACAACAATGCTACACAGCAATCAAGAATTCCAGACTTCGGAACAAAATTGAGACAATAAATTAGCAGCACTACTTACTTAAGAGTCCAAGGCAACAAATTACTGAGAATACAATAAAATCCCAAGGATGCTTTAATTTTAGCACAAAGAAACGAAATGTATGTCAATATGTTGCTAGCACTGTAAAATTCAAGTAACCTTTGCAAAAGCCAAAACAAAACAGCAAGTACCTAAAACAAGTTGACCTGAAATTAACCCTCACTGAATCAAATTCAAAATATATCCACAGATTCAAGGGAATGAATATGAACATTTCCTAACCCTTAACCAAACATATTAGCTTAGCTTTCAGATATTATTGCAAAGACAACTCAACATATCATAAAAGGAAGATATGCATGTGTGACCCACTTCTGAATTAAAAAAGCAGATAGTTACTACATCCCAAAAGTTGGGCTGCCTTGCAACACTAAAGCTAGCTGAACTAATGTGTTGGCTTGGCGCTGCTTCGTGTAACCCTCCCTCTCATAATATCTAGAGCACTCTCAACTGCCTCCTGTGCCTTGTTCTTGTTGTCATGCTTCCGTGAATGTGTCTTTCGGCTCCCATCTTCATCTGATTTAGGGATCCCCTTTCTCTTTGGACCCTTAGCACTAACCACACATGGTGTGCTTGAATTAACAACCGGGCAAATGACAGACAAACTAATGGTCTTGGAACTCGGTGCATCTTCCTCCAATGGTCCTGGCTCCCTTCTCACGCTAAAAGAATACTTAGGGGTCTTACATAACGCACCTCCTTGGTCAGGCAATGCCAAAATGATTGGGTCATCCTCTGTAAATTCGCCCTCCACATCAGCTGCCGTGTTTTCTTCTTGTAAATCTGAACCTAAGTACATTGAAAGAACTAGGACATATTAATTGAAATTTCTGGCAAGAGCACGACCTATGTATATTCAACACAACTATGCTTAGGAATCTACAGTAGCATTTTACCAAATGAAAAAGGGTTCATTAGTTCAAGTTGTATAAAGTATGAACCCAAACCTTCTTGAGTACCAGATGCTGTTACAATTGGCACCACAATGTCGATGGGTATAGTATCGGTGCTGAGACCATCCGTAAGACCTGCTGATTTTGAAATTTTGGTAATAGGCAAATTTTCAATAGATAAATTTGGAGCAGGTGATCTCTTCAAGCTCGATTTGTGCAAGCGTGACTTCTTCACAGGTGAATTCACCTCGCCTTCAACCGTCGTCCTCGCAAGTCCATTCTCTGGCTCCTCAAAAACTAATGGCATTGTTGTAGCTTGATTTTCAATGTCTACTTTCTGACCTTGAAATGTTGATCCTGATGACCCGAGGTCACTTTGCTTCTGAGACCCTGTAAACAAGTAATAAACCCGAAAATCCAACAAGTTCAGAAGATCACCCTACAGAACTCATGACAACTTCAGGCACCTTAAAATCCAAGCCTACCAGTGCAATAACGTGGCCAGAGTTGCATAATAATCTCTTATAACTTATGCATTGCAATCTCATCAAGACTAACTAGTAGAATCCAAACTCTAAAATGAGAATTCATCGATAAATTGTAACCCAAATCTGCAGAAGCACTGAACCAATTTAAGTATGATGACTTCTGATACAAATTTATCTTCACAGCCACAAAACCGAGGTTAGCTTAAGTACTTCGCAAACATCAATATTGGTACCCGATAACAAGCAATGAGAGGTTGCTAAACCCTGAAACAAACTGTAATTCAAGTAATCAAGCAAAACACCCTAAGCATAAGGACCCTAAATCTAATCATGAAAGGACTAAGTGAACTATCAAAAGCACAAGGACTTAATAGGAGCACAAGGAAAAGGATTAAACACATTTAGCAAAAGGCCCAAAATGTCCTAAGCACCCAAGCAGAAAACATTAAGCATTAACCACCCTAAGCATCCAGACTGAACACATTAAGCACTAAGCACCCTTAGTACTCACATTGATCACATTAAATATACTAAACACCATTAGCAAAAGGAATAAGTACCTGAAGCACCACAAACAAAAGGATTAAGCACCTTAAGCACCACGATCAAAATGATAAAGCACCTTAAGTACTACAAGCAAAAGCACTGAGCACCCTAAGCACAAGGGCAACCATCCTAAGCAAAATACATCGTGAGGGAAAAGAGTTCATCAGTTAAGTACTGAATATCATAAGCATAAGGAATGCAGACACTTTGGAAAAGGACTAAGCAACACTTTCGTCCAAATATCAGCCTCAAACCTAAACGAAAGCAGCCACAACTTCAACAAAAGGATTATTCAGAACTGTAAGCACCGATGTGTTAGTTCTATAGATACAGTAAGCTATCAATTGACTCACTGCCTAAGCCCATTGTTCCAAACAAGCTCAGAATTTGAATAAAAAAAGAGCAATCAGGTTCTCACAATTTGTCACTTGGACTCCACTATCGGCTTGGCAGCTCAACTTCGCATCTTCCTTCATCTTTGAGGGATCCTGCTGAACTACATCGTCTTGTAATTCCAGATCTTTGAAACCAAAGGACTGCCACCAACTTGACTTAAATTGTTCACCACACGCCACACATGTTTTTTGCTTGCCACAAACCCTAGCAATGCAAAATGGATGATACATATGCCGACATGAAGCAATAACAATATCAAAAGCTGAAAAGAATCCGTTGCAAAATGAGCAAGGCTGGAGTTCAAAGTGAATATCGTCCCATTCACTGCCAACGTGTGAAATAGGGAGCGGTCTCAGGGATACTCCTCCTCCTGATTTCATTTCCTCAATCTGGTCCTCAATTGCCACTTTTTTGCGTACCATTTCTTCAATTTGTCTCTCAAGAACTTTGAAATCCGAATTAGATTTCCAAAGCTCAATCTTTGCATTTTGGTACATCTCTTCTCCTTGCACAGCCCTTTTGCTATTCTCTTCTAGGGCAAATTTCGCAATCTCCAACTTCCTCCCAATGCGATCTCTTTCACCTCTGGATATGCTCAGTTGCACAAGAAGAGCCTCACTTTCCGTTGTTGCTTCACCACCGTGCAATGCAATAACCTGACATCAATTCAGTCAGTTACTGTACATCGGAAGTCTGAAGCCGGCCAAGATTTCCTCATATAGTTTTCAACATTTTATTTTCCTAAGTGTTGATGGATTCAAAAGCACAAGTGTACAAGCACAGAATGTGAAATACTAAATCACAGTTCAAGATTCAAGCTACCATTGTATCCCAGGGATAGACTGCAAGATTTTTTAAGAGCCCAGATTCTCCAACGAGTTCAAGCCCTAGTCCTTCATCCAAAATCCAAAATAGTAGCAGCAAATTCAATCCTCAGTGTGGCCGAATTGATCACATCAAATTCTTTGAAATTTCACTTCTTCAAATGTTAATTTGAAATCGCAAAATACAAACTAGATACCTAAACCTTCAAATAAATAACTCATACTCTAACAATCACTCTAAAGTTATGAACCTCATTGTCTTTTCACATAAACCAGATTCAACAAAATTGAATTAAACATCTAGGCTCACATAGGCAAAAGACTCACGATTCACTGCAACCAAGTTGACTCAAGCAGTCCTTTGTGATTGTTTTTTAAATACCAATTCGTACCCTAAAACCAAAGAGAAGATAACGTAAACAAAAAAAGAAAATCAAACAATTCTCCAAGGAACAGTTTGCAAGATTTAGGGTTTGGTTCCAAACACCAGCATGTTCAGGCTTCAATGGCAATACAAGCAACCCGTAGCCCTAAATCAAAACAAGACAATAACTTAAAAAATTTCAAAAACAAAAGAGAAACTAAACCCTAAACCCTGACCTCCGAAACTTACAGCTTGCATTGAATGGGAAATTTCAGTGTCCACCGAGAGTAAAGCAGATTCCAAAACCTTTACGCTCTCCTCAGATTCTCTGGCTGCACTCTTCCTGTCGTCCATGCTATAGCGGAGCCCGATGATTCTATCTGCCTCTTCTTTGCGAGCTCCAGCAAGCAACAAGAGTCTCTTTTGAACTGTATCCAACGAATGAATCTCAATCTGCAAAACATCCTTCACTGCTGTAATATCCGCATCAGAAACAAGGCACTTCTCATTGGAAAAACCATAGCTGAATTTTGTTAGGTTGCTGGACGGAGTTCTTCTTCCATTTCCAAGCTTAGTGCTAGGCTTTCCTCCTTTACTGAAAAAAGAATAGACAGGTTGAGTGTCGCCTGATACTCCCCCACTCCCTTGAGAATTCCCGCCGTTGGAATTTCCCGAGTCTTGCAACTTGGATTTCCCCAACTCCTGTTGACACCGATCAGCCTTCTCCCTCGCGGTGGAAGCAGCTGCCGTTGCCCAATCCACGTCTTCACCCTTACAGCCCAAAATAAAACCTTTAACAACCCAGAGCATGAACTCGTTGTTTGTCACGTCCTCTGTTCCGTAAATTTTCCCATATAAGCTCACGAGCTCTTGTCTGGTTTCCGGATGCAATTTGGTGTTCGTCATTCGGTAGGTACTCACTTTTCCCCAAACTTCTTCTAAGTCCTCTGTAGAAACGCTGGCAGTATCAACTACCGACTTTGGATTCAAACCTGTTGAACCTAAACCCCTAACCTTCACAGAATAGTCCACCGTTTGTTCTCTAAACAACGATAACTCTTGAATTAGCTCATGGGTAGACTTGGGTTCTGCCTTTGCTTTTATTCTTGCAGCGCGGCTTCTCTCTGCACTCCTCATGCTTACGGATTTTGATCCTAAATCCTCCATTACTTTTCAAATGCGATGCACGCACTAACTAAATCCTGCATTCGACACACCTAAACCCAAACCCTAAGCACAAATTATCAACACCTCGGCACTCAAGGAATATGAACTTCAAGAATTCAGAATAGAACCACTGCGAGGGAGACTATAATTACAATAAAACCCTAAGCCAAAGTTGCAACAGCCTCAGTCTTGCACAACAATGACGCACCCAAAACTTCACAACAATCAATTCCATCGTCAGTAAGAGCGATCGGGAAAAGAAAAACCTAAAACTGCCGCAGATGACCAAGCGAACCTGACCAGTACAACGATATTAAACCGGCAACTGACACCTTTCGCCAAAATTCAAAATTGCGTGACTCGTACGACACCCACACTGTCATCCGTCTTTGAACAAAAGGAATCCGATAAAGCAGCGAAGGAACTGGCGCCACTGGCTCCTAATAGCTCGTTTCTACCCTCTATAGTTGCCGCAAATGGAGAAGGAGAGGGAAGTTCGAGAGGATGAAGAAACAGCGCAGGTTGCTATAATGATTCAAGAAGACCGAGCATGAATATGATGAATAATCCTGTGAAAGAGAGCAAGAAGAAACGAAACCCTAGAGGACCTAAACTTTCTTCAGGAAAATTCATCTTGAGCCCAGTGCTGAAGGGAGGTGACCGCAACACCACTTGCAAGATAGTCTTGTTGTCGTCTGCCAACTCCTCCTCCGACTTCGGTAACGCTTGATTGTTGAAGGATCCCCATTGCGAATCACCTTCCACTCCCTCCATGCTCTGCATCGCAAAAGCTCTCCTTCTCCACAACCTATCCCATAGACTATCTATTACAGTCTCCACCCCTCCCCAGCAAGAATACTAAAAATTCCAAACATTTGAACCTACTCCGACCATCCTCAGTGTAACGATCCACCATCGCTCAATCACCTCAATCAACCTCGCACCAAATGTGTGAAATCCACTGCAAGAAATTGTTGAATTCTACACATCTCTCAATATTCTAGCACAGATTCATACATCATCCCCAACTTTGCTTGATATTTCATTTCAACATGAAATCCTTCTCAAAATTCCATGACATTGGACTTGCACCAAAAAGGTGACAAGCAGCCTCCACAAACTCAACTCAAAATATGCCTACCCACCAATTCCTAAGATGCTCTGCAATATCATGAAACTATACATACCGCCTCCAAGAATATGAAGATGCTCCAGGAGGGTTCGAGACGATGTAAACATCATGACTCTGCTGCATTGGCATTCCATCTAATACTCCATCAGGCCAAGCAATCTCTGCATGGTTCATTTTGAAAGTGTTTACTATAAACAAATATGATTACTGCAACAAATTATCAAGAATTCGATTACATACTGTTTCCTCTATCGTAGAAGATTTCCCACGTTTCCGCTTCTTTCCTTTGTCAATTTCTTTGGAAGTCTTCATAGCTCTACTTAGAGCTACGGAATTGAGGTAGAGCCCACACAACAGTAAAAACATTGAAAGATAACCTTCTCGCAAAACACTCGCAGAACTTTCTACAGTCTCAACACTCCCTCGTTCCTTTTCAATATTGCCCCTAAACTCACTATAAGAAATTCATGTTTTAGATGACGAATTTTAGATGATATTTAATGTAGTAACTTGTGTTTTTATGTCAACAATGATGTCCGCCATAACATCTTGATGTTATGGCGGACATCATTGTTGACATAAAAATACAAGTTACTACATTAGATGTCACTTAAAATCTATCATCTAAAACATGAGTTTCTTATAATGACTCATCAATCGATTAGCAACATTAAGAAACCCATGCACACAATGGAAACCAATGGATATCATTGCACCTCTAACCCGAATTTTAAATCCTATACACAACTTAATAGGGACCACTATGTGGGTGACATCACTGAAATCCAATTAACTTGGCTGCCCTAACATTGACACCAAAAGAAGCACACATCTAGAATGAGAAGTTCAACTTGAATAAACATTGTTGAGAATAGGAGACAAAACAAAACCAAAATATGCAAGTAGAAAAAAAGAGGCAACTTTAGATGGGAGTAGAAATATACGTAGAAGAGAGAAGAAGAGTAGTTCCTCTCTCTTATTTGTCCAAAGTATTCTAATCTTATCCCTAAATGTCTTTATAACTACTAGTGGGCCCTATGCCGATGCCACTGTTAGAACTAAAGTAAAAGTAATTTCTTAATTTTTTAATTCATTAAAACTTTGAAATTCAATAACTTTTTCACCATAAGTTAGAATGCCACAAAATCAAACCCGTATGCCCCTCCTCGCTGACAGCTTTTCGACGGTACTAAGCACGCAACTAGGGGACACACGAGCTAGGAGATCTCAACATGACAAACAAACAAAACAAACAACTTGTCTTAAGGTATAGATTAGTATGCCTTGTGCCAATGCTACAGTCAAATCCAAAGTAAAAGATATTTTCTAGTTTTAGAATCATAAAAACTTCAAAATTCAATAACTTTCTCATTGTAATTTGGAATGCCATGAAACCAAGCATGTGCACCTCTCCTTGCCGAGCGCTTTTCAACGGTACCATGTACGCAACCAGGGGACGCACAGGCCGGGAGATCTCAACGTAACAAACAAAACAAACAACCTTCCTTAAGGTATAGATAGAGAACTGTAGATATTTATAGTGGAGAGTGTATCAATAGAATGATATTATTAACACTCCTCCTCACTCGACATACTATTACTAAAAATATTGTAATCTTAGAAGATATACAATTGTTGCCTCATTAAAACCTTGGTTAGAATCAAGAATAAAATCAAAGATGAAGGAAAAATAGTACAACACCTTTGTAAATCCATTTATATAGCAAAATCCACTAGGAAAAAATCCAAGGAAAGAAAAATAAAGGTTTCACAATAACTAAATCTCTTGTTTTATGGTACTAAGTCGCCACATTCCAATACATTGAACAAGCCGACAATGAGTACTCAATGGAAGAGCCTTGGTAAAGGTATAACTAAAATATTTTGGTTCAATATGTTTAGTTCAATCATCCTTAACAAAGCCTATTTGCATTTGTACAACACAAGCACTATTGTCTTCATATAAAATAGTTGAAGAATCATCATATGCTAATCCATAATTTGTTTGAATAAATTTATCAATCAATCTCAAATAAACACATTCCGGAGATGCCTTATGCAAAGCAATAATCTCTACATGATTTGATGACGTAGCTATAATTGTTTGTTTCACCAATTTCTATGATATTGTAGCTCCATGTCTTAAGAAAACATATCTTGTTTGAGACTTGGATGTTGCAAGATTAGAATTATAGCCAGCATTAGCATATCCAACCAACTTAGAATCTATAGCCTGCGTATAGTGTATTCCCAAATCTTCAGTGCCCTTTAGATAATGAAGGAGATGTTTAACACCATTCCAATATTGTAATGTAGGTCGGGAATTATGCCTTACAAGTATACTAACTACAAATGTGATATCCGGTCTAGTGGAAATAGCCAAATATAAAAGAGCTTCAATTGCAACGAGGTATGGGTATTGTTCACCCAAAGGTTCCTCCTCATCCTCGCAAAGGCAATAAGGATCATCACCTATATTTCTACAACCAACCATAGGTGTAGAAAGTGGATAAGCATCCATCATATTGAATCTTTTTAAGATTCGATTAATATAAGTCATTTGAGAAAGGAACACGCTACTGTCTTTGAGATGATTAATTTACAAGCCTATGCGGAAGGTAGTTTTTTCCAACAATTTCATCTCAAATTCACAAGTAAGTAGCTGTATTGTTGCAATACATGCAGATTTGGTACCCACAAGATTTAGGTCATCAACATATACTACTATAATGACAAATATTGATATATCTCTTTTAATAAAGAGACATGGAAGTAATTTGTTATTAATAAAATGATACTCAATAAGATAGTTCTACAACCGTTGATACCACATAAGTTGAGCTTGCTTGAGGCCATATAATGCCTTGTGTAATTTAACACCACAATGCTTGTCCGGAATGGAAATAACTTGATTGAATGTTTCAAGGCTAGGTGAAACTTTCATATAAATAGTAGTATGAAGAGTTCCATATAGATAAGCAATAACCACATCCATAAGGTTCATTTCAAGTATAGTGTACACTGCCATTCCAATAAGGTATAAAAAAGTGATAGAGTCCATAACTGAAGAATATGTACAGTTATAGTTTATACCAAACTTTTGATTGAAACCTTGAGCAACCAAACAAACTTTGTAATGAGAAATCTGACCTTTTTCATTGCATTTGGGTACGAACGCCAACTTAAATCCAATAGGTTGAGTAGAAAGATCATTGACAATAGGTCCAAACAATTGTCTTTTCCTCAAAGAAACATATTCCTCCTCGATAGCAACTTTCCACTTCAACCAATCAAGGCAGCACATTGCTTCATCAATGGTATGTGGATGAGGATCATTTTTCTCGCAAGAAAGATTCTCTACAATTATAGAAGCAAATGAATCATCCAATTCAATAGTTTTTCTATCCCAAATATTACTTGTACTGCAATAATTAAATACTGAATTGCAACAATCTGAATCAAATCCAAATTAAATACTAAATTAATTTGGATCGCTGAATTGAATTGATAAGTGCAAACCACAACATGAAGAACACATGAAGAACACATGAAAAACACAAAACATTGGCGAAAGTATTTTTAGGGTTTTGAGAAAAGAGAGTGTCTAGTGTCTACATTGGAGCAAATGCAAAGCTGCAATGGAGGGACTTGGTGCTCTATTAGAAAAGCTTGCCAAAATCAACAAAACTTAGTTTTTTTTTTCTGTTGTTTGGAATAGCTAGAAGACGTTTCTAAATGCTTAATTTTGTCAAGATTAACAAAATGGCCAATCTTTTTTATTGTTTTGAATAGTGCAAAGACAAAATCAACAATTTTTAGAGAATCTAAAATCTTTTGGAATCTTTTGGAATCTTTTTGGAATCTTTTCAAAATCTACTTGAATCCAACAAAATATTTTTGAAATCTTGTAGAATCTTATAAAATCATTCCAAAAATATAAAGTACTAGAGGATTCAAATCTTATTAAAATTTCTAAAGAATGTTGCTTTATTTTGTATAAGGTTCCAAAAATCTTTTAAAATTCTTAAAAAATTCAAAATATAATTTAAATTTGATGCAAACAATCTAATTATTTGTAATGTTTTAGTTCTTTAATACATTCAATAGTTTGAAATTCAAATAAATCTATATAATAGAAGTATTTAATTTCTATAATTTCTCAAATTTGAAGCTAACAAATGCTTCTATATAATTTTAAAAGGTAAGAAATTATTGTTGTGAAATTGAAGATTTTGTTTTAAAGTGGTTATAATGATGTAATAATTGTTTTATACTGAGATGAAATCATCTTCTGAATGAAAATGGAATGATTAAATTTTTTTTAATAAAAAAAAAAGTTCTCAATTAACACCAAATTCAAATTCCATTTTTCTCATAAAACATACTTGAACTATCTATGAGTGGCCAAATATGAAATCTATACATCATACATTGACTAGTCAAAAATATCGTTAATATTAGAAGTTAATAAATGAACACCATTATTTGATAAAACTAGCCCCTCACTACATGTTGTAATAAAAAATAAGAAAAAAAAATTCAAGGTAAATTTGCAAGTAGATGATAAGAAAATACAAGCTATATTTTTAGAAAAAAGTACTTAATGTTTTTGGAGATAAAAGTAATTGGAAGTTTCTATTTTTTTAATAATTTACATGACATTTTTGATAATAATCAAATTATAATGATTTTAATATTATATTTCTAATTTTCTATAATTAAAACTTTAAACTACTTCAAGTTGGAGTTTAGAATTTTTTTAACTAAGCTTTTTATGAATCACCATTTTTTTGAAGTCAGCAAACTTTAATAGTCTTTTTGGCATAATACAGTAACTTTTTATCAAAAAAAATTTCTCAAAAAAGTTGTAACTGAATAAAGTTCACTTTGATGTCCAAAAATCCGTTTGTAGTTTCAAGCCTCCATTCAAAAGTTATGAGCAAAAATGAGAGAAGAGTTGAAATTAAATTTTTTTGGAAATTTAAAATCATAGTCTTTGATTTTTGTCCATAAGACCATAACTTTTTCAAAAAAGGTCTAAATGACAAAAGGATTTTTGGAATTTAAATTTGACATCAACTTGCAACTTTTCATAGTTCAAAGTTTTCTTAGAAAAGGTCATTTACTATTCCTAAACGGCCTCTAAAGTCTGCTCATTTTTAAAAGCATTGGAAGAAAACCCTTCTAAGCATAGAAGTAAAACCGAACTCTCATTTAAATCAAATCTCTTATTAGTTGGCTTGGTGGTTTAAGGCACTTATTACCTTCCCTCAAGGTTGCAGATTTGAACCCTGTGGTGTGCATTCAACTTGTAAGAGGGCTGCAAATATGGCTTGCCATGCAAGCAAGGTTGCTGATGTGGCCTATGCCATATGTCTCATTTTAATTGGTGAATATATTTTTTAGAAAGAAATAATTTTTTCTATATGAGAAAATTTTGATAAAAAATACTCCAAATCAACAAAAACAAAACAACAGAATTATGTTACAAACAACAAAAAAGTATCCAAAACAACTTGACCAAAACAACAAAACAAATCAACAATTTCCAATTGATATTTTGTTGTTTTGGTTGTGATTTTTTTTAGTAGTGGTAGAGAACCTAGAGAGTTGATAGTAGAACCGGTTGACAAGACAAGATCCTAAAGCCCCGGATTTGAAGCACGAAGTCATCAGGTAGACCCTGTGGTTGGTCAATTTGTACTTGCTTGATTGGGCTTGTTCTAAGTTTGGAGGCTAAGTCTAGTGGTTTGGACAAGGAGATCACATCTACTTGTACTTGGTTTGTGATGAAGGCCTTGGGCGGAAGTGGCTAAGTCAAAAAATCCTCTAATTGGTCATTGGTTTGGATATACCCTACCTGTACTACACTTGCTTGAGCAACCTCTCTAATGTAATGGTACTACATTTCTATGTATTTTATTCTAGTGCGCATGACTAGATTTTTGACAAGTTTTATACATGACTAGTTGTTAGTAAACAATGGCATTGGACAATTAAAATTTGGAGGTCAATTCCTAAAGCAAACATCTGGAGTATGAAATGTCCTTTATAGCATCTATGAGTACTTAGTACTCAGCTTCTTTACTAGATAATGAAATGATAGGCTACATTTTACTATTTCAATGGACACTTGTATTGCCGATTTTTTGTAGCATGCCTAAGATGGACCATCAAATGTCCGTGTCTCTTTTCCAATTCACACCTACAAACTTGTGGAAGTGCTCTTGACATTAGAAAAAATCTGAGGGCATTAGAAGACTGTAGGTTCCCGGACTGCAGGAACTGAAATCCGACGTGGTTGAGAGAGTGCCACGTAATAATTTATTTTTTTGAATTTTTTTGGGGGGGGCCTTTTTTTCATATTTCAGGCCCCCCCAATTTTTTATTTTTTTATTTTTTTTGGATAAATGCCACCCTGACAGTGGCCAGCAATTAGGGAACAGTTTTGGGGAACAACCCCGAAATGGCCCTTTGGAGGCCTCAGATTTCTTCTAATGCTTTTGGTGCTCATGAAGATGCTATAGTTGGCGGTGCTACTCAAGTAAAGAAGGATTTTCTTTGCCGCATTGTAAACATCATATTCATTAATTTGGGAGATTTGGAACCTTCCAAAATAAAATTATCTATTTGAACATCTAAAAATCAAATATAGTTGAATAAAATTTGAATACAATTAACCTCATATTTTTTAAAACAAATTGTAATTTCTAATAAAACAAGCATTCAAAGCAAAAGAAGAAGGAAAATCCTTCTCATAATCAAACAACATAAGTGAAGAGTCTGTGAAATATACTTTTGTTTTTGAGTTCATATAAGCCTAGATAGTGAATTCTATGTTTGCTAGATTTTTTGCTAGTGTATGATGTATCATACAAGTTTATACTAAGTAATTGAATATTACTTGGTCTCTAATAATACGTACATTTTTTACAATCACGCCACCCTATTTAGTTAGGGTATAATGCGAGAAGTATACAATTTTGAGACTGATAGTTCATGGTGTGTTTGGAGGTCCGGGTTTGATTCTTGTTGACCTCATTTCATTAAGCCATAGGTGCTATCCTAATACAAAGCTACAGTTTGCACTTCACATTCTACACACACATAAATTTTATTATTATTTTTAATTTTTAAAGAGTAATATCTTGCAAATTGTAGCGGATGTCCATGTGGTCAGTGGAAAGTGGGCCACTTGTATTTTCCAAAAGAGGGTGAATATTAGGCTTGGTTCTACTTTCCCACCTAAGAATCCGCCACCTTGTCAATGCTAGCCTAATGTCCGAGTTCCCTGGAGATATATAATAATCTACAATATAGTGTTCACAAGCATAGGCAAATAAACTTACGGTAATTAATGCTTAAGAAAGCTTGTAGAAAGGACACCAAAGATATAGAAGCATGACAGCACATTAGCGAAGCGCACAAAAGTGAAGCACAAAATACAACACATATTCTTCTCAATCAAATGATAAGGCACTTATCTGGCTTATTCTATAACTACAACAATCTTTAATTCTTGAAAAAATATTTTTTACTAAGAAAACCTAGAAACCGCAAGGATTGCACAATTGTGCGTCTCTTTCATAGGCAAGAGTCAACACCACATGTTCAACAAATACACAATAGAAATAAATAAAATAATACATCTAGCTATGTTGTTTTAAAGCAGAGAGTTGAATACATCTACAATCATACTTGGTTTATAAGTTTATCTTCAACTATGGTGGTGACAAGCACAAAGCCTCCATGAGATGGATCAAAGGCTATAGACATTAGATGAAATCTGAGGGCATTAGGAGACCGTTTCGGGTCTGTTCCCGAAATGGCTCCCAATGCCGCAGATCCTCGTCAGGCCGACTTTTATGGAAAATAAAAAATAAAAAATAAAAAATTGGGGGGGGTCCTGAAATATGAAAATAAGTCCAAAAAAAAAATTTTGAAAAAAATAAAATAAAATAACGTGGCAATATCCCGACCACGTAGGATTCAGGTTCACAGGGCAGAAACTGCGTTCCCGCAGTCCGGGAACCCGCAGTCTCCTAATGCCCTCAAATTTCTTCTAATGAGTCATACTAGAGCTTGAAGAGGTGGTTTGAACTGCATCTGGGCTTACATGAGCTGAAAAGTTTGATACTATTAAGCAATGCAATAAGGGTCCTAGACAATCCTCTCCTTCAAGCAACGTCTCTAGTGTTGATTGTTCCCGCCATTGGAACAAGTATGCTGCCAAGGGGGAAAATCCAGGCCATAGTGGTGAAGTGGCCAATAATGGTAATTGGATGTTGCCCATTGCAATCTTTGCTGTAACTTGTTATGAATTGTCAGGGGTATTCAGATCCCATGCAATCACTTCCCAAACCACAACGGTGGATGGATTTCCAACTGGTGCAAGTGTGCAACTGCAGCAAGAAGAGACCCAAAATCACTAATTATTGCATCTCCTATAACCCCCCTGATGCACTTGTTCCTAGAACTCCTTTCTTTGTAACAAACCATTTAGGAGAGCTAGAAGGCCATTGCTTCTAGTGGAGCTGTACAGTACCGGCCCAAAATACATTGCACACATACAAGAAATTTGGCCACTACACTGTAAGATAGAAAACAACAACACTATTCAATCCCTTCTATTGAAACTTAAGGACATTGCTTTTGATGCAAGAATATTGACGTTAAATACAACACCCAATAGAACATCAGTTGATATTCTTGAAATTCGATTATATCAAAAATGATCACCCTAGTTTAAAGTAACAAAATAAAAAGAAAAGGGGAATAAATAAAGACAAATAAATAAATAAAAAGAGTTAAGAACTGAGAGAGTATAAGGATGGATTATTAACTGGTTGCACGAACTTGATGTGGCAAATACTTTTCTTCAAATGATCCTTTGCTAGCCATGGGAGATGATGTCTATCGATACTGGAACAAAATATATTTCAGATTTGTTAAAATAGCAGTTAAAACTCTTCTATATCAATAATAGAAGAAGATGATTGCTTAAAGAGTAGTACCTCGATAATTTCATGCCAATAATTTCGGACATTCCAAGATAGGTACTCGTTTACAAAATAACTTGAACTGAATTAATAAAGCCATCGATATCTTTTAAGGAGAGGCGTTTAAGAATACTTCACACAATCACAACATTAAAATGTGGTTGCAACAAAGCATATTTCAACTATCTTTTTCAATCACTAACTTAAACTCATGCAGTAATGCTTCAATTGGCAATCATATTAAGAAAATCAACAAATAACTATTCTTACATATACCAAATATAATTGCATCATGGGTTGTACTTTAAGAGTATAACTTGCTATGTTTCATCATCAAAATAAACATACTAGACAGTTTCTTACAAGTGGGGGAGCTTCGAGCCACTTGGTGGAAATAGATTGCTCTTGCTGCCACTTGTAATCACAACTCCACCCATTACATGTGCATACCACATTTGCCCCTCCCTGATATTTACGTAAATGAGATTACATACTCCTATTATTTAGCATTGTGTTGAGATTATCCATAATAAAAGAAAAGACCATGAAAGGCAATTAAGATTTCGATAAGTAGACGGTTGAAAATTAATGAGAATGTCCATTCACTTGAGTTGGCTATGACGAGATGCTAGCTCATCCAGCAGCATTCACAATCAAAAGAGTTTGAGAACAAGAATTTGGTGACCACTCAAGATGTTGGATGGAATCACCAAGGAAATGTGCAATGTATGTATTAGAAATCGACGACAAAAAGAACAAATAGCTTCTCATCACATTCTATGTAAAAATACAAAAAAGATCAAAGGCTTATCAGTTGGAATGTTGAAAATTGAATGTTCTGTAGGTTGCTACGGGTCAATCAAATGCATAGGTATCCAAAAGGCAGGTTCCTAAGTAGACCTAATCCCACAATACAGCATCTATGTGAATACACAAACTTCAAAAGACTTGAAAAGTATCCACTCAGAACAAAATTCACAAATTTGTCTTTCATATGACCAAGAAGGGAATAAATAAACAAGATACGACTAAATTTTCTTAAATGAAAACATATCAAGAGCCAAATATGATTACATTTATGCAAACAACATGTTGTGAATCCATCCATTGGAGTTTAGTGGCCAAAGGCATGAAATGACTTATTAAGATGTCCATAACATTTAAAATCACTCTAGGAATTTCTAAGATAAACCTTGAAATGTTCATCCAAGGTGTGCTCACCCTTGATCTCTTGAACATGTTTCCACTGTGTAGTAGATGAGGTTGGTCTTGGAACACCATGCAACCACAATGCACAAATGATGAAACACAAAAATGAAGTTATATATATATATATATATATATATATATATATATATATTTATTTATTTTTATTTTTTTAATTCTTTAAGTCGGTAGAGGAACTGATTGTTTTAAAATACTAACCAAAGTAAGCAGGACACTCTAAGAAAGAATTGCCTCATCAAGATAGTTGTAAAGAGGTATGCAATCTATAGACAGTTTCTTTCCTTTGAAAAGGATAGTAACTAAAAATGGAGTTGTGTTATTAGAATGACAAGCTATATAATTGATCATCAAAAAAGAGAAAAAGTCACCAATTTGCCATCTTTTGACAAACCTTAACCCCTAAATGCCCAAGGCCTTTTCACAACTTCTTCAAATTTGGTCTAAATTGAACAAAAAGTTCAAATTTTGATATGTTTTATCAATTTTTTCAGAAATGTAACCGTACAAATTCAAACTAGACATGTTAGAGATGACTTTGGAGAAGAAAACACAACATTACCTCCTATGGATTGAAAGATTATTATATTTGATCATGAGGGTGTTAAAATCGCAAAAGTGACGTGAAAGTCCTTGGATCCTATTTTCACATGTCAAATCTAAAAAGTTGGTCAACAAAAAAATATGAGGTTGAAGGGCCCAACATGCACAACCTCAATCAATTTACACTTTTTGAAAATTTTCTCTACAATTTTTTTAAATGAATTTCTAATGTGGCTTTTCCTCCTAGATCTAGTGTATTTGAGTCTCATTTTCAAGAGCCCTCAACACTACGGAAAGTCAAGATTGCAATGGGTACCCTTGCACAAAATCTTGAATAGAAAAATCATAACCAACCATTTTCACAATCAGGTTTTTGATGCTTAAACTAGTCTTCAAAAAAAGTTTCCAAAAAAATAACTATTAAAAATAGAAATTTGGTTAGGTTTTATTTAACTTCAAAGTTTTCAAAACACCATATTCTGGTGCCTTGGGCATTTAGGGGTTAATTCCAATTGTTTTTTCCAATCCACAATGCAAACCTACTGAGTTCCTCTCAAATAATAGTAAACAACAAATTTAGAGACCAAGAGTCATTGCCGGGATCTTAGAGCAAGTAAATAACAACATGTAAGGTAAGAGGCTCAAAAAGCGATCATCTAAGCGCTAATGTGCCTTTTTCATGTACTTCCTGAGATGGAAATATTTTAAGCTTATTTTTCAATCCAAGAGAAATAGATGAAGAATGTAGCACGAGTCGTTTCATATTTTTTTGAAGCATTATTGAATTAGTTATGAATTTTTGAACACAATCTGATCTAGGTCCCTATTTGTGATCATAGGCCTTTGGAAACCTATCCATGCATAGTTTGAAAAAAAATCAATCCTTGTTCAAAAACTAGCATTGCAACATGTGTAAAGTAGTTGAAATGGTATTTGAAAGTGTCTCTTTCTAAATCTTAAATAAATGCTTGAATTATCATTATTTCAGATTTTCAATACTTGTAAGAAGGTAGTTGAACAACGAAGTCTAATTTTGAATTAAATTAGTAGATACCTAACCACTTAGTTAAGAATGAACCAAGTGTGGTTCTTAAACCATCCATTGAAATAGTATAAACAAATCTCATGAAGCTCCATTGTAATCCAAAGCTCATTTTTCCAAAATTCACATGTCGATTTCAGAGCCCCTATTGGATGGTTGAAAATGCCCACTTGGTTTTAGAGCCCTCTCCTATAGAAGCGTGCTATCTCCTCTCAACAGCATGTACGTTAGTGCGCTTAGTTTACCCCACAATATGAGCCATTACTCTAAAAACAAATGAAATGAGAATCATATGGAAACATGTTTTGATATATAGGTATGTTGCCAAGGGCTTGGTTACTAGAACACTTATCCTCTTAACCCTTAAATGCCAACAAGGTTGTTTATTGTCCAATGAATTACAAAGAAACCTAGGACTGAAAGTGCAACTATTCGTCCTTGGAATTTTGTTGGAAAAAGGGAGGTCTTCTATAATAGTGTGACTTGTGTTTTTTGCAATTTTACAAATGGTAGTCAAAGTCATCTACTTCACCAATTGTAGCACCCTTTGGTTCAAGTTCTTTTTATCACCATAACATTTTCTTTTGACAATTGACTTATTTGT
The DNA here is from genome assembly GCA_947034885.2 of Thuidium tamariscinum. Taxonomy (NCBI): domain Eukaryota; kingdom Viridiplantae; phylum Streptophyta; class Bryopsida; order Hypnales; family Thuidiaceae; genus Thuidium; species Thuidium tamariscinum. The sequence continues at coordinate 1,246,201 of OX344755.2, read as the reverse complement.
AAAGCCCCCCACTTTGGACATGACTTTTTTTGAAGTTGAGAAGGCAACTATAGTTGAAGCGTCAAACTTTTTTGCAAGATACTTATGTCACACGACTTCAAAAGTGGGGACCAAACTTTTGTAGGTACCATTTTGATGGAAAAATAAGTTTCATACCCACTTTTATTTTGACTTTTTTAACTCAATCGGCTTTTTCACAAAACTCATGGGTTTAAACCCCAGTTTAGGGTACTTTACAAATAACTCAAATGTATCCTATGATAAAGGCATAATAGGGTAAAAAATGAGTGATTGAAAGTTTAAGAATTTTTTTTGAATCATCTAAAACATGTAATGAATGAATGATGATAACTTTCAATGAGTGCCAACAATAATAACTTTTACTTTCAAGCATTATAAGTATTCATATGCAATCAAAGCATTATAATAATTAAATATTTTTAATGTATATAATAAATCAACATGTATCAATCAATTGTAAAATGATATGAATTAAATCAATAATATATAAATGATGTGAAGATCATTAACAATATATAAGTGATGAGAACAAACCTTGTACATTGTTCGTAAGCTTTCTTTGACCATTCTTTTTAATTTCATTGAAATTAATCTTGTGAGATAAAGTAGAGTTCATTGTACAAATATGGTTGAGGGTTGATTCCAAATTTGGTAAATTCTACATCAAAGTTAAAATTGACTTATTAGTTTAGATTAATATTCTACACATCTAGAAACTAGAAACAAACATCCTATTAAATTTGAAAATCAAAGACAAAAACAAACAATTTAAAAGTAGGAAAGCTGACTATATTGATATTCAACTTGTAGTTTGGGCAATTTGAGCCTTGCATATCTTTTGAATATTAATCCAAGGGCCTAGGCTTATTGCAAAAATATACTACCTCCGTCCCAAAATGATCTTCCTATTTAACAAAATATTATGGATTAAGGCCAAAAATAACATTTTAAAGTCCCCTTTGGATTTGTAAGCAAAGCTTGGTTCACTCTTAGTATCTTTGAAACTTTGAGTTTAAAAAGCCTTTTTCAAAGTGTAATTTTAGAATATAGAAAAGTAGAATTTTGGAGGCATTTTCAAAAAGGCACTTAAAATTTGAATTTGAGGTTGTTATTTTGTAGGTGATTAGTATGGGCCTAAGACCATGTATTCATGAACCTTTGTTCCACCTACCAAAGCTTCACCTCCTTCGAGTAGGCAACACTCAAAGAGATGCAAAAAATACAAACAAAAAGTATTGATTAACCCCTTTAGTTATTTCTTTTGTTTTTTGATTGATGATTTTATGAATGGAAGGGAAATTATTGCTTAAAGTTGTTTTGCTAGTCTTGGACAAGAAGTAAAATCCAAATTTGACAAATTTTCATATCACAAAAGGCAACAAGAAGATCATTTTGGGACAAAAAATGAAGGCCAACATGAAGATCATTTTGGGACGGAGGGAGTATATAATAGAAAAGATGATTGTTTCAATAATGATTGCAAGACATTGAAGTTTTTTTGCTACATGTCAGTTTTCTTTATCAAATAATATATGTCTATCAATAGTAAAACAATATATTTGTTGCTAAAAAAAATATTCTTAACATTAGCCTGATCATGACATATATAAATTACTTCACAAAATAAAAAGTGAGAAGTAAAGCATGAAATAATTGAAAAACTCTAGTTCTTTTGCAACATACTATAAATTGTGAAGCATCATAGGAATGTAAGAACATAACAAAAAAGTTTTTTCAAATTGACCAATGTTTATAAAGCAAAATGTATAGATTCTTTTAGACGTGTATTGAATTAATTATGAATGTTCAAAGAATTGGTTGTAGGTAAAATCCTTAGTTATCCGACTCTTGTACTATAGGTACGGGTCATCTGCATTAGAACAACCAAAGGGATGGCTTTTATAAAAATTATTTCAAATTAAAAAGACCATTAAGTTGGATGAAGACCAAATTACAAAAAATTTAAATGTAGAAAATAGTAAGTTGCATAGATATTAAAAAAATAATTAACAGTATTTATAAAGAATTGAAGCACCTATGCAAAGTCTTTAAAAATCCATACAAAAAAGTTCCTTCCAATAAAAATAATAAGGTTTTTTAATGCTATTATTGCCTTCAAAAAATACTCAATTTATTCCTTAAGATTGAACTAAAATGCATTATAAGTGATTATAATCAAGGCCATATAATATGGAAGTTGCATACACAAGGTAAAATCAATGCTCTACAAAGTCACAAATTTTACTATATCATAAATAAATCCATTCTTTGACAAAAATGCCTAATGACTCCACACTATTGTATCCTATACTATTCATTGTATTGGATACTCTTTATTCAAAATTTTATCCAAAAACAAAGGTCAATATTTCATCATCACAATGGATATTAGATGTGATTACCTTATAAAATTCCAAAAGTCAAATATCAATTAGTTCATTACGCCATCAATCTAATCAAAGACTATTTAAAAAAATTACATTACAATTAAATTCCTAGCTCTGACCATTCCCTTGCAATTATTGTAGGAATAGAGCTTGCTCGATATTTTCCACGTTACAAGAAATTATAAAACCTCATCATCAATTATGTTCATGTACTTAGGATTTAAAAGATTTTAATTCACATCATGACTCTCAAATCAAATCTAATAGAAGTAGAGGAATATAAAATTACCCAATTATAATACAAGATAAGATTTGTACATTCATGGAACTATTGAACAAGAAAAGTATGGTGTGCATTGAATTGGCGATGTATTCTTTTCTCCTATAGTCCTATGTAACTATACAATAAAATTGTAGGAAGCCTCTGATAGTCTCTCTCTTTACATTATATTCACACTTCAAATCAAAACCAAAATTCACTACCTATAAAGCCCAAATCTCTCTAGAATGATAATTCTAGTACAGTATTCTTGTAAGGATGATAAATGCATCATTCATCCAATTTCTTAAACCGCTCTGATCTCTACGGAGGAAGGAGACTTTTTGTTAGTTTAGGGTTTAGTGCAGCCATACTGAGATCTACATTCTCTAGAGATGGCGGGGTCAATTGCAGCGACAGAACTGCAAGAGAGCACACAGGGTTCGCGGAGGAGCCGTGAAGCATGTGCAGCCAGGGTCCAATTTGCTACTGATATTCATTTGCTTCGGAGATGGCGGGACAATTGCAGCGACAAAGCCGCAAGAGAGCGCACAGGGTTCGCAGACGAGCTATACGGCAGCACGGACATGTCACAAACGTACAGCCCGGGGTGGCCGCGCACCATGAGATCCTCGTCCACCACCGACGCGCCGCCGAAGTCATTGCTGTCCAAGCGAGGCGTGGCCGGCATGCGCAGCGTCCCGACGGAGTGGTGCACCGTGCCATAGCCAAACCCTCGCCCGTTTTCGCCGAGGTAGCCAACCGGCGAAGCAGGCGCGCCGTCTTTCCGGAACTGCGAGAAGATCTTGAATATCAATTCGTTGAGCACGGTGAAGACCTGCTCGTTCGATTTCGTCCACCCAGCCAATGCCTTGAATCGGTTCTGCGACAGGTCGTCCATCCAGTTCAAGTTCTTGAACTTTACGTCTGGGACGTAGGGTTCGGTCAGATTGATGACATTGGCGTTGTCGAGGAGATTGCCGAAGCTGAACTTGATTTCGACAATTGATTGCCCTGCGCTGATAGGAACCTCCGGGGAGGAGGGGTCATTCTCTCTGAGATGCCAGTACTCGTGGTTCACGTTCATTTCGATGTTGAACGGGTACCGAATTGCGCGCCCGCTGTCCTCCCGCAAGCCTTTCGAGTAGAAGATGATCTTGGCATGCCCGTTACGTGGAATCGGGGTGTTGTTAATATGCGTCACGGCCCCCTCAATCCAGTTCGTCGTTGGATGATCGGTAAGTCCCTTTCCTACGACTTCTTGAACTGGCTGTGGCAAGGAGTTGAAAACAGGGGAGCGGCGGACGATCTTCGGGCTTTCGAGAGACCCGGCGGCAAGAACCACGACCTTCCCTGTGATGACGCGAGTGCGTCTCCCGATGACGTCTTTCACTTGTAATTTGAAGCGACCGTCGGCTTGTTTTTCCACAGATTCGACGTAGTGGTTGAGCAGTAGCTGGAGGCGGTTGCGGTTCGCGGCGTTGGGATCATCCGGTTTCAAGCCAAGTTGGTTAATGAGAAGCTCCGCGGTGTTGAAGACACCAGTTGGTTCCATGAAATACTCCCTCGCCGGCGCTCCTGATGGCGTTAGGTATGGTTGATGTAATGCGCGAGGAGTTTCTACGATATCGAAATGTTCCGCGAGTGGACTCTGTCGTAGGGCTTGGACGATGGCTTGTGCCGTTTGGCCTAGAGTTACGGACACGTTGAGCTTCTGGCCTGCTTCGGTGAGGTCGTTGGCGAGCCGGGAACGCACATTCGGAGGAAAGAATTGAAGCTCCCAGGGCTGTACCGACGGGATGAGCCCAGACCAGAAGATGGAGCGTCCGCCGAGATTGAGCTGGGGCTTCTCCCCAATGTAAAACTCGCTCTTGTCGTTGCCCGTTTGTGTGAAATTCTGGACTCCGTACTTGCCCGCCACTGCAGCGTTCGGGAAACGGCTGATGTTGTAGACGTGCGTCGGGAAGAGATAGGAGCCGGCCTCGATCACCAGAATGCGCTTGTTGCTGCTGTTGTCCGCCAAGTCGTCGGCTAAGATGCCGCCTCCCATGCCTGAGCCCACAATCACCACGTCGAAATTCAGGTCATCGCCGGTGTACTCCGGAAACAACCGGCGCTGCGTCTCACTCTGCTGCGTGATGAGGTTGTTGTACGTTGTCTCGGTAAACCCCGCCATGGCTATCCACGAGCTTCCAAATCTCTCGTCAGTCCTATACAACCCTCTTTTCGACAACCTCGACCTAGTCCGATTCTACAATGTACCGCCACGAGTATCTGCAGCAATGCAATGCAATGCAATCTAGACTAAATGACTAATGCGGGCACGGTAGCTAGATAGCGATTCTATTTTCAGCGGGAGTATCTGCAGCTGCTAATCGCAATTCTGACCAATGCGAGAGGCTGGATAGTGCTCAAGTCTAACAGTGCAATCCAAAGAATGGCAGTGCAATCAAGGACTTCGGCGTTCTACTGAAGCAGCTAGTGAACCCTTCATCGGTAGTGTGATTGCAGGAAGAAAGGTCACGAGGATTTATACTCGTGATATTGCTGAGAATGTTGTACTCCGTACTTCACAAGGACGTGATCATCATTCGTCAAACAAGTGAAACGTGCGGCCTCAACGTACAGATGTGGAAGATAAGTTGTTCTTTAAACAAATGAAACAGAATATGTGGAAGAGAAGTTCAACGCAAAGGCATGGGCGAGTGCTGGTGAGAGAATAATAAGTGCGCAGCATCAACTTGCTGCTCAGCGCCGAATATCTCCACTGACCGGTGCCGAGCGCATTTGCAATCTTGCAACCAATGCCTGCGATGCTGTGTGTACCTTGATGTTCTAAAATCTGACTATCGATGTCTGAAAAATTTACAGAAGGGAATCCTCAGGGGTTGGTGACTGGTCAGTCAAATGAGTCAAGGCTCGTGGTCTGTGGAGACTGGAGAGAGCTGACAGTGAAAGAAATGCATACCAAGGAAAGAAAAGAAAGCGAAGAGCTGTATTGGGCCATTGTGGGGTGACCAATTTTGAGGAGGATGGTGAGCCTAATCTAAACCGCCATAGCTCACATGATTCTCGATCTGTAATACCCTGTCCTTGCAAGAAATGCTGGGGTACAAGCAGGATAAAGCTAGGGCTACAAATTGTGTAAAATGGTAAGTTAGCAGCACCATAACCGTCAAAGTAAGCAGTTCAGCATAGTTGGAGACCCTTTTTTTTTAGAATTTTTTTTGTAGTATTACCAACTGAAAATCATGAATTTAAAAAAAAAATTAGAATTTTCGGATTAGGCATCAAATTTCTATGGGGTTTCAAAGTAGAACTCTCTAGGGCACCCTGCATTGCACTCTAGTGAAGTTGCCTTGATTCTCATATCAAAATCTAAAGAAATTAGAGCCCACAAACTACAAATAAAGATGGGGATGGTTTCAAGGTACATTTGGAGACAATTTAAGATAACTCTAAGGTAGAACCACCCATAACCTTACAACCACCCATAATAGATCAACTTCCCATAACCAACTTGTAGACTACATTTATATCTAATAAGGTTAGAACAAACTTCCATCAAGAGCTTAGAATGTAGGATTTTTTTCAAGATTGGGACTAATAAATTCAAAACACATGTCTCAAACTAGGGAGTCAGAAAGTAGGAAGTGATGAATAGGAAAGGAATTCTTCAATGATTATAATTGAAAGAGTCTAAACATTGGTTATGTATCTGTAACGCTTTTTGCCTTTCAAAATTCATAATAATTTCAATTCATGTGATAAAATTACCAAAGTTTTTGCAATTATCGTCATTTCTATCGTTGCACCTCCAAAAATATTTGCTTTGCCTTGGACTACATAAGATCATGTCTAAAATACCTTAAGTGATTGGATATGGGTGGTTCTACTTTAGTGTCAAAGAATGGGTACACTAATGGTTATGGATGCTTCTACCATAAATTGACCCTCTAAATGTGATACTCAAATCCACATTATAATCTTATATAGAATCATATTATAGAATTTCACCTCTTGGATTTTTAAAGAAAAATATTAGAAGTCCAATGTTACTCACCTCCTTGTAGAGTCTTAGAGAGAAATGCTAGATGCTTAATGTTTCCAATTCTTCATAAAATCCTTCACAAATATGCCTTGTTAATAGCCAAGTCAATAAATTAGAATACATATTCATTTGTTGTTCATAGCCCAAAAGTTGATAAGTTAAATATATTTTATTTATTACATGTTATAGTTTTGTATATGTTATAAATCTTCTATTCCCTGCCTATAACATATATAGAGGTTTAATTGGAAAGTCCACTTTTCAATACTTTCAACTAAATTTAAAGAGGTTTTCATTAGAAGAATGGAATTTTTGTAGAGTTATCTTGTATGCATTTTTGAGAGGATTGCAATTCATCAAAAAAAATATATATAATTTGATATCATATGAATAAATTTGATTTTTTTTAGTTTAAAGGTCAATCTCTATTACAAGTTTAGGCAACAATATTTATTAATCCTTTAAGGTCCTTAGGGAACCACATGTATGGTATCATATTTAATTTCTAGAATTATATATATATAAATATAAACATGACAAGGTTTACACCAATGGATTGATAATTCAACAATTAGTGTCCATTAATTTAATGTCAAATGTTTTAACATCTAAATCTAATCATACTCATGTTTGGCACTATACACATAGAATACATGACCAATGATTGATGGTGATCATGACATAAACATCTATAATATAGATATTTACAACATAGTTGCATCATAATTATAGAAAGTTTCTATACTATAGACACCTATATTATAGGTTTGTATTCTTCTGAATTCATCAGCTCACACTCTTAGTCTCACATACTAACAATCCTCAATATATGACCATTTTGAGACTTTTGCGACACCTAAGAGGGGAGAATAATGAACCAAAGAAGGATTGTTGTACGCCATTGAATCTACTTCTATACAAATTAAATTTCTTTTTTAATATTATATACCTCAATTCATGCTCTTCTAAGTTAAACATTCAAAATGCATATTGCTTCCCAAAATGGGCTTTCCATGCATACCAATTTAAGGATTAATTGCTGAGCAATACATCCACAAGGCAAATATTCAACTTTAATATGTTTTACTATATATGATCTATCTCTTTACAAGGGTTTCTATTATGTAAGCATATTAAAAGTATGAGCCTAGAAGAGTATACACCTATGATATAAGTACCTATATTATAGTAACCTTCTATATTAATAGTGTATATATGCTATAAGTACGTATATTATAGATGTTTATGTTATGAACATCTTCAATGGTTGTATGATACATACTTATATATATATATATATATATATATATATATGCTCAAGGCTTATATGCTCACATTTTCATGCTTTCATACTAGCACCATTGATCTCTTTACCAAATATGTGTAGAAATTTTTATCTTTATTTTCCAAAGATAAAATTACATGTCTCCTACATGTCTTGATAAAAATTAATTTTTTTGGTAAGACTTGAAATTTATATGTATTATTGAAGATTAAATGACAAAATATGATCTTGTATACAAAATATACTTGACAAATCTATAGTATCTATCATTGTTATACTTCACATAAATCATGGTGTAAAACAGGAAAATTCCATATCATTCTGTAATTAAATAGTAGTAATCGACTCAAAGTTCAAAATGCAATACAATTTTCAATGGACCTCATGTTGAAAAGCAAAAGCTACATGATTGAACTTATTGCCAATGCCCATGATTATTTGGAAATATTCACTATGAAATTCCTACTATTAACCTAATCACCTAATTAAACCCTCTTGAATTAATGATTTGAAATTTTTTTAGCAATGAGGGCAAAAGGTATCTTGTTATTATGACAGCACATATGTGAACCAAAACTATGTTAACCCCTAGAGGTTTTTTACTATCTGGTGTGACTTGCCTGTCACCCCCAGGTTTTCAATTTGTGGTCCCCCTCCCCAAAAATCAAGAGCCGTTGCACGGGGGAACGAACCCACCCAACGCAAAATCAGGAGCCGTTGGATGGGGATACATACATGTATATGTATATAGGATACAAATACGAATACAAATACGTACACAATATGAATACAGATACACATTTATCCCATAATGTTTGCAACGCCCTACACCCCCTAAAAATTACAAGAGGGGGGGTGGGTAGGTAAAAAAAATGATTTTAAAATTTAAAATTTTTGATTCACCCCCCTTCCCCCCCAAAATTAGAATTTTAAAATTTTTTGGGAGGGGGAGAAGGGGTGAATTAAAAATAAATTTTTTAAAAATTAATCATGGTGCATAGTTTCTCACTATGCACCATGAAGTGGCTGTAACAGCCAGCCTCTAACCTTTTCTATGCTTTTACCAAAAATGCTCTAAAATTGCCAATTCTAATATAGGTGCTAAATTTTAAGGCTCCCCACCCACTCACCCACCCACCTACATATTTGGACACATGTCACCATAGGATCTTATAATGCGCTTGTTTGAAATGATGTCAAAAGATTTCAGAAATTTTCACCATGTAGATTTTAAGATACTAACATTTGAATTGACAAAAATCATTTTTTTTACAATGCCCAAACCTAGTCAGCTACACTTGACAAGGTCACATTTGTATGAAAAAATGTCCAAAATGGTGGTATGAAAAAAGTTCTGAGGACTGGTTTATAACCTTACCAGTATTGTGAGTTTCGATAAAAAAATTTAAACCAGACTGTCCTGGTACTTCAATATTTCTCTAAATGAGCTACCAGCAAAATACTGGTATAATTTATTTTGGAAACTTCATACCTTACCAGTCTGATATAAGTAAGGTGAATTCTTCCTAATTTCTGACATGTATTCTCAACACATTTTATCCTGAAACAACAGGTCACCGTGGAAACCATCTGTTTTGATACCGTGTGAATCATTTGCTCTAAGCAAACAAGCACTCGTTGGAGTTCAAACTACTACGTCACCAGAGTATTAGACTCATCAGAGGCTTGACTCCTGCCAAAATTATGCCAATTTATGAAGAATCATGTTTGAGAAGAAGTAACGATTTCTGAAACCTTCTCGATCTAATCAGGAAGCGTTGAGAGAGCAGCTGGTCTGACGGCAAAGGAAAGTTTTTTCTCTTGAGTTTAGAAGAACAAACACCGAAGACCTTAATTATGTTCAATCAATCTTCAAGAACAGAGCAATTCTCAAGACAAGTAACCCACCTGATAGACTAACGTGCCGTGTGTGGCGAAGCGTGGAAACTCATGAGTTTGTCATAAACAAAAAGACCACAATTGGGCTTCCTACACTTTGTTTGAGGGTTCACAGGTTGGTGTTGCCGATGATTGTAAATGCATCCGTTTTTCCGTAGGGTCACCTCGCTGATTCCACTCTTGACTCCATGCTTGAATATCCGTCAACTACACTAAGTTTGTCACCGAAGTACTAAAATAATACGACGTAATCTACCGGTACTCATGATGAAATTGGGTATAGCAGTGTTCGACATCTGATCTCGTGGACTTTGGGAGACTACAGGAGCAGGCTGAAGTATGCTGCATCCAAGTAACGATTTGAGCACTTGACCAGAGACATACCCAAGCAATGCAAGCAGATGGGAAAGAACTTGCAAAAAGAGATGAAGACATTACAACCACTTGATGACAAATGATCACACAGTTGTGCAATGACTGAAATAAAAGAGTGCATCAAAAGATGTCAGAAAAATGCCTTGACTTACATATCATAAATGGAAGTATCAATGTTTAAAACAAATGAATCTGTGATGTAAATAATACCCATAACACTCATTTTGAAACATTGAATAGAAATCTCATTTTGATGTATTATTTTGTGATGTAGCCGGATGTAAATGTTTTAATAGAGTACGGTCACATAACTATGTTGGGTGTGGCTTTAAAACCTCTTAGGTGGCTTTGCTCTTAGAAAAAAAATTCAACGTCATGCACTTCACCATTCAATCAAAGAACTACTCAATCTCTCTTTTTTAGAGCATTTGCAAAGCTCCTAGGTTCCAAGATGGTAATTGCATAATAAAAGGTCAACTCAAAAAATAATTTCCAATGCAATTAGTATTGGTTCCACTTTATTCTTGGGCCCCTTGTTATACTTCTCTATTAGGGAAGTTTGTTAAAAGTGAAGGACATGCAATTGCCTTACAATCCAAAAAAATATTCCCTCCATCCCAAAATGATCTTCTTGTTAGACTAAATGCTCTAGATTAAGCTTGAAAATAATGATTTTTAGAATTTGTTTTGATTTGTAAGTAGAACTCAATTTTCTTCTATCATCCTAGAAATTTCAATTCAAAATCACTTTTTGAAATATAGTTATAGGATGCTAAAAAGTTGGATTTTGAGGATCTTATAAGGGAGTACCGGTGGCCATTGATCTAGCCAACCTGTTGCATTTCCCGCATTGTGTTGGCTAGCTTATTTCTAATGTAGATGGCTACCTGCACTGTACATGCCTAGAATTTCCAAGAAGGTGGTTGGAAAAAGATCACCAACTTGAACTACTCTGATTTTGATTGGAAGTTTGACACTTAAATTAGAAAGGCATATGGGGTCACTGTAGAAGGGAGATGGAGTCAGCTTTAAAGAATTTGCAAAAATGTTATTTTTAGGCACTTCCATCCATGTCACACCATGAAGATCATATTGCGACAAGAAATCCATGCCATTAGGAAGATCATTTTGGGATGGAGGGACTACAAAATTTATTATTGTCATACCTAATCTTACATTGTTAGGTGGGCCAATAAATTCAACCTTCTTGTTGTTTGTATAAAAGGTTTATTTTTAAGGTAGAATCTTGCCTTTTCTAACTTTTCATAATGTTGAAAAGCCCATTTGACATTTGGATTGCTTGCTTTGCATTGGGTCAACTTGTCTAATGAAAAAAATGGCATTGTACATTGTACAAGCCTCATGGAATGTCTAGCCATTTGCCATTACAAGAATTGTTTCTTTGTAACGACAATGCAAATCTTATAGAACCAACAATTTGGAGCATCCATAATGCACTCTTGCAAAACAATCCTTATATTAGCAAATAGTGGAGCATTTGATGAGGCCCACGCAATATTAGGATTTTTTAAGAACAAATTGATACAATGCAAAACCAACAATCCAAACTTCAAATGGACTTTTCTACATCACAAAAAGAAGAAAAAATAAATATTCTACATTAAAAAAAATTCATACAAGTCAGAGGAGGCCAAATTTATTAGCACATGTAACATTAGCCCCCCTCCTCTCTCAAAAAATTTACAAGCCATTGATTTTTTTTAAAAAGCTTACCTTTGTAATCACCGTTGATTTCTCAAAAATTCCCAAGCCATTGGTCATGTAAGATTTAATTTGAACCGTCCAGATATGAATACGGATACGGATATGGATACTCTACATATACTATATGGATTATATGGATACGGTCCAGATACGGTCCAGATATGAATACATACACGAATACAAATATAGGATCACTTGTCCTATAATGTTTGTCAATACGTTGGTTTCAAAAAATTACAAGAGGAGAGGGGGGGGGAGGGAAATGAAGATTTAAAAATTCAAAAATTAAATTTTGTTTTGGATACACAGTGATCATGCACCCAAAAAAAATTTAATTTTTAATTTTTAAATTCTTTAGCCTGAAAAACATGCCAAATGTACTAAATTTAAATTTAAATTTAAATTTTTTTAGAATTGGTAGTTATTGCCACTTTTTGGTACATTGTTCACACAATGTACAATGTACCAAAAGTGGCAATAACTGCAAATCCACAATCAATGCTTGAAAAGATATGACAATGATGACTTCCTACAACACAATCCTATTCAACACACATAGGTCATTCTTTACTCCTAGCCCTACTGTTTTCCATCCCTAAATAAAAAAATTCACAATACATGAGAACCCCTAAGGTGGCTCACAATATCAAAAGTCATTAATGCCATACCTTTTCAACCTCAACCTTGTTGTGGGTCAAGTCTATTGTAGTGCAACAAGCCTCTTGCAAACGTCGAACTCAAGGTAAATGCAAAAAAAAGACCTCTTATTTTGTGCTTCATTAATCTACTTTTCTACACCTCTCTTGGCTAATTTTAGGCCTCTTGATTGCAAATATGAATTCAAAATTTGGAAATTTTATGTGTGAAAAATAAAAAATTCTTGCATTTTTTCTAGGGATAAAATGGGGGGACACGGCCTCTAGAAGAGGTTCATTGAACTACTATAGACCCAACCATTGTTGTGCATGCTAATAAATTTGAACTCTCCTTATTTACATAAAAAGCCTATATTTAATGTAGAATCTTTTTTCTCTTTAATTTTGTAATAGAACATAATGAAGTCCACCTAAGGTAATGTGCTCTAAAACTGATTGTGTTCTAAATGGGATCTTTATGTAAGAACAAGTAACATGTTGTTTGAAATATGTATTACTATCACTGATGAGTTATGTAGGCTTAGGTAGTTGTTGAGTTAAGGTAGACCAACCTATTACCACCCTGATTTGCAATTGGACTATTTTGGGGCCAATTCTGAGATGGACACATATTTTTCAAAGGTGTGTGCATGTTTCAGAGATCACATCCAAGTAGAATTATAATTTTCTGATCAAAATTGTAATTTCTGTAAATTTTTGAAGTATTCAGCCCTAGATTACAAAAGCACCCATGACTAAGAGCATCCCCATGCCAACATGGTAAACAGGCAAAACACACTCATTGGGCGGGCCAAGGCAGTGGGAGAGCCCCATGCCAAACTCGCTAAATGGAAAAAAACAAATGTCAACTCCACACTTTGATGGGGGCACGACCAAATTGTGTGTGCAAAGCGTGGCACACTATGTAATTTGATTCAGTTTTTGAGGTACTTTTTGCAAATCAGTTCTCAATCCTTGGGCTTGTAAATGCAAAAAGGTGAGTATTGTGTGCAAAGTCACTCATAAGATGCACCTCATTAGAGAATGAAGCTTTTCATGTTTGGGGTTTTTGTGTTAAATTGATGAACTCTTGTCTTGGTGTGTCAATTAAAGTTTAAGGAATGGGGCAAAGGAGAACCACAAGGCTCGGGCTAATTGAGTGAGCACTCTAAATTAGGCTTCGGTGCCCCTCTTTGCCATGTATGGCATGGGGATGCTCTAAGGTCATAAACACCCTAATAACAACCCATAACCACCTTCTTATGTCCTTATAAGCATCTATGCATTCACCAATCAGCTATTGCCACATTACCCTAAATGACATAAATGCACTCATTTTGTCAGATTTCCAGACATAATTGGCTCATTTCTGGAGAGATTTGGACAGTAGAATGGGTAGTAATGGGGCCAAATATAGGGTGACGGAAATGGGTTGCAGACAAAATTAGGCAGGTCTACATTGTGTAGGATTATGTGGTCAATTTATGAGCAGACTGCCTTACCTCCACTTCAAAATGTGGAAACTGAGCTTGTAACACAGTCTGCATTGGGCTTTGCTCTTAGGTCGCAAAATTAAGCGAAAGAGTCAAACTGACCGCAATCAGCTGCGAAGTGCAATTGTTGGCATTGCAAGAAGCATATTCTATAATGATTGATGAACGAATTCGCACATGGGTGAAAGAAACAATATTCCAGTCGACCATGCCGATTACAAACAGTAGAATAACCCCAGAAGGACGATGTGGCCAGAAAGTGGTCGCCCGGCGTGTTTTGTTGAATACCGTCCTGGAATAAGTTACTGCTGACGTCCTCGCAACGAAGAAACTGTGACTCTATCTTTGCCAGTAAGTTATGTCCGCCCGATTCAAAAACTATGCTTGGAAATAAAAAACACAAGGAACTGCTGGGAAAGACGAACTGTGGACCTGGTGCTATGAAGCAAATTAAAAAGAAGGAAAGGGTTGAATGAAAAGAAAATTCGTTCCTCGTGCTTTGGCGCATCTCGCTGTATTTTGCTTTCTGATGCACGCAGTTTTTTTGTTTTTTTTAACCACATGGACAAATTCCATTGATAAAGGGAAAAAGTACACGGAACCAGAGGAATGAGTCCCCGGCGAAGACCAAAGGTCACAGCAACATACACATCAACCCATGCTGTCTTTCCTACTTTTTTTTTACGCACACAGTTTGAATCCGCCAGTCGCAACTGAAGTGTTGGATCATTTGCTGATAAAAGCCAACTTCACAACCTCAAATTAGACACGTCGTTACTCCACTATATAAGGAAATCAACAGCGCTCGACAGCCGATCTCATGAACCCAGGAGGCTAGGATTGAACGGCCGATGTGCACTGCTGAATTGCACGAGAATATTTGAGAAAGAATACTACGATCACTTCACCAGAGACAAACAGCAGTAATACAAGTAGACAATAAACTCTAATGAAGACAAATAGTCACAAAATTGTGCAATGACACTCAGTTTGGATAACAAATGCATTAAAAGATGTCAAGAAAATGTCATTTGGCTTACATAATTGGAAGTATCAATGTATGAAACAAATGATTCTATGATGTATGTGGCACATTGCCAAGCTCCTTCACTTCACAAACATTGTGAAGCTCTAATTTAAAAGGGTGAGCTCCTATACAAGATAAAAATCTGTACAAAGACCTTGCACCATTACATGATACATCAACTAAATCTTCAAATGTCTTCAACCCTTTGATTCCTCTTTGTTGAAGGCGGATGCTCCAAATGGTTCCCCAAAATAGGACGTTGGAAGCAACGCCATCCTGCTAAAGATAATACCAGCGCTCAGCGACACTTCCAATTCCAAGAACTTCTCATTCCAAGATGCGAAGCAACTGAACCAGGGCCGATTGGGAACCAAACACATAAAAGCAATACGCTCGCCACATGACAATGGACACAGTGCTTACATGAAAGTCAGTGCAAGGTCCACCACGAGATTCCACGCTTTCCATCAGATGCCGCGGGCTGACTCACCCACGTGTCGGGTCTTCACAGATAAGCTCCGTTCCTCGGACGGTCAACAACACAAACGAGAATAAAACATCAATGTACATGATCAATCTGAACTGCCATAGTCAGAACAAGCATCGTCATGCTCATCAACGACACTAATACAAGAACCACCTCTCTGCAATCTTTGCCTGAGCTCGTTAGCTTCCTGCTGCGCCAAGAACAGCCGCTCCTTCAATGTCAGATTCTCGTCCTCCAGGTATGCTATGTGGCTTTCCTGCTCTGCAAGACGGACTTCCATAAGCTGCGTCCTGTGGCTGAGACTCCCGTTCCCCGAAGGCAAAGTCATCTCAAAACGGCTAACATCATGATCTAGTTGTTCCTCCACCTGCTGGACCGACTGTGGAGGAGCCTGGCTACCAACATGTGAGGGTTCATCAGGACATGATTTCAGGTGAATAAGACCTTCCATGGAGCCATAGCCATAATCTCTGACATCGCCCTCAGGAACTTCCCTAAACTGAGGAGCGGGGGATGCAAAAACAGGGGTAGACACAAACGCAGGAGTGGCGGGTGTAGCAGGGGAGGTCGCGGAGGCCAAGCCTCCTGACTGACGAACTCTCATCAGGTACGAGCTATCGTTAAACGGCGCCCGGGGAGGAACCCGAGGAACGCTCTTTCTCCGCTTCGGAAAGTGCCTCCGCGTTCTGATTCGGTTCTGACGCTGCAACTCCATCAGCCTCGGAGGATCGTACATGCCGGCCGCCATCGCAGACACTGCGCCCGCACGCTGTTGCAGCGATGTCTTGTTCTTCTTCCGAGGACGCCGGCTCTGGTCGTTGCCACCTCTCCATGGACGTTTCTGAGGAGCGAAACTGCTTCTGGAAACTCCATACCCAGCCTGCTGACCAGCAAGAAACATGGCAGAGTCCATTGCAACAAAAAAGCACTCCCGCAAAAGACGGCTCTAACACACTATCTACTTTTCACAACACGATATCAAACCAATAGGTCGGAAAACTTCCACAAGTTCGTCTTCACTTTGCCGTTGCTTATGACTTCAGCTTCCACAACGTCCTTGCTTTGCTTAAGGAGGGTTCTCAGGCACCGTTACCAGGGACAAAGTCCGTGCGGATCTGTACGCCTCTGCCAAACAAAACAGTTCCCCAGTAAACCCGATACCAAAAGCAAAGGATCGCTGGCACGAAACAACGTAGCCCCAAAGCGACAGAGCCAAATGATAAGGGTTCCAAAGAAGCTTGTCTCAAAACTAGGAAACGGCGGAAGTTGTGCTTGTCTTCTTCGTGCGAATTAAAAACTCCAAATCGTCCACTGCATCAAGCGCCTCAATAGTTCTCTTCCTCTTTCACTTTCACTTTCTCTCTCTCCTCCACCGCAAAGCAAACGTGCACAGGTTCAACAAAACGTGCAAAGCTCGAGTTTCTTCTCTTCTGATGTGCGGAAGCCCAACGCGGGATATGGGACAGGCAGGCGGACCTGGTGAGGAAGATGAGGCGGTGGGTGTCTGTTTGGTGGTCCGTAACCGTGAGACCTATCACCGTGGCACCTAACTTTGCAGTAACTGTGGTCCAGTGATCATGAGACCAGTCATTGGTCGCAGTCCAGGGTGGATGTAAACGTGTAAACTTCATGAGGCAGTTATTTGAATAATACTCCGTATAAGTTAGGAGAGGGCTCTGAAATCGCCCAGGCTTTTGCAACCGTCCAGTAGGAGGCTGTGAAATGGAACTTGATTGTGAGTCAATGAACTTCGAATTACATTGGGGCATGATAAAAATTTGGTTTTTCCTTCTTCAATGGATGGTTTCATTCTTAACTAAGTGAATAAAATAAGACTTGGTTGTTGAACTCTCTTCTTACAAGTGTTACAAAATCTGAAATAATGATTAATACTTCAACTTTAGAAAGGAACACATTTAGAAACCACCTTGATTACTTTTTACATGTTGCAATGCTACTTCCTGAACAAAGCCAGATTTATTTTCAAACTATGCACATATGAGTTTTCAGGGCCTACTGATCACAAATAGGGCCCTATGCCAGATTGTATTTGAAAATTCATAACTAATTGAGTAATGCTTCAAAAAATATAAAACAACTTGTGTTAGATTCCTTGAATATTTTTCTTTGACTAAAAAATAAGTTCAAAATATTTGCATCAAAAGAAATACATGAAAAAGGAAGATTGGCTCTTAAATGAGCAGTTTCTGAGCCTCCTTCCTTAATAAGATGAAGACCATTTCCCTTGGATCTCATCCTCTTGAGCCTTGCGTGAATCATTTGCTTTAAAAAATTCTAGAATACTCATTGGAGGTCAAACTACTCTAGAAGATCTCCCTTATTCACACAAAATTCCAACAATGAACATTTGCTTGTGTATTCACATAGACAAAGAATCTTAGAAGGATTCTTAGTCATCCATTGGGTATATAGATTTCACAAGGCTGGGGTTAATTTGCCCCCTTGCTAGGCTCCTTGGAAAAACACCAAATTTTATAAAAAAAATTGTGTATGATAAAATTTTCAAAGCCTTCATGTAGAATTTTAAGATATTTCATATGAAATTTGGATGAATTATGATATTTTTGGTTTCTAATTTCTTTTCTATTCATAATTAATTTGTACTATAGTACTTTATAAGAGGGAGTTTTTATAATTTTTCTATAGGAAGTTTTTCTAAAGGGAAAGAGTACTTGTTCTATAGGGAAAGAGTACTTGTCAAGAACTCACTTGCAAAAAGTGAAAGAACTTATTATTTACAAAGATGATACAACTTGGAAATTCACATCCATAATTGGAATTAAAGACTTCAAAACAATGAAAAGAAGTCACTTGTCACAAAATTAAGCACTTCTAAATAAAGATCAAGGATTTATTTTTATACCTTGTTGTGAATGGAAGGAGGGTGAAAAGTTTAATCTTTCCTATAAAAAATTTAGATGGTGGATTTAGTGGGATCCCTTGGTTTATTTAGAAATATTGATTTTGAAAGGATGTCACAAGCAAAAAGTATCTAATGAACAATTTACAATTATTAAGAAGACTATAGGATTGTACATATTCAAAAGGTTAACAATAATTCCATGGTTGATGATACCAAGAATATGCAATCTTTGTCTCCATTTTGGATTCATTGGAGGATTAAAAAGTTGTTCTTATTATTTTTATTCAAAATTTCAAGAAGAAATAAGTTCTTAAATAACGAATCATGATATACACTATAGTATAGGAATGTCCTTCAACCTCTAAAAATATTCAACTCATCTTTTGAAAATCTTATAAATTACATTTATAATGATTTCCAACTATAGTTCCATACACTTTAGATAAATTGGGACATTTATAGGTTTTCATTTGCTAAATGGTCTAAATTGGCCACTTTGAAATTCAACCCAATTATTTAGGAGGCTTCAAGAATATTCACTAACTATATATATATATACCTACCTTAAGACAAGTAGTTTGTTTTGTTTTGTCACGTTGAGATCTCTCAGCTCGTACATCTTTCGGTTGCGTGCCTAGTACTATCGAAAAGCTCTCGGCTAAGAGGAGTGCACGGACTTTATTTTATTGCATTCCAACCACTGATCCCAAAACTAGCTAAATTTTGTTCATTTTCTACTTAATTTTTTCATGCCCTTTGTACAAATTTTTAAAATCTTTCAAAAATGAACATTTGGCTAAAAACCTTGAATCTATTCTGAGATAATTGATTTTGACCTACAGTGGGAAAATTTTGGATTTTTGAGTATTTTCGGTTTTAAAAAAATTTAAAATTACTTTTGCTTTGATTTTGGTGGCAACCTTGGTATCATCAAAAAGCCCTTGGCAAAAAGAGGTGCACGGACTTTGTTTCTTGGCATTTGGATTGATGGTGAGAAAGTTATTGAATTTCAAAGTTTTCATACAAAAGTAAGGTTTTATATTGTTTCAATTTGCAAGGCAAAAGATATTGAACTTTAGCTAATTTTTTGCACCAAAAGTTCACAAGAGGTATGAATATTAAAAATATAAATAGATAAATAAAATATGAAAATTCAATTATTTTAAATTATGTAATTTTCAATTTGAGCTTCTTTTATATCAAAGGCTTTAGGAAATACCAAAAATTACTTTAAAATTACTTTAAAAATACAGAAGTTAAATGAATGATAGAAGATATTTTTAGTTGTGGATTCATGTAATTTATGGATTATAACTAACTTTAAAATGTTATTGTATAAAAAATGTCAATGCAACTAATAATAAAGCCAAATTAAATATAAAATGTAAAATGGTTTTGAATTTTCAATATACTAAAGACCAAAGAAAAATTAGAAAATTTATTTTTATCAATCATGATAAAGTTAGGTTATCAAAGTTGTGGCAACAATATAAGGGACATACTAGTACTAATCTCTAATACTAAGTTTGTTGTTTTATTTTCAGATGGCAATTGAGATCCCTACAATGTCAAAGCCTATGGTATGTGTTTGCTAGTGTTAGAAAGCCTCTGGAGAGGTGTGCAAAAAGCAAGTGTTAATTCATTTCAAGTCTAAATGTATTCGATTTAAGATAATTTGATTTACATTTAGAAAAAAATAGAAGAGATCGGATATTCAATCCCATCATCTACTTTACCTTCTATAAATTAGACATAACTAAATTATCCATTGGTGAAATATCAATGTGCAGCATTATGAGTGGAAGTTAATTTTTCTTTTAAACAAATATTCATCCTAAAACTTCTCAACACTATCATGCATTTTTTATTTTTGTAAAATGTAGTAAATTTATACAAATAATGAATGAAATGTCAACACATTGCATTATCAATCAAAATGTAATTGTCCTTAACTACAACATAGAAGATTTTGTATTGGCTAAAACAAAAGAAATTTTGCATGAACCATAAAAGAATTCTGCACAATTAATATCAAAGGAGTTTAGTTTTTAGTTTAATTGTATCACTGACATTGGATAAATTAGTTCATATTTACCTTCGCATAGATGTTTGTTATTGTCTTTGCCATAGTGAATTCAATTCTTTACAACTTTACACATGAGTGTTTTTTTACTTTTAATATAATTTTACAAAGAAAAACATACAATTTTAAATTACTAATAATTACTTTTATTTTGGGATCCACTAAAGATTCAATTTTATTATTATTTCTATATAAAATGTAAATATGTGATTGTGCATATATGAGTTGTAAAACAAAATCTTTTATTTTATTTTAAGTTTTTAGAGATTCATTGATCTAATGTACAATATGTATTATTTAGAAAAAATATCATGTTAAATACAAAGTACAATCTTTTACTTAGGATGAGATTAAAAATATCCAATGTAATAGAATAGTTATGATTAAATCAATTAAATCAATTAAATCAATTAAATTAGAGTATGAAGACAAACCTTCAAACCATCCAAGGACTATTGTAAGAATGTTATATTGATAACAATTAATGAAACATATAGTTTTATATAAAGTATTTAATGTTGAAAATTTTACTTATTTGTAATATGTAGAGTATTCTTGAGGATCAAAGTGTATTTATACATCATTATATTTGTGTGAGATTTTTAGGGTGTAAATTAGCTTTCAAAATAATACTTATTCATTTGTATCCTAAATATTATTTCATCTATAGAGTTCTCTTAAATAGTAACCTTTGATAGTTTTAGAGAATGTTTTGTTATTAATCATTCATTTTTAGCATCACTTTCCTCACTATGTGATCAAAAGAAAACAATGACTTTGCAAAGAGTGACACATCTACATTCATTGGTAGTATTGTTGACTTTTATGATGATGACTTCAAGAAAGAACACAATTCCTTTTACATCAATGTGACATCTTAACAATCTTCCGTATTAGATTGCATGAACTTTTAGAATGACTCTTCTTCTACTACCTTCTTGGCTTCTTGTTGTACTAATGTATTGACAATACAAAATAAAAATCTAGAATGTATCTATCAACTATAACAAGCTTTATCAAATCCTTCAATGATTGCAACATTATTTGAATTTTCAAGTGTTGGTGTCACTTAAGCATTTGGAATTCCAAGATTATGTTCAGTTGTTATTGATTTAAATGGATATCTTGTTTTCTTTGAGCCTAGTCCCATATCAACTCCAATACATTCACCAATTGTAGTTCTTCATCAAAACACCTACATTGACTGTAATATATTAAAGTTTAGCTCTTTGTCATTTATAAAGTTTATATATATATAGAGAGAGAGAGATTGATTTTGAATTCATTGATTTTTAGTATTTACATCAATTTTTTTCAATTGGCGCGTCAATTGGTCTATAGATTGGTAGAAAAAGTTATAAATGAAATAAATGATTTTCATTTAAAATTCAATTAAGAGTCTCTTCATTATTCTACAACCATTCATTTTACAACAAGTAGATTATTAATTAATATATGATTGTATTTATTTTATACAATAAATATAGAAGGATTGTATTAATTTTTAGCAAGACATTTATTTACTTTCACTTGTATAAATCCAATTCTAGTAGTGTATGGAATCATAGTATTTTTACATTAAGTATATTAGAAATAACACACAATTGCAATAGTGTCTCTAGTTTTATGCATTGCTCATTTCTTATCTATATTACATGTGATTTTCAATAAATTTTCGTATAATTGAGTGCCTTCTTAGACCTCATGTCCTCAAACTTGCTAGCAAGCTCAATGTTGACAAAATACATAGAAACATTTCACCAAGTCATTACAATAGTAGAAACCATGACTAAACAAAGTAGCCAACCTATTCTTCATCAACCTTCCAATTTTGGCAACATAAGATGGTCTATTTCCATATGGATAAAGATGAAAGTAGATGATTAATTATGATACATTTTAATTATTGGGAACAAGACTCTTGCTTAGTAATGTGACAATTGGTTAAATGATGATTTATATGAGCAATATTAGACAAACATAATTTTTATGTAAAAATTCACAATAATTTTTTTTTGGGACATAAATTGTGAAAAGTATGGAATCTTCATAAAATCTATTGACTTATATACATGAGGAATTTTTCTTGAACATACATGCACTTCAAATATATTGAATTGTTTAGTGGTTGGAAATAGGTTGACTACCATAGACCAAATTTCAAGATCCACACTTGGGTCTACTCAATGATAGTTTCTACTAGGGTAGACCAACCTATCTTTACCATTTGCTATTTCTTCCATCTAGCTTTTTATCCCATCTCTTCAAATAAACTCATCTAAATCCAATTTCTTTCTAACAATCTCAATGCATTGATTCCAATGTGGGTAATGTATCAATCCTTGATTGGTGAATACTAAAGTGCTAATAGATACCAGGAATGGTGGTTATAGGTTGTTTATAAGATGTTTATGATTCCAATTATGAACAATTTTGTAATTTTAGGGCAGACTACTACATAAATTTATATAAATTATAATTTTAATCAATTTTTTTAATTCCACTTGATTTTGATTTATAAAATAAGTACACACCTTTGAAAATATATACCTATCCTACTTTGGGCCCTAAGATATTCACATTGCAAGTGGTAATAGGTTGATCTACTTACCTTTGCGAGTGCAATGAAGTCGCTAAACTTTCTTTACCGGCCCTTGGGGAAACCTCCTCCAAATAGGGGGAGTCACTGCAATTGCGGGGAAGGCTTACTCTACACAAAAGGAGATACGAATACATAGTCTAATACACTCTCGAATACGTATCCGCAATGATCGTACGAATACGTCCCCGCAACGGTCACCAGGATTGTAGGAGAGACCCCAAACCTCTTGAAGTGCTCCCCAGCCGCTGTCAAGCTCTGCTCTCCTCCTCGCACATGTGAATCCCTGCCACATTGCATCCTGCGCCTGAAGTTGCTGCTGCTTGCAGGCAGTGCAGAATTTACAGTCGTCAGTTGCAGCTAGCATTTCCTCTCAGAGCATCTAGCTAGCTCGTCTAGCTGGTAGCGACGGACGACGTGGAATTTCTGGTGACAGCGTCGTTGCTGCTCTTGGTACGCTTGTGGGATCGGAAGCTTTTGCATTGCAATTGCATGTGATTGCAAGATTACGTCGGTGTCAGTTCGTGTTGGAGGTCGGGTTTCGAAATCCGTGAGTCTGGGTCAAGGTAACTAGCGAATCTCTCCCTGGTTGTGAGGATTTTTTATTAACGTCTGGTTCCATGGGAAGAGATTGAAAGAGCAATTCGGGTTTCGTTTAGAATTTGCAGTGTAGTTGCGAGAATTTTTTTAATAGATATCTTGTGTCCTGTGAAAGCAAGATCAATTAGGGCTTTAGTTTGGAAGTTGAAGTCTTGTTTAGGAGGATTTTTCATTAACATTTTGCAATTGTGCCATGTGAAAGCATGATCAATTTTAGTTAGTTTTTCACAGTGTTGTCTGTTTTTTCGGTATCATCTTGTGCTTTGTGAAAGCAGGATCACTTACGGGTGGATTTGCACAGTGTATTTTGTTGAACTTGATGGTGAGCGCTGAAATTCGCCTCTTTGAGATAGCACGAGAGGAGGGTCAAGGTTACAGCGCCATTTTCGTGAATTCCGTGACTTGGAACTGTGTCTCTGATGTACTTAAATTGTTTGGCTCAGGGGTGGTAGCTGCTACCTGGGCGAAACGTTTTGGAGACCTAAGCTGAGACGATCGTCGAGTCCCCAGATGGACGCCAGGTTTTCTTTTCGATGGAGTGCAACATGCATATGCTTAACTCTACTGTCAAGCACATGGATCATTCCAGCCGTCGCCACTTACCCGCCAGGTACGAATTCACGGCAATCTCTCTCACCAGACCTCTCCCTTCTGTAAATCCAACCATATCCTCCTGAGAGATTTGACCTCTTGAGCGAGATTTTTGGATTCATGTAAGCCCCTCACTGCCAACCACTGATACAGCATCGCCAATTGCACCATCTTGTTTCCTCATTCTGAAGAGACAGAACTGTGTACTGCAATTTTACAGTGACTGCGAGTACATTAAGTTGAACTGTTGTTCAAGTCTCCAGTAGTCCACGTCCATTGACTCGATCACTGCAAATTTGTTGATTAAAGTGACTTCTGTTAACAGAGGCCCGCACTCTTGGTATTAATTACGGAAGATTGGGCAACAACCTCCCGACCGCGAGTGACACTGTAAAGCTCATCCAAGACCTCGGCATCGGCCGTGTCCGCATCTTCGACCACGACGGCCCAACCATCAAAGCCTTCGCCAACTCCAACCTGGAATTCATCATCGGCATGGGCAACGACGAAATTTCCCCTCTCGCCGACAATGACAGCGCCGCCGACGCCTGGATCGCCACCAACGTGGTCCCCTACTATCCCTCCACCAACATCTCCTACATCCTGGTGGGCAACGAGCTTTTCGCCGACGAGACTCTTACCTCCACCTGGCTTCAAGTCGTCCCTGCCATCCAAAACCTCCACACCAGTCTCAAGAATCGCAACATGACGTCCATCCGCGTCTCCACTGCAGCAGAGTTTTCCATTCTCGCGGTTTCATATCCTCCTTCGAATGGCGTCTTCAGAACCAACATTGCCACCCAAGTGATGACCCCTCTCCTCCAATTCTTGGATTCAATTCACGCACATCTGTTTGTGAACGTCTATCCGTATTTCAGCTGGTCGGCAAACTCGCAGTACGTCCCGTTGGAGTACGCGCTCTTCACTTACAATGGCACTTTCACAACGGACGGAAGCTACGAATACACGAATCTGCTTGATGCGCAGTTGGATGCCATGGCGGCTGCAATGGCGGCTGTGGGATACGGGAACGTGCGAATTGCGCTCAGTGAAACGGGGTGGCCGACGATTGGAGACTCGAATGAGCTTGGTGCTAGCGTTGCGAATGCGCAGGTTTACAACCAGAACCTTGTGAACCACATTCTTAGCAACCCGACGCAAGGCACTCCTGTGAGGCCTGGTGTCTTCATCCCGACGTTCATTTTTGCGCTTTTCAATGAGAATGAGAAGCCGGGGGCGACGACGGAGCGGAACTGGGGGCTGTTGTATCCCAATGGGAAGAATGTGTATCCCATTGACATCAAGTCTGGGAGTTCTTCCACACCGGGAAGCCCCCCGGGTAGTGGTGGCGGTGGAGCTTCGCCTGGTGTTGCTGGGTTGTCTGGGCCAAGGTGTCATGGGAAACCCAGCGTTCTTCCTGTGAAAGCCTCTTTCTTTGGATCTATTTTCAATTTGAGGATATAGATTCTAGTTTATTTTAAGTGGTCCGAGTTACTTTGTAGATTACTAATAGATCAATGTTTTTGAGTACAAACTCCGGTTGTCATGGAAAGATGACTTCTCGAGGTTCAAGCATACACGAATTGGTGATGCTTTTTGAAGTACAGACTACTTGATTCCGTGATTTTCTTCCTAGTCTGGCCTACTCTGTGGTTTACTTTTTTTGGTTGCGGCCATCGCATATTTGAACGTGAGGCCTAGCAGTAGTGGCTATTTCTTAAGTACCAGTGGAACGGTAACATCGCTTATTCAGAGAGTCGTATTCATCATTCTTGCCGGTTTGCTTTTGGAAACGGATGTGCAAATGGTCTTTATAAGAGTCTCAATTTTCAAATTTTTCACCGAGTCTTTATACGAGTCTCTTTCCGTCTTCCGCCTTTCGACACCTACTCTGAGCACAGAAAGAATATTGACATATTTGCAGAAGTTCGATAGTCGCTTAGTGAACAAGCTCCTCCATTTGCCATTTCACTCGTTAGCAGGACATGACGAAGATTCCATGTGAAAATACTGACCATGCGCTGCACTGAACAGTTTTACAACTACAGCCGGAGCTCCTTATTCGATTTACCTCGTACATTAGTTTACAATACAAATAATTCTG
Source organism: Thuidium tamariscinum (assembly GCA_947034885.2). Lineage (NCBI taxonomy): Eukaryota > Viridiplantae > Streptophyta > Bryopsida > Hypnales > Thuidiaceae > Thuidium > Thuidium tamariscinum. The sequence goes on along the minus strand of OX344755.2, from coordinate 1,219,696 downwards.
AATCGGAAAAATACAATCAAGGCACCAAGTTTTGAATGACCAAGGTATAAAATTAGGTACGTAACTGCTTATGTGAAGACCAAAATGCAACCACACATAATGTACAATAGAATTGTCGTCACGCACACAAACGCACTGCATCTCCCCCAAGGAGAAAGGACAGCGGCTTCATGGACACAAATGGAAGAGCTAAGAAGAATCATTCCCTAACTGACTACACGAACCTCAAATATCTTCTAAGCTCAAACTACCATAATCCTCGAATATTTACAGGCGAATTGAGACAAGCTGTAGTCGGAGCAGATGACCGGTTCAGGGTTTCGAAGCTACGCTTTCCTCTTGGCACCGAAATGCTCGATCATCAGTTCCTGCACAACAGGCAAAAGTTCCGTAGCCGGCACGCCGGGCTTCACGAGATCTCCCAGATGCGAGTCCGACCCCACGCGCCCCCCAATATAGATATCAAACCCCTCCACAGGTTTCCGATTCGCATCCCTGGCCATCGTGCCCAGGAATCCAATGTCTGCCACTTGAATTTGCGCACAAGTATTCGGGCACCCCGTGAAGTGCAACCGTATAGGCCGTGCGGAGGTATCCATAGTAGCCTCCAAGGCTTCCGTCAGCTCCAACCCACGCGCTTTAGTCTCCGCAATCGCTTGGCCGCAGAACTGACTCCCCGTGCACGCCACCAGATTCGCCAGCAGCGGTGTGGGATTCGGCGAGTACTTCTCAAGGAGAGGCTCCTTCATCAGCTTGTCGATCTTCGCAGTGGGGACGTTGGGCAGGATGAGGTTCTGCTCCACTGTGATGCGAAGCTCACCCGTGCCGTACTCGTCCGCGATCCGAGCGAGCTCGAACATCTCAGGGGCTTGTAAGCGGCCCACGGGGACGTGCAAACCGATGTAGTTCAGACCGGGTTGCTTCTGAGGGTTCACGCCGTAGAAGCTGCGACGCTGCCAAAGGGGATCCACAAGGGAGTCGCCGGCTCTCTGGATAGGACTCTCCAAGCGCTTCTCAACTTCGGCTCTGAATTCTTCTACGCCCTGGAAAAGCAAAACGCGTCAGCCATCTGCTATCCCTGATCTTCCAGATTGCGAGGCTTGAGGGAACTCTGTACATGACTTCATGACTCTTGGTACTTTGGACGAGAATTGGGGGCTGAAAATCGAGTAGGGCTCAGAATAGAAGAGAATCTCGTCGTAAACTTTCACATAACATAGAGGGGTGGGGAATGACCACAACTCACACAACCGATCGTTACAGGAATGGACAACCTAGTTTAGGCAGCTCACAGATTGACTAATGATCACTTGTGTGCCTCGCCACCCTCATATGGAAGTCTTCCCTTTAGGATGTCATAGCTCCCAATATCTAGCTCAGCGAGTTGCATGATTAACAAATTGGGCATGAAATTCGGAAAGACTACTGATCGTTTGTGTACGTTGCCCACCCATATTACATGCAAGATTGCCCTAAAGGGATGTCAAAGCCAGCAATTCTAGCTCCGTGAGTTTTACGGATTAGGCACAACATCAATCTAGAAGAAGGTGATGAAGGATTCGAGAGTAAGTTACGAGGATTGCAATGACAGCAATCTGTTGAACTTTCTCAATCTCTACTCTTATCCTCCATCATCTCTTTCTGGTACTGTGAGTAGTTTCCTCCAACTCCAAATTACTAGTTTTATTGTAGAATTTTTAAGCGCAATTCCAAATCTCTTCTTCTGAAAAGCCATCTTAAACAACCTCTAATGTCACCCTCGAATTCGAGATTACTTACCAGCTCGTCAATCAACCACATCATGCGAGTCTTCTGCCTGTTCCCGCGGGTTCCGAGATCGCGGTAAGTCTCCAGCACAGCTTTGCACAAGGGCACGACATCGTCTGCAGACACCCACGCGTCCATAGGAATCGCTTCTGCGCACCGCTTCGGGCTGAAGAATCCGCCCACCAGGATGTTGAACCCGAAGACGCCGTCTTTCGTCGCAGGCATGTACGCCAGGTCGTTGATGTGCGGGTGCTCAAACAGGTCGTGCGTGCCCACCACGCACACATTCCACTTCCGAGGCCTAGCGCCAGTAACAAACCAGGTCAGTTTCCAGTTTCGACTTTCCTAAGAATTTTCAATGTCGGAAGAATGTGGAAGAATGCAAGTGCCTCCACATAGAGAGTTTTGCTCAAAGATAGGAACCTTTAATGATGGAAATGGCTGCTTTACACTATTGGAAACTGATCTTCATACAACAACTAGTTAGAAAATTGAGACAATTGAGAGAGGTTGAGGTGTCAAAGTATCTACACATTTCTGCCCCTTCCTATCGTCCCATTACACTCAATTTTCTTTGACCTTACTTCCTGATATCCCAACTAATTCACTACGACATAGTTTGAATTCTGCGACAATCGTGCTACAAACGAGAGGATCCCAACATTTTCACGACGACATAGTTTGAATTTGCAACAATCAATGATGCAAGCAAGTGGCAAATGTGCAGGGTATCCTATAATATAAATTCAGAGGTCAAAATAGAGAGATCTACTTTTTGAGTGTATCATAAACTCTTGAGGTGACAGATCGAAAGGGTAGTGACACAGGATTACTTACAAATTGGTGATGTCGACATTGCCCTTTCCAGAGTTGATGATGTAGTCATTGAGCGCATTGCAGAACGGCGTGGTATCCACAATTTCATCCGGGTCAATGCCGGCCAATGGGTTTCCCACCGGGTTCCGCACATTGTCCATGCCACTCTGCAAGGACGACAAACCCACGCTCTCTAACCCTTTCAAAAGCTCCGGTACATCCTCCAGCACGATCCCTCGGATTTGCCAGTTCTGTCGTGTCGTCAAATCGGCGCACCCATCCTTCCCGTACTTGGTGATTTGCTCCGCCAAGAATCGTGTCTGAGTGCTGTTAGTGATTCCATTGGGAAGCTTGAACCGCATCATGAATCGCCCGTCTGATGGTCATAATTCATTAGAATAATGGGTTTCAGAGTGCCAAAATGTGACACTGAAGTGTTCAAAAGTCTGAGAACTAGCACAAAACAAGGACTAGAGGTTTGAAAACTAAGACTGCTAGGTACTCAGATGGCTTTTGAGGTGGCCAAACGAAACCATGAACTTTTAAATTTAATGCATGTAGAGATGTCAGGTTAACCTGAGTTCCAACTATCCTCCAAGCGATTCATTCCTGCTCCGGTTAATCGAAACTCAGCCTTCTGAACAGTTGTACTTTCAGTTGACTATAGCTTTGAAAAATAAAATTCCAGGTGCTCATATGGGTGGCCAAATAAGACCTTGAACTCTAAACTAAAGACACATATTAATGAGGTTCATTCTGGTTCCAGTGTTCAGATGCATGACTCAGAACGACTCCGGTTCCTCAAGACTTTATCTTAACAATGCCCACCAATTCCGCTATTTCAACGAACAGTACCACTTGCGGCACTAACCACAACTAAAAAAAGATCCAATGGCGAGACCATAGTCACGACGTACAATTCACGAAACAGTGAGGAATTTTATACTCACAATGACGTTTGCGGCGGTGAAAAAGGCCCAACCACTTGAGCCTCACGTCAACGTCGTCCTTACTGATCTTGGAAGCGTCCAGTTCCGCAAAAGGAATCTTCGCCAGCTCCTCGATTTCCTGCTTCTGCGTGAAGAATTTCATGGGTTCTTTCGCTAACTTGATCTGCATTAAAAACCGCCATGTTCAAATTACAATTAGTCAGTAACGCAGTTCGTAACCAACATGGACGTGAACCATCGATTGAGGTATTCCATTTGACAGCACAAAGCGAGGGTTGATCGATCTTCCACAAACCCTGAGCCGTTACTCATCAAAAGAGCCTCGAGAAAACCAAATGAAAGCGCAAATACAATCATCAATATTCGCGAATATCTTGGTGAAAAAATATTATATCACTGTGCAGGTCGGACCTTCTCCGCGGGATTGAGGTTTTGTTGATACTCCTCCTTGAGAACCCAGAAGCCGTCTCGCTGCTCCACGCGGGGCAAAAGACGGTCTTCCGCGAGCTTCTGGGGGGCTAGCGGCTCAGCCACGGCTTTAGCTTTAACCTCGCGCTCGGCAGAAGCTCGCACACCATGATTCTTCCTGCCACTAGGAATTCGCTCTGGGACTTGGAGTGGTGATGCGCCTGTCGTCACCTGGCCTCTCCACAACTGGGATTGCATTGCGCCTTGCATTGTGAAGTCCAGGGTCGATTCTTAAAGGCGAAATCGATGCGAATCAATCCGCCACCTGAAAAATGGAACACAACGTACGTCCTTGAGTTCGCTGCACTGCTGAATCAGACTTGGGCTAACAAAGAACATGACGTACCAACGTCTACTGTCTACACGCATCGTAACTGTAATACTTGTCAAAGAAAACAAAAAATATCTCCCCAGCATGTCAAGAAGTCTCTTCACCAGCAGTACCGAGAAATCGAAACGGACAGTGCTCTCTTCACACTCGCCTGTCCGCTCACTCTAGCAAAGGGACCCAAGTTACATTCGCATACGACACACCGTGACCAACCTCATACCTGCTGAGAAGAATGCAAAATTCTCATCACGAAACACCTGAAGGAAAATTCAACCTCCGAATAGACTCTCATATAGCAAAAAATCCCAATACCCAGAAAACAGACATCCTTCAAACTGCAACAAATTAACACGAGCACGCAGTCCTCAAGCTCCCCACCTTCCAGATCTACGAAGTCGGCCCTTCCACAACCAAGTGAAACCCAAAGCTTGCTTGCTTGCTGAATGACAATGGACTCCCGACCAGTGGTGGTTGCAGAGCTCCATCGGTGGAGACTAAATAGAGGAAGCTGCGACGCGGCGAGCTGGGGGGGCTCGCTCTCTCCGAAGGGCTCTCTTGCCAGCAACGAAGGTCGTCCTTTCCTTTTGGCAACAGTGGCTGGCGTTGGGGATTCTTCTGAACTGACAACCCATCACTTCAGTTACTATCACTTTGATACTGGCGGTACCCTAATCCATCCATTACGGAAATTTCGAAAGGTCCATCGACGGAAGCTCATGCAGGGGTGACACAGAATCGGAATATTGATGAGAGTTTGAGAGGTGGTGGGGAACTGGGAGTGCGGTGCGGCCATTTGTTGACTGGGGTCGTTGCCAGGGGTCTCGCTGCTGCATCTCATCAAATCAGGGCACGTTTTCTTTCAGGGCAACTCTTAAGTCTTAACTTGTTAGGAACCTTTTTCTACCGCCTCGGGCAACGATTCCCAGTCAACAAATGGAGGACAGTACTGTTGAGACTGTCAAAGGAGGGATCCCAGTGGCTCCCGCTCTGGCAGCCCTGAGGTTTGGCCTTTTCCCGTTTTTAGGGTTGCCCCTTCCGAGGTTTAGGGTTGGCCCACTGCAGATGGGAAAAAGGGAGATTGGGCGTGTGTTCAGTGTGTGATTCCATGGACTTGGTTTACTGTACAGTACCTGTCCAGCTAATAACCATACAAACTTCATATTCTATCATTCAAATTTGTTTGCTTATTAGAGAAAAGAATTGCAATTTTTCATCTTTCATAGTTGACACTCAATTTTGATGCAATCCCAATCATGCATACCAAATTTTAAGTCGAAAAAGCTAATTTCCATTTTCGGTGAATCCATAAAGTCACTTTTCATGATTTTACATATCATATTCTTGAAAACAATTGGTGATAAAAAATTTTGGATCCAATTGTATAGACATGTGGGGAACATCCATACACTTGTCTTTCATATCAAAAAACACCCCATTAATCAACAAAAATATAATCTAGGAAGAATTCAATGAAAGGTGTCCAAAACCAATCTTTGTAAAATCAGTTATCTTCATATTTTAACTAGATTTTGCTATTTGATTCTCACATTGTAAGTAATTTTGAACTTTTGAGCATGATGGTACAATTATGTTGCCAAAATCTAATTACAATAAAAAGATATTTATTTTTCAAAATTAGGGCATTGTCACCTCAACATTCAAATCTCTATAGAGCAAATAGTGAAACTTTTTAGGAAGAGCTTGTTGAAGGAAAAATGTGAGTATAGATGTTTTCTACACATCTTCGCAAATAAAATTTGAAAATTCATCACCAATATTTTTAGTGAATTACTGTGAAAATTCACTGAAAATGGAGTTTTTATTTTTTGAAATTGAAATTTGGTATGCATAATTGGGATTATGTAATAAGTGAGTGTTAACTATGCAAGGCAAAAAAATTCAATTCTTTCCTATACTATGCAAAAAAAATCGAATGGTAGAATAGACAATTTATATAATTATTAACTAGTATTGTATAGTGGGGTACCAATCAAAATGTCGTTTTTGAATTCGCAGTGAGAAAATTTTAGTACTTCCAACTTTGAAAGCCTCCCGAGAGCTCAAAAATTGGTATTTTACCACGAAATTTTTACCACGGCATTATCTTTAAGTTAATTTTATGTATGCCAAATTTCAAGGCCAAAAGACTCACCGAAAAAAAGTTATTCAAAATCTACCAACATGGGTAGTGGTGAGAAACATTTCACTACTTTCAACTTTGACACCTTCCTAAGGATTGAGTTTTTTTTCTTTTGCCATGAAAATTTTGTCATGAAACAATCTCTATGTTTTTAATATGTATAAAAAAATTCAAGGTAAAATTGTTTTTTTTAAGAAGATATTTGAAATCTCCCAACAGATGTAGTTTTGAGAAAATTTTCACAATTGCCAACTTTGACACCCTTCCAAGGGCTGAAAAATTGGTTTCTTACCATAAATGTTTTTTTGGGAAGTCATCTATATGTTGATAATATATTCTACAAATTTCAAATTCCAATGAATTACCAAAAAAAAGATATACAAAATCTCCCAAGATGTGTAGTTGTGAGGAGGAGTTTTTGAGCCCATAATATAGTGTTATTTTGTGGAGCAAAGTTTGACATGAATGTAAAAGCTCAACCTCACAACTACACATGTTGAGAGATTTCGAATATCTTTTTTTGGGTAAGTATTCTGAACTTGAAATTTGGAACATATATTATCAACATAAAGTTGATCTTATTCAAAAGATTTCATGTTAAATAGACAAATTTTCAGCCCTTGGGAGGGTGTCAAAGTTGGTAATAGTGAAAATTTTCTCACAACTACACATGTTGGGAGATTTTGTATATCTTATTTTTGGTAATTCATTTGAACCTGAAATTTGTAGCACATATTATCAATATATAGATGACTTCCCAAAAAAAAATTCATGGCAAGAAACCAAATTTTCAGCCCTTGGAAGGGTGTCAAAGTTGGCAATTGTGAAAATTTTCTCAAAACTACATCTGTTGGGAGATTTCAAATATCTTCTTAAAAAAACAATTTTACCTTGAATTTTTTTATACATATTAAAAACATAGAGATTGTTTCATGACAAAAATTTCATGGCAAAAGAAAAAAAACTCAATCCTTAGGAAGGTGTCAAAGTTGAAAGTAGTGAAATGTTTCTCACCACTACCCATGTTGGTAGATTTTGAATAACTTTTTTTTGGTGAATTTCTTGGCCTTGAAATTTGGCATACATATAATTAACTTAAAGATGATGCTGTGGTAAAAATTTCGTGGTAAAATACCAATTTTTGAGCTCTCGGGAGGCTTTCAAAGTTGGCAGTACTAAAATTTTTTTCACTGCGAATTCGAAAACAACATTTTGATTGGTACCCCACTGTACGGTGGGGTATAGTTCATTTACAAATTGCCTATTTGAAGCATTTGATTTTGGGAGAATTTGGATACAATGTGTATAGTAGAATAATTGGTCTATTTGGTAAACATAATTATCATTGCATCCTTACACAATTCCAATCAAGCGTACCAAATTTCAATTTCAAAAATAGAAAAATCCAATTTTTGGTGAATTTTTTAAAGGCAATCTTCATAGTTTTACATATTCTATTGAAAACAATTGATGATGAATTTTTAAAATTTTTATAGCATAGATATGTAGTAGACATCCATATGTACATTTTTCATATTAAAAACACCCCATTAACTAACAAAAATATAATCTCTAAGGAGTGTTCACTGTGAGGCATCATATGGCCAAATTTTGTGAAAATACAATAGATATCTCAATGTTTGCACTAGATTTTGCTATTTGATCATTACATTGCAACCAATAGCATACATTTCAACATTTTGGTACAATTACTTTGCCAATATCTAGTTATAATATAGAGATTTCAACTTCACAAAGTTTCACCATATGATACCTCACATTCAACACTTCTTAGATTATATTTTTGTTATTTAACACAATATTTTTTAATATGAAAATTGTGCATATGGATGTTCCCTACATAATTTTAAGTGAAGTGCTTCTATTTTGAATTTGTAAAAATTGATTAATTATTGTATTGTATCAAATTTAGGTGAAATCAAATTTTATAGTAACCCTAATTTTCCTTTGTTACTAATAGGATAAATCAATGAATCTAATTCTAAGAAAATCCAAGAGTCCCTATCATTATAAAATTGATTTTAAGGTTGTTTAAATTTTTATATTATAGGTCACTTCAATATTAAAATGTATTGTACACTTTTAGATTGGTATTTTATAATGAATGTAGTAACGGTATGGTGATGGGATTAGGTTCAAGTTGGTTTTCAAATAGTCTATATTACACAAAAAGAAATGCTTAAAAACCACCAACCATTACCAATACCTAGTAAGCCATTAGAAAAGGTTTTACAAACATGATTATTGTGAGTATTTTTCTAATTGTATAAGGTAGTTTCGATATGGAGTCCATCCTTTGTAAGAAAATAATATAATTCTTGAAGTCTTTCTTTTTGTTTTGTGGACTTTGCTACGAACTTTGTACAAGGGTCTTACAAATAGACTCTCTATTCATGTCTACCAAATAGGACCACAATTCTTATTGTAAAGGTTAAGGTTTTCTTCGGTTCATGCATGAGTGACTAGTGTCATTAATCTTTTAGAATTTAATAGATTGCTCATATAGAAATGAAGTGCAAGACAAAGATGTTTCTTTATGTTATTTGTAATTACAATTATCCATTTGTTTACATGGTTTACTAGAAAAAAAAATTTATTTTAGAAATCATAGTTTTCTTGGCTTTCAAACTCAAATAAAATTCCTAATGAATTTAGATAAGTCTTTACTAACTTCAAAACCTGCAATGATTTACTATAATACAATATTGTACATGATTCTAATTTATTTCAATGACAACTTCCTTGCAAAGGTCATAGGGACAAATTTCTTGACTAGAAATACAAGAATAAGTTATTATTTGAAATCATAGATTGTGAATGAATTTTTTTTTAAATTGAACTTTTATTTGAAATCATAGATTGTGAATGATCAAGAGAATGTTCAAAAATATAAAAATAACCTTTGCAAAATATGAAACAAGTTTCCACATTTATCTCTATATAGAAGAAAAAGAGTATTTTTGCTTCTCTAGAGAAATCCTATTGCCTACATTTAGATAGATTTTTTTATTTTCTACCAAATTTGGAATATGGTTGGAGTAGAGACCAACAATATTGTCTTGTATTTGAAAACCAAATGAAAAAAAGATGTCAAGGATGAAATAAATTACAATAGTGAAACCCCAAGTGAAACCCCAAAGAAGTTTTGTCAACTCACCAAGAACAAGTGAGTTCAACACAAGTTTCAAAGTCATATGGGCAAAAATGCTCATACTTAGTCCATTAGTTACTTAAAAAATATATATTTGTCATGAATTGTTCTATTTTAAGAAACATAATAATAAATTGTGTAGATTATAGATTTGTAGCCCTCTCAATTACATAACATCCAATGGCCATGCTCTTCTAACATTGGCCTTCAAAAACAAGACATAGATCTTGAGAGGTTTCAACAAGCAAAGAAGGTTGAAGTGACTATAATAATGACATGTAAAATTGTCAAAGTAAACATTTGACCATGGTTTGTATTATAAATCCTATAGATCCAATATACAAAGTTGTTTTCTTTAAAATTACCTTTTTAAAGTATTTATTTAGAAAACATTGTTCATCATAAAAATATAAGAGTATATGTGTAGATTTTTAACTTCAAAAAGTAGAAGTGCACTTAGTGGTGTTATAATATGGTATGCATCCAATGGTGCACTTTGCAACAAATTTTGTATAATTCAATGTATATGGTTGGGTAGATAGTACATTATTACTTCATCATGTTTACAACTATACAAAGATCAAATGAGTTTACTTCAATGAGGAGTAAATTTGGATGTGAAATTAGAAATTCTAACCAATTTCAACAACATATGGCAAGCATTAATTCAATTTTTCTTTAAATTCTATTGAATTTCAAAGTTGAATTTGCATTCATATACAATTTACAGTATACATTTATACTCTCTTCTAGCATTGACTTATGTGGTTATTACAAGATTGGAAGATCCATCTTTATAGCTAAACTCAATTTTGTATAGAGTGGTTTTCAAAAGATGAAACAATCAAATTGTATTTCTAGTATATGATGTTATTATTCAATAAGATTCTATCATTTATTAGTATACATCTTAATAATGAGTATGCATTGTAGTATTTAGAGATCTTCTAATCAAGGTCCGGGAAATATTTTGGGTTCTACCAGCTATCTTCCTTCTATTCCCAAAATGAACCAGTTTTTCAAGTATGAAGTCCCGGTAGTTTACTCTGTTTTTAACTCAAAATAAAAAAATTTATATATTTTTCAATGGTTTTTTTCCTCTTTTTTCAATTTGCAAACAATTTTTTCTCAAATTCATCCAATTGATCTTGAACTAGCTGCCGGTTCTTGCCGGACCCTGCTTCTAATGCTTAGAATGCATTCCTGTACCATTTGATGTGGTGCAAGAATTCTAGCATTCATATAATTTGTACACATTCCTAGATTTAAATTGGTGTTATATTATTCAAATTTGCATGCTTTGAGTGACACTTTTGGCTCTAACAAGATTGAAAGGATTAAACTATCAAAATTATCTTGGATCATCTTGGTAGCCAAAAGGGATTTCAAATTCCTTTAGAATTTAGTTATTGAACATCTTTTTAATGTAATATGAGTTTTTTTTAAATGCTAAAAACAAGTATATCCAAAATTAACTTTAAACTCATATAAATAGCAATTATACAATTTAGGCAAAAATCTCACTAATAGAAATCATTTTTGAATAGACTACTATAAGGATGTGTTATACTTGTTGTGATTCTTTACTAAATTTAGTCTAGTATATTCAAGTATATTCTCTACTTGTGTTAGTTTAGAAATGGGCTAATACTAGGTGTAGTTAATCCATTACAAGAAGAATGATGCGTAGAATAGTCCCTCAATTGCCCCAAATCTAGACCAATAGTAATGTTTTAATTAAAAAATTTAAAGGACTAAAGAAATGCAATCCTAGGTGGTCAAATTTCTATTGACAAGGATTGCAATTATTAAATTATTTCTTTTTTCATTTTTTTCATTTTTTTCTTGTGAACATAAATTAATTTTTGAGGAGATGATGTCTATGGTGGTCTAGTTTTGTAGTCCTCTTCAAACTCCATTTTCTTGTAATGCCAAAACAATATGGTTATGACCAATTTTTAAAACCTTGAAGTTTTTTTCTCTATATGCTCCCATTCCAACTATTTATGAATGACTTTTTTTGTATTTGTTTTACATATCTTCTATGAGTTGTATGGGATTTGTTTTCTACTTAGTGAAAATTTGAAATTACCATGAAATTTTGAAACAAACCCTAAAAGAAACTTACATCAAATACAAAATATGTTTATTAAATTTGAAAAATTATCTATAGGTATATATTATAGTATAAAACACTACAATGCAAAAAATTACCATGTTAGTCTACAATTAATATGTTAGCACTTAATATGGTAGGTAGAAAGTTCAAAATACAATACTTTATTTAAATTAGGAAATTTTCATATTGGGTAGAAATTAAGTAGACTTGATAAGCTTCATTTCATTATTTAGTTTCAAATTTCACAAAAATCATTCTTGTGACTTTAATTCAAATCTAAAAAAAGAACATAAATTTTTAGAAAATACACTACATGCTATTTTATAGATTTGCCATTTTTTATATAAGAAAGTCAAAAAAACATTAGAAGGAGAAGATATATAGCATCTTTAATTGAAATTGGATTTAAGGAATGCCCCTTGAGTTTGGATGAATCTCTTTCTTTGAGACCTCAATAAAATCAATTTAAGGAGACAAAGCATCCTTTTATGTGTTACAAAGTTAAACTTGGGAAGATTGTAGAAAGAAAGAATGAATCTATTGGTCCAAAAATCAAATCATTCTTAGCAAAGTACCTTGGTAATAAGTCTTGTTCTTTCAAGGTTAATAAAGATTCAAAAATGAAGATTGAAGATAGATCCTTAGAAGTAGCAATACCCTAGATATTGATTTTTTAGGCTTGAACGATGTCAGAGATCTCATCATTGCATCAATTTCATTAAAGTTGTACAATTTTCTAGGCACAAAAAATTGTGAGACATATATGTTATTAAAGGTCTTAAATCCTGGACAAGTATGAATTTATATTTCAAGACAAGTGTTTTAAAAGGTACTAAAATACTAGAATTCCATCAACTTCATGAAATTCTACTCCTTTCTATTTCATGGTCACCCTACATATATAAAACATAAATAAAAGAAATAGAGACCCTAATAGAATGATTGAATTAGAAAATTTGCAAGTTGAAGCAATTGAAGGGCAATAGCAAGAAGAGCAAGAAGGCAATTGAAGAGTCTAGTATGAAGAACCTATATGCAATTTCACTCTACATATTTGACTATTTTCTAGAGCTTTGTCCTTTGCACACATTCAAAATGAATTATATCTTATAGCAATAGTTCAAACTTTGAATTAGAGTTTTATCCTTTACTTAAGTTCTATATATAGGAATGTGCTTTTAGTATTTTAGCTAGGTAAAGAAAAAATTCCACAAAAAAAATTAAAACAAAAGAGGTTTCTTTTTAGATCAACTCAAAGATCCATATTGAGTATTTCCTTAGACCTTCACAAGTAAGTATAATTGACAATCAATGGAATATATCCTACCATTCTAAACTAATTGCACCCCTTTGAATTCAATTTTTGATCACTTCAAACATTGAACTTATAAAATAAAAGATGTAGAGGTTTAGAGTTGATCAAGAAATGGGGGAAAATATGCCATCAAATATATAATTGGAAACTTGCAAATTCAAATGAACATTCAATTACAAGCCCTATCTAGGTATTGGAGGCTCTCCTAATCAAACACTTGCTAATAAATCTAGCCAATAGATAGGAGATGGGATCTAATCCCTCGTCAAACTTGAGCACATTTCAGTTCAAAAGCATAACAGGTTACTATCAAAAGTGGTCCTATACATGGAGACAAAGTCACAAAATTTATGTAAACACCCAATTCAATTGAAATCTAAGATGTGTAGACGGACAGGTCCTAGATTTTTGGTCAAGGCTACTGTGGAAGCAAACGGACCTTGTCAACATGACTCAAATGTGACCATCGAACAGTCTTTTCACACGATTTAGTTCAGAAAAAGAATGAAAAGATCGACAACGATGCCAGAATTCAGATTTGTAGAAAGCCTCAAATCTCTACCGAGTACATCTCTACTAATGACAAGGGTCAGAACGCAACCAACTGAAAGAAACTGCAATAACAAAGTGAAAAATACACTTCGTCACATTCCTAAAAAAACTAAATTGCAAAACTCTAGGTCTTACAATTGCTGGGAAACATCATTTTGACAGCATCGAGTTGACTGAAGTCTCAAGGAAATCCTTCCTTGTTACCACACTCTATCTTCCTCAGGACAAAGTAAAATATAACAGAAAACTAACAGGTATAACAACTCTTCGCACTGCGCATCGTAAATCTAACACCGGCTAACTACAAAATTGACATATAAAGTGCTATACCGTTCTGTCTTCATTGACGAGCTCCATTGTAAAGCTGAAGTGCATTGCCAATGCCAAGCTCGAGATTAGGCCAACACAGTTTTGCAGCAACTATTCAGGATATCATCGATCTTGGAGTGGTCGCCTGTGGACTCATCGTTGCGAGCATAGAGCACCTTGGAGCCCTCGAAAACATAAACTCCACCCTGCCACAGAAGAAACATTCTCACAGGTGTGAGTGTTCAGAACTACTGATGTCCATCGCTAGATTTTTAGGGTGTGCAACTTTCTAGAAGAGCCAAGTGCGTAGGTTGAAAACTACTGTAGAAAACTGTTGTGATTTTTTCAAACACAGTTCTAATGAAAAATGTTGGGCATAATTTCTTCTTTCTATTGGCAAAGCTTATCGTCTTCCTTGAAACTTCCAAATAGAATATTTACTCCTTTAAATAAGGAAGCAGACACTTTCCGCCATTTGTGCACTCACGGGTGAAGTTGGAATGTTTGAAAACTCACCTGTTGAAGAGTGGCACTGTTGTTGTCAGGCATGACGTCTGAGTTATATCCTTTCAATGCCTCCGCCACCTTGTCTAGACGAGTAAATATTTGCATCTGTAGCAAAACAGTCATTCAAGTTTAGATTTGGAACCTTCAGCATGGTCAAGGACTCAAAGATTCACAAAGCAGAATTTATATCAAGAGAGAAACATTGTACTTGTTGACAGAGAAACTCACACTCATTGGGTTGAAATATGTCCGGGCAACTCCGTGATAGAGACCCAGGGCATCATATGCCTGGCGACAAACACCACAAAGGAGCTTGTAAGGAATCAGCTCACAAGCGTTTGTGGAAATCTGACTCAAAACTACAACTTCTGATGAAAATATCATTTGTGTTCAAAATGTAAGAACAGTTAAAGATTTCACTACAATGCTGAGAGTGTAGACCGAACCTTACGATCCGGATCAGCATACAGGCATTCAGCTGGGAAGGGCAACTGTCACCATGACGAACACAACACAATCACATTAAGTAACTCATGATAAAAGCTTTCAAATAGGGAATTTAATTTGGCGTTACCCAGACAGCAGAGGAAATACATAAACCAGTAGGCCAGATACCCGCAGCTAATCCCATTTCAATATACAAAACAGGGCCCTAGTTGCTGTTATCTGAGTCTCTCAAATAAACCCTATTAGCTACATCAAATATCCGAAGTAGTAGAACCTTCTCTGCAAGGACCTGGGCCTTGCTTGAAGGTCCAACGCCAATGGTGATCAGCTTAAAGCCAGCAGCATCAAACTGAGGCTTTGCTTTCCGTAGAGCAGTTGCAAATTCCCAGCTGCACACAAGTGCATATAGATGACGGTTCCCACAGAATTTCTTTTTTAAGCACAGCAAATACTTCATAACAAGACAAGAGTAGTATAGAGAACCTTCTATGCGTGCTATAGGGTATGAAAGGGACGAAGTCCTATCTGAAGCACAGAGAAGCCCAAGTGTATTCAAAAAATTCAGCGGTCAAAGGCATCATCCCCATGGAAACCCCTTTTTGTAAGTTTGATAAAGCCCTGAGTGGAACGACCAAGCGGCCATATCACAAACGCTACTTGCTTTACTCTGTTAGGTTTGTAATTTACGAGGGTCTTTGAAGTGCGCCCTAAAGCAGGGATGGAATCTTCATCAGCAGGTGGATTTCACCGAATCGGGTCTGGAAGAAGAAGCCCTACAGTATGCTGGAGGTTCTTCTCTAGATCCTCTTCAGTAAAAACTGACCCTTTACAACTACTTAGTCCAGAAAAAACATCCAGAAGATCGGATGACTTACCAAAAGGGACACCCAAAATGTCTCAGAAACGCCACAACTGCCTTTCCCTACATCACCAAATCTTCCACATTAGACCACAACATCGTTTAAAGGAGTATGAGGGCACTAATTCTGTCCAAAAAACACTGACCATAAATGCCTAAGTGGTATTAGTGGGTTGAAGACATTGAGAAATGAACGCTACTAGAGGATTACGATGAACTCACAACATTTATCGACAGAGAAACCCTTGACAACACAAATGGTGATAATCAAGAGGAAGGTGACGATCAAAATTAGCCAATGCATGCTCGAGGAAGGTGAAATACGCGATAATCAAATCAATACAATTCCATTACCAAGTTGAAGAAACAAGTTTAACTTGAAGCAATTCAGCGTCCGCACCTCGACTGCCATGTGTCATACCCATTCAGCATTAATACCATCATTTCATCATGGAATACATCTCATTCCACAAAGTCTGAGACCACCATTGATACAACTCACAAGCTGAAATGCAATTGTTAGCATAGACTTACATTTTTCTGATCCCAAAGCTCTGTAAATTTCACAGAAGCGCCATCTGTGGTGAATATGGTGATGTCGTCGAAAGCAGACATATCCACTGTCTCGCCGGTTCTCACAGCAGCGTGTGCTACTCCTGCTGCTCTCTTGCTCCTGGATTTTGAATTTATTGTAGGTCGGGACTTTAAGGAGTAAGAAATAGCCCTGGGAGTAAAAGAAGAACAAGGAGCCAGTTGCTTGTTGCAACACTTCGGCTGCCGTTGCCCAACCTGTGAATGGCAGACGAGAGAATTCACTGTAGTTTTGAGCACCACACCTTCCATCTCGATTCGCAATATGAAATCAGACCAAGATCTAGAATATCCTGCACCATGAAGGAGAGTAATAACTCAGTGGCCAAAACTCTAAAGTCCACAGTCTAGGTTTACACCTGGCCGGCACAAACCAAGTAAGGTAGAGGCTCCATTATCCATCCAGTACATAGAAACTCCGTACAAGTGAGCTTCGAATTGTGCTAATTATGAAAATATTGATCAATTGACAATTGTTTTTTGCAATTGTTTTGAAGCTTAAAATAAAATAAATGTGCAAAGTCTTAGATGGTTCAGATTTCTAGATTGTTGTAGGGAGATGTTACAATACCAATTTCAGTTCCTAAAATTGCATTCACTGTCCGAGTTGTGTCAGCATTGGTACTAATTTCTGCAAACTAGTTTGCAAGAGATTCACATTCATATCCACTTCTTAACTTAATCTCCCCGATATTTAACAAGTAAACAAAATTGTGCCAAAGCTAATACCAATGATTCGAATTGCAAAGTCCGTCTCCACTAACTAACTAGCAGCAATTGAGACCCTAACTCTCCACAACTGAACTTGCAAATACAGGCACGAAATACATTACGGCTAGCTAATGAGCCTCAA